>VDFB02000015.1:504029216-504502072 GCA_007258455.2 Sequoia sempervirens
AAACTCAAGACCTTCAAAACCCTAAATGGTTAAATTGAAATTGATGAAATTTATTATAAGCAATTTTGAGGCAAAGAGGTCCAACACAAACCATTCGGTTGTGGGCTAGAAGACTTTTTAGACAATATTTTAGCGATAATACATTGACCGAGCAATGCCAACTTTTTATACAATTGATAAAGATGCAAAAGATGAGACCTTTGCTTGCTAAATTGAAGATTCGTGTGCACAAGAAGACCGAAAAAAATTATATTATTATCAAAATCTTTTTAATGCTCTCAAGTCTATTGGAAAAACCTTGAGAAAAAAGTCGAGAGAGCTACTTTCGGTCGGTACATAGCCCTACTAAGCCATCAATTGAAAAAGGATAAGGCAGTGAAACTTATTATTGGTTACGACATAAATCGCATAAAACTTTGGATAGAGCACTTGCAAAGAAGAGAAAGAATAGATGATCCTCTTCAAAAATGATACATGGGCTTTTTCCGGGAGGCTTCCGCGTGTTGATAAGAAGCTAACTAATAATGTAAAACAAACAATTCAACAATTTTGGCATGATAACTCTAGAGTATCACCCAATGCAAAGGATGTTTAAAGTTAAGAATTGGAAATCAAGACCATACACCACATCCTAAACATTTCTTGGAATCAAGCCAAACAATGTTGTTCAAAAAATTTATTGAAACACACATCCAAATATGGAAATATGCATAGGGACTTTTGAAGGGTTTGAAGCCATTTTATTGTATGCCTCTTAAAATTCATAATACTTGTTGTTGCAAATACCACCATGTGGAGTTTTTCAATGTACCATGAGCTATTATGCTATATCCATTATACTTTTCATACTAATGAAATGTTGTAGGAGTATGGTGCAATGCATCTTCCAAAATCATCAAGTGACTTGCTAGATCTATTTTTATGTTCTAGAGATGATGGTTGCTTTTTCTATAGAAATGATTGTTTAAATGCAAAGTGCTCACAATGTGGTGGCTTGTCAAAGTTTGTTCAATGTTTTCATGAGAGTTCTGAACATGAATTTGGAAAGAATCTTGTTGAGAAAAGAGATATGAGATAGTCAAATATACTTTGAGTGGAGGTGAAGGTTCTAGATGTGAGAGTTGGTTTGAAAAGAATGCGGTGTTGCTGATTTTATTTCAGATTTTAAGGACAATCTTTTCTACAAGTATGCAAGGCATAGTCATAGGTCTCAGTGGTTGGATCAACAATTTAGAATGTGTAAGGACTCTTTTCCGATTGGAACTATTATATCGGTGGTTGATTTTGCAGAAAACTACACATTGCAACCACAAAACGAGGTGCAATCTCAGTATTACAATTCCATTCAAATTGCTATATTTGTCCACATAACATTTAGACATGCACTTGATAGTACAGAGGAGGATCGAAAGATAATAAGAGAGTATCATTTTTATATGAGTGATGATAGATCTCACTCATCTGAGTATGTTCAACATTGTTTTGAGAATTTTTTTGAGTTCTTGCAGGAGCATGATATAGCAATGGACCGACATCTCATTTGGTCAGATAACTGCACAGGTCAATTCAAGAATGCTCGTATGTTTTATTGGTTGAGTAGAATGCATGTAGAGAAGAGTGTACCTCATATTTGGAGTTTTTTTGAAGCTGGGCATGGGAAAGGGAAGCACGATGGAGCAGGTGCATGTGTAAAAAGAGCTCTAATTAAGAAGCAATTGAAGATTTCAGGAGAAAAATTTAGTGATGCACATTCTATTGTTGATTGGTGTAGTTCGGCATTGTCACAGGGAGGGACACTTGATTCAACAGTGCATAGATGCTTTTGGTTGGTTGAGGATGGTACAGTGGGAGGTAGATTGGATTGTCATACAATCAAAGATTCTTCAAAGATGCATTCATTTTGAAGCTCAGATGCAAGCACATGGACCATTTGGACACGAGATTTGGCTTATTTTTGTCAGAGTTGTATTCAGTGTGAGTGGGATCAATGCGAGTCATGTGAGTGGGTGGATACATGGGTTCCATAGTATATAACTCCATTATCTCAAACAATATCCATGAGAAATGACATAATGGAAAGTTCAGTTGATTACGACCGACTTTCAGATCTACTACAACTAGGACATCTTTTTGCAGTTGTTGCACCATAGGGGAATGAAGAGAGATCAGACTATTGGTTGGCTCGATGTGTGCAGGTAAAGCATAAGCTAACACAACCGATGGAAGATGATGATGGTTTCATGTATCCTACAGGTTCAGTTGTGGTTGCAGGAACTTGGTTGTGAACATATATGGTTAGAAAGAATGGAATACCTGCATTTGAGGACTATGAGAAACACAAAACCATTCTCATGTATTTGCACCTTGTTATAGCAACAAATGTTAAGTTGTTCAAGCATCATGCTAGACCAAAGAAAAAAAAAATGTGGACACTTAGTAATGTTGATCATGAAGTAATATTGGATACTCTTAAGCAAAGAGATGACCCTTCAGGCACACTTGAATAGCATTTTCAAGAATGGAAGGTACAATGCTTAGGTTCATTATGGTTAAGTTCATTATAATTTAATATAGATTTGTTATTCTAACCATCTTTTCTATTGTGACAATATAGATTTCTCATTTTGACAAAATTTTGGGTATTTTTGGCATGATTGATCATGGACCTATTGCTACAATGGCAACCGATCTGTCGGAGAGGGTATGCGAAAGATACAGTAATATAGATTGGTTATTCTAAGCATTTTTATAGTTTGCATTACCAATTCATCATCATTCAGGTTGTTTAGATTAATATAGATTTGTTAGTCTAACCATCTTTTCTATTGTGACAATATAGATTTCTCATTTGAAAAATTTTGCGATATTTTTGGCACAATTGATCATGGACCTGTTGCTACAATAGCCAGCTTCAATCCTTTCAGAGAGGTATGCGAAGGATTACAATAATATAGATTGGTTATTCTCAGCATTTTTTATAGTTTGCATTACCAATTCATCATCATTCAGGTTATTTAGATTAATATAGATTTGTTAGTCTAACCATATTTTCTATTGTGACAATATAGATTTCTCATTTGACAAATTTTGCAATATTTTTGGCACGATTGATCATGGACCTGCTGTAACAATAGCCAACTTTGATCCTTTCGAAGAGGTATGCGAAAGATTACAGTAATATAGATTGGTTATTCTAAGCATCTTTTATTCTAAGCATCTTTTATATTGTATGTAGTTTAACTGCTAGCTTGATGGTTTGTACAGGTGCTTGTCAATCCAGAACGTGAACATACTACTCTTGTGGAAGACTATGCCCTGAATGCCTCCAATAGGAAAATTTTGTAAAATTTCAATTTTGAAATGTGAAACAATGTAAGAAGGCCATAACTGTGTATTGAGACAATTCTATAGTAACTTACTATAATTAATCGAGCTACAACCAGAGGTTTTCTTCCTGGTTCTTTCCTACTGGTACGCTCATTTGAACCAGGATTTGTAATATCTCCTATTTATATATAATAAATTACAGTGGCTTGCCACTTTTTCCCAAAAAAATTAAAAAATGTCATGTGAAGGTCATTTCCAATGTAATTGAGTCTTTGATCTAGCAAAGTGGAAACAAGTTATTTGGGTGTGCATAATTTTCAAGCTGATTGAGTAAGAGTTTTCTGATGCATGAGCCAAGTGGCTTTAAACAACACAATTACAATTAAAGATAACATTGTTATAACCTGTACAAGCTTGATCCAACCTTTTAGCACTTATAATTACAATTACAACACAATCTTGCTACCTTTTAGCACTTTCGACTCGTAAGGGAAATCGTCGGTCCAATGTAGCTCGGAGTGATTCAGAGTATTTGGGTACAAAAGAGGATCATCCCTGGTGTAAACGTACCCATACGGACATGTTGGAACAGTTCGTTTGGTCATACGAGTTGCAGAATGAAAGTTGCACCACTATGCAACTTTACACTGCTTGCATCTGGCAACTTTTCCCTCCACTGAAAAGTCATCACCATAGGAAAACGCCTCTGAGATAGAAAAAACCGAGAGAGGTTTTTGTAGATGGTCCCAACATGATCCCCGACGAAGGGTTTGTATGCCCACGGTCTCCGAGAAATAGCCCTTCAAATATTTCTTCCTTTTAGCACTTTGGACTCTTAAGGGAAATCGCCGGTCCAATGTAGCTCAAAGTGATTCGGTGTATTTGGGTGCAAAAGAGGACCGTCCCTAGCGTAAATGTACCCATACAGACGTGTTGGAATAGTCTGTTTGGTCGTACGAGTTGCGGAATGAAATTTGCACCACTTTGCAACTTTACACTGCTTGCATCTGGCAACTTTTCCCTCCACTGAAAAGTCATCACCACAGGAAAATGCCTCCGAGCTAGCAAAAACTGAGAGATGTTTTTGTAGATGGTCCCAACACGATTTCGTAGCCTCCAACGGAGATTCTATATGCCCCACGGTGTCCAAGAAATAGCCCTTCAAATATTGCTTCCTTTTAGCACTTTGGACTCTTAAGGGAAATCATCGATCCAATGTAGCTCGGAGTGATTCGGCATATTTGGGTGCAAAAGAGGGCCATCCCTAGCGTAAACATACCCATATGGACGTGTTGGAATAGTCTGTTTGGTCGTACAAGTTGCAGAATGAAAGTTGCACCGCTTTGCAACTTCACACTGCTTGCATCTGGCAACTTTTCCCTCCACTGAAAAGTCATCACCACAGGAAAACACCTTTGAGATAGCAAAAACTGAGAGAGGTTTTTGTAGATAGTCCCAACACAATCCCATAGCCTCAGACAGAGAAGAGTGCGTATGCCCCACCGGTCTCAGAAACAATAACTAAATATTGTTTCCTTTTTAGCACTTTGGACTCTTAAGGGGAAATGCGTCGGTCCCGATGTAGCTTCGGGTGGTCGGCATATTTGGGTGCAAAGGGACCATCCCTAGCGTAAGCGTACCCATATAGACATGTTAGGAATATGATACGTTTGGTGGTATGAGTTGTGGAATGAAAGTTGCACCACTTTGCAACTTTACACTGCTTGCATCTGACAACTTTTCCCTCCACTGAAAAGTCATCACCACAGGAAAACGCCTCTGAGATAGCAAAAACTGAGAGAGGTTTTTGTAGATGGTCCCAACATGATCCCATAGCCTTTGACGAAGAATCTATATGCCTCACGGTCTCTGAGAAATATCCCTTCAAAAATTGTTGCCTTTTAGCACTTTGGACTCTTAAGGGAAACTAGTGGGCAACAAAGTTAACTTCTTCACAAACTTGGTTTGAAGTAATTTCATTCTTTTTTGTGCATTTGAGAGACATTTTGACTGGAGGTCGGTCTATGAGCCATGTTCTATGATATTACAAAAAGGTATTGTGGACCTATATTAAGCTACCACTCTCAATATCATACAAATTGAACCTTGGCATCAATAGACTATGTTTATCAAGCTACCACAATTTTGTTGATGTTAGCAGCTTCGTCGATCTCTTCTAGCCATTCCAGCACATGACAAAGCTTGGAAAAGAGAGAAGGAAGTCTGCTAGCAAAGAGGAGAGTAGAGTCCGCTTCAAGAGTAAAACATGGCACTTGCTAAGACTAAGCCCGCCCAGCCATACAAAAGTGACATACAATATAGCCAAGTCTGCTCCAAGGAAATAATCAATGGCTTGGTATAAAGCAAAGTCCGCTAGCAATACATAAAGGAAAGTCTGCCCTTGTTTCTTGGCACAAACACTCAGCAAATCCCGCCCATGTTAAGAAAGGGATGTGTCAAACATGATTGAAGTCCGCCACATGTCTTGGCCATGAAACTTCACAAGGTCTGCACTTACCAAAGAGTGACATGACATAAAAGATGGAATCTTGCCAAATCCACTTCAAGAGGATAATGAGTGTCCGCACTTAGAAGAATATGAACATGGAAAGTGAATGAATGAAGTTCGCTCAGCATGTTAAGTCTGAAATGGTAAGAGAAAAGAGGAAGTCTGCCAGCCTTAAAGTGAAATTGAGCTTGCCCCTCATTTGTAAAGGGTGGAGACAGTGTATAGAATTGTTGTGATAAACTATTTCTAATAATAAAAGCTCTTATGCATGATTTGATTTGAACCACTTTTATTGTCAAATAGTGTGCATGGTTGCATAACTTCTTCCACCATAGATTGGAGATAGATTAGAATTAGATTACACTTGGAATAAAATTTTCTTTGAAATTTTGTTAGATGAATGCAATATTTGATAAGCATTGATTTATGGTGGAACTTTTGCTCATACTTTCTTTGAACGGATGATTTTCGTTCAATTCGTAAAGTAGCCTAAGCTTACTCTGTGGATTCTTAACTTCTGTCTGGATAAATATAGTTTGATTGGAAGGTAGTTATTCATGATATGAAAACCATAAGCACATTTCCTTGAAGATTGCAATGGCTTTGCGTAGTTGGCGTGATTCCTGCATGGCGAAACAAAGTTTGGTTTTGTTTCACCAAGTCAATATCATCTCTTGAATTCTTAGGAAGTAGATTATAACTTCTGACCCCTTGTCTCCTTTTTTAGTTTGTTTGATCTGCAACCCAAATAAAAGAGCTTCATTGTCCAGACCTTCATTGTGAATTGAAAAAATCTAGTGTAAGTCCCCTTGTGATTACTAGCAAATCACAACGCCCATTGAGCTTACCACACATCAATACCTGACATAAGAAACCTTGGAATCGCCATATGATCTTCTCACAATCCTAGCATATGGGGTGGTTTTTCAAGAGAGGATAGGGTGTCTCTGGGCATTTTTATTCTGATGTACGAGTGTGTCATAAAACACGCATCAACAAGTTAAAGATAAGGATTTGACAATGCTTGCCCTCAATGGTTTCCCATTGTCTTGGGAGTCCTATATTCAAGGAATTAGTGCAAGGTCCAAACTCCCGAAGTTCTATCGTTTGAGGGACGATTGCATTCATTATGCATCAAGATTGATGGTTAGAGGTGTTGGCCAAAATTCTACTAATGAAGAGATTCATGTTCTTGCCGCCCAACCTTCGAAGAAGAAAGGAAGAAGTGGAAAGAAGGGATTCTTCAAGAGGAATCGAGACAAAGGAAATGATGGTGCTCCCCCTTCCAAGAAGAAGCGAGACTTGTCTAAGATTCAATGCTTTAGGTGTGATAAGTTTGGTCACTTTTCCAAACATTGTTCAGATAGACCTAAGCATCAAGCCTCCGTTGTAGATGTAGATGATGTTTCTCCACAGAAGAATGAATATTTGTTTTGCTCAGCATTGTCAAGCAATGTACCCACTGACACCAACACTTGGCTGATCGACAGTGGTTTTCTCAAAAAGAGGGAGTTGATTATGAAGAAACATTTGCTCATGTTGCTCATTACACTTCTATCAGAACTATCATTTCCCTTGTTGTATCAAGAGGATGGAAGATTCATCATATGGATGTGAAGACAACTTTTCTCAATGGCATGATTGAGGAAGAAGTTTACGTCGAGCAACCTGATGGTTTTGAGGTTCATGGGAAGGAGTCACATGTGTGTAAGCTGAAGAAGGCCTTGTATGGTCTTAAGCAGGCTCCTTGTGCATGGTACGAAAGGATTGATCGGTACCTATCTAGTTTGGGCTTCTTGAAGAATGACTTTGATTCAAATCTCTACTTCAAGGTAATCAATGGTGATGCATTAATATTGGTACTAATTCATGCTTCTAGGCTGCATATATATATTATTTTTTACATGTTTTCTCCATTGTTGACCCCTACACATAGAGTAGTTTGCGTAGTGTGAATGAGGCTGATGAGCTGTAATTAGAAATCTTTTCATCTATCGACATCTAGTTGTTACTTATGCAATGTGAAGTAATGCTTTGAGTTTGAAAGAAATTGAAATGCAATGCAATCAATAATATAAATAAATTTTAATTGTGGATTATGTAATGTGGAAATGATGCATAGCGCTTAGGTTGACTTTAGCCAAAACTATATTGTAGTGAATTTTTCATCTATCGACATCTAGTTATTTACTTATGCAATGTGAAGTAATGCTTTGAGTTTGAAAGATGTGCAATGCAATGTAATCAGCAATATGAATAAACTACATAATATAACCATTCTTTTTATGCTATTGTACATCAAGATATTTAACCATTTCTCACTTGATTAAATTTTCAAAGAGTTTAATTATGCACATGAGGAGGAAATTAAATTTTGATTGTCAACTTCTATATATCAAATTATCCAATAATCAAGTATATGTCCATATACAAAAATGGCATCAACGCCAACTCAAACAAAAATTTTCAATATTTACATGCCAAAATGTCTATCTCATCCTAAACTACTAGCGGATCATCAAAATGGAGCCTCTTTGAAGCACTTGTTGCCTCTGAAGGTAGCTGCACAAGAAAAAGTCAAACCACAATTGAGATTAGTTATACTATATAATTTAAAATCAAATAATTAACATCAAAATCAATATACATTAAATTATAATTGAACTCTAAAATTGTAATCTTGATTACAGAAATATTAGATCTCTTGAGGGTCCAAGAGGTCTAGAATATGCCCTCTCAAAGAAACGGAGACCAAAATATACATCTTTTGTAATTTCAATCTATATAGGTGAACAAAAACATAAAAGTGATCCAAGTTGTATACAATGTCATTAATAGAACATATAAATACCAAACACAAAATAAAATGAGCATGCTTTGCTAAGTTGATATTTTTCTTTATCTCCTTTAGGTGTTTCGACCTGCCTCCTCCTTGAGGTGCTTCAACACCTACTCCTTCAAGTGTTCAATACGTTACTACTTAGGGCATTGTGGCACTTGTCAACAGACATTATAGCTCGTGAATTCCACATAAAATGACAAATTACATATGAAACTACCAATCTATGTCGATGTATATATAATCAATATAAGATCTTAAAAATCTTAATTCAATTGAATTTGAGTTCAATTACCTTCCCCTTATCTAACATTGCACTTCCATAATCTGGACAAGGCTACACCTATTTCCACTAGGTATTTCCTACAAGAGGAAAATAAGATAAACATATAAGTTATTATATAATTTCATTAATGACAAATTCAAATGACAAGAAAGTATATAATGAATAACTGTAAATGAGTGAGTGCAAAAATATATACTGTTTGCATGTCGAGGCCAAATGAAATGGCCCTCAGGGTGCTATCTATCACTTCTGTCAGCTCCTCCTCGAACATCAACTATTAAATAGACCATGTAAATAAATATTAGTACATTATACTATCTCTTATTAATATTCATTTAAAAACAAATGCAAGTTATGAATTCACAACTTAAATTTTACTTGTGTCACTATTCCAATGTCCCCCTCTCCAGCAAGAGAGGACTCTGTACGGTGTGCTCCACTCCCCTGCGTCTGATCTATAATGTCCACATCATGGAAGTCATAATCGGAAGTGTCCAAGGGATGCTCGGCAGGCTGTATAAGAGGACCCAAGCATATCTGGCGGCACATGGAGCAAGTATGTGGTACACAAATATGTGGACCTGGTGAGGATGACGCAGTAGCACTCGAGCCATCACCAACATCACCAGAATGTGGCTGAGCTACTATAGAAGCATGCAAAACCAAAAGACCACTCAAAGAGTGAATAGCGTGGATAGTCTGTGTGGCCGCATCCTGCATAATATTTGGATGGTATACTGAAGGTGGCGGAGGAAGGGGATGAGGGGGAACATATGGGCGGGGTATTACTCTAACTGCCCCTGGTCTATCCTGAGGCATACCTCCACCAACGCCCTGGAAGGGTTTAATGTCAAAGTAATTGACATGATGCCCTAACACAAACTCAGCATATAATTTTTTTATAAAGTAAAATGGTATATCACAATTGTTGTTTGGTGGTTTCAAAAAAACCATACAGCAACAATCCCAAAAGTTTTCTACAATATCTCTATGAGTGCACCATTTTATAGAAAGTTTTGGTTTATTAACATTAACCGGAAAACTAGTGCGGGGGTTAACAAATAAAGAGGCTATTTGGGCTTTGGTTATTCTGAGATCTTTCACATCATCATAGGACAATCCACATGCATAATATTCTCTCATGTCATCTCACCACAAATGAAAGGCATTATGTTGCAAGGAGAGGGTTTCTATGTTCTTAATTATTTCTTTCATTGTGTTTGACATCTCAGATAATCAAGGGACTCTCGTATAAACTTTAGAAATGCCCCTTAATTGTTGCAATTTTTCACAAATTAATTATTCAATTGATGGCTATGGAGGTGGTGGAGCATTTGGAATTTGTGCATTTTCATTGTTAGCAGCCACAATGCCTAATTAAAGTTAAAAACAAATTAATCTAATTAAAATTAGACAATATAAATGAAAATATTATAAAAATACCCTAGTTTTTTAAAAAAATCCAACAAAAACCCTAGTTTTTAACAAAAATTTATAAAATTCTCTAATGTTTAATCCAAATACATAAAAAACACTATTTTTAAATCAAAATCCATTACAAACATTCAATTTTCATCAAAATCCATTACAAACATTCAATTTTCATCAAAATCCATACTAAACTCAATTTTTTCATAAAAAATCTATCAAAAACCCTATTTTGAAAAAAATCTATAAAAAATTAACTAAAATTACACAAATCTAATTGAAAATTTGATTAGAGCAAAGAAAAACCAAGAATCTAACCTTTTGAAGATGGATTTGCGCGAAATCGGATATCTGATTTGCAAAATGAAGTTTTCACTATGCGCCCGCGGTTAAACAAATGTGAAATGAGTTTTAATCAGGCCAAAATGAAATATATATGTGTGTCGCAAATCAGATATTCGATATGGAAATCTAGGTTTGGGCTTTGCTTCGGTAGTGTGTACTGACACCCAAACCACATAAAGTCAACTCGACATTTTTTCCTTTTTGAGTCGATGAAACACGTAATTTTTTCTCCATTGCCACTTTTTGGCATACCATGATCCTGCACATACCCATATTCAAAGGACTTGTAGTTCCTTTTTCAAGTTGCAAACAATTCTCAGGCTCAGGGTCTATCTCAACTTGAGATGCACCTTGTTGTTATAGACGTATTTCATTATGCGATGAAGAGTCAAAAGGACTACATGCATCTCATGAATCCATGGCCTACCCAAGAGAAGATTATATGCAAGATCATAGGGCATGACATGAATAGGAGTTTGCAAGGTAACCACTCTGACTATTATAAGTAAAGTGATTATACCGGGCGGTTGTTTGGTTGTGTTATCAAATCCTTGAATGGGTAAGGAATCAAGTTTAATTTGTAATTTATCCACACGTAAGTGGTCGAGAAGTTTCACATTACACACATTGAGGATAGAGCCATTGTCAACGAGGGTTCACTTAATACCTATTGTGTTATATTGGGAAATGATCATAAAAGCCTCATTTTGTCTCCTTAATTCTAATAGAGGGAGCTCATGCTAATGAAAGGTAATGTCTACATTAAGTGTATTCATTCCCTCTATAAGAGTTGCCACATCACTTGTGTTTGTACCAGGAGGAACAACTAGTTGTTGCAAGGTTGTTTGAAGCATTGAATGATAATTGGGTGAATTTTGAAGAAGATCCCAAAGGGATATTTTGGCGGGAGTATTCTTAAGTTGTTCAATGAGATCATACTCCCTAAGGTGTGAGTTTAGGCGAGGGGCACTAGGAAAAATTGGATTAGGTAAAGGTAAGGATGTTGGAGGGGGTTGTTGAGGTTGGGAGTTGTTTCTAGTGTAGTGTGTGTGTGCAACAACATCATGTTGTGGTGAGTAAAGAGTAAACTCAAGTTTAGGTGGAGGTTGAGGTTGATATGAAGGTGGGTAAAGAACAAGTTGAGGTTGAATAACATTAACATATTTTTTTGTTTGTTTCTCACAACAAACCTTTGTGGATGGCTTATGTGAGATGAAGTCCCCAAGGGCTCGATCTAACATACGCAAGTCATCATGACTAAAAGGTTTGGGAGAAAGGTCGCCACTAAATGTCACTACTAAGAGGTTTGGATGATATGGTTGTCCTGAAATGAAGCATCATTTTAATTGGTTCATGCATTATTGTGAAGTTTTTGTTTGTTTTTCTAATGTATCTAATCTAAATGAGCTAGGAATGAACGTTGAAAGTGAACATTGTAAAAATATAATGTTATCTATGATTACCATTAAAATAATATAGATGCAAATGATTGAAGTAGAACAGTAAATAACTATACAAAAATAGAGTAATGACTGAATCTAACAAGAATTTCAGAAATGGGAAATAGAATGCAGAAAACAAAAATGCAAAATTGACAGTGGGACTAAGTCGCCCAAGGTGGAAAATTAGTCCAATTAGGGATAGTTTTTAAATTTTTCTAAATTTTTTGATGGATATGAATGTGTTTAGGACTGTGTAATGCAATTCTAGACTGTAAATGCAAAATTCCACTATTATGCTATGAAATGAGATGCAATAATGCAAGCAACAATGAGCTTTTTCACTAATGCAATTGAAAACCCTAGGATGCACTTTAACTAATGCAGGATGCAATACAAATGAAACCTAGGATGCACTTTAAAATTAGAAAGGAATAATGTTCAAAAGATGCAAGTTCACCAAAATGTAAACGGTGATTTTGGTTTCCTTGTCACAATGCTTTACTCCTCATAAGGTTTTTCACCTAAAAGGAGAAAGGGGATTAGATGGGGAACCAAAATGCAAGGGTTTACGCTCAAGACTAATGATAATGAGATGTATTATGCCTAATTAATATGTCATAATGCTCTAATTTGAAAATGAAATGATTTAATGATGCAAAACCTAAGAAAAGTAGTTTGTTTGAAAACATGGTGTGATATGAAGAAAAGTTAAACAAATGATATAAACAATCAAATGAAAATGTATAACAAGAACTATGCACCTAGAAACTGAAGAAGAACAAATTGGAGATTGCATGAGCCACTGAAATCCTAGAAATTTTGACTTTTGAGGCAACTGGGACACTTAGGCCAGAATGGGCGACTTTGTCCCAGAACAGGGAATCTACCCAGAAATTTGTTTCTGCCAAAAGGGTGTCTGAAAATGTAAAAAAATATGAAAAATTAGTGCAGTGGGAATAATTCACCACTAGGGGTGACTTAGTCCACTTTGGATATTCTGCAAATCCAAAAGTGGAAACGGGAGTCCACAACCTGCACTCTATTCTTTGATGGAAATTTGGATCTAAATCTTTGAAAAACCCTGCAAAACATAAAATAAATTGGTTTATAATGGGGGGTTGTCCTTCATCAAACCCCTAGTTGGTATTTAAACTTTGTAGAAAATAAAATCTACATAAACCCTAGCCTTAATTATGTCTAAGACTAGGAAAAGTTGAAGATGAGATAAAACCATATTCTAATGTGCTAGAATGAGGTGAATGAATGGCACTTGAGAGATGAAAGACTTCAATGCAAGAAACCCTACAAATATTCAAATGAGTGTAAAATAATATGTAGAAAGTAATGCAAACCTTAAATTTGAAGATAAGAAGAACATGGAAGATGGAATCACTTCAAAAACAAGTCATTAGGTGTGATTTGATGGCTAGTTGCATCTCTTCAACCTAGATTTCTCCATGATTCACCATAGGCATCCATGATCAATCTATTGTAATGTGAGATCTTGAACAATTACTGAGCTTGAAGACCTACAAAAACCATAGTTTGTTGCCCTAAAGCTTCAACTTTGTTGCAAAATGCTATTGAATCTTCTTGTCTAAGACACTTTTTCTCTTGACTTTTAATTTTTTCTTTGTAGAAATGACTAGGAGATGTGAAAAATGACTTAAAATGTGTATTTATAAGCATCAACACCTAATTTTCCCATTATTTAGACCTAAGAGGCCGACATCCATTGAGAAATTAAATTGAATTAATGAAATTCTCGCTCAAAAGTGGAAAATACCCCAAAAGAGACTAAGTCGCCACCTTGGGCTACTTAGTCCCACTAGGAATATTTTTGGTAGGTTTCATGAATTTGAGTGGTTTTAATGATATTTGTCAGGATTTAAGTGGTTTCATGGGTGAATTAGGCCTCAAAGTCCAAAATTATGAATATTAGGGGCCTATAAATGCAATTTTAAGGGGTGATTGATGGAAGGTGCCTAAAGCAAGACCTAGTTTTATCACAAAATTGTCTCTTTCTCCAAGAATGTACAATTTTGGGCAATACACCTCCATTTCGAGAATTGCCTTGACCTTTGCGGGGTCTATCTCAATTCCTCTCATAGATACAATGTACCCTAGTAACTTGCCTAATTGTACCCTGAAGACACACTTCTTTGGATTGAGTCTGACCTTGTATTCTCGTATCCTGTCGAAGATGGAGCTCAATGCCATTATGTGATCTCAGTGTTTCTTTGACTTGGCCAATATATCATCACATAATAGTCCATAGTTTTGTGAATCATGTCATGAAAGATTAGTGTCATGGCCCTTTGATAGGTGGCTCCTGTATTTTTCAGTCTGAATGGCATCATATTCCAGCAATATGTCCCCCATGCACAAGTGAAAGCCATTTTGTGTTGGTCTTCCTTAGCTATCATGATCTGATTGTACCCTGAGAATCCATCCATTCGTGATAGCATTTCATTAACTATTATCATATCCACAATCATATCGATGTTTGGGAGAGAAAAGTCATGCTTGGGACATGCTTTGTTCAAATCTCAGAAGTCTATACAAATGTGAATGCCCCCAGTGGGTTTTGAAACAAGTACAAGATTTCAGAGCCACTCTAGATAATCAATCGGTCGTATGAACCCCGCATCAAAGAGCTTATGTAATTCCATTTTGACTAGTAATGTTATTTGGGGATGCTTCTTCCTTAGCTTTTGTCTCACTGGCTTTTCTTCAGGATATACAACTAGGTGGTGAACTACAACTTCTGGATCAAGCCTAGGCATTTCAATATAGGTCCAGTCAAAGTTTATCTTCCTTTCCCTTAGGAAAGTAACCAAGAGTTCTTGTTCTTCTGTCAAGAGTGACTCTGCATAAAAAGTTATGTGTGGCATTTCTTCTGTTCCTAGGTTGACTAGATTTCACTTCTCTGCTAAGACCGTTGACTTCTCCTGATGGATAACACTAATGGGAAGATTGAATCCTTCATCCTCTAGTGTCTCAGAGAGGTTTCACCTTTGGATACAACCTTTATTTTCACTGTTTTTGGGTCTGAGAGTCCCATAGTGTGGTTTTCACTCAAAGACCTAGAGATTATTCTCAAATTTTCACTTTTGCAACTGAAGGATTCAATAATTTCCCCATAATAGGCATGTGTGTCAAGCACAATGTCAAATCCAACTATGTGTTCTCCATACGGTATAGTATCCCGCAATCCCATGAATTTTGAGAGCACCTCATCATTTTTTAATATGTCCAAAATTGGTGGTCCTCATTGGTCGTAATCGATGAGTTAGGGATAGACTAAGTCTAGCTCATGGGTTTGGTTGTTTGACTCAAAAGACAGGATACTAATCATGAGAAGGGAGGAATCTTTGAATCTCATGGGTAGGTCGGTTATGGGATCTTCATCATCACTACTACACACATCAGTTATGTCAAAAGAAAAGTTATCTATGACTCGACCTGTGGATATTGGTAACCAAAGAGTGGATGCTAATAACTGAGGGGGAGTTTTGACTGTTTTAACTGGGGCACCTTTTCCAAGTATGGTTACCTTCAGAGGGGTACATTTGAGGCCAAGATTTCTTATACACTTCTCAGGAATGAGCGGTACTAGAAGACCATTGTCATTTTGTCCAATTTTCTTATTTTTGTTATAGCCCATGCCAAGCATCATTTGCAATCCTTTACTACTATCATCCATAGGAAGATCAAGCACAGGCCTTTCATCTTGGTACAACAAGCTTGATATGTCCTTTCCATCTACCACTTCCTGACTTAGGTCTCCCCAACATCTAAATCTAGAGGGGTCCGCTTTGAAGGTTTGGGATGATGTTTCAATTGGTTGGAGCTACCTGTGAGACCTAGGAGATTGAGGTAACTCTCCTATTATGAAAGAACTTTTCTTCATTTTGTAATCCCCACACCCATTGTCTTGGAAAATGACTTTGATATCAGAAATGTCAGGGATGGCAGGTGTCTTTTTCTCAGAAATGGAGGCTAAAGTAGATGGGTCTACATATGGGGTTGAAGGTCCTTCATCATTCTTTGGGACTTGGGGGATTTTGTAGTACTTTGTTTCTAGGTTCTTGCAGTAATAAAAAGGCTCGAGATCACCATGGACCGTGACCTCTTGATTTTGATATGGGAATTTGACACACTGATGGAAGGTAGATGCAACTTCTTGCATCCCATGGATCCATGGATGCCCCAGGCAGATATTATAAGGTAAATCAAGGTCAAGGACCTGGCATGTGGTTTCCATGATGGCTATCCCTACTTGAATTAGGAGTTGAATAGTTCCTTGAGACACTCTCTCCTGGTCATCATATGCTCTAATTGTAATACCTTTACCTTTTTCAATGGAGTCCTCGAAGAATCCCAAATTCTTTATTAGCTTGAGAGAATAGATATGCAGACCTGCACCCCCATCCACCAAGACCCTCTTGACTTTTTTTTTATGGACTAGGACTTCTAGATGGAGTGCATGGTTATGAGATGGTTGGGTGGGGAAGTCCTTATCAGAAAAAGTTAGGAGATGTGGGGTAGTGATGTGTCTAACCATAGCTTGGAACTGATCAGCATCAAGGTCTGCGGAGACAGTGGATGAAGCCAATGCTTCCTCTAGGATCTTTCTATGCACAAATGAAATCTTCAGTAACTCCATGATGGAGATTTTAGCGGGGGTTCTTTTCAACTAGTCTAGGACATTGTAGCCATTGGGAAAAAAAAATTGAATTTGAGGTGGATGCCCTCGGTGGTTGTGATGATCCAGCAATGGTAACTTTTTTACCATGTGTGGTGACTCCACAATCGGCTCTAGCTCCCTTGATGTTAACAACAGTGACCCATTCATTTAGGGATGTGACCAAATGATCGTAAACATGGTTTACATTGTCATACTTGGTTTTCCCCTGGTTGTTCCCTTTCTTATGATCCAGCATCATATTCGTGTATATCTTAAGGTCTTGATTTCCCATAGGTTGTTCAACATTTATGACTTTCTCATCAATAAGGTATTGGATCAAAATTTTCAACCTTATGCAACTGGCCGTTGTATGACCCTTGATTTTATGAAAATTGCAAAGGTGGTTTTCATTGTACCATAGTGGTTTCACCTGGGGCTCTTGATAATTCTCATAAGTGGGAATTTTCATGAGATTCACATTTACCAACTTCTTCATGACTGATTCGATTGATTCCCCAAGGGCTATGTATTTTCGCTTGGGGGGTATTTGTTTCGTGGGGGTGGTCCCCCTTGATTATTCAAATTGTTAACTTGATTATTAGGTGCTTGTCGTGATACCGTGTTAGCTTGTGTGTTGTTTTGATCTTTTCCTTGTAGTTGCTAATATGATTGGGTGTTTTATTTTGGAGCATTGATTATAACCCTGGCATCAACCACACCATCATTAGTGACATTTTTGTTCTTCTCCCATGTGTGAGGTTTCTCATTGTAACTGGCGGATGGGTGATTGTCTTGATATTATTGATATGTGGGTGTCCCCCCTTGTGCAATAAGGGCTCTTTCGATGTTGAGCGCCTTGGGGATCAAATGATCGTATGTGGTGATACATTGCATCTTTAGATGGAATGACAAGGTTTTCTCAAGGTGGGAAATGATGGTGAAAATTTGTTGTTCCACTGGCATGGCCCACTTGCTCCTATTGGCCTTGGATCCCCATCATTGCAAGAAGGATGTGAATGATTCCCCCTTAGCTTGTTTAAGAGTAGATAGTTCATCTAGACTCACATCCATGCCTATGTTGAATGTGTAGTTCTTTATGAATGCATCTATGATTTCTTGGAACTTTTTGATTCTAGGAGGAAGGAAAGAGAACCATTCCATGGTGGGCCTAGCCAAACTTTGAGGAAATAGTCGCATTAGATATGTGTCATCGTCTGCAACCTCCATGCAATGTACTTGGAATTCCCTGATATGATCTTCAGGATTACCCATCGCACAATACTTGTCGAATTTAGGGATTTCAAACCATTTTGGGAATGGTACCATCACAAGGCTTTTGTCGAATGGATAGGGGCATAGATTGCTTTGTGTTTTTCTTGTTTTCCTAGATTGGAGGTCTAGCACTTGTTGTGAGATCAATTTGATTTGTGTTGTCACATCATTTTATGGATCGAGAGGTGAAGTGAACGTGTTTGGAGGTGGTTGAATTGTTCGAGTGATCGGTGGAGTGTTGGGTATGTTGGTGGGATTTTGTTTCAAGCTCTGTTGTGCAATCAAGGCTTGTTGATATGCCTACAACTACTATTGTTCCAACAATGCTTGTTGTTGGTCTTTTTGTTGTTGTGCTAACAATGCTTGTTTTTGGTCTTGTTGTTGTTGTGCCAACAACACTTGTTGTTGGGCTAGTAATTGGGTTGCTTCTTGTTGCACTTGGTACTGTTGTAGGGCTTGTTGATACGCTTGTTGTTGAGCCGCTTGCTATTGTGCTTGATATTGTGCCTGTGCTTGAGATTTTTAGGCTTTATATTGAGCTTACACCTGAGCCTAACCTTTTTGAGTAGCCTGGGCAGCATGTGTGGCTTGTTGTTGTTGCAACGCTTGAGCTTGTGCTTGAGCAGCTTGTTTTGCTTGTTGTGTGGCTTGTTGTGTTTGCACTTGTTGGGTGGCTAGTTGTGCAACTTGCATAGCTTATTGATTTTTAATTTGTTGAAGTTCCTTTTGATAGGCTTGTTGAGCTGCTTGCAATGTGATGCTCTACTGATTCATCGTGTTTGGCCTTGGAGGTGGTGGTGGAGGATTCAGAATTGTGTGGGATGTCGTAATGAGAGGTGTTGTTGAATTGATTTGTGTGGTGGATGGTGCATTCGATATGATAAGCCCTTGGGAGATCACATTTTGAGGTATTTGGGGTATTGCAGATGATGTGTTGATTGCTTGTGTTGCTGGTATTTTTTCCACCTGTTGTTGTGATATCGGTGGCATGATCGGAGGATTTGGTATGATGGTTTGATTTACGATTGGAGGATTGCTTTGATTTTTTTATTAAGGTTTGATAAAGGGGGTTTCCCTAAATCGAGGAGTGGTGTGGCTATTAGTGGTAGAGGTGGAAATGGTGGGAAGATGGGTGGTGTGTTCCCTTGAGAAAATTAATGATGATGATGAGGGATCAAAGATTCCCCCTTGTCCAAATAATCCACCCTCTCCTAGTGAAGTCATGGGGAGAGAGACTTGTGTGTTAAGAGGGTATGGAAATGTTGCATTGAAAGAGGAGGGGTCATTGGGGTCATGAAAGATGAGTGGAACGTATGGGTGTTTCATATTTTGAGGAACAGATTGACCTAAAATGGTGTTTTCATCCAATTCTTGGTTGTTCACAAGGGGACATGTTTGAAGAGCATGAAGAAATGAGCTCCCCTTGTTGATGATTGGTTGAGTTGGAGCAAGAGATGACATGGGTTGTGGGATGGTTTGAGTGATACTTTGGAATGAAGGTGTGAATGAGACCAGTGACATAATCCCAAGAGGTTTCTCGACAATAGTGCTTACGTCAAAATCAGAAGGGAGTTTAGCCCCTTCTTTTTCCAATTCTAGCATGTATTGTGAAGGATTGAATCTCATCATGGCATTGACAATCTTGTGAGTCTCAAGATTTTGGAACATTTCAATGATTTCATCTTGAGTCATCCCCAAGACATTATTGGTGATGTCTTCCACTTGACCTTCCTCTTGATGATCTTGTGGTATTAGAGGAAGATTGGGTTGGGGATTGCTAGATCCAATGGGATTGATTTTGGGTGTGGTTTGACTCAAGTCACTTGAAGTAGATGTTTCTTTGTTGGTTTCCATGTTCTTCTTGTGTTGATATCTAGTTTGAACCATAAAATAGGGATCAATTTTAGGAATGTGGGAGGATAACCTCTAACTCCTTAGATTGGTCTAAACTTTAGCTACCAAAAAGAAAGCCTAGGATGATTTAGGGATCAAAGGGTGGTGATGAGATAAATGAAAGATGGATGGTGTGAATGTTTGAACTCTTAAGAAATCTTGAAGGAGATACTAAACTTTGGGACTTTTGGATTTTTTTTATTTTGGATTTGATTTGGTTTGATTTGATTTGATTTTGACTTTGGCTTTGATTTGGGTTTGGATTTGATTATGATTTGATTTGATTTTGGATTTTGGATAATTAACTCATAAACCCCAAGATGTTGGATGTTATCAAGGGATAGACGTGTTGACAAGGATTGATAATTTGACTAAATGTGTGAGGAAGGATTCATCTACACACACCTACCCAAAGAAGATGATTTGGATTTGATCTAGAGGATTTGCCAAAAGCCTAGCATGAATTATCTTTTCAAGATTTCCAAGAGTTGTTTATGAGATGGTTTTGATTGATGTTTGGGGATGGATGAGAGTGTTGATTTTGATCCTAAGTGAACCTAGAAAGACTTTTTCTTACAAGACCTAGGTGTTGAAGAACATGCTATACTTCCTATGTGAGATACTCAAACCTTTGAAAAAGTCTTGGATTTTGACAATAGTAAAATGAATACAAATTGGGATTGTTCTTTGATGCACGTTTGTAAAAGTTGAAGACCAATCTCTCTCTAAATTCATAAAGCATAGACAAATGTTTCTTGAGAGCTCTTGGACTAAGACTTTTAGACTTTGATTTTCAGATTTTTATTTTTCAAGAAATCATTTGAGACAACACATGTGTGAGGTTCAATTATTCTTATCTTTTCTTAATGAATTCATTTTACCACAAACACTTTCTTGCCTTAGCTTTTCAAACTAAATGTCTAATGTCCCAATTTATTTTCATCCCACAAGGTCCATTATGTGGAAATCAAGGAAATCAAAGCAATAGTTCCCTAAAGTTGACTTTAGTGAGAGAAAATTAAGATGTAAATCGAAATACTTAGAAGCCTTTAAGGATATAATCCCTAGGGAAAGCAATAGCACTTGGATTTGTCAAAGGTATTTGCTCCTCCTAAAGGGTTTGAAATTTTGAGGATTTTGTTGAATGTTTGTTTTTCAATGTTTTAGATCCAAGCAAAGTGTTATTTCAAAATGATGTACAACCCTAGGATAGAAAGAGACAATATTTATTGAGTTCCCACTTGGATAAATCAAGTTGTGCCTATTCTTAGTGGATGATTAGAAGCTTGACCACACTGGCTCCCCTCCACGACACACACTTCTTGGGTCATCCAAGCTTCAGTACCCATGAAACTCCCATGGCATACTTCTCATCTCTACCAAAAACTGCAAAAATGTGGGATGGCTTCAGAATGACCATTCTTGCACCAACAAATAGATAAGGATTTGGGCTTCTAAATAAATTGGTTCTTAGTCAGGGTGATCAGGGACATGGCACCTTGTGAGTGTCCAGCAAGCCACTAAAGGCTTTAATCAATCCTACTAGGGGCTCTTATACTTTTTATGGTAGTATCTCATTCTGAAAGACATTGTACGACTAAGGCCTACATACCATGAGGACTTGAAAATTTAGTCTTATCCATTTGTATACCGGCCCGAGTGAAAAAATGGTTAGAGTCACCTTTGAATTGGTCTTAGGCAGGCCCCTCTAAAGTTGAACAATAGCAAGCAAGCACATTCGTAGTTTGATCAATCTTTGTTTGCGAGAACAAAGAGAGAACACATGCAATATACTCAACTCGCCCTAGCAAGCTTTGTTCATTTTTAAGAAACCCAAATTGAAGTTTGGAGGTAATCTTTTATACAACTTAATATCACCAAAAGACTTTTGATTCTCAAGATCGTTGTGAAGTGCGAGAGAAGTGCGTACGCCTTTTAAATGATATTAATTTGTAAAAAAGATTACAAGACACGGAAAACACATGTTCATTTTACCTTCAAAAGCAATAATGGATTCTTTTTAAGCACCAAGATGAAGTGTGAAGTTTGCTCGTTCAATTGTTAAATCCAAAACCAACTCTAGTAAGTTCCTAAAGTTCTTTTTAATCCCTTTGATTGTTCTTTTTCAAACCCAAATGAAATGTATTTTGAGTCCTAAAACTTGAAGAGAAAAAAATCCTTAAAATGGGATTATAACTACTCCCCAAAGTGTTTAAGAACACTTGATACAATCATATGATAATGCCATAACAAGTCTTGTCTTTGCTTCCTCCTTTTCCTCTTGATCACTTCAACCTACAACAATTGGTTAAACTACAGAAAACAGAGCCACAAATAGATTAGAGGTCAAAGGTAATCAATACAAAAAAGTACATTTCAAAATGAAACTAAAAAATGACATTTTACCTAACTCCAGTAGCACAATCCACGAAGGCGTCGCAGTTTGAAGAAGTCCAGCGGCGCTCTAGTGAAACTAGCAGCACTCTGTAGAGAAACAGAGACTGCGATTGCATTGATGTTTCACCCAGCGACACACTTTGGAGTTTGGTTGATCAAGCCTAAGTGAGAATGACAGAAGCGTTGCAATTTGGAGTGCAAACAACGTCACCAAATAGCAACGCTGGACTGATAACAACACTGTTTGACTTTTGCAGCGTCGCTCTTTCCTGTAGACAATTTTTTTTTAAAATAGTGGAATTTTGGTGAAAAAATGTGTTAATTCTTCAAGATTTTCCCTCCTAGCGCCAAAATGTGAATTTGGTAGTTCTAGACTTGCACAAACATGAACAAACAATACAATGTTAGTCAATTATACACATCTAAACTAACATTCCCCATGAGATTCATTTGAAGCATAATGAACAAGAAATCAAGTAGAGAAATCAAGTAAAAAGCAATCTAATTCCTATTCAAATGCTCAAACCCATCATCCCATCGAGGAATTGGTACTATTTTGATGTGGAAAATATCCCTTTCCCAATTCCTTGCAAGCTTTGATGATGAACAATAGTGCTTCTTGATGAAATTTGCAATAACCTAGCTATGGTGATAAAATTCTATGAAACTTGGATGAAAATGGATGAACTTTGCTCAAAAACCTGTAGATAATGACTTTGCTTCAAGTTATGGATGATTGTGGATCCAAGATCAATAGAAGAGCCTTCTATTAATAGAAGAGAAGGATGGAAGAATGCAAAATATGAAGGATGTGGGACTAAACATAAGCCAATGGCATTGTGCCACTTGTCAACATGCTAGTGGAGAGAGGTGGAGCACATTTTGATGAATGTGCAAATAAATGCAATTAGGTGGAATTTGAAATTGGAGAAGTGACATGTTGGAGGGAGATTAAAGAAGAGTTAATGCCACTTGGCTAAAAAAAAAGGACATGTAAGAGGCCTTTAATGCCTTGTTGGATGGACAAGTCCTTTTGGGAGGGAGTTTTCAAATTTGAATAATATTCCAACTTGATTCCCTTTTGAATGAAAATAGAAGAATTTATAAATCAATTAAATTGATTTACTTGTGCAAGTTGCAAAATCTAGAGGATTTGATGGATTAGTGTTAGAGTTAATCAAGATTTGATTAACTTAAATGGAAATTAGTTGATTTGACATTTGACTTAGATTTTTAGATTTATTTAAATCAAATGGGAGGAATAATGAACATTAGATTTAATTAAATAAAATTTGATTTATTTAATTAAAGGGGATGATGTTAGATTTAATCAAATAAAGGTTAATTTATTTAATTAAAAGAGATGACATTAGAATTTAATTAAATAAAATGATTTATTTAATCAAAAGAGGAACATTAGGATTTGATTAGATAAAATTGATTTATTTAACTAAAGAGGAATTATGATTTAATTAAATAAATCTGATTTATTTAATTAAAGGATGAATCTTGATGAATTAATTAAATAAGGATTATTCAATTAATTGGTTACTAAAGAAGTGATTCAAGAAGAATTGATGTTAGTGAATCAAGATCAAGTGCATGACATCAATCAGGATAATTTGCATGTCTACATGTAGAAACTAGGAAAGAAGATAAATTTAGCATTCAAAAATAATAAACATAAAAACCCATAAATATGTGAGGAAATATATATATCCTACATCAATTTCATATTGATGGGTTTCCACCAAAATAAGTCAAAGAGTAAAAAGCATTCTATTTTTGAACCACAAGGAGGAATCCTAAAAGAATTCTAACCTTTCACATTTAGCATACAATGGGCCCACACTGACAATAGACCAGATGGCAACATTCTACAAGACAACACATACATAAACGTGACCTTCCTTCACCATTGTGGGCAAGCACAATTTTGTAACCTATCATATCCTCTCAACTCTCTTTCCTTCTAGACCCAACCTTTACACATGTCATCTCTCTACGCTTTCACAGTCTTGACATGGTCTTGACCATTTTAGAGTGTTCTTTTGGGGAATTATGGCACTTGTCTCTACTATGGAACTTCACAGCCTTAAAGTTGAACATTAGACATAGGAAATATTAAAATAATATTTCACACTAGTACAAATGATAAGCAAGGTCGGAAAACAAATGGTGTTGAAGGGCTTAAGACATAACTTAAGCAACTAGAAAATGTTAGAGGCTAATCAACATCGAATTAGAATATAAAATGCTCAACTAGGGAAAGCATTAAGGTTTAAAGGAATTAGAGCCAAAATCCTACCATGGGCACAAACCCTAACCGATGTAATACAATCCATGTCCAGTCCAGTCCAATTGCACCATAAACATCTGAAGTAGATAACGTCTATGTTCAGGTTATTGTATTTTAAATTTTTTTTGTTCAATATGAAAAAAAACATTCATGTCTAGGACAATAATAACAACACTACTAGTAGGCCAAAAAACACTTCTTGACACCAATGACATTTTTTTCAATAATTCTGACAATATTTGCAACCATATCCATCTCAGAGGCCTTGACATCAATGATAAAAAAACACATTTCCAACACGTCATTTTTTATTCTTGAGTACTAGTTTTATTTTATGTCCAACTAGTTATATATCTTCTTATTTCCCTTTGCATGCTTTCTTTTTTATTAGGATTGAAAGATTCTATAATTTTTAGTTGATTTAATCCTTTATTTTTTGTACTTTTCTTACAAAATATAGGTTTTGTTTCTTAAGTTCTCAAATAAATTTTTGCCTCTTCCTTTCCACCTTATTTTTATTTTTGTTCTTTCCTTTTTTACTTTCGAGTTAAAATTACTCAAAAAGAAAAAATCATACAAAGTGAGGGAGATACCCCTCTCAAATGCAAAGGAAGATCACTATTCCAATTGTGATCTTTATAATTATTGGAACATTTATCACTGCTCATTAGGTGATTCTAAGTTGTTTGTAGAATTTTTGTAGCAAAAAATCTATTTACCAACATGTATTTAAAGTCTTTAAATCATCTTCTTCTACCTCATCGAATCCATTTATTTTTTTCTCACATGAGCATCTTCCTACTTTTCTATTTTGGTTTTGAAGTGCATTTTTTTTATTCTTTCATTTTCCTTCAATTTTTCTTCATCGTAATAAGCTCTAAAGTTCTTAAAATTGCCTCTCTAAAAAATATCATTTTCTGGATTAGAGCATTCCAAACCTTATAACTTTTAACAGTCTTACCATAACCAATGAATGCACATTTTTTATCTTTTTTTTTATCTAGTTTAGAACAATTTTCTTGAGGCACATGAGCATAAGCCTATGGATGTGCATTATTTTATCCTTTTATCTAATTTAGATAATTGTTCTTAAGGCACATGAACATAAGCCTCACAACCAAATATCCTTAAATGTGAAACTGAAAGTTGTTTACCTATCCACACTTCATAAAGAGTTATATCAACAAGAGTTAAACAAGAAGATTGATTAATCAAATAGCAAGTAGTACTTACAACCTTTTTTTCAAAAGCACCAATCTAGTTATGTAATAATTAACATACTTATATAGCTCTTTCCATTAAGAACTTTTTTGTGGAGGAACCTAAACACTTTTTATTGTTTCTACATTCATTCTTTATATCTCCCCTTTTTCCATAATTCCAACACTTTACTCTACTTTTTCTTAGGGTTTAAGAAACTTAGATCTATCATTTTCCTTATCTCTTTAGGCCCTATTTTTTCTTTGGACCTTCCCCATTCATGCAAAGCATATTTTAAGCCTTCACTCATTAATTTTCTTATTATTTTATTTGAAAGGAAAGTAGCATTAAGATTGTCCATTTTCAACTCTACACCATTACCAATAATGGAAACAATTATATTTTCTAAAGTATTTAAAGGTAAGTGAAATTTAATAATATACATTTATCTTCCTCATCCAACTTAACATCTAAAGAAGGACGCTGACTAAAAATCAAATTAAAAATAAATAAATTGTCTACAATAGAATTGTATCTTTCATTTTTAATGAATATAACCATTTTTTGATATATAACTTATTTATAAGGTTTTTAATTTGAAATATAGTGCCTATCCTCTTCAACAACTTGTGTGTAGTTGTCTCCTAGAATGCATTCAAGAAGATAGAATCTAAAATACACAACCATATGATTCCTAATTCATTCTTGTCTATTTTTTATCAATATTTATTAGACACATCAAATGGATTGATTTATTTTGAAATAGGAAACCACTAATCACTTTCTTCAAGGATATCTTTTATCTTGAACTTCCACATCTCATATTTGGTACCATTGAATTTATTAATCCTCATATGAGAAGTAGAATCCATGACAAACAATCCTTTCCTTTCCTCAAATCTACAAAATCACACAATGGAAAATCTCCCACTATAGAAAAATAAGCTTCGAAACTTAATAGAAAGGTGACCCTCTATATGTAGAACTATTAGGTCAGATACAATTTTTTATAAACAAAGTGAAACTACTACAATAAAATTTTGTAAAAGTGTATGGAAATCTAAAATTTGTTTATTAAACAAAGATTGGCATGTGATTAAAATTACATGATTCTAAAATTAATATTAAGAGATTAATCTACAAACTATGATAGCATAGGATTTATGTGGAGAAACATTTTCAAGAAAAAAATCCACGAGAAAGAGGACAATTATGCATTAATCTTTAAATGTGAGATGCATTCACACACTAACACTCTCTTCACTCTAACAACACTCCAATAGCATGTATGTACATGTACACAATCTCATCATAAAACTACTATCTCATGTCTCCAATATATAGTAAAATTGGAGAGGAATACCATAAATGGTTTCCCAAAACAATGTACCATCAAACTAAAGTAAAAATAACAAAAACTCCCACTCTAGGCACTTTTGAGAATAGTAAATGCAATGAGTCATGAAAAAGAAAAATAATCGCCATACCAATATTAGATAGTATATTTGACTCATAACTCCTCCATAATGGCTCATATCCCATGATAAGCATCTAAAATCATCACCCAACTCAAATGAGACCCACCAACAACATTCAAGATGATTCACTACTCAATTTGCATGCCTAGTTGAGAAATTTGTTAAAAATAGCTTTGTAAATTTAAATTGTCATTTCTGGATTTGGTTATGTATGAGATTTTTTCATCAACGTTTCGGATACACTCCATGATCCATCATCGGGATAAGAGAGATAGAAGAAAAGAAATGAATATTTGAAGACCAGAACTAGCTTAAAAAGAAGTGGGAAGAGGAAAAGAAATGAATATTTGAAATGTAAAAAACATTCACCCAATTCAAATCTCATCCAACAATATATACAATATTAATACTTTATATCTTTTATAGTTGGGGTCCATATGCCCTTCTCCCCATACCTTTCTACATACCTTTTTAAACGCCTTGTGTATATATAGAGTTTCAATTAAATCGTACAAGCTACTTAAGTGGAGCATATTGATTAGTTTTTCTTAATATTTTAAGGAATTAATATCTAGGATAACCATAACTATTGGCCTATAGAGTTCAACTTGAAAGCCTCATACATAAAAGACAAAAATTATGGAATCAAGTCAAATAATGTATGCTTAAGGAATTACTTGGAAACATTAAGTGCGACTTTTGTGCACCATCCATTTTATTGGATATATATTTCCCTTGTTATGCCAAATTTGGAAAGGGAAATGTGAACTAATAAGTCAAAAGTTTGAAATGTAAATCTATTCCTTTGCTCACTAGCAGCCAAGAAAGGAAACTTCCTAGGAACCTTCATAACCAATGGTAATAAGTCTAATCATGTGCATAGTTTTGTATATAGTTTTGTATGTATATGTTCATGCGTACGTAGTTTTGTGTGTGTATGTGTATGTGTTTGTGTATGTGTATGTGTGTATATATATGTGTTTTTATTTAAATTAAAAATATTTTTAATCAATTTTTAGTATTAATGAAATTTAACTTATAGATTAATAGTTTTATAAATGTTATATCTTTTTATTAATTTTAATATTATCTATATTTTTTAATATTATCTATATTTTTTAATATATATAGATCTACTATATATACACACAAAATAAATTAAAATAAATTTAATTGTTTTATAATTAAAATGTTTTGATATTGAAAAAACATAACTTTTAAATTGGTATAGCTTTTAGTCTATATTATTTCGTATTTATTAGTAATATCAATTATGTTTTTATTTCATACCTAAATTTTCTTTAATGTAATATATTTTTAGTTTTGTGAGATTTTTCCTTATATAAAATTTTATAATTTTTTGTGAAGATTAAAATTATGGTTGTTATTTAGGATTGTATAAATGTATTGAAAGTTTGCTTATTATCATAAGTGCATTTAACAAAATAATAGTCTTGTTTATATAATGAATTGTAAGGAGTATAAAGGAATTCAACAGATTAATACCCCTATTAAATTAGAAAAATGAATTGAATATCAATGAGTATGATAAAATAATATTCCTATCTAGATAGTGAATTTGATGAAATGTAAATTATAATTGATGTACCATCTATGTAAAGTCAAACTTATTTATCTAGTTCTTATTTGTACATGATTTTATGTATATTTTTCTATCTTATTTCTATGTGAATATGTTTCCATTCATTTAGCTTTTTTTATTATTATCATGTTTATATATGCATTGATCTTTAGATAGTCATCGTCTATCATGATCTCATTTATCTTCTAATCCTATGTTGGGACTACAATAACAACATCATCCTTGTGAAGGCAAACTTGACCCATCCTAAATCAAATTCAAAAATTAAAATTTTGTTGATTGGTCTCCTTTACCTTTTTCACCCAAAATTTGACCAAGCGCATGCTTTTAAAATTTGATGTGATGCATTAGTATTTAATGACATTTATTGCATACATTCTAATCATCAAATAAGGATTTCAAAATCTCGTCTTCTCTTATCCTAGAGCATTGAAAGAGCAATCAATAGTAAAACACTTTGATTTGGCACACTAAAATGATAACAAGTCTATATTCATAATGTTGGTATCTTGTCTTTGATCATGTTTACTATCAAGGGGTTGATTTAGGTGGACTGCCCTCATGACTTTAGTCTTACAACAACCTAACAAAGGTATAGGTATTTTTCAGTACTGCATGTCCCACAAACTAACAAAAAGAATAAAGCAAATATTATTTTCAAAGCGAGCAAAAGAATAAAAGTCCAAGCTCTTGCTAGGTCAAGTTCATGGATGAAGGATTAGTTTGAGTTGCAAATCTCTTACTTCCAATATTATACTCTAACAAAACATAAATTAAAAAAAAAACAAATGTGTTTACCAAACAAAGAGATCGACTTTCTAAATCAAAATATCATCATCTTTATGATCTTCATCAATAATTTTTATTCTTAAATCATAAAACTAAATATTATTTGCCTCCCTCATAGGAGCATCTAGGAATTGTTGATTTTTAGAATTTATTATGCTACACATAACCTCACACCCAAGATGGAGGAGGCCATTTTTGACATTTGTAATTCATCCTGAATTTGAATTTGACATTAAATGATCAAGCAAGAGGAGTATGGGCGCGTGGAGGTGAAAAGTGGAATGATGGGAGCCTATATTAGCAAAGAAATTTAAAATTTTTTCCGGGCAATGAATAGGGAGTTACAAGAGAATCTTAGATGCCTAAGGAAGGAGAAAAAGAGTTTGAAAATGCAGCAATATTGGAAGGGAAAAAAGCCACACCCATCTTAAGGAAGGAAGACAACAAAAGAAAGGAAGAGAAAAGATGAAAGTCTTAAGGAAGAATTACTTGTAATGTAATACCCGCTAGGGACACCTAGAGGTGGAGCAAGAGGATTGTATGGTTGTTGTTGCTATTGTTGAATCCTTTTAGAGGACTCTTGTAATAGGTTTCAGTCATAATGCAAATTTCATGTTTGTAGTTGATTTCTTGTTCATAAGTTTGACTTTTGAAACAACTGTTGTAAGCTCTTGGAGGATTTTAAAATAATAAAATCATAGCTGTTCATGAATATTGGTCATTTTTGTTGCTGGTCAATATTTAGAATTGAGCTCACAATGGTTGCCAGTGGTGTTAATGAATTTGGCTTTGCTTGTTGAATGTGTAAAATTATGGTTTTTTTGGGTTTTTGACTATGAATTTAGAGGCGTATTGTTGGGAGAAAAATTATGATCTATTTATCTTCTGTATATGAATGTGGGGGCTTTTATTTCCCAAATTTTTAGATGAAAAGACAATCCTTTGATGGTCCAAAATAATTTTCGAAAGAGGTCCACCAAGAGTTACAATATCCACAATGATTTTTGAAGTCTTATTTTTGTTTTGTATCATTTTTTTCTCAATTGTAACAAATACACTTATTATATCCATCTATGAGTCCACGTATAATTAAATATTACTAAACTAGGTCAATGCTTGTGTGTATTTCATTGGATAAGCCGACTAACCCTAGGAATTTGCTTACTTCCCTTCACAAACTCTTGAAATTAAGCATAAAGACTGAAACTCCGTCACATACACACAACCAGATAGAAGATGGGAGCAAGTATGAACAGTAAAAGAGTCCCAACGAGTTGGGAAATCATTTTGGCCGCGATATTGGTGATTTGTCCATGTGCTGGGGTAGATTCAAACCTATCAGATCAGCCTATTACAGAAGTTCTGGCCAAATATGGGCTACCCATTGGCCTTCTACCTGACTCTGTCAAGTCGTATTCCCTTGCAGATGATGGGGAATTCAGGGTTGAGCTTGACAAGCCCTGTTATGTTCAGTTCAATAGCCTTGTGTACTATGACAAGACAATCACAGGAAAGCTCACCTATGGGAAAATTAGTGATTTGGATGGTATTCAGGTAAAGAAGTTCTTTATATGGGTTACCATTAAAGGGATTCAGGTGGATATTCCATCTTCAGATTTTATCTATTTCAAGGTGGGATTCATTTCTAAGAAGATTGAGATTTCCTGGTTTGAATCTGTTCCCACCTGCACCGATTCCCTTGGGAATAACCCCTGCAATCACATTCAGACAGCAGGAACAGAGGAGGTATTCTTCTGGTACTTTCCAGGATTGTTTTAGGGTTTTTTCTTCTTCTTCCTTTTAGTTTATAGTTTTTGATTTGGGAATTATTCACAGAGCCGGATTGAATATTGAATGCCCTCCTTGAGCAAATTGGCGATGGAGTTTCACATTTGGGGTATGCTTGTTAACATTTTCTTCATCTGAATTATGAAAAATCATGGGCAATATACATCCGTTCTGAATTTGGTGTGAAAAATTCATATCAATTTCATGGGTTTTCTTAGTAGGAATACAACTGAAGGAAAAAATTCTGAGATTCTTATGAAAAATTCATATGAATTTCATGGGTTTTCTGAGTAGGAATACAACTGAAGGAGAAAATTCTGAGATTCTTATGAAAAATTCATATGAATTTATGGGTTTTCTGAGTCGGAATACAATTGAAGGAAACTTCTGAGATTCTTATGAACAGATGTGTAGGTCGGTTCTGAGGTTCTCATATGCAGAGGTTTAGGTTGGGCTCACTTATATGTTATATAATAGATCTGTTGGCGCCTTTAAAAATGTATTATATTGTTGAACAGGTTGAGGATGATGATCTGTTATATCATCTTTTTCAAAATGTTTAGACTTTTAGAAATAATTAGATCAAATTCAATATTTAAATGATTTTGAGGAATTAGATTTTTCCTTTACAATAACTTCATTTTTTTAATGGAGAATTTTATATTTTTGACGAGTTTGTTTTGCTATTCAATACTGGTTATGGGTCAAGGATTGAGGAGTGCTCATTCGACCAAAATTCAATACTGGCCTATCGGTCAAGGACCAAGGAGTGTCCATTCTACCAAAATTGTTTCGGGCACAATCCTAACCTCATCCTATATAACATACCTTTGGGAGTTTTGAACTTTGGTGGATGGTGTAATCAAAGAACATACAATCACCTTCACTAATTGTGCCCAACCAATTGAAATATAATCCTTTGATCTCCTTGTAATAATAAGATATAATCTGATTATATTATAACCGCTTTCAATCCATTAAAAAACTTATTATAATATTGTGTTTAAATGCATGTTTTTGAAATTAAAAGCAGCAAAACAAGGGTGTTGACCCATAAAAACAAGGCACCAAAGGCCATCCAACGAAAGTACACTAACAACCCAGTGACAGCAAAAAAAACGCCATCACTCATAGCGCATCATCAAAACAAAAAGTAACAGAATACGTAAGATGACAAGGATTAACATGCAAGCATGAAACCCGCCAAATGAGTCCATTAGAGCACCAGGGGCCCATCAAGTTTAGTAGAAAAAGCAAACAACAAAACATAAAATAAACAAGAACAAACAGGCCCAGCGGCCTAATTTTTATCCTTCCTGCCAGGCAAATCATGTAAGGCAGTCGCCCAATCTGCCGTGAGGAACTCGAGCAGCTCCTTGAAATCAACATCAAGATCAGCATCCTTCGCGGACTTGTCCTTCTAAAGCAAACAGAGGCTGGTAGCCAACCTATGCATTATCCTTAGGGCAAATTGGGTCACCTCCCAGACCTTCTTTTCCAATCTCTCCACTCTCCCCTTCAGCAAGCCCACCTGTTCCCAAGCCTAGTCCTTATCCTTGTGATCATTCTTCAAGGGAGCTTTTCCTTTAACCGCCTCAGAGGACCAGGGGGTGATTTGCAGCACATTGTCGTCGAAGGGGCCCTTCTTTAAACTTTCTGACACATGGGGCTCACTGTTCACCGACACCGACCGGTCATCTCCTCCCGCTTCCATTTCCTCGTGGCTTTCTCTATCACTCTCAAGATCCTTGTCTGAATCAGAGGCTTCCTTAAGGCTACCAATCTTGTCCTGCTTACAAACCAATCTATGAGAACGACGAGGGGTGTTAGTTTCCTCAGTGATCTCCACATCAGAGTCAATTCGGTGGCAGACTTTAGCTTTTTTAGAGGCTTTCACCTTAGGGCGCGAGCTAGGGGCGAGCCTCTTTCTTTCCCTACTCGTATCTTCTGGGCCTAACCCAAGGGAGGTGCCATGGGGATGTGTTTTCAAGGCAGGATTCTTGAGGCATTTTTTCTTGCTTGGGCCCGGCGTGTCCAAAATACTAGCAGAGGGGGGAGTGGACGAAACTGGGGTTTCATCAAGGGCAGGGAGGGAGGAAACTTCTTGCACAGTGATAGGCCTAGCAAGGAAAAGCACCATATGGAAATGATAAAGCCTAGATATAAGGCCCTGGTGGAGGATAGTGTAATTCTTTCCGGAATTAGTGGCTTCATTAAATTCTGACACCGTGTTGTCAAGGGCATGATACAGGAAGAAGGAATAGAAATATATAGGTGGTTCCTAAGGTGGTTGAGGAAATTAAAGTGGTAATAGTAGCAGACCCCATACCTTCCTTAAATGCATGTTATTACATGTAAAAGATGAAGATAAAAAAGGATGAATAACTTTTTAAGGTTGTTTATTCTACACATAGCCTTTTTTTTATGAATAATTCTTGTTTAATTTTATTTAGTAAAGGATAATAATACATTAGTCACAAAAAAGAGAGGGTGCTAGAGAAATACATCCATAAAGTATCACGGGACCAAGTCCATAATAAAGATGAATAAATATAAACAAGGTCAAGTCCAATAAAATCTAAACAATTAAATAAAACTTAGAAGAAGGATCCTCATCGTCAAAATTGCCCCAAACATCTTCAATATCTATTTCACAAAAAATCTGTTATATGATGATTTTGAAATATGGACTTCTCCATCCAAAATGCCTAAATGAGGATGAGAAAAAATGAGGCAAAGGCCATAAAAAGAGCCCTATATATTCAACTAATAATGTGTAATGAACACTATTTTGTCTTCTATAACTATGTCCAAGATTGACTTATATTTTGCAGTCAAGATTAAGTTGAGAACTCAATCTTTATAGGCAAGAATGAAATCAACAACCAACACAAAACTATATATTTGAATTCATCACTCCAACAAATAAAGATGCTAAATCCAAACATCCAAACTCTAATTTAAAAGAAAGAGTGTTTGACCATATCAACCATTTTTGGTTTAGTGAGTAGAATTTAAAAATCATCTAGAAATGGATCAAAATACATGTGATTTGTTGAATATTCATTAAAGGGAAAGATTTAAAATATAAATGTGTACATATAGAATCAAATAAAAAATATCAAATGGTTTTTTTCTTCAATAAGACACTTTTATTTCTTAGAATGTAAGATTGAATGTCCTTTCTTTAGATATTCTTTAACTTTTTTTCATTACATTAGTAGATAAAATACGAGTGAAATATAATTGGTATTAATTTTGATATAATAATGAAAATTTACAAAGCATTTAAGAAATAGTGTATTTGAAAATTAGATACAATGAAATATTATTAAAGGTTATACAATTATAGGTCTTCTAATGTAAGAATTTAAAGGAGATTAATCAAGTATAAAGAAATTAAAAAAAAAAAAGATAGTTAAACATAAGTTCTAGGTTGGGAATGAGGTGTGACATTACTTAAGGTAAACATAAAAAGCTAAAATCAATTAGATATGGGTAGAAAATATAGATTCTTACTAGAATTGCATCTATATATGAAATTATATTAAAATAAGAATATGGAGAACTTATCTCTTTGATCCTTCTTTGTACAGTAAAGAAAGAGATGACCTTTTGTTTCCTTTCATTAAAGATTTATATGCTTAATTAATGCAATCAAGGGTAGGAAGCCAAATGAGTGGTGACATTTCCCTCACGACAAGAATACATAAAAGACTCACATAGGACTAGTGAGGATCCTAAAACACTCAAAATTTAATTTGAAGACTCTCTAAATAGATCAAACTCTATATAGGAACAACAACCACCTAGTTATTGAATAGAACCATATAAACCATGTTTTTATAGCAAACCATGAACTCTATTTAGAAAAATCCAATTTATTGATTCCAAACAAGGAATAATATGCTTGTAATAACTCTCAAACTTCTTTCTTTTAGAAGACAATTTGTAAACACAAATCATTAAAAAAAAAATCATTTTCATTACCAATTGATCACAACATTGTATCATTATGTATGGAGAAATTTGGATAGCATTTTCAATTAAAAATTGGTCTCTAACAAATTATAAAGTTCTAGACAAGAAACCAAAAACCTAGCCTACCAACTTTTACAATCTTCAACCAACATATCCAAAACTCCGCCCTTAAGCTCCCAACCTGCAAAAAAATCTTCAAAATCTTTCTCACATCTTCAAACTATAAGGAAAAAATTTGGGAAGCTAAATAATATCATCTTCCTTCACTAAGTGTCACACCTAATTTGATGATTCTAGTCAATTAGTCAAGAATGTGACTCCCAAATGCATCTCTCTCCAGATGTGGTTCCTATTGATTTTTTCTTCTACACTAACCAATAACCCTAAGGCTCTTACCAAGATGCAAACAAGGTGACCAAAATTTGTTAAATAAGGAAGACACCTATCCTCAAACCAAGGGTTGGAAAAGACCAATGAACAAGAGGAATATGGACCTCTTCTACACAAGCTCGACCAAGCTTGGGAGGGTGTCTCCAAAGACCCTTTCAAGATAAAAATATGAAATAAAATAAAATGAATCCACACACAAAGATGACTTTGTCATTAACTTTGATAAAATTTCTTTATGGATGATTACTAGATACATATATAAATCAAAGATCTCTTCTTTTAGGCAACTAAGTTAAATTATACAAGATAAGATAAAAACTAATCACTAATCCCTACATATTATTCATTGGTAGTTGCTTACAACATCTTTAACTTAGTAACATGCTTTATACAATAGTCCTCTAATGATTTTACCAGTCATAGCTTTGCAACAACCATAATAGAAATTTAGAATATTGAATTGTGCATAATGGAAGGACAATAAAATATAAATATTTTATTAAAGTTGTATAATGATTTTTTATTTTTTAAATGGTGTGAATGGTTAGCCTTCAACTATCTCACCAATGCTTACTTTTGCAACACAAAGTCAAATCTAGATAAAACCCTAATAACAAAGTAACCCTCAATTTTAGATGAGTCTAATGTACTTGGATCTATCTTGTAGGTCTTAAACTATCAAGTTCTCTTCATCCCAAAAATACATCTCTACTTAATAATCCACCACTAATTTAAGGCTTCATATATCAATCTTGATTTTTTTTACCTTGGGATACTATTGCACAAAGAAAAATAGGTTTACACCTCTTAGATGAAAACTAACACAAACCAATACAAAGAACAACAAATGTGAACTTAGGTATTCCTTGAATTCCTTAAAACTATAAAAGAATAATGGAGATAGAATTCAAAAATAAAATAAAAGTAATGTCTTATATGCATCTAAAAATAGTTTACAAAATCACCATATATCTCATATAGATTTAAAACCTACTCACATTAATATAAATGGTACAAATAAAATTAATAGCATAATGTAATGCCCTACCCAAAGCATAAGGAAAAACTTGATCGAACAACTTTTTTTTGAAACACATCAAACACAACACCAAGGATACAACATCAACATGTTGAACTTGCACAACGAGGTGCACACAAGTGTTGCATGAACAACACGACACAAAGAACAACATAGAAATATGACATCACCATTGCATAAGCAAGGTGGAAATAGCGGAATACTAACCACTCATGGGATAAATCCACCACAAAGAACAAGAGAGAGAGAGAAGGAACATCTCCAACACGCCGATCAATTACAATGCACAATTGTGTTCTCTCACAACACAACTCTAAAATAGGTTGAGGGAATCATCAACCTCCAATCCACATCTAGACTAACTTAACCACCCTACACAAGGACAAACCTTCACCAAAGGATGTTAACTAGGAGATACAAACTCTCCACAAATTGGAATGACCATAGGTCACTTCCAGACAAGCCATACGCTTCCCAAGATGTTTTGTCACACGTGACATCACGCAAATGGAAGGATACAACAACCCAACCCTCAAGACCTATGAGGAGTGTTGAGGACATTAACAAGACCGACCAAGAATGTTTACAACCTTCCCAAGACTTCACAAGACAAGGTGCATGATCTCCTTAACTCTAGGTTTTCCAAACAACCAACTTCAAAAGAGTGCACTTAAAATGATGCAAGAGAACCCACACTTTCTCAACGAAAACACTTAAGGACAAGTTCCAAGCATCATTAGACCCCTAGGACCATGATGAACAAATTTCATTTGGATGGTTTACCCATTTGAGGTCTCAAAACTAAGAGGAACTGACAAGACTAAAAAGAGAGAAAACTTGGTGATTTCTGAAGACCTAGTCGACGAAAATGATTGTTGCGTGGGAAAATGAAAGGGAATAAAAAATATTTGACAAGGGGAGAAGGCTAGAAAACCATTAACTAACCCTGATTAAGAGGTTTTACATTCTGGAAAATGTAAGGGGACCAAGTCACCCCAGTTGCTACCAAGCCACCCTAGTTGCCCCTAGGTCACCCTAGGCTGCCCCAACATAGACAATTTTTTGGAAAATTGGTTTAACTTGGCTTACAACAAGGCCACCTAAGTATAGTACCAAGCCGCCCAACTATGAAATTTAATTAATAAATTCATTTTAAACATGAAATGAAATGTTCCTAAGTTCATTTTAAGCTTCCAAGGCATAGTTACATTCATATGCATTTACAATCATGCCTAACACCAATACCAAGGCACATAAATAGGCTAGACACTAACTTTCAAAAGCGAGATAAAATTCATCTCATGAGAGAGGTCCACTTTACAAATTGCATTGCAATATATTACAATCGTATATGAAAAGGACTGAAATGCCCTTTAAAAATTAAATTACATTCAATTAAACTAATAACAAATGAACGATGGAGAAGGGGATATCGATGTCGAACTCGCTCCTCGAACCTCTAAACCTCAACAGTGGTTTCCACACCACCCTACTACATGAAACCAACAAGGTTCACTCCCATTGTGCTAGGAGATGCCACAAGGCCCAAACACTCTCACACAAGACACATTGGAAAAGGGCATACACTCACGCCAATCACAAAGTAAGCATCTATCAAGCATATCACATAAGGGTAGTTGAGACATTCAAGCATCAAACGATGATCCAAATGAGAAATCCATTAGCATGAACACTATGGCACACATAAACACTCACATTGGGGCACATCCACCAATGGAGGAAACCATCCAAAATCACATAGCAAAAAGGACCAAGTCCTAGAGTTAACACATATGTCGAACTCAAGTTTAGGCATGCAACACAGTGTATAATTTCTAATTTATTCAAATTCAATTAAAATTTTTCCATAATGCATAATATCACAACCCATGAAGTACAACTTCATCAAAACACTCCAAAAACATTCATCACACCCTCCACGGAGTGGCACAAAAATCAATGCAAATTACATTTTTCTTCAATTTTAATGATATTTTTACACAATGCATCACATCACATTTTACAAGGTTCCATCATTTCAAAATATTCAAATTCAATTATTTTCGTAGAAAACTTTTAAATTTTTCAATATTTAACAATGCAAAAATTAGAAATTTTCCCAATTCCACCATGGAAATTCATCAAAAATTCACTTTTTAAAAATTAAATTTCTAAGAATACCCTTTGCTAGAAAAAGTGCCCAACACCCCTTTCAAGCCATAAAACACACATTTTACACATTTCCCAAAAAAATGGGCATAATAACGTCTTTTGGAAAATTATCAAAATTTGCATGTATAATTTAATCCGCAATCAACTTCTACAGAACGAAAGGCATTGGGAGGTTATAACACCTCACCAATCCATTTGCAACCTTTCGAAATGAAAAACAATAAGCATTTGAAAAGATATGGAAAACTTACCTCATTTTAGCAAAAAATTGAAAGGAGAACTTAAAACACACCTTGTGGATGCACGAATCCATGCATGAGCATGAACTCCTACCAATTCCTATCCCGATGCAACAAATCCCTCTCCATTTGTCCTCTGATTTCTCACCCAATCACAAAAACCATAATTTGGAGGAAATAGGGTTTTTCCTCTCCAAAATTCTCCAAAAATAACACATAAAAATGAAAATGAAATTCCTTTTTCTTTTTAACCCTTTTTCTTTTCCAATAAAATAATTTATTTTCTTTTATAATTAAACACTTTAAGTCGATGATTTTCCCAAATCCAAAATAAGATATTTAACATTCAATGTAATTCACTATTCCACATTTAAATATATTTTAATTATATATAAGATATTTCTCATTACTTTGTAAAAATCGAGATTTAAATCCAATTAAATTAATATAACCCCTTTTTCCATTTATCCATTTGAAATTCCCACCAAAAAACCCCAATTCCCGAAAATCAATTAAATTCATTTCCCCATAACATTTAGCCTATAATTTCACTATTAAATCCATATAAGCATTTAATTGATTTAAATTACAGAAACAGAAAATTTAACAAACATCAACCCCACATTCACGGGACATCCACAAGAAGGATTAGGATATCTGGAATCATACCAATGTTGGCATCTGGGTCAACATGGGTAAAATAGCAAGAGTCTTACACTCAGATTCGAGTATGACAGGTAAGGCAAAACAATAAATGGTCAATGTGACATCTCTTTATAACCATTGTTGGGGTATACTCAAAGTTGTGGAGCTAGGTGGAAAAATACCTACTACCTGTAACCACTCAACGCACACGTCAAGCGTACCTACTCCATATGTATAAATAGTTGAAACATCACATACATACCCCATGATGTACCACATCACACTAACTCATTTGACTGAAAATACGACGAAACTGTCCTATGAAAGATGTATAATTAGATGTATCGTCGGGTATCTGTGTATTTAATGTGAATTTATTTTTTTTTAAATTATGCCCGACGTTCGTCGAAATTACGACGCTCCGTGATTTTCGTCACTATTTTGACATACACTTAAAGTCAACCATCCCCTTCCATCAATTTGTGGGCTGACATATGGTTAGCCTCCTTAATTTGTGGGCCAACGGGTATATGGTTAGCGTTTGTTGGGGTTTCGATGAATGTTTTTTAATAAATAAAAGTGAGTTCAACAATTTATCTATACTTGCGATAGTGTTTTGCTATACTTGTGAATTTTCTATACTTGCAAATTTTCTATACTTGTGGAAGTTTGTGGAGGTTATAGGCCAAATTTTTTTGGTGCAAACTTTTAGAATTATTAGATTTTGTTACCTGTCTATGATTAAAAATTATTGGAGTGTGAGTTTGATATTTTTTAAAGATCTAAATATTTAAGCTTGGTAAAGAAAAATCATGTTAGATAATATTAGTGCAGAACAAAATGAAGAGACACTTGCTAGATTGTGGGCTAAATTGAAAAGAAAGGGTGATAGGAAATGTTATTGTCCTTGCAATAATTGCAAGGGCTTAAAGACGAAGACTTTTAATCACAACAGCTGAGAAACATTGTAGGCAACATGGTCACGTTGAAGGGGGCATGATTATCGTCCATTGGTATGTTGTTCATTATATGTCTTTATATTGATTGAATTTGTAAATGTTTATATCGTTTTAACATTTTATATATATATATATATAATCACTTGATTATGATCATGGTTTATTTGTGTCGATCATTATTATAAAGGTGGGGTGCCCTAGGGCATATGATATGGATTATCACGGCCCGGAGAATGTGGTTTTGCAAGCGGAGGAACATGGAGTTGTGAATATCGAAGATGAAGTTAATGATCCTATGGAAGAAGATGATCATGCACTAGAAAACACAGTTGAAGATGATGGTACAAATACATTGATCCATGACACATTTAGTGGCACAGTTGATCATGATGATCAAGATGACTTTAATGATGTTCATGATTTACCTATACTTGAGAAGGAATACGAGCCCCTTTATGAAAACTCTCAAACAACTCTTCTCTCTGTTATATTGTTGCTGGTGAACTTGAAGGTTATGAATCGTTTATCCAATATAGCAATCTCACAGATGTTAAGGTATGTCATATATGTCATCTTTTTTCATCTATTTTTGTTGTTAGTTCATCACTAGTAAATAAAGGATGAAATATGTACCATTAATATTCTTTATATTAACAAATTATTTTTTTGTTGTAGATTGATAGGTGAATTTTTTTTACCACCATCAAATATTTTACCTCACTCATACCGAGATTTATCTGCCATTATGAAAGATATTGGAATGGAGTATCAAGCAATAGATGCATGCCCCAATGATCATATTATATATCATAAACAACATGAATTTGCAACATAATGCTCAAAATGTCAGATCAGTAGATATCAAACAGATCAACTAACAAACAAAGTGCCTCACAAAGTTCTTCGTTATATTTCCATTATTCCACATATGCAACAATTATTTAGGTGTGAAAGCTTAGCACAATTTATGGATTACCATGCACGGAATAGAAGTGGAGATGACATTCTTCGAATGCCTACAGGTGGTTCTGCATTTAGGGACATGGAGTAAAAATGGAAACACTTTAAAGAACCCTGTAATCTCAAGCTTTCATTAGCAATGGACGGTGTCAATCCATTTGGAGAGCGGAGATCTATTTACTCGGTGTGGCCTGTTTTTGTTATCAACAATAACATTCCTCCATGGATGTCAATAAAGAGGGAGCACATAATGTTGGAAATGATTGTTCCAAGTATTTTTTTACATCAATTTTCTTTAACGTAGTAGCATCTCATATGTCTTATTTGTTGCATAATGACTTATTTTTTTTCATTTAATAGTCATGTATATTAATTTATATATATATATATTGCAGTAAAATGGTTATAATAATTATGTAATGTTTTTGTTCATTCAACTAGGTAAGTACCAAGTTAAAGATACGAATGTATATTTTGAGCCTCTTATCGACAAGTTACTAAAGTTATGGAATGGAATCACTATGTATGACGTCTTTAGATCAATAGGACAAGACAATTTCAATTCCATGCAATGCTTGTATGGACAATTCATGATGCCCTAGGGCTAACACATTTTTGTGGTATGTTATAACATTCAACTAAATTTTAACGATATTTAATTTTATGAAGTAGATATCATGCATGTTTTTAAATAATCTATTCATTATATATAATTATAAAAATTGGCATATTTAATCCAATTATATATGATCTTGCAGGTCTTCAAACAAAGGAAAAATTTGCATATCCATTTTGTGGTCCAAAGATAAAATCTCATTGTTCAACAAGTTTAGGAAAGCAGGTGTTTAATGAGTATAGGAACTTCCTCCACAAAAATCATAAGTATCGAACTACCTGAAAAACATATTTTCAATGGGAAAGAAGAGACTACATCAAAACCACGAAGAATGACACCTCGCCTATGGAAGTTAGAATATAATAGAATTAATCGTCAAGGTTATACATCAGATCAAATTATTTATCTATCATATATGATATGTTTGAAATTTATATTTTTATACTGTGTTTTGTTTACTCATGTTGTAATTGACAATGATTGTCGTTGTTAATTTGCTTAACTTATATGCTTTATGAAAGTCGTCAAGGCATTAATGGTCAGTTTCCACAAGGACTGAAATTTTATCCTAGACAATTTAGTAGGTTGCCCTACTATGAGCAGCTACAAATTGTGCATTTGTTTGAAACAATGCAAATTGGAAAGAATATAACAGAAGCGTTATGGAAAATATTGGATGGAGGGCATGACAAAGAAAAAATTGTCAAAATTTGTAGTGACATTTAGGAAACCAATCATGCAATGAAAAATGTCATTCAACTAAATAGCGATGGAGACCAAATTAATATAAGCACCCTTCCTTGGTTATTAATGGAGCAGCAAAGCAATGCTATAAAAGAATTCATACGAAAAATTTGATTTCCCACAGGATTTGTTGTGAACATAAACAATATCATAACAAAGAATGGTGAATTTGGGTCAGGGATGAAAACGCATGATTGGCATACCTTCATTAAGGTAATTATTCAAGCATATTTTATATATATTTGTATACTGCATGTACTTTTCAATGTATTATGTTTACTAGTTTTGGAAAAATAATGAAAAGATCATTTTATAATTGTTGCAGTACGTTCTACCTCTATCTCTCCCAGACAACTTTGACAACAATGTCAAGCAAGTTATATATGATCTTGGAAAATACATGAGGTAAGTAGCAATATTTGTTCAATTCGTTGTATAGATCTTATATTTTCCATTTGTTTTACTTTTTATGTAATATATTGTATATTTTTGTTAAAGCTTGTTAATATATTTGCACCTTGAATCACTTGTAGATGGTTTCCATCTAAAGAAATCCATAAAGAAGATATAAATATTGGAGGAGAAAAATTGCTTGTCTAATGTGTGAAATGAAAAAGTGTCTACCTTCGACATTTTTCAATGCATAAGAACACTACCTCATACACCAAGTTGACGAGATTGAATTGTGTGGACCTGTACACACAAGGTCAATGTGAATGGTTGAGAGGCAGTTGAAATTTTTGAAGGCTTTGGTTAGACAAAGAGCACATCTTGAGGGTTTTATGGTGGAGGGATATATGGTATACCAGACCATGGTGTACATTACTTAATATCTTCCTAAGTTCGCAACAAAGATCCATGTAGATCGCATTTGGGATCCCAACTTCATTAACAAATTCGAAAGGGAATACCTGATGGGGAAAGGTAGATTGAGGAAAATGAGAAGTAATTATAAGATGGTCATGGAGATTAATTAGAATACATTTTACATTGCCTTCAAAAATACCTCTCAAAAACGCAAGAAAAATACCTCAAGAGGTTGTCAAACTCTTGGTATGTTTTAGGGTAACAGACAAGACCAAATAGTTTAGACCTTCTTCTCTTCAAGTTTTTCTAAACCTAGGTGGGTCTACCTATGTGAAATGAGCATACTTAAATGATATGATTCTGTTACAGGAGTCTATTCACAATGGCAATCTTACAGTGAATAGATATAGTCCTAATCTAACATAAATTATATGAGTAAAAATATATTCAGTTAACAGATGTAAAAATGAGATGGATGAACTAAAAGATAAAATATGTGAGACCAATGCCCTGTTGGGTATATGGAGTCTAATGAAGATCTAGAAAAGTACAATCCATTATGGCAATAATTCAAACTATTTGGCACACAAATGTAGTTTATAACTTGTATAAACGTGCAAATAAATGTTTTTCAAACTCTACTTGAGACAGAATGACAACCCTAGTTATGTGATTCTTCTTACTAATCCAATTAATACTCCCTAGTTACTGTGATTGATTAGAAGGGTTTAATCTTTTCTTGAAAGAACCAAATAATCACATCACACAAGTACAACAAATGTGTATTGATAAACTAGAAATATGCTTGATATATCAATTTAAACAACAGAAAAGTATCAAGATGGAGACAATCAAATAACTGTATAATTCCAACAAATAGCTGATACCAAGATTAAGCCACAATTTAAGATATCTTCATTAACTTCATCGAAATTCATACATGCATCTAAGTCCTTTTAGATGAAAACATCATTGCAAACTATCTATTGTATATTTCTCCTATCCGCCTATATCTGCTTGGCACTATAAAACTGTGCGAACCCCAATCTAGATACCTGCAAAACAAAGAGAATAAACACCTCAAATTAGATATTGCAAGCATAACTAAGGATTCCCCATGAAATCCACTTACAACTTCAAACTAGGAAAGAAAAAATAGCAAAGAACATAATGAGAATGATAAAATAAAGATTAAATCCTAATTAGATGTGAAAACTCATGATCCCATGGGGGAATTAGTGCCAATTTGATATGAAAATTGGCCCTTTCCCAATCCCTAAGATGCAAGCTTCGAATGTTGAAGAGATTGATCCACTTTGTTGATGAAGAATGAAGACTCCAAGCCAAAAATCTGCAAAACCTAGCTATGACTCAATGATAATGGATGGAATTCAAAAGATATTTGAGCATGGTAACTTTGCTTGGATTGCGGATGATCAAAATGAGGATATGAGATCTTTATTTATAGAATTCCAAGATTTATGAATGTCCAAATTTGAGCAATATGGGAATAACATTCATCCAATGATATGATGCCACTTGTCAAGATATGAATGGATGAAAGATGTGCAAGATTTGGGGTTTGTGCCAATAAATGCCAATATTTAAAATTCAAATTTGTTGAAATGACATGCAAGAGGGAAGGAAAAATGCAATAAATGCCACTTGGCTCAAGGCAAAGGACATGTAAGATGAATTTATTGCCTTGTTGGATGTACATGTTGACTTGGAATTTTTGAATTCAAATTGAAAGAATATTCCAAAAGATGCCTTGTGAGGAAAATAGAGATTTAATAAATCAATTACATCTATTTTCATGTGTAACTTGCATTATCTAGAGGATGGGACATGAGATGAGATTAAATTAATTAAGGATTAATTAATTTAACAGAGATTAGATGATGTGACTTATTTGACTTAGATTTATGGATTTATTTAAATCAAATAAGAGAGGAATATGATAAGAGGCTAATTAAATAAGAATTTTGATTTATTTAATTAAAAGAGATGGTGTTAGATTAAATCAAATAAGGTTTTAATTTATTTAATTTAATGGATAGACTTTAGAGATTTAATCAAATAAATTGATTATTTAATTAAATGAGGATAATTAGATCAGATGGATTGATTTAATTAACAAAAGAGATTGACTCGATTAGATAAAATGATTTATTTAATTAAGAGACGAATATTGATGAATTTAATCAAATAGGGGAATTTGATTAAATGGTTAGACCGAGGGATGATTCAGGAAGAAACAATGTTAGTAAGTCAAGATCAGATGCACAATGTCAATCAATATATTTTATGTGTCTACATTTTGCCCCTCTTTGAAGCAATGCACTCGTTGTATTGGTTCAAAGAATAAACAATCTTGATCGAAGCCAAAAAAAATTATATTTAAAAACTTGCCCCACTACTGCATGGTGAGAGAAAACATTCCATTATAATGCCCCCTCGAGAGATCAGATAGAAATTTTGATTTTTTGGGTGATCTCGCAAAAAAAAAGGTGACAAAGAACCAGATAGGTTCAAAAGGGGTCTGGGAGGCTAAAAACATGTCTAAATGCAATAAAACAATGAAAAACAAGCCTCAATTGGACTAAAACAGGTTCGAGGGTCCAAAACCCTAGCAAGATAGCTATTTAGGGTTAAAAAAACCCTAATTTTTAGGCTTAAAAGGGGCTCGAGGGGTCACTTTCAAGTCATTTTCACACACCTCTGCTAACAAACTTGAGATTTGAGCTCTGACTCTCTGACAATATGGCGCAACGATAGCTTCCCCTGCCCATCACTGATCGAGTTCGGACATACCAGCGGCCACCTATCATCAGGGCACCGGTATGTGACCCTTACCTAAGCTTAGTTTTTTCATTTAATGTTGTAATTAATGCTTTAAAAAAGGAGCTCGCCTTCAGCGGTGCTATATAGCACTGCTCAGCATTTAAACTACGTCATGCTAGGCCATTTTGCGCCACAGCAGTGTTGTTTGGCGCCGCAGCAGTTTAGTTAGGAGTTAAGAATCTCTGACGCTGGGCTCGGGCTCAACGGGTCAATTTGGGTAAAGTGCGTCGCAGCGGCTCCCTTTTCACCCAAACTGCGATGCTGGAGGGGAAAGTGCGTCGCGGCAGCGCCATTTGGCTCTTTTTGGGCTTGAGCATCGAAGTTTGAATGCAATCAAACTGTGATGCCATCACAAACTGCGTCACTGGGAACTTTTTGGAGCGTTCGACTAGGAATTTTTCAAAAAATTTAACATGCTAACCTTCTTTGATGCAGGATGCGGCAAGGGAGCTCTACTCTTGGGAGCACTGGTCATGAGATTTGGCAAGTGACTTACAGGATTTGAGCGACAAGGACCAAGATCGACTGGGAGATGCAGGATTGTGGCACATTGCCTATGCGGCGCTTGTGCACACCCACCTAGGGATGTTATCAGCACTGGCCAAGAGGTGGCACAGCGAGACATCGTCATTCCATCTCCCCACTGGCGAGGCCATCGTCACTCTCGAGGACATCTGGCGCATTCTATGAATGCCTATTCATGGCCGATGAGCGATCTTTGATATGGACGAGGGACGCGAGTCCTAAGTCAGAGTCCTCGTAACACAGGACATCATTTACTGTGAGGGATAGATTGAGCTAGAGCGATATAGGGTCATCGCACCTCCCTTCTAATGGGCGGTTCAAGCTATTATTTCAGGTCTCATTGCCCCAGATAGAAGAGGGCGATAGTTCAATCCCGGCTGGGGGTATTGCTAGGAGCGGATGGTCTGAGATAGGCCAGTTCATTTTGGGCGGGGGGTATTGCTAGGTGTGTACATGGATGGGATAGCACTGGGAGCACGGGTGACTCTACTTCACGTCTAGGCGTGGGAGCACATTTTTGTGCTACGTCCACGCGTCGTTCCAGTTTTGATGGGGGAAAATGATGCCCTTGTGGCATGATACAGAGGCGGTGTGTCCTTCACACACACTGGAGAGCACGGGATCCCCTACTAGAGGCAGGTCCTAGACGAGATGCTAGTTTTTACTTAGCGTCCATAGCTTGGTAGGCCCGGATAGGCCAACAATGCTGATTAGCTCTTTTACTACTGCCAGGACCGATTTATGCAAGGGCAGGAGCACACGATGATTGAGAGGTACCTGTCAGGCACATGCAGCGTCAGTTGGGAGAGTCGCAAGATCGGCCTGATGATGGCTATGTAGCTATCTTTGCCCGCAACATGACACAAATATCATGGGGACACGGTATTCCTGCTTCAAAGGCAGTTGATAGCTTCAGGAAGTTGGTAGCCCGACCATGGGCTTATGATCAGGGCTTGGTAGATCTAGGTACCACACAGGCCTACAGGGACTGGTTCCAACCTCCTCTTCGGCTGACTATTCCAGGTGAGGATCCAGATCCGCACAGAGTCAGGGGCAGAGGGAGAGGACAAAGGCGAGGACCGAGGGTTGATATTCGACAGGATCCACCAAGTGTGCCCCCAATCCCGCCAGGTCATGGAGATGTTCATATGCAGGATCAGCAGCAGGAGCCGCCAGTCCCACCACCACGATCCAAGGGTGAGGATCAGCCTCACGTGCAACCACGGGTACAGCCAACAGGTCAGGAAAATGCACAAGATGCACTAATTGTGCAGTTACAGGCCCAAGTTCAGGTTATGACAACTGAGAGAGATCAGGCAAAGGCTAAGAAAGATCAACTCAGAGCAGAGAGAGATCAGGTTGTGCAGTAGAGACAGGCTGCAGAGCTACAGGCAGCTACAGAGCTAGGCCGCAGACAACAAATCGAGAGTATGATAGCCTCCTCCTCCCAGGGTATAGTGCCAGTATGATCTTATAGGGATGCCATCCAAGAGGTAGAGTACTACCGTCGGGTTTATCATGACACCGTACCTAGAGCAGATTGGGTCCCAGAGTATTCAAAGCAGGCCAGCCAAAGACCACCAGAGGGTCATGATGACAGGGGCAAGGGCAACATTCATAGAGATTGAGCTTGATCAAGATATTATGATACTTTTTTATGTCTTATGGGCTCATTTTTGATAGCCCGATGGGTGTTTTGTACCGATTGGCATATATGTACAGTGATCTGATTTATTCTTTGTACTATGATAGTTGATGATGATTTATATGAGGCTATTTTGATGTGATGTACTGTGTTCTCCTTTATGCATGGATGGTTTATTTCTATATGCTTTGCAATGATGTCTTTATGGATGCATTTATTTCTAATGATTTATGTGTTATGATTATGACTAACAGATCTATAGTATGTTAACCTATGATATGCAAATGTGATGGTTTGATATGTGAAATGATATGATCTAAAATGCAAAATGATATGTAAATTCTGCTTATGGAATGTTAATGAATGGATGCCTATATGAATTTTGTTTGCAATGAAATTTTTATACATCTATGCCTATGTGGAATGATTTATGCAATGAATGTGATATGATGTTATTTATGAGATGATATGGCTAATGAAATATGAAATGCGATGGTTGTAATATGATGCAGATGAAATATTGTTAATGTATAATGAGATGGTTTTATCAAATGCTTTATTATCCTAAACATAATAAATGATGTATGTGATGCAATGATATGTAAATGCGTAATGAAATGTGAACGTAAAGTGGTGAGATGATGTCATGATGTTATGCAAATATGTATGCCTACTAAATTAAATGCTTATATACCTATTGATTATGTGAAAAATGATTATGAGATGCTTTTGTAGATGCTTATGTGATGATTTATATAAAATGGTTATGAAATGCAAATGAATGTTTATGCAATGATTGATATAATGCCATGAGATGCAATGTAATGGATGAAAATGCATTGACATGGATGCGCCTATCTATGAAGAATGTTTATGATAACCTGTTTATATGATGATTAAAAAGTGTAATGCGTATATTTCCTATATGATATGTTTATGCAATATGCTAATGATTTGTGGATGCCAGATCGATGGCGATGATGGTTAACTGTCATAGTACCTTGTTAGTGCAATTAGTAAGAAAAGAAGAAGTCATTTCAACAAGACACAAGATGATGCAAATGCAAATGATGATGATGATGATGATGATGATGGTGATGATGATGATTACTTTCCGAGGAATTGGAATTTTCAAAGGGCCAAATTTTCTTATGTTTGATAACACACGTGGTACGATGCATCAAGGTATAGGGAACCAGGATGGCGTTGTACCTAGTGTGATGGACTTTGACCTAACAAACAAATAGGAGCATTCTTGTTCTTACCTGACATACGGAAACCTTGTGAAGATGCACTTCAGAAGTTTCAGACACCTTAGACCAATACACAGAAAGGTACACCTATCCATGCAATAGTCAACAAGTTGGCCTCGACCTCTTCCATACATACCTAACAAAGCAAGTATTCACCGAGGTTATATTACAAGAACATCCAACAAGCATAGCAGACAAAAGATAATGATCATTGCCCCATTCCTATTTCTCTAAATCCTCTGTTTTGGGATATCATCGAGACGTCCTTGGACTGAGCGCAATAAGATAAGTCAAAAGAAAAAGACCAAGTAAACAAACAAACTGATGCTCTTCAATACCGCTAACGGAAAGAGGATGTGTTTTCTAAAGATAATAATCGAAACTTATTGCCAAAAGATAATGCCCATTGTAGGAAGGATTCATCCTAGGACATGTTAGTGGATGGCGGCACATCATTTCATTTATCCAAAGTGTTCTAAGGGATGATTGCTATGGGACCAATTTAGATGATGAGTTACCAACACGAAGAGATAACCAACTTGCTTACGTACCGACTTAGACTTAAGACTTGACGTTTGGAGTTTTACTTTTAATCTGCTAGACTTGTTTTCGACTGTTTCACCAAAGGTTGATGATGATAATCAGTTTATTATGGATGGTGTTATTGCAGATGCAAGCGAGATGAGATGGATGGATTTTTCAAATATTTGGATGTTTTTGATGTTTTACAATGTTTTGAGGTTGTTTTTGGTATTTTTTGAGGTTTTCAAATGTTTTGATTCTCGATTTTCCAATGTTTTGGGATTTTCTAATATTTTGACCAAGAGACTAACCTAAAGACCTATCCTAGGGGTCTCAAGGGCTGATCAATAGATGAGCCTTGCCTACGTTATACCTGTAGAGACCACGTAGTTCGACTGATGACTTGACCAATTTATAGATGATGATATACATGATGAGATGTCAGTTTATTATGATAGACTCCTATATGACTGACCTAAATGTCTCGAGGGATGATCAAAGATCAACCTTTCGTACGTTCAAGCTCAGAGATGACGTAGTTCGACAAGACGACCTTGTTTTTGGATTTTTGAATGACTTTTTGACCTGTTTTTGGATTTTGATGATTTTGAATGTTTTTGGATTTTCTCATGTTTTAAATGTTTTTGGATTTTCTTCTTTCTGATGTTTTTGGATTTTCTGCTTTCTGATGTTTTGATGTTTTTGGATTTTCTAATTTTGGGACTTTAAGATCATACACAAATCTGATCCGATAAGAACATGCCCCCAGCATGATGCAATAGACTACTCCGATAAAGGCAAGACAAACTGACCTTGAGGATGGGCCGAGTAGTACTAGGAGGGATCCTGATACAAAAACAAGACCAAGCTATAGTGCGGATGCGAGTGGATAAGTGATGGATGGAGACCTGAATGCAATGGATGATGGAAGCAAAATGGATGGATGATTCCGAACAAGCCATACAGATCCTGGTGGATGGAAAGTGCTTATTTATGCAAGGCACCTATTTGCCAGGTTTTCACCAAGGTACTTGCCCAAAGTGCCACTGAAATGGTTTTCACTAGAGGATGATTTTTTTAATCATTTTTTTGATTTTTTTGGATTTTTTGGATTTTTTATTTTTTTGTTGTCACCAAGAAACCTGTTTGCTAGGTTTTCGCCAAAGTGACCATTTTTTCAGGACATTTTCTATTTTTTTTGGATTTTTTGGTTCTATACCCTGAAAGATTTAGGCATAAAACTTTTTGAGATGGGAGCTATTCATTAGCTCCTGCAGAGGTTCCCCTTCGGGTTTTGATAGATGATATGCCTCTGATTTATAACTTGTTGTGATGACAAAAGGTCCTAACCAATTAGGTCCGAACTTGCCTTTGCTACTTGGGTTTGGGACAATCTTTTGATTTTCTTTTAAGACCAGTTCTCTGACTTGGAAAGTCCTGCTTCTGATTTTGTTGTTGTAGCTCTGTTTGAGTCTATTTTGATAGACTTGCAAATGATTTAAAGCATCTATGCATCTCTCATCCAGTAACTCCAGCTCGTTTAGTCTTGATACTCGGTATTCTTCATCCGTGATGAGGTTTTGCAGTGATATCCTGAGGGATGGGAGCTTGATCTCAATGGGGAGAACCACCTCTGATTCGTAGACCAAGGAGAATGGGGTAGCGTCGATGGGTGTGCGGATGCTGGTTCGATAGGCCCAGAGGGTGGGATTAACGTGCAGATGCTAGTCACGACCTACGCCATTGACTATTTTCTTGAGGATTTTGAGGATGGTTTTGTTTGTAGCTTCTACTTGGTCATTGCCTTGGGGATAATACGTGGTGGAGAAGCGATGTTGGATTTTGAATTTTTTGCAAAGGTCATAGACTTCCTGATTTTTGAATGGTGTCCCATTATCTGAGATAATGGCTTGTGGGACACCATAGCGGTAGATGAGATAGTTCATGATGAATTTTGAGATCTGCTTCCTGGTTATATACGTCATGGGTATGGCCTCTACCCACTTTGTGAAGTACTCAGTTGTAGTTATGATGAACTTGTGGCCATTGGATGAGGTGAGTGTGATTTTCCCAATGAGATCAAGTCCCCACTGTGAAAAGGGCCATGGTGTGACAATAGGATGAAGCTCTTCATCTAGAGCATGGATGAGGTCCCCATGTTGCTGACATTGTAGACACTTTTTAGCATGATCATGTGCTTCTCTTTCCATTATGGACCAATAATACCCCATCCTCAGCAGTTTCTTAGTGATGGTTATTTCACTCGAGTGTAACCCATAGATACCATCATGAACTTCAGTTAGAGCGGTTAATGCCTCCTCAACATTTAGGCAACACAGTAAGGTACCTTTTATGCTTCTACGGTATAGTGTATCACCTAGGATGACAAATCTGGATGCCTTTTTAACAAAGGTTCATTTTAGGTTTGATGGTAGGTCAGTGGGTATGACTCCTATGCAAAGGTATGTATAGATGTCGTGATACCAAGGATCACCAGGACCAACAATTTCACACACATTTTTTGATTCTGGTACCTCGAATGCGGGAACAAGAAGTTGCTCGATTAGGAATTCATATTTTGGCACATTGTGAGGGATGTCCAATAGGGACCCAATTGTTGCCATGGCGTCTGCTGCTCTGTTGTTGGTTCTTGGAATTTGCTTAAATGTTATGTCAATGAAGGATTATTTTAGAGTCTCCACCAATTTCCTGTATGGAGTGAGCTTGTCATCCTTGGTCTAATATTCATTATTGACCTGATTTATAATCAACTGAGAGTCTCCATACACTTTGAGAGCTATGATGTTCCATTGCACTGCTATCCTGAGACCTATAGTCAAAGCCTCGTATTCTACAATATTATTAGTGCAAGGAAATGCCAATTTGTATGACTTTGGTACGCAATCCCCTTGTGGGGTGATGAAGAATACACTAGCTCCTAATCCATGTTGTGTGTATGAGCCATCGAAGTATAGTTTCCAGTGGTTGGCTACATTGAGGTTAAAGATGGATTCATCTGGAAACTCTGAGACAAGAGGATTCTCAGAATAAATAGGTGCTTCTGCTAGTTGATCTGTAATAACTTGTCCCTTGATTGCTTTCCTCTCTACATACTCAATGTAGTACTCTGGCAATATCATCACCCATTTTTCCATTCTGCCTGTGAGCATTGCCTTTGATAGTAGATACTTGAAGGGATCAATTTTTGCGATGAGCTTTATCTTGTGTGCCAACATGTAATGTCTGAATTTTTGGGATGCAAACACTACTGCGAAGCATGCTTTCTCGATGAATTAGTAGTTTAGCTCATGACCAACCATGGTCCTGCTAATGTAATAGATAGCCCTCTCCATTCCATTTTCGTCATGCTGAGCTAGGAGAGCTCCAAGGGCTATTGTTGTTGCTGACACATATAAGATCAATGGCTTCTTTGGGATGGGTGGCATTAACACTGGTGGTATCAGTAAGTATTCCTTGATTTTATTAAATACCTCTTCACACTTTGTATCCCATTTGTACGCTACCCCCTTGTGGAGTAGGTGAGAATATGGATTTTGCTTGTCTGCCAGTTGTGCTATGAATCGTCAGATGGATTGAAGTCAGCCTTGGAGGCCCCTGAGTTGCCTTAATGTTTTTGGTGCTTCCATCTCGAGAATTTCTTTCACCTTTGTCGGATACACCTTGATACCCCTCATGGACACTATGTATCCTAGAAATTTACATGATTATACGCCAAAGACACACTTCTTGGGATTTAGTATGACTTTGTACTCCTCCAATCTATCAAAGATAGCACTTAGGGTTGCTATATGATCTTGTCTTTTTCTTGACTTAGCTAGAATTTCATCGACATAGTCTTCGACTGTTTTATGAATCATGTCATGGAATATCAACGTCATGGCCCTTTGATAGGTTGCTCCTGCATTCTTTAGGCTGAATTGAATCATGTTCCAATAGTAAGTCCCCCATGGACAAGTGAAGGTTGTCTTATGTTGATCCTCTTTTGCTATCATGATTTGATTGTATCCTGAAAATCCATCCATTAGTGATAGCATCTTGTGTCCTGTTGTCATGTATACTATCATGTCGATGTTGGGAAGCAGGAAATCATCCTTGGGACATGCCTTGTTCAAATCTCTGAAGTCTGTACAAATTCTGATGGCTCCATCAGGTTTTGAAATAGGTACCAAATTTGACACCCATTCTGGATAATCAATTGGTTAGATAGATCCTACATCTAACAAATTTTTGAGCTCCATTTTGACCAATAAGGCTATTTGACGATGCATTTTTCGAGGCTTTTGTTTGACCGGTTTTGCTTCCAGATACACTGCTAAATGATGAACCACAGTCTCTGGATCAAGTCCTGGCATATCAGCATAACTCCATGCGAAGTTTATTTGTCTTTCCTTTAGGAATGCTGCTAGGAGTTCTTGCTCTTCTGATAATAGTGATTCTACATAAAATGTGATATGGGGGGTCTCCTTTGTTCCTAGGTTGACAGGATTGCATTTTTCAGCCAAGACTGCTGACTTCTCCTAATGAATAGCTCTTAAAGGGAGATTGAATCCTTCATCCTCGTGCACCTCAGAGAGGTTTTCACCATTGGATACGTCCTTTCTTTTTACTTTTGTCTTGTCAGAGAGTGCCACAATGTGGTTTTCACTCAAGGACTTGGATATAATTCTTAGTTTCTCACTTTTGTGAGTGAAGGATTCAATTGTTTCCCCATAATATTCATGTGTGTCCAACTCTATTATAAACCATGCCTTATGATCTCCATCTGGAATGTTATCCCTTAATCCCATGAATTTTGAGAGTGCCTCATCGTTTTCAAATGTATCAAGAACTGGTGGTCCTCGTTGGTCGTAGTCGATCAATTGGGGATATAATAAACGGATCTCATGATTTTGTTGGTCTGGTTCGAAGGATACAGTGCTAATCATACACAGGGTGGTGTCTTCAAATAACCTAGGTAGATTGGTCATGGTATCCTTGTCATTGCTACTAATATAGTGCTCAGTTATAAAGTTATGTATGTCTCTACCTATGGATATTGGTGACCTATGGATATTGGTGAGCGTACTTCTGCTAGTATTGGCTGAGGAGAAATATTAACCATTCTAACTAGAGGACTTCGGCCATGTATGGTTATCCTCAAAGGGGTACATCCAAGGCCAATATTTGTTATGGGTCGTGTCTCTGGCATGACAGGTATTATGAGCCCATTGTCATTTTCTCCCAGTCTTTGATTTTTGTCGTAGCCCATTGCGAGCATCATTTGTAGGCCCTTGCTTGTCTCATCCATTGGTAATTCAGGTGTCGGTCTTTCATCTCGATATAACATGTGAGATGGATCTGCTTCAATAACCTCCTGGCCAAGGTCACCCCAGCTTGTGAATTCGGGATAGTCTTTAGGAGATGTCCGAGATGTGGAAGCTTGATTTTCTTGTGGATGTCTATGTGATCTAGGAGATTGTGGTAACTCTCCTATCACAAAAGCATTGTTAGGGAGCTTGTAGCTTCCACAACCGTCCTCCTGGATCATGAGCTTGATGTCGGAGATGGTGGGAATGGTGGGAATGGTGGGTGTCTTTGTCGCAGAAGTGGACGCGAGAGTGGTGGGGTTGATGTATGGTGTGGATGGGCCCTCATCATTTTTTGGCACTTGGGGGATTTTGTAATACTTTTCTTCAAGATTTTTGCAATATGAGAAAGGTTTGGGATCTCCATGGATGGTAACCTCTTGTCCATTATGTGTAAATTTCACACATTGGTGGAAGGTTGATGCTACGGCTTTCATTGCATGGATCCATGGGCATCCCAGGAGGATATTATATGGAAACTCAAGGTCCAAGACTTGATAAGTGGTTTCTATGAGAGTCGGCCCTACTTGAATAGGGAGTTTAATCATGCCTTAAGACAATCTTTCTTGGTCATCATATGCTCTTATCGTGATGCCCTTTCCTTTGTCAATGGAATCTTCTAATATTTTCAACTGCTTGATGAGGCTGAGAGAACAAATGTTTAAACCTACACCTCCATCCACCAAGACCCTTTTGATTTTTCTCTTGTGTACAATGGCTTACAAGTGAAGTGCACATTTGTGAGATGGTTGGGCAGGGAAATCTTGGTTAGAAAATGTAAGGAGATTAGGCGTTATGATATTTCTAACCATAGCTAGGAATTGCTCTGCATCGAGATATGCGGGGACAGTGGATGAGAATAGTACTTCCTCAAGGATCTTCTTATGAGCTGATGATATTTTTAACAACTCCATGATGGAGATGTGTGTTGGCATTCTCCTGAGTTGGTTGAGGACATTATAACCATTAGGAATAGATCTAGATGTAGGGACTCTATTTGGTTGGGATGATCCTGCGATGGTGACTTTGCCGCCTCTTGTGGTGACTCCACAATCTTCGGCATGGGTTCCCTTGATGGTGATGGCCATGCAATCTTCATTTAGGGATGCAACAACTATTTCATACACATTATTTACACTGCCCTTCCCTTTATCATTTTTATTCCCTTTGTTGCCATGATTCGACATCAAATTCGTGTATATTTTAAGATCCTGATTTCTTGTAGGTTGTTCCATGTTTATGATTTTCTTATCGATGAGATCTTGGATGATGTTTTTGAGTCTCATGCAACTTTTTGTGGTATGGCCTTTCATTTTATAAAATTTGCAAAGTTGATTCTCGTTATACCAAGGAGGTTTGGCATCGTGTTCTTGGTAATTCTCAAATGTAAGAGGTTAGATGAGTTTTTCGTCGATCAACTTTTTCATTATGTCCTCAAGTGGTTCTCCCAAAATGGTGTATTTTCATTTGGGATAACTTTTGTGTCAGGGTGGTCCCCTTTGGTCATTGAGATTATTGATGGTTGGATTGTTGTTGGGTTGATATGTTGTGTGATGAGTTTTTTGATGCTATGTTTGGATTTGTTGTGTGGGTGTGTTTTGGCGAGGACCACTAATGACCACCTTAGCATCAACGATACCATCATTAGTAACATTTTTGTTCCTTTCCCACGTGTGAGGTTTATCATTGTAATTTGATGGTGGGAGGTTGTTTTGTTGTTTGTGGTATGATGTTGATTCTGCAGGTTGAGTTACAAGGGTTCTTTCGATGCTAAGCGCCTTGGGGATCAATTGATCGTATGCGGTGATGCCCTAAACCTTGAGATTAAATTCCAAGCGGCCTTCAAGGTTGGCTATAATGGTGCAGACTTGTTCTTCTAGCATGGTCCACTTGCTTTGATTGGCCTTGGATCACCATCGTTGTAGAAATGAGGCAAATGATTCACCCTTTCCTTTCTTTAGAGCGTATAATTCTTTGAGACTAACATCCATTGTAATGTTGCATGCATAGTTTTTAATGAATGCATCCCTAATTTCTTGGAATGTTCTAATGCCTGAAGGTAGGTGAGAGAACAATTCTATAGCGTGACCTGCCAAACTCTTAGGGAATAGCCGCATCAGATAAGTATCATCATATGCGACCTCCATGCAATGAACCTGGAATTCCCTGATGTGATCTTCAGGGTTTCCCGTCCCTCAATATTTGTCAAATTTTGGGATCTCAAATCCCTTAGGGAATGGTTTCATCTCTAGGCTCCTATCAAATGGATAGGGACACAAGTTGCTTGGTGTTTTGGTTGTTAGCCCTAATTGAAGGTCGAGCACTTGTTGCGAGAGCAACCTGAGTTGTGTCATCACATCATTTTGGGGATCAAGGGGTGGGATGAAAGTGTTTTCGGGTGTTTTCATCATGGGTTGAATGGGTGGGTTGGTCGGTGTGTTGTTCAATGGTATCTGTATGTTTTGTCGAGCGAGGTAGGCTTCCACCTTTTGTATGAAGAACACTTGTTATTGATCCTTTTGTTATTGTGCTAAGATTTGTGCTTGTTGTTGCGCTTGTTGTTGTGCTTGTTGTTGGGCTGCCAATTCTGTTGCTTCTTGCTGCTCTTGATATTGCTTTAATGCTTGTTGATATGCTTGCAATCGCGCTGCTTGTCTTTGTACAAGAAGTTGTGCTTGATATTGGGCTTGTTGTGCCTGATATTGAGCTTGTGCTTGTGTGGCTTGTGCTTGTGTTGCTTGTTGTTGCAATAAAAGTTGTGCTTGAGAGGTCTTTTGTGCTTGCAATGCTTGCGCGGCTTGTGCAGCTTGAGTGGCTTGTTGTTGTTGTTGCAATAATGCTTGGGCTTGTTGCGCTTGTAATGCGGCTTGTGCAACTTGGGTAGCTTGTGCAGCTTGTTGAGCAACTAGTTGTTCATTTTTTTGTTTCTGAACTTGTTGGTATCCTCTTTGGAAAGCATCTTGCAATGTTGCATTGTATAAGCTTGATGTGGTGAAAGTTGGAGGTGGTGGAGGTGGTGGTGGATTTGGAATGGTGTTTGTGAAGGTGGTGTTGGTGTTTTGCATGATGGATGGTGTTGTTGATGTGATTGGTCCTTGAGAGACCATGCTTTGTGATACTAAAGGGGTGTTTGATGATGTTGCAATTTCTTGTGCATTTGCCATTTGTTGTTGTGATATCAAAAAAAAAAATTGAGTGTTTGGTATAATACTTTGATTGATGGTTGGGATATAGGTTTGATTGATACTTGATAGGGGAGGAAGCCCTAAACCAAGGAGTGGTTTAGATGATAATGGCAATGGTGGAAGAGGTGGAAATGTAAAGGGTGTTAGTTGTTGTGAAAATGTTGTGGTGTCGAATATGCCCCCTAGTTTGAACATATCTCCCTCTTCTTGAGAATTTGTGATAAGAGGTGTTTGAGGTGTTGCGTGAAAAAATGACGATGATGAATCATGATGGAAGGTGAGAGGAACATTTTTGTGTAATGGGTTTTGGGGTATGCTTTGTTCCAAGGTGGTGTTTGCATCCAAATTTTGATTGTTAACAAGGGGGTGTGTTTGGATTGCATTGAGAAATGCACTTCCCTTATTAACATTGGGTTGGGTTGGAGCGAACGATGTTGTGATTTGCAGAATGTTTTGCATGATGTTTTGGGATGGGGGTGTAGATGAGATGGGGATGGTGGATGAGATTGGAGGAAATGATGTCTCTACTATGGTACTTACGTCAAAATCTGAAGATAGTTTAGCCCCTTGTTTTGCTAGTTCAAGCATGTATAACGAAGGCTTAAGTCTCATCATGATGTTAATGATTCTATGGTTGTTCAAATTTTGGAGCATTTCAGTCATTTCCTCGCGAGACATTCCAAAGGTAAGGCCTCTCCTTGGTTTTCTTCTTGCGAATTCTGCGATGATGAGAGGGTCAAAGCATTACTTGATTCGGCGGGATTCATTTTTGTGTTTGTTTGGCAAAGATCGCTTGAAGCGGGTGTTTCTTTGTTGGCTTCCATACTCTTCTTGTATTGAGATATAGTTAGAACCATAAAACAAGGATCAATTTTTGAGAATATGGGAGATGAATCTCTTGATTCTTTGGATTGATCTTTATTTTATGCCCCAAAGTAGAAATTTTTTAGGATTCCTTGAGGATCAAAGGTGATGATATGATGATGATGTTTAGGGATGGATGTTATGGTATTTTGATTAATCTTGAATGAGATACTAGGCTTTTAGGACTTGCAGATTTTTTATTTTTTATTTGTTTTTTGGATTTGGGATTTTGTCCTTGGTTTTGATTTGCTTTTGATTTTGAACAAAGAGATCCTATGATGTTGGATGATGATCTAGGGATAGCTTTGTTCGAAGGATGATGATTTGAATATGTGTGAGGAGAAGGATGCATCTACCCACACCTATTCAAACAAGATGATTGTTTCACTAAGTATATGAAGAAGGATTCGTCTACATATACTAAGCTAGACAAGATGATTTTGATAACTTTGACTAAGCATATGCAAAAGGATGCATTTACACATACCTAGCCAAAGGTGATTTTGATAATGTTTTCAAGGATTTAGTTTCAATGATTTTGATTTTTCCACAAAGCCTAGGATGGTTTCAAGATTTTCCAAAAGGTTATGGTGAGATGGTGTTGTTTTGATGTTTTGAAGGATGGATGAAAAAGATTTTGATATGTTTTGATCCTAAGAAGAACCTAAAAAGGTATACTTTCTTTGCCTACATCTATGTATTGAAGAGCATGCAAATGCTTCCTAAAGACCTTTGTGACCAAGAAATGATTTCATTTGAACATTCATTTTCGGATTTCCAATCAATGGTTTTTGCTTTGGAATTGTGAGTCTTCAACACATATGAAAGTTCATTTTGCTTAGCTTTGCTTAATGAATTTATTTTACCAAAAACACTTTCTTCAATTAGGTTTTCAAACTAAGATGTCCAATATCTTAATTTCTTCAAACCCCACAAGATGTGTTATGTGGAAATTCAATGAACTTAAGGCAAGGGTTCGACTATTGTTTACATAAGGAGACAAATCGAGATATAATCCAATGTTTAGAAAACTCTAAGGACGTGAATCCCAAGGGAAAGAAATAACATATGGATTGATTCAATTGTATTTGTCCTCAAAAGGGGTTGAAATTTGGATGATGTTAAGTGTTTTTTTTTAGATGTTTTTGATCAAGCAATGCATTTTATAACCGAAGAATAAGTACAATCCTATGGATGTGTAAGACAATATTTGTTGGATTCCCACTTGGAAAAGTCCAGCTATGCTTATCTTTAGCGAATGGTTAGATGCTTGACTCCACTGGCTCCCCTCCACGGCACTCACTTATACGGGGAAGCCAAGCATCAACACCCATGAAACTCCCATGGCATGTTTTTCATTTCTACTAGAAGACTGTAAAAATGTGGGGTGGCTTCAGAATGCCCGTTCTTGCACCAACAAATAGATTAAAGGATTTTGGAAAATTCTAGCACATGGGTTTTAATAAGGACTTTTCGTTCATGGAGATTGACCCATATGACAAGAGTCCCCTTTCAGATCCATTTTGTCGGAATCAATCACGTTATATTGGCGTTTCTTTCAATATCCATATTTATATCCGATTGGAAATACTCTTGGCTTTAGAGTGTTACCGGTTGAGTCGTTCCCTTGGGTGAGTACTTTTTCCCCTAGGCAGGCCCTCCAGGATAAACAAAAGTGAATAAGGAACACTATTTGTAACTCGATCAATCCTTGTTGGCCCCAAGAAAAGAGAATATAAGCAACAATGCCCCCACTCACACTCACACAAGATGTTCAATTTTAAACCCAAATCAAAGTGTGGAGGTGATTGCTTTATCTCACCCCAAAGTCACGAAAAATGCCTTTTGATTCTCAAGATCACTATAAAGCGCAAGAGAAGCACATACGTCCTTTTTCAATGCCTTTAGTTTAAGTAAGCCTTCACGAAAAACAATGTTTGCACTTGTTCTTTTTAAATCCACAAAGCAAAATGTGAGTTTGTTTTAAGCACCAAAAGACAAAATGAAAGACATTTGTTCAATTTGTTAATCCAATAAAAAAACTTTAGTAAGTTGTGATTCTAAAGTTCATTTTAGCCTTCGCAAGAAATGGAAAAGTTTATTTTTAAGCCCAAACAAAAATTAGTGTCCTAAGAAGGAGAAGATAACAAATTCTTAAATAAGTGTTAAACAAACACTAAAGTGTTTAAAAACACTTTGATTTGATGAACATCCTTCTCATGCTTCTCTTTCCTTTGATTTCAATTTCCAACCTACAAAGAGGAAAAAACAGTCAGATTTTGGAAAAACACAAAAATTAAAAAGCAAAAAATAGAGGAAAAATCAATCATAAATCAAAAGCACGTGCTAAAATTAAATTTTCCCTTTTTACTGTCTCCCAGTGTCGTAACTCGTGATGGCGTTGTAGTTTGGTTTCTGAGTGGTGCCCTCACAGCGCCGCTTTCCAGTCAACGGCGCTTTGTGTCGGGACAGAGAGCTCAACTGCATCGCAATTTTCGCCCAACGTCGCAGTTTGCATCTAGTGTCAGAGTTTAATATTTTTTGAAAGTTTCTGCAGGTCAGCGAGTCTAGTGACAAAGTTTAAAATTCAAAAAATTTTGCAAGATGAGTCCAGCAGCGTAGTTTGTGTTTTAAGCGATGCCCTATAGCGACGCTAACGAGCCCGTAGTACCAAAACAACGACGCTAAGCTCCCAGCATTGGAATTTCCTATGTATGAAGAAAAATGCAAAAATTTCAAGAAAAGATTAGAAATAATGGTATCCAGCCCTCCTTCTAGAGCCAAATGTGCAAACCCCAATCTAGATACCTGCAAAACAAAGAGAATAAACACCTCAAGTTAGATATTGCAAGCATAAACAAGGATTCCCCATGAAATCCATTTACAACTTCAAACTAGGAAAGAAAAAATAGCAAAGAACCCAATGAGAATGATAAAATAAAGATTAAATCCTAATTAGATGTGCAAACTCATGATCCCATGGGGGAATTGGTGCCAATTTGATGTGAAAATTGGCCCTTTCCCAATCCCTAAGATGCAAGCTTCGAATGTTGAAGAGATTGATCCACTTTGTTGATGAAGAATGAAGACTCCAAGCCAAAAATCTGCAAAACCTAGTTGTGACTCAATGATAATGGATGGAATTCAAGAGATATTTGAGCATGGTAACTTTGCTTGGATTGTGGATGATCAAAATGAGGATATGAGCTCTTTATTTGTAGAATTCCAAGATGGATGAATGTCCAAATTTGAGCAATGTGGGACTAACATTCATCCAATGATATGATGCCACTTGTCAAGATATGAATGGATGAAATATGTGCAAGATTTGGGGTTTGTGGGCAATAAATGCCAATATTTGAAATTCAAATTTGTTGAAATGACATGCAAGAGGGAAGGTGAAATGCAATAAATGCCACTTGGCTCAAGGCAAAGGACATGTAAGATGAATTTATTGCCTTGTTGGATGTACATGTTGACTTGGAATTTTTGAATTCAAATTGAAAGAATATTCCAAAAGATGCCTTGTGAGGAAAATAGAGATTTAATAAATCAATTACATCTATTTTCATGTGTAAATTGCATTATCTAGAGGATGGGACATGAGATGAGATTAAATTAATCAAGGTTAATTAATTTAACAGGAGATTTGATGATGTGACTTATTTGACTTAGATTTATGGATTTATTTAAATCAAATAAGAGAGGAATATGATAAGAGGCTAATTAAATAAGGATTTTGATTTATTTAATTAAAAGAGATGGTGTTAGATTAAATCAAATAAGGTTTTAATTTATTTAATTTAATGGATAGACTTTAGAGATTTAATCAAATAAATTGATTATTTAATTAAATGGGGATAATTAGATCAGATGGATTGATTTAATTAACAAAAGAGATTGACTCGATTAGATAAAATGATTTATTTAATTAAGAGACAAATATTGATGAATTTAATCAAATAGGGGAATTTGATTAAATGGTTAGACCGAGGGATGATTCAGGAAGAAACGATGTTAGTAAGTCAGGATTAGATGTACAATGTCAATCAATATATTTTACGTGTCTACAAAAACAAATATGAATACAACAAAACCGTGAAAGGACACGTCCTTTCAGAAATGTTTTTGCTTAAAAACAACAAAAAAATAGAAATTAAGCTCTATTTAGCCATAAATGGACTTTTGAAAAATGATCCAAGTAATCTTGTTGCTCATGTGTATCAACATATCCTAACGCATTCCAGATTTCCATCTCCATTATCACCACCTTTTCGTTTTGCTCACAAGCCTTGTCTAATGTCGAATTGTTTCATGTAGTTGTCTCCATGATTGTTTGCAACATTTACTCACACTCCTTGGTCCACCTATCCTTTTCTTTCAATTCTCCTTCGCCTTCAAATTGCATTGGTAATCCCTTCTTTGTGGCATCAATCAGACCCTATTCATCCCCTTGCAATTCTTTGTGGAAGTCTCTGTGTTTTCTTGCAAATTGGTTAGCTGTATCAATAGCCACATTATTTGGAACATCTCTTCCACTTATCTCTTGGAATTTATCCTAGATTCTTTTATCAATTCTCCTATGTTCTTTTTTTGCAACATAATTTTTTGAATGTGTTCTCCACAGTCTACTCAACCAAGTCATCAAACTGGCTTGCCTCTTCCTTATAATTGTAGTAAGTGCATCATATTTACCCTATAAGTATGCACTTGATCCTTTCCACTGGTCTCTTGTATGAGAACTCTCACCTTGTGCCAACTACTTGACAGATCCTAGGGTAATTCCCATCATATCTTTTAGGTGATCATTTTCCCTGAGTAATCTTTCATTATTATCTTTGTACATTTCTTTCTCCTTAACCAACATTTGAATCTAAGCCTTATTCAACTTGGAAATATTGATGCCAATATTTATTGTAGTTATGAGATCAACTTCTCCAACCTTTAATGTCATTGCATGCCCAAAAAATTTCTCATTATCAATTACAATAGATTTCTTATAAGGTGGATATAGGGCCCATATCATGAGTGATCCTTCATTTGGATTATACTTGGATCCTGCATATATCTTTGTTACCCCTTCAAGGCTAAGCTTATGTGTGGTATTATTATTCTTCAAGAAGCTATAAAAAACCAAAGCATAGTTTAAATCTAACCCAGGGAAAATCATAATGCCTACATCCTCCAAAAGCTTTCTTCCCTTCTCAGGGGTCATGTCTTTCATTTCTTTCTCTACACTCAACTTTAAGCTGCTTAATAATTACCCTTCATTATTTGGTGTTATATTATCCACTGACTCCCTTATTGATTTCCCCTTTTTCTTGTATAGAAAATCTATAAACTCTGGAGTTTTGACAAATTTATCATTAGGCACAAATGATCTATATGCCATCTGCCTTGTATCTACATCTGAACTCTCTTCAACATTTGGTTCCCTAGGAGGATACTTGTATGCTTGAGTTCTTTATCTGGAAACTTTATGAGTTGTGCTGAGAAGCCTATCATCACTAGATGTCTCTTCCCCTGAAGACATCTCTACATATGGAAATCCTCTGTTGTATTCATTAGCCACTCTTTCTGCTTCTTCCTCCAAATTCCTAATCAAATCATCATACTGATAGCGTACATGATCATACCCACCCAAGTTTATTTTATTTTTAACAAAATTGATGTACCCCTCTGGATCAAATCCTTTCCATGGTGGACCTTTCTTCATATTGTATTGCAGCAATTTATTGAGAACCATATCATACACATCCCTTGATAATACGGTGAAGTCACAAAAACACAGTGTGCTAGGCACAAATGCTTGTTTTCCAAAAGAACTTAAGTTCACCACATCTGATTAATCCAACTGCCTAGCAATCTCCAGGTAAGAAATCCTATCAAGCATTGTTTTGGGTAGGATAAAGGGTGTGTCCTCAAATCCATATACTCTGATCATAGTTGCACCTTCCAAGCAATACCAATCTCCCCAATTGTGGTTAACAATTCCATTAAAGTCCTTGGGTCTGAGAAACCTTTTTATCTCATCAGACAACAAAAACTCACAAGGATTATTATACAATTTATACAATGGTTTCACAAAATATTCTTCAAAATGTATAAAGCAAGAATTAGCAAATATGTTGTCCCATATGGCAGTCCAAAGTTGTACTGGTAATAATCCTCCCTCCTTATCCAATTTTGAAACCCTTAGATTCTCAGGCCACATATTCAACTCTTGTCCATAGTAAAGTATCATAAGCATAAGGATTGAATAATGCTTCAAGTGTAAAACAGGAGATCCTTTCTTTATTTCCATCAATCTTGCATCGAGCTCTTTGAAAATATGTGAGGCATAATCAAGACTTATGGCACTGGACATCATTTGCAACTACCATTGGCACAATTGACATGTATTCAAGGGCCTCTATCCCCAACACCTAACATGCTGAAAAATAAGTATATTTTACGTATGGCTCAAACAGGTCAACATGAAATGGAGGGCCATTAGTGATCTTCCAGTGGAATTGAGTTTCCATCCTTCTTAACTCTGTCTAATGGTAACCTCCAACCCTTGTATGTCATATCCATCCTCCAGAATTCTCTTTCTAGCTCCTCATGTACAATTTTTTCATCACATACTCCTTCTAGTTTAAACACTTCATAGATTGCAACTTCTGATATGTGTATAAATGGTTTTTCCGATAGGTTACAAATAGCTTTGAGCTTTGGGTCATAATGAATAGCTAACACTTTTACGAGCTCTACATCCATGAACACATTTGGACAAACCAATTTTTCTAGGTTATATTTCCAAGAGTTACACACTGGTTCATATTGATTCCTTTGGTGGTAATGAAAGATAAAAAAATCATATCCCTTAATCGAGGTCCATATATCTCCTATATTCTTGCACTTATCCTCCAATTTTTCTACTTCATCCCTAAGTTGCACAGAGCGCCTAGCTTTTGGACCTGAGCTAGGCATTTGATTAATTAAGTCTTGGTTTAATTTCCTTTCAACTATCCCTGGCTCCTTTTTGGTTTTAGTCTTTTGCTTCTTACCTCTAGGGTGACCACTTTCACTTTGTTTCCTACTTTTTGCTTTTCCTAAGCTAGTAATTTCCATTTTACTCTTTATGAATCACAAAATCAGAAATTCAACTGCAAAAAACTTACAAATTTTTTTGGAAATATTTGACTGTGCAACCCTCCAGCCCTTCGTTCACTCTCCCGCAGCCAATTCTGCAAAATTTTCCTTCAATTGCTCCTCTTCAATTTGGCAAATTATCAACACATTGGGGTGGTAGTGCCACCATTAATTCCTTAGCTTTGAACATGAGTGTAGCTGATTTTTGAATTTCCCACTATCACATCAATTTTCTTTTTATTGGTAGGATAATTCAAACTTTTGGATGATCCTTTTTATTCGGGCTTAGCCAATGCTCATTGAACACCTTGTTGATCGAGGAGACGTTACATATTTTTCACCAATATCATGTAATCTACCCTTTAGATCCATATAAATATCTCCAAGAGCCACCCCGATGAACCTTTTGATCCATTTATATCTTTATCGGCAAGAGATCATGCATCACAGAGATATTTAGCAGTTTCCCTGACGTTATAAGTCTACCTGATGTTCATTCCTTCGATCTCGAATATGTCACCAAGACTCTTACCGATGTAACTTCCATCAGCATGATGGGAAGACATTTCAAGCTCATTCTGATAGTATTTGTCTAGCCAAGGGAATTTCTTCATGCTTCGTCAATGAGACAGGATCGGTATCTCGCCGATGGTATTTCATCGACGAGACATATATACTCGGGCTGACCCATGGATTTCATTTTGAGAGCATTTGTCTTCCTAAGGAACTTCTTCATTGGCGAGACCACTTGATGTATCTTCCTGATACGTATCCTCCTATGAAATTTGATCAGTGTGACAGTCTTGACCTCATGCCGATATGCCCAAATCACTTGCATTGGAATATAGTAGCTTATGGTTCGGAGAGACCTCCACCCACTCATGCTGATATGGAATATTTATTCAAATACCTTTGTTTAGAGGAATTTTAAGGTATCAAATGGTCAAAACTAATGCAATGATTGGTAATTATGGTGTGTAGGGGAAATTATAACAATTTTTATTCAAAATATGGACTTTATTTGGGAAACTTATGAGCATAATTTACGATAAAATTTCAAAATTTTATAGTTCCAATAGTGGCTCCATCTGGGGATGAATGATTGTGAGATCATCACAATCATTGCAAGGATTCAGATTTCTAGGATAGTAGACCATACTTTATGAATGAAATTGATTGAATGAATAATGGATATGAAGATGGAAATGACCCTATACTATTGTACATGGAAAGAATTTTTTATTTTCTGATGAAGGAATTCTAGGATTGTCCATGTTCTGGCAATTCCCATTCCTTTTTATTCCCTAAACTATTGTGCATGCAGAAAAAAATTTGAGAGGTTTGTCAAGTGTCCATGCACTGGAAACCCTTAATCCTCTATGTATTTCAAGAGAAAAAATGCTTCAAAAATTTCCCATGTATAGGCAACTCTTGTTCTTCACCCGACATGTTCTACAAGTAATATGAGTCTTCTGCTCTCTTACCAATGACAAAAAAGGGCCCTAACCATAAGGATTCAAACTTTCCATGCTTTCCCTTCTCCTGACACCTAGCATTCCACATCAGTACTAGATCATTCTCCCCAAATTTTCTATCTTTACCCTATCATCTTCATCTACACGCAATTCCTTGGCTACTTGTAAGTCCCTGTCAGGGAGTTCTTCATATTCATCATTCATCATCTGAGAGATTGTTCTCTATTGTGATTGTGCTTCATTTTCTCCCACAAATTCTTCTTCAGATGAATCATCCATTTCTTACAACCTTTGCTTTTTTTGCTCTAACTCCATGAAATTTTCTATAACCTCCTCTACTTCTTTGTCTTCTTTGTTCTTAAACACATCTTTCCTCGGTATAGGAACATGGGTGTATCCACTAAGGTTTTTCTTTTTCTTACAAGAGTGTATCTACCCTTCAGGGTCATAATTCATTGTTTGTGCATACTCCTTTAATTTGAATTCATCCAACAATGAAAGATAATAAGATCATTGGTAGTGGGATATTATAAATTAAGGTTGTATACCATGGTAATTAACTAATTATACGTCATTTGTGAATTTCAATTTTTTTTATACAGTTGGTCGAGAGTGGCATGCACTACATTTGTACATCACCAAAAATATTGATTGGACGACGGTATGGATTGAATGATTTCAACTATCTAGTTGCGCATTAACATGGGAAGGTGTGGTTTCATTGGTTAAAGAAGCTCATCGTAATGGAGATTCCAATGTTACACCAAGGGAAATTGATTTAGCATATGGTTTAAGAGATAAACAAGTACATATAAATATATTAATCACCCATATTATTTAATTATTTTCAATTATATTGATGTATATATATGTTGAGTTTTTTTTTTCTTTGCATACATTCAGCCAAGAATAAATATGTTTATCAACTGACCATGCAATAATTTTTACATGTTTGACATATTGTAGGTGAAACACCACAAGGCTATGTGGTGCAATGGTCATAAATTTTGAATAAAAAAGTTGGATGACATGAACAAAACTTGTTATTCTGGGATAACTGCAGTCATTCAGGTGACTAATGTTTCATCTAGAAGTGACATACATCCAGAAGTCTCATAAAATAGATACTATGCGATTTTGGATGATATACTTCAATGTGACTTTAAGTCCTTCAAATTAGTTATGTTCGGCATCTAATGGTACAGGCTACGATTGAATGAAAATGATCTCGAGAGAACTGTTATTGAACATGATAATGGATTTACCATGGTTAATACAAGGTCGATCAAGCGAGCTGGAAATGAACCCTATGTTCTTCCAAGCCAATGTGAGCAGGTAATTTACTCAGAGGTTCCAGGTAAACCGGGTTGGTCATTTGTTGTTAGACATGATCCAAGAGGAAGGTCGGTAAAGTATAATGTGGTAGAAGACCAAGATACTGAAGAACTAGAAGATGATGTAGATGATGATTAGAATCAACAGTTAGTTGATGATGTTCCTAACGAAGATGTTGAAGAAGAGGAACTAGAACATGATGATGTAGGAGTTAATGTTGATGAAGATGATATCTATGTGGATGATGACATTATTGAAACTGATATCAATGACGATGATGATGATATGACCAATCCTTACAATGTCAAATCTGGATTGGATGATACAAACAAAGAGTTGGATGAAGAAGAAGATCAATGACATTGAAATGTATGAGTTATGCGATTATATTTTCTATTTGATATTGATTTCTTGATAGAATTATATTTGACTTATATGGTTACATAATTAATTCATGATGTTTTTAATTTTTATGCCATTACATAATTAATTCATGATGTACCTTTTAATGTTGTTAATTCATGATGTTACAATTATTGTAGCTCTCCTAGAAATTTCCATATGATCAAATCTTAATTACTCTATGAATATTTATGATTAGATATTATTTGACCATATCTTTGGTTATTTCATTCCCAAAAAATTAGCATTTCCTCATGTTGACCCTGCATAGTGACATGTGAATGGGGCCAACATTAAAAAAAATTCAATTTATGCTTGTATGGAGTGAAACTTGACATGGTTAGCCTAGACACATGCGTTGATGATGCGGGAGGGTTTCGAGACTCAAATATGAGGTCATGCTATATAAAGGCATTTCATCCTTCCTAATAATACAGGTTGCCTTATTCTTCATCTCTTTCATATATTGTTCTTAGCATTTCTTTGGTTAATGGTTTCAAAATATGAGGCTCTCTGAGCCTCACCTTGGATCTATTACATATCAATTTGTGTATTTTCATTAGCAATGAATATTTAGATGATCTTTAAAAATCTCATTGAATATAAAGATGATAATCCGAAGCTAAAAAAATGATTATATTTTGTTTATGGAACCTAAACCACAAGGTTTGTCACTCTAATGCTAAAACCAAGTCAAATTAACCCCTAACACCTATTGGAAAAGTCAAAACATGCCTTTCTTTCAAATTCACAAGAACATATAAACCTTTTGAAACCACACATGCATGTTATGAAAGTGTATGGTAATCCTACTTATAGCGAAAGTTCACATGATAAGCTAACCAATGGCACTATATTGAAGGATAAACCCACCTATGGAATTAATTTAAGAGGTAAGGGATGTAAGGAAATTTATGTTGCATCTCAGAGAAATCTCTAAGAACATTGGTGCCTTAAGTATTTCAATTTCGATTTACCTCAAAGACATGTACAACTATGTCCTAAAGCAGAATAGACATAGTTTATTTCCCACATTGATCCTTCTGAGAGAAGCGCATGTAAATACAACAACAAGCAATAACAGACTCTAGTGACATAATCAATACAAAAGAAAGATAAGACAAAAAATAGAACACAAAGATTTACGTGGGAAAAATCCTCTTGGATAAAAAACCCCACTCTCCAAAGATTGAGCCATTGTATTATTCAGCAACTGAAGGTTACAATACAATTCAGGCTCATAGCCTTTTCAAAGATTACATCTTATTCATTCTGATACAACTGGTAGCATCTGATCACTTCCTTCGTTTTGGCCTCAAGGCCTCGGCCTCAAGCCAGCCTCTCGGCCTTCTCTCTATCACTCTCCACTTCAGCTCTCATGCACTATCTACACACCCTTCAGAACGTCCAATGTATATGTATATCCATTTGTTCTTAACAAGCTCACTGTGAATCGGTTCAAGATCACAAAACAACAATCTCCAACTCTACATCATTATTGTCATTCCATTCTAATGTAGATTTTTACTTGCAGACCATTCAATTCCATCACAACTTCTGCAAATATCCAACCGCCAACCGTTTGAATTTTGCTTCCTCTGATTGGTCCATGAGCCACCACAAAGGGTAGTCAAATGGTCAAGGAAACAATCCACTAATTTCTCATGTTGGTGATACATGAGAAGTGTCTCCCCGATGCTCAAAGGATTCACAGACGATATCGACATAGGTTCCAACAGTCGGCAAGAGACGCCATGAGTCATACCGAAACCACCGACATCCAATGCATTCTTATCAGCAAGAGATTTCTCCATCGGAAAGACATTTTATTGATGCTCACAAGTCATATCTATTTCAACTTTTCCATTGAAAAAACTTTACTGTTCACCGAGAGTTCTCATCGAGTCTCCTCAAGTTTCATCGAGCACAACCAAGTCTTACCGAGTCAACAAGACTTATGTCTTTTGCTAAGACCTCACATCGAGCACCACCAAGTCTTACCGAGTCAGTAAGACTTATGTCTTTCATTGAGACATCACACCGAGCCTTCATGTGTTACTTCGAGTGCATACTATCGGTGAGAGAATCAACCTTCGGCAAGACTTCTTACCGAGGCTTTCCATGTTACCCCGAACTCACTGTTCACCAAGAGTCACACTGAAGAAGACCGTTGACCAGACTTTCCACATTCACTAATACTTCATACCAAAGTCCTTTGTGTTTCTCCGATGACTCCATTCGCTAGGAGTCTCACCGAAAACACCCGATCACATGTTTCTTTGTCGGCCAGACATACCAATGTCGCCAAGAGGTTACACTGAGCCTCTTATGTTACACCGAAGTCACACAGCCATTGGCAAGACCCAACACCTATCACCAAGACTTCACACCGAAGTCTCCAGGTTACCTCGAGCCCACCTTTCACCACGATTCATGCCGAACACATCCCACACCATCGGTGAGACAAACGCCCGTCACCAAGACTTCATAGCGAAGTCTTTTGAGTCACTGCGAAGACCCCAAGCACTATCGCCAAGACTTCTCCATTGTCACTGGGACATCATATTGATCGCCTTGAGCTACTCCGATGACTCCAAGATTTTCCCCGTCGGCATGACCTTTCATTCTCACTCAGACATCTTACCGAAGCCCTTGTGATTACCCCAATAGCCATATGCTATCGGTGAGACTTTCACCAGTTGTTGGGACTTCTCCCCAATGCTCGATAAGAGCATTCTCCCGAGTGTTCAATTCACCTCGATGACTCCAATCGGCGAGACATCTCCCAGTCGCTAGGACCACATACCGACACACTTGCGTTACAGCGATAGACTTCATTCGGCAAGACATCAGCTCTGACTCAGTGACATGAGCAAGACATAAGGGAAACTTCCAGTCGGCTAGACAACATGAATGTCACAGTGACCATGCTTTCTCAGAGGTTTTAGCCTGTGAGATTGAGGCAATAATTCCAACAAGGGATGCCTCTTAGTGGAATTTTGAGTCTTGGATTAATCCATAGTGCTAATATTAGTTCTAGTGTTCTTCCCTTGGTGTTATATTTATCTCTTCAATTTCCCATACTTAACTATTTCATCATCCCTTTTCCCAAGCTATTTGTATCATAATATAAACTTGGTCCAATCTCACATTAGCCCCTTAAGTAATTATCCATTTCCTCCAAGTTGAATGGAACCTTTTGTACCAATGCATCTATGTTTTCCTAACCTAATGGATCAAGACTTTACATCACCTTAACAATCTTCTTTATGTCATAGCATATCTTTGAAGTGCCTTTGGCATGCTTTAGATGTGTCAATATTAACTAGATTGAATATATTAATTTTAAAGTCTCTTAACACATTCCATGACAAGAAAATGACTCATTTGGATTAAGGAATACTTTCCTAAACCATTCCTTCATATTCAACAATCCCTTCTCACACCCACATCATAATTCATATCCATGTTAGTTGTAATGATTGTTTTAAACCAACAATCAATGAATCATAGGATAGAAGAAAACTCATTATGCACAAGGATAAGAATCAAAGAGACTGAAAGAATCAATTCACTAGATATGCTCCCCATTACTATAATAGACCAATGTAAAAAAATAAGTCATAGCAAGAATAGGACCAAAAAAAAACTAACAAAAGAAACCTTGTAGGCTACATTAATAAGACATTGATTGCAAACATTTCTTCCATGATGTTTAAATGACAAAATATTAGATAGCTCAATCTTTAGTCAAGTAGTATTTCAATCACTAATTCTTAGACATCCATCATGATTAAACATCACATATAATAAGCCTTTTTAACAATCACTAGGACTGTAGATAATATTCAATCATGTCATAGGAAATAAATCATCAAAAATTATAAAGAAAGAGAAAACCAACTATATAAGCTCAACAAGCCACCATACAAAAATTATATTTTGTAGAAAATAAAATAAACTATATGTTGACATAGCATATATATAAACTATATATTTTTAATTTTGGCCCTACGCGCGCAAGACCACGACATAGCATACTGCACCAAGACCCTAACTGGAGAGTTGCATTGAGAACCACCGCATCTAGCCCCTAAGTGGAGAGTTGCGAGACTTCACTGGATGAGTGTTGCAAGGCCATTGAGTTGAGGAGGAAGACTAGGAACCATTTGGCAGGAGGAAAGCCAAAGTGAGAGGTGAGGGCACTCAGAAAGGGAAAATCGACCAAGGGACAATGACTGTAAGTGATTTTTCCCCACATTTAGAAATCTTGTTACAAGTACAATGATTTAGACTCTATTTTTTCCCATCAAGGTGTTGCATGCTATATTTTGGTCAATTCAAGCCAATGTTCTATTGACAAACCCAAGTACTACCTAGTACTAGTGTTTGGTTAGTTTGAACAACCAAGCTTTGAGATGTTCAATCAGTTGGGTGCCCATTTTTGGCCTGTGAACTACAGTTTTTGTATCTGTCTTAGCATATTTTTTCTACTATAAGATTGAAAGGAATTCCCATCACATAACAGCACACAAAGTTCACTAGGGTTCAAATTTCTAAACTTCGATGACATAAATTTACATATTGAGGTCCACAAATGATCAAAGGGACTAAAAAAAATACATGGTCCGTGAGTGCAATGAAAAATGCCTAGTGCATGTCCATAAGAGAACATATAGAAGTACATGATGCAGAGTCAAAGGAAAGAAACAAACTCACACAATCTAATTTGACAAGTCACAAACAATCTTGCACTTTCCTTCTTTTGACACACTTATTCAACTATATTTCCCTTCACAAAACTCAACACAAACACTCAACTTTTGCTTTACAGTTCCAAACCATTACCAGACCTTCAAACACCTTAGTCAACTTCATCTTGATCAAAACAAAAAATTACCCAATCTGCCCTTTCATTTTACCATTAACTCTCTTTATGACTATCCTAAACTTCACAATTTCAACTCAACATAAAGTAATTTGACCCAAAACAATATTTAGGCTAATATAGACCACACAATTTCCATTCCATTTCACTTCAAACAAACGTAAACCATCTCCCATCCTTTATTCTTAACAATTTAACAAAATCATATACTGTACTTTCATTTTAGTCTCCAAAATAGGGTTTATAAACAATACACGACCTGGGTCAACAAATAAGCAACCCAATTGCATATTTGAGGTGTGCGAGGGAAACTGTGTATTTGTATGTGCGATAAAATCAAAAACTACATGGGAAGAGTTGCTAATCGATTACAATTTGAATCACATAGATACAAACACAGTTACTATGGGGGCGATACATACTATATACCATTTTACCCAACGTCCAATTAATGACTCCAATATACCATTTTATTACTATGTTTTTTTTCGTAAGTCTATTGGTTTCATTTCAATAATGGTTTTTTATATTTAATTTTTGTCACAGCAGGACATTGATCATAGGGGGAAGGCTCCGGCCCAGAGCATAGATCACAATGCATCTACAGGCACTTCTACCTGATAGGTTTACTAAATTGTAATTGTAAAAATGAGATACACGCAAAATGTTTTATTATTATGTTTTTTCCATAAGTTTATTGGGTTAATTTCGATAATTTTTTTAATATTCTTGTCGCAGTCAAATGATCGGAGAAAGGCATCAACAGTAGAGGAGAGCATCCATAGGGAGGTGCAGTCACTATTATGCGATGATGACATCACATATTCCGTAAACCCTTTGGATATGATAATGAAGACCCAAAAAAATGCAATGAAGAAATCCTTCAGTTGTTAGTCATAGTGCTTCAAACATATGAGATAAGAGAAAGGGTTAAAATATTGACTGAGAGAGCATGGAACTTGCAAGTTTTCATGAGATCTTTAATTATAACATAAGTTCATTCAAGGTTTTATATTTTTTACTCTTTTATGTCATGAACTAAAATATGTGTTGTTTTTACAGGATTTTTTGTGTCCTCATGATGTTGCTGGCCATGATCAGGGTACTACAGGTGTTTCCCAGGGAGTAGGGGTTGGTACAAGTGTCGATCTTGATCTTCCTATGCATACATCACATCATCCAACCCCATCATTCGTGCCTATATTGTTGACTGAAATTTCGGCAACACATAGCATGTAGGCATCGGGTAGTGCACCCTCTGGCAGTGAACACATGCCAGAACATGCATCAGGACATGTACCTGGGGATGCAGAGGCCACTAGTACTGGTGATGTTTTAGTAGCATTTCCTGGATCTTCATATATTACTAGTACAAGAACATTTCTAGTCACATTTGTGGTGACCAACAATTTCATTCCCATAAAGATAGAGAAGGTACCAGGTACTTTAAAACGTTTTAATTATTATTATATATAATCCAATTGAAATTTACTTATTGATCACTCTTTTTAGACTAATGATCCCATGATCATTTTGTAGGAAATGATGTTTTTTTATAAACATATAAATGATATTACATTGGAGATCTTTGGGCCCACCATACGTACACAGTGGAATGCCCAAAATCAAGATTTAAAACATGAGTTCATTAACCGTTTAGTTGTGATGTTCGGTAATAACTCATTCAACCGAACCAAGGTCCTTAAGAAAGTTGGTACCTATCTAAAGTATGTGAGGGACCAATATAGGTCACATTTAGAGAAGAACAAAAACTATGAGCATCCCCCCATGATTCTGAAGAGGGAGTGGAAGGACCTAGTGTCGGATGGAAAGGAGAAGGCTGAAAAGAAAAAAGGAAAGACACCACTGGGCCAAGGAAGGTATGTGATACTATCAACAATGTAATTATATACTGATTACTCTTTATTTTTAGATAATCTAACATATTTCAAACTTTTCATAGGCTGCCTGACACACCGAAGGAAACAAAAGCAAGACTAGAAAAAAACGGGCAGCACAAACTTGGCTCTGGTGGTTATATGAAATTAGCTACATGAATTGTAAGTATCAATAAATGAAATATTGCACCCAAATAATAAATTGCAAAAAAAATTGATTTTATCACACCATAGAAGCAAAATTCATGATCTTATGCAAAAATTCAGGGTTATGAATTCAATAGAGTTCCCATAGAACAGGACCTGAAGATTTCCGTCTAGCAAGGCTATGGAGTCGTGGCTAAATGCCTAAGACTCTTGACTGGGAAAACACAAGCTTCCACTGCATCCGACATCAGGTAAATAAACTCAATGAATTTTATTTAAAATTGAATAATTGTGCAATCTATTCAATATTAATTTCCACCATAAAGTAATTATGTGTCTATTTGTTTTAAATAGGAAAGCAATGATAATACTGCATATGACATTGGAATGCAGCTTGGTGAGGGTGGAGCACAACCTGCATATGAAGGTCATGGTGTGCATCCTAGTACTAGATGTATTCATGTGTTATACAAAACACAATATGGATTAATACAATTAAAAATTTTTAATTGAAATTGGTGTATTGATTAATGTAACCTTTCATGTTTCAACTTTAGAGCATGTAGAGCATGATCAACATGTTGAGCATGATCAGGATAGACAAGATCAGGAATATGATGTGGCCCCATCGGGTAAAGAGGACCACTCTAATGTTCTTTTAAACATATTTAATTGCAATTGGTGTATTAATTAATGTAACCTTTTGTGTTTCAACTCCAGAGGATTTAGAGGGTGTTCAACATGTTCAACATGAGGCTATAAGACAAGATTAGGAACATGATGTGGCCCCATCAGGTAAAGAGCACCACTCTAATGTTCTTTTAATTAATGGAATACTTGTAACAATAATAATAAAACATATCAATTTAACATTTCTTTGTTATTGCAGCAAACCCACCCTTGCAGTGGCCTCCATGTCGTGAGTACATGACTAGGCATACATTAAGATCATGAGCAGAGGGTAGAACAACTGAAGGGGGGACAAATGATTTAGAGAACAATACTCCACTTCTTTTTTTTAGCTGCAAAAAAGAAATAAAAAAAAGTGATTGTAATCATATTATGACAACCATATTTTTGATAATATGTTAATGAATGTTAAAAACTTATATTTTTGACAACCATATTTTTGATAATATGCAAAAATTGAAAGAATGAATGTTATATGTTAATGAATGAATGTTATATGTTATTAATGGATGAATGAATGATTAATGTTATATGATCGAGTATGGGGAATTGAGAGTGATGTGAGGGGGGAGGAGGGGCCAAATGAGCTTCCACTGTCACATGGTTGGCCCTTTTAAGTAGAGAATATTAAACTATTCTTGAAGCAAAGAGAAGCTGAATAAGGTAATGCACTTTTCAATATTTCATTATGCTGCACTTTTAAGCTTATTTATGAAAAGAACAAAACCCATGCATATAACCCTGTTAGGGAGGGAAGATGTTTGAACAAATAATTTAAAAAAAAAAACAAGGTTTTGTCGCAATTTCGACGAACATAGCCTAACGAACCACAAAAATTTGCGACGAGGTTGTTGTACACGCAATGTAGTTTTTGTCATAATGGCAATGATGGTTTTCTCCACCTCATCAGAAAATGGACGAACGTTTGGTGTTTTTTTGACGATTTCAAATGGGCGTTTTGCAACGTTTTGTGATTTTTTGCGTTGATAGATGGATGAAGTTACATTGATTTTGTGACAGACACTGCCAAAATTTTCCATGGCGCTGACCGACAATGCTAGGTTGTGGTTTCAAGACGTACATAAAAATTGGTCGTTAAAGCAACAAAATTTAAATCAGTGTTGCATCGATAAGTCGACAATATTTTGTCGATATGTCACCAAACATTCATTAAAATTTGTAGTCAAATACAGTAGTGTCATATCCATAATTTCATTGCATTTAAATGATAATTTTAATGATATTTATTAATTATAACATCTATATAAATGCATATATTCATGAACCAAAACATAATAATAATCACTTGGGTAAGCCCACATCATGCATGCATCCCAAGAAAACCTCCAAAATGAAATACATCCATTCCCTTTTAAGGGACTTTAGCAATATAACACACACACACACACTTTTGTGCCATTTAAATCAAGAACAACAATAAAATAACCATAGAGGAAACATGAATCAAGACATAGAACATTAATGCCAAAATATGATCATCTAGCATTTTAACATATATAAAATACAATTCTCACACTAACATCATATGCTAAGAATAGGAAGGCACTACACATAACCTTAATGAGCTTTCTCAAAAATATGAACAAACACCAACCCTTTACATGGAAGATGCAAACTCATATTTAGTTAAGCCAGTAGGGAACATGGCCTTGAGAGAGAAGATGTTCCCACATTTTATTTGCATTGAATACACATACTTGTGACATCATAATCTTCAATTCCCATGGACTAAAATTGTTCTCTCAAGCCCTAAAAATGCACCTACACATGAAAAATTTATCTTATTGTGACTTACCATCATGTTGTTCATTAATGGCCACAATATCCATTCTGCAAGGTGGAAGAGTGCGCAAAAACCGCTTAAAATAGGCATGGGAAATGGTGTGAATTTTCAATCTCTACACTCTTACACCATCAAAGTAAATTAGGGCATGTTCATTACACCATTTTCTTCTTTGAATCCATGTGTTTTACAATAAACAATAAATTTTGGGCACATTCAAATTTGATCTAGTAGTTGTGGGGCCATACTAGCTCATTAATGGTATCATATGTTATTTTATCTATTATCATTAGAAACCACTTGTAAATTTGTATCTAAATTATTAACAATGTTTTCTAGGTGTGAAAAACCTTTTTAGGTGATCACTACATCAGATCGAGTCATAAATAATCTTCTGGACATGCAAGGGGTAGGTGAGACTACAAAAAACATAGAAGTTTCAAACTATTAGGGGTTGGAGATCAACAATACCTCATACCACATGCCAATTGGGAAGTCAAAGATTATTGGTGATCAAGTGTGATTGATGAAGTTATGTAAATGGAGGGAAGTCCAAAGAAAAAGTACATATGAGATAAGATAGTGTTGGAATGTCTAAAGTCAAGATTCAAAACTGGCTCATACCTAGTACCACTTTGAGGCAAGCCACATCTCTAAATTTTATAAAAATTATAAAGAATTTATAAAGTGATAAATTTTGGAGATGCATAAGAAAGAAATAGAGGTAAAGGAACGGGAAAAAAATTACGTCAAAAAAGTATATAAAGGAATCGACGGGATTCAAGAGTCAGGAATAATAAGGAACAAGTACTCGGGTAGAAGGATGGCCACAACTTTGACTTTGATAGAGTCCTTATTGAAAAATAGTGAGTTGAGTGTCAAGAGACAAGGATGACATGTGAAGGGTACTTGGGAAAAAAACTCTAACAATCTGATGGGGAGTAAACATCATGATGGAATAAAGAAGTTTGAAAGTCAAATGAAAATAAAGACATAAAAGACTTAAGTGTTTAGTGCAAAATTTTGAGGATTGAAGCTTCGAGATGTTAGGGAAATGGTATCAAGAGAAGAACAGGTCCAAAAATCTGGTGCTTAAACTTTTCTAAGACATTTGTTCAATGTTTCAAGGCTCAAATGGATGGTATGCCAACATGGGAGGGTTCGATAATTTGACAACATTATGTAGAGAAATTTTACAAGGAAAATGGATAGGATGTCATAATAGGGTGGAAAGGTATGCTAAGAGAATTAAATTTGACAACCCAATAAGGAAAAAATGAAATGTAAAGATGGATAGGATGTCATACTAGAATGGACAATGCTAAAAGGCTAAAAATTTAACAACTTAAGGAAATGGCCCAAAAAAACCTTAAACTAAAAAAAAATTGGATTCCTTTTAGACTTTAACATGTGATAGGCATATGGGGGATGACACAAGGTGGTACTTAGAAAAAATTTTGACAAAGGGAAAAGCTAGATAGACTCTCTTAGATTGGTTATAAAAGGTGGCTAACACAATGCCAATGCAAAAAGGTGAGAAAAGCATAGAATAATCCACAATTTTAGGCCTATAAATTTGGGCTCTAATAATTCCATTCTTCCAAAGGGTTCAAGGTTTGAAGTCAATGATTTAACTTTACAACTCCTAAATTTGGTTCCATTCATAAAGGTTAATGTGAACTTGTTGGAGCAGCCAAGATCTCTTGTAAAATCAAAGAACACTTCCACAAACAAGAATATGGAAAATGAAACAAATTATCATGTGCATCAACAAAATGAAAAATATACAAAATATCCTTGCATATAAAGGTAAGGACAAGGAGATGAGAAGGTAGGAGTGAAACTCTTGAATACCCCTCCAAAAGTGAAACACGTGTACAACTTTATGGACAAGCATTGTGACACTTGGTGAGTCCACATGAAGTGAGAAAAAATCTTATATATCTCCCAAGTGATCTTAAGTGTAGTGTGAATAGGACCCTCATAGATAAGCTAAATGCTAACTATTTTGGTAATATCTCTTTTCACACTAACAACCCCCCTGTTAGAAATTTGAAATAGATTGAATAACCAATATCTTCTATGAGAGAGATAAGCTATAAAACTATAAATGAAATAATATAATTACATACTTGAGATTCCAAGAGATGTGAAAATGTCAAGATGACAAGATTGCATTAGGATATTAAACAAAATCTGTAGAATAATGATTGCATGCATCAAAGTGCATGTATGCCAAAGTATGCAAGAGAATGCAACAATATGAGGGAGTCTATCAAAATACAAGCTAGAGAGTGAGTTTATATAGGAATAAGGAGATGATGGAGGTGGAAAATCCAGCCAATAGGAATTAACCACCAAAAGTGGAAAGTGTTCCACCCTTTAAGGAAGGGGACACCACATCACTTATCTCATAGTTATTAAATAATAAACTCACTTTATTATCCTAAGCAATCTTAATAAAAGTGTAGGAAAACCCTAGGACTATGGAAAAATAAATTAACCCACTAGGAAAATAAAAACCTACACCACACCACCCTTAAGCGTAGCTTAGGAGGATGTAAAAGGTGATGGATCTTGACAAATGAATCCATGTTAGGTACCCATGTACATATAAAATTCCTCCCCAAAGAATAAGAATCCCCATCCCACAAAAAGGAAGCACACCCCCCATAATAGAGAGGGAAATAAAATGAAAGGAAAAAGAAGCCCCCCAAAGAGATCTAATGGTAGATTCTTGAAATTGGATGCAAAATATGGTCCATGATCATCAAACCATTTTCCTCCCTTTAGGAAGAAACAAAATCAATGGCATATGAAATCTATCTCCCCACTCTTGAAAGGAATATGTAGGAAGAAAACTCAAGATGTATTGAGTCTCTAAACTTAGCTCAAGTATCCCTGTGTCAATGTTGAAAACTATCTCAATCAAATCAGGCGTTCTAGGCCACATTGCTGAAAAAAAAATTAGAATGTCCTAGAGATTGATGTAGAACACCATCCAAAGACTCAGATATCTCTCCTAAAGATGTCTTCTCCAAATGATGATCCAAAGTATCCAAACTCATGTCAAACTATGATGAATGATCATGTAGAGATTGAACAAGAGGGTCAAAGTAATCCCTCACAACTAAAGAAGAATCAACTTCATCAAAGAGAAGATGAATACAATCAATAGTGTCTCCCAAATATGCAATATGTGTCTTCATAAACAAGTATGAAATACATTTCAAGAGATCATCCCACAGGGCTAAATTTGAAAGACAATGTATGTCTTGATGCAAAGAATCATTGGAAGCTTTTGAAGAAGCAACATTGGAATCTAAAGTAGCAACAGTAGATGCAAGGACCAAAGATTTATCCTCAAAGAGAAGATATATGTCCTCAATAGTGTCATCTAGATCCAAAATGTGGGACTCTACAAACAAATAATAGATATATGGTAGAAATTGGTCCCATGGATTGAATCCAGAAGACATAAATGATCTTCCAGCACTAGAATGAATCACTGTAAGCTTTCGAAGAAGCATCTTTGGAATCTAATTCTGTAATAGGTGATTGAGATGGGCTATCAACAAATTGACCATCCACACAAGATGTGTCTGCACAAGATAGGGCAATATGAGTCTCAGTATCATCCATAATAGCTTGATTCTCCAAGGAAACATCAATTTCAGACGAAGATCCAATGTCTCCATACAACTATTGGATGATGGTCCAAGTAGTGAAAGAGGACTCAGTATGCTCTATATGATGTAGAATATCCTCAGAAATGGTAAGGCATATTAGTCCATAGACCATGTTGTTATTATTAAACCATGCATTCTTTTGATTATAGTCACTTGGCTCAAGAAGAAATCTAAGGAGATAGGGTAGTAGATCTTGCTCAAGGCAATGATTTTTTATCCCTTATTTCTAGGATAAATAGTTCTCCAAAGTTATCTTAACAATAGAAGCATGAAAATAATGTTTAAGAGACATTTTTAACCCCCCCATATAAATAGAACTTTATCTTAGTTCGTGATTACAAATTGATTGTATAATCCCCCAAGATTGATACAAAAAAGCAACGTTAAGTGAGTGTAAAAAGAGACATCAAGAGACACCCCCCTTTCCACTAGTCTTAGAAATCACCCCCCCAAGATATTACAATGTTGGAAATTTTTCGTTAGTGTGTTTACAAAACCTTTCCAAGATACAATACTCAATAGGCCCACAATGACCAAAATTAAAAAATCTCATAGAAAGTGAAATAGAGACAAAATCTAGAAAAATTATCCCTGTAGTTGTGTATTTCTCTTCAATACCTTTCCAATGCCTATTTGTTTCCGAAAAATGGAGCTCTAGGGTTAAAGTTATGGCATGTTCAAGAAAAATGCAACAAAAGCTTCAACCTACAATATCTGGCATAAAATGGAAAAAAATATTTTCAATACCTATGTGGATGGAAATTTCTCATTTGTAGCTTTCCAACAATATCTCGTTTTCCAAAAATGAACACCATGGTGAAAAGTTATGATTTCTTTTTAAAATGACTGAATTTAGCCTAGAGTGATGACCCCCCTGGCAAAATAAAAAATTTCCAAAAATCAAATTCATCAAAAATAGAAAAATTTTATATGATAATAGGGTTTTTTGGGCCATTTGAGCGCAATGGAAAGGTCTGATGGGCTGAAAATGCTCCTGCAAAAAGTTGTTCACCAAATTTGAGCTTCAAACCCTTGTTTGCTACTATGTCATATGGTGGCCAAATTGAGTGAAATAAAAGCCAAACCTGACTCTCTTGAGCCTCTTGAACATAATGGGACAGTAAAAAATATTGTCACTGTAGCCATAATAGTTGCAATCACTAGATTTCACCAAAAAACACACATGTAAATATATGATTAATAGATCTTCATAACTCTTGATTCTACAGATCGTATTGAAATGCAAGAGAAGAGCATACAAGAATTTATAAGACCATACAAAAACTCCAATATCTTAATCAGAAATCTAAGTACTTAAAACTCTCAAAATCTAACTCTGATACCATGTTAAAAATCTGAAATAGACTGAATAACCAAGATCTTCTATGAGAGAGATAAGCTATAAAACTGTAAATGAAATAACACAATTACATATCCAAGATTCCAAGATATGTGAAAATGTCAAGATGACAAGATTGCATTAGGATCTCAAAGAAAATTTGTAGAAAAATGACCTCATGCATCAAAGTGCATGTATACCAAAGTCTGCAAGAGAATGCAGGAAAATGCAAGAGTCTATCAAAATACAAGCTAGGTAGCGAGTTTATATAGAACTAAGGAGATCATGGAGATGGAAAATTCAACCAATAGGAATTAACCACCAAAAGTGGAGATGACCACCAAAAGTGGAAAGTGTTCCACCCTTTAAGGAAGAAGACACCACATCACTTACCTTCTAGTTATTAAATGATAAACTCACTTTATTATCCTAAGCAAGCTTAATAAAAGTGTGGGAAAAACTTAGGACTAAGGGAAAATAAATTAACCCACCAAGAAAATAAAAACCTACACCAAAACCCCTTAAGTAATACTTAGGGAGAAAGATAAAAAATAAAAATATTTGTCTTGGTAACATGGTTGAATATGGTACTCATGTACAAATGAAGATCTCTCATAAATAGAGAAAAGGAAAAAACCTAGCGGGAACAAAACTCCTCCCCAAAAGAGAGAAAGAGAAGGAAAGAAACTTCCTCAAAATATGTCCCATGAAGATAGGAGCATGAGGATGGAGAAATCCTGAAGCATATAGAAGCTATAAACCTTGTTGAAGATTAATTGATGATGTTTGTTGGAATCAACAAACCTTTGACAAATTTAGATTAAGATAAGAGAAAAAATATTGTATGAGTGACATCAAGTACACCACTCAACCATGAATACATAGATCACATGAAGAAAAAAATACTATATGAAGTTGAAAATGTAGATATTACCATGATCAAGGAGTACAAAAAAACTACACGACTAACTTGTAGTAAACTACTAAATGTGCATGGTTCTCTACATAAGTACCAAAATGTCACAAATGATGATCAACCAAAAATGTAGAAGGTTGTTCCACTAAAATGAAGCAATAATTAGCATAACCATGTGATAATATCCCCTTAATGTTGAAAAGATAAAGGTATTTGCAAATCAACTCAATTGTGACACATAAATATGAAAGAGAATGTAGAATGCAACATCAAGTCCAATATGATGTACAAGAAACACTAAAAAGGGTGTGCAAAAACCAAGTCACACACACATGGGGAAATAATCACTAGGATTCATTGTTGTGAAGGGACACTCACTTGAAAAATATGTGATGGAAAAAACAAGGCACTACACAACCCCCATGAAACTTTATAATGTAGTGCAAGTAAAAGAGGCACAATATATGTGCAAAATTCCCCCTTATGAAACACGAAATCAATTTTTGGCATTTTATATGAGTTCATTTATAGAAACAAAAAGGGATGATTATAGTCTATGTTATGAGTTAAACAAAGAAAACATAGAGCTAGCATGTCTTACAAACTTCAAAAAATGACAAAAATATAAAGATTAAACCCCCCTTGACAATTTTACACTAATGTGGCACTTTATATGTAGTGCATTTGATGACATACATTTACAAATGCTCAAAAATAGGCATATTTTGAAATTATATTTTTGGAATATAGTCAAGAAAAATGAATGACACCACTACATAATACTAAAAAATGAGGTAGGTTCAAAAAATGAGACCCAAAAAGGATTCTATATGTACCCAAACGAACCCTTTGAAGTTCCAAAATGATAATTATGCATGGTGACCTCTAAGAATTTTTTTTTTTAAATACGAACATAAAATTGAAAAATAGATCACACCACCAAATAGAGCACAAAAAATACCTTGAATAAAAAAAACATTGGAAAATGTGTTGCAAGTATGAAGGTGTTGTCATTGATGTCAACAAGCCTGTGTTGTCATTGATGATAGTAGTGCAGTGGTTGAAAAGAGACTATTTCTTTGATTAGTTGCACTATGTTTTCATCAGTTAAGTTGTTGATGTTAACCTTTGGTGTTGCTTTGATAAGCTTTAATTTATGGTTTAGATGTCGAGGATACTAAGAAAATTGATAAAACAAGGAAACAAGGTGTTGTAGAGGTGTTCTAGTTTGCACAAGGTGTTCTATTTTTTCTTCACATTTCTTCTAGCTTGAAGATTTGATTTTGTGGTTTAGATATATTGGTTAGATATTTTCAAAGTTTCTATATCTAGAATTTTGGCTTCTAGATCGATGTTCAAAGAAATTTATGTTCACCAATGTGTGATCTAGATTCACAATGTTGTGTACAGAGGCATCTGGGAGAAATGTATTTTCTATGCATTTCTTTGTAGTTATTTTTCAAGATTTAGAGTTCTAAAGGAAATTTGATGATGTTGTTCTCTTGCCTATGTCAAGAATATTTGTGGTTTGGTTCTCTAGAAGTTGGATTGTAGAGTTGTAGCGTTTGGCAGTGTAGTCTGAGTGTACTAGCTATGTACATTCTAGAGTGATTTGTTGTGAAGGAGGTTGTTGGTTTCTAGGATGTTCTTGGATCATGTTCAAGTGAACTTTATTGTCTGAAAGTTTTAGATTGTTCAAAGGAAGCGTGTAACTCAAATGTTTAATGTGTTTGCACAGATAACGGTCGACTTGGTGTTTACACTACATTTGAAGATTTTCAAGTGTTAATTAAGACGTAGTGTGGCGTGTGAGAGTTGATCTGGGTTCTAGTTAAGTTTTTTTGGTTTGTGTGATGCGAAAATACCAGTATGGGCTGAATTACACTTGATCCATGAAGAATCGAAGCATAACGGAGCCACCAATACTCGAATCTCAACAAGATCAATCAAATGAAATTGAAACTAAATATTTTATCAAAACCTAGCATACTAAATTATGAAAGCTTTCAAAAAATCTACTCTAATACATCTAAAACTTATCTTGTCGTGGAATTGGCACTGTCATGTTGATGTGGAATGACAACTCTTTCCTAATCGCATGATTAGTGAGCTTGTTTTAGTCGATTCTATGGAAGAGAATAGATGAAACCATGGTATTTGGTGTATGAAAACCTAATTTATGCTAAAATGAACATGATGCAATCTAAGTTACCATGATTTTATGCTAAAAATGAGAAAATTATGCTATTGCTAAGCCAATCTAAGCTAAAATGATGCTAAGGGATGAAAACCCTAATTTATTTACAAACTAAGATGGATGCAAGGAAGCCATTAATGGATGCTCTAAGCTATTATGCAATGAAAAATAAACTAAAATAAGCTAATAAGTGAGTAAAAGATGAGTATGTATGTGAGTGAATTCAATAGCATGACTTTGCAATTGAAAGATGGATGAGATTCAATAGCATAAGTTTTCTTCTCTGAAAAAGGATGGATGTATGAGTTTCAACAACATAAGTTTTCTCTAAAAGATGCATCCATTTGTCTCCAAATAGTGATCTATTTATAGGAGAGCAAATGAGGAATGGATGGTTGAGATCAAAAAGCTTAATCAACGGTTCAAGATGAAGGGGATGAGAGGCATGGATCATGGATTCTCATCAACGGATGAGAATGCATAATGAAAGTTAATCAAGGGCTCACACTTGCCTCAAGCAAACACACTTTTGACCTACTCACACAAGTCAAAGGTAACTTGGTTAAGAGGTTGAAGGTTTAGCTTGTCCAAGAAGCCAAGTGAGTTGATTGGAGGAGAGAGAATATTCCTTTTGGATGAGGAAAAAAGGTAATTTAAAAATTAAAACAAAGTTTTAATTGTGCAAAAAAGGATAAAGAATATTCCATGGGAATATTTCCTTTGATTAGAGGAAAAATAGTTTAATTGCTAATTAAACAAAGTTTAATTTATGCAATTAGGGAATTAGAAGAATTAAAGATATTTATTAAATTAGATGATTTAATAAATAGGGGAGGGGTGAAATGATATTTAATTAAATAACTTAGGGTTATTTAATTAAATAAGATGACTTAGGAGATTAAATTAAATAGTTTGATTTATTTAATTTAATGAGATGAATTGTTAGTGCGAAAAGAGATGAATTAACCCAATTTAATTAATTAGGCCCAATAGATGAAAATGATGCTATTAATTAATTAGCTAGGCTAATTAAATTAATTAAACGAAAAGAGGATGGATCAAAGAGGAAATTATGTTAGTAAATCTGATTTAAGTGTATGACATCGATGAGGACATTTTTCAGTGTCTATAGTTTTTTTTTGTTCCTATCCACTGCAGGAATGTGTAGTGCCAACCGAAATTGAAATTGCAAAGTATGAAGCATGTATAGCCGACCGTGGAGAAGTTTTTTAAGGTTGAGGACAATATAAGTATGAGTTGAGATGTTGAGGATTGATAAGATAAAAAGGATAGACATGTGTGATGCAAGTGATGTGAATTGTTGAAGGATAGAGTGTGAGTTTGACCAGAGCAGTACAAACTTCAAATTGTTGGACTTCTGAATGCATTGAGCTAATGGTGTCCGCAATCATTCAAACAATACTACGAAGGTGTTGGAGCTATTGTGGTAGCTTCTCTATTGCATTGAGAATTTTTTCTTTGTGTAACATTTCTCTTCTATCTTCTTTTTCTTTCTGTGGTAGTGAGCCTTGGCTGTGAACCTTTGTGGACAATGCATCCTATTATTGTAGTGATCCTTTCTACTAGTTTTGCAATTACTTATATTGTGATCTAATCCTCGCTGTGGTTTTTCCCTCACTAGGTTTTCCATGTGAATATGGTGTTCTCTTGTGTATGGTTTTGTTTGTTTCATTTTTTCTTAGTCTTTTTCATGTTTAAACATTATAACAGATTAAGGGTTTAATGAATGCATGTGGATCTGATTATTGTTGAGCGTTTGATGTTTTAATTTGGTACAACTAATTCCAGATATCCTTCCATCTTTTGGATTTGAGATTGAAAAGGAAATAAAGACTCAATATATTTCTCCTCTGAATGGTCTGACCACAAGTGATGACATCAAGGCCCATGAAATAAATGGTAAGGAAAGGTTTATTATTGTGAATAATCTTTCAAATTCTAAATTAGTAAAAGTTATGAATCTTAAGACTACTAAAGAAGTTTGGGATAAGATAGAAAGCATTAATAAAGGAGATGATAAGGTTAAACAAGAAAAGTTGCAGAATCTAAAGGCACAATTTGAGACCCCATGAATGCCTAAAGATGAAACAATTACAAGTTATACGCAGAGGGCTGATGAGTTGGTAAGTGCATTGAGAGGTCTTGGTGCAAAATTCAAAGAACCTAGAGTGGTAAAGAAAGTTCTCAGATCTCTTCCTGATTCTTATAGTGAAAAGGGATCTACTATTGAGGAAGTTGCAAATTTTAATACTTACACTAGAGATCAGTTGTTTGGCATAGTAACTTCATATGAAATGAGAAAACTTGGTTTGAAAAAATGGTACAAAAGTGGAGACTACTTTCAAGACTGGAAAATCAGAAAAATTTGAAGATTCAGATGGAGAAGATCTTGATGATGTGGAAGCTAACTTTGTAAAAAGGATGAAAAATGGCACTAGTAAGTACAAAGGTAAACTACCTTTCAAAAAAAATTTAGCTGTGGAAATATAGGTTGACTATGCTTCAAGATATCCAAACAAAGTTGTGAACAATAAAAGTAAGGAGAATAAAGGAAAGATGGTTAAGAGAAGTTACTATGTTAGAGAAGATTCTGGTATTTCTGATAATGAATCTTATTATGGAGATGATGATGAATGCTTTTTCTTGGCTTTAAAATATGAATCTACTTCTGCTAACTCTAAAAGTTTTGTGAAGGGAAGTGTTCTAGAAAAGAAGGATAAGATTGAAGGTACTTTGGTATCTGATTTTTATGCTAGACAGGATAAGAACTATTGGGTTGTTGAAAGTGGCTACTCTAATCACATTATCGGAGACAAGAGTAAGTTTGTTAAACTTGAAAAACATGATGGAGGATTAATTAAATCTGGAGATGATTCAGGAGCTAAGACTTGTAGAATAGGTTCAATTAGTTTTGATGGCAAGAATAATACTGAATATGTTTACTATGTTAAAGGCTTAAAGCATAATATTTTAAGTGTTGGACAAATGTGTAGAAAAGGGTATAATCTTATGTTTCAGGATGATGGATGTGAGATTAGAAAAGGATTTGGAACTATGATTGTTGTTGGTAAGAGGACAGATGGAAATATCTATTAGCTCAAGGGTGTTGATGGTCATTGCTTTATGACTCAGATTAATGATAGCTGGTTATGGAACCAGACGATGTGCCACATGAATTTTGAAAATATGGTTAGAATCAGTTTAGTTCATGTAGTAAGAGACCTACCAAGAATCACAAAGCCTATCAATAATGTTTGCAAAGATTGTCAATTCAAACAACAAACAAGGAGTAGTTTAAAAGAAAGAGAGAAATGTGCTACCAGACTACTAGAATTAATACATACATATCTTTGTGGTCCTACAAGGGTGAGAAGTCTTCAAGGTGACAAGTATTTCATGCTTTTGATTGATGATTATTCTAGAATGACATGGGTTACTTTCCTTAGAGAAAAATTTGAAGCTCTAGATAGATTTAAAGAATTTAAAGATATGGTTGAGAATGAGATGGATTTGAAGATCAAATGTTTCAGGTCTGACAGAGGTGGAGAATTCACCTCCAATGAGTTTAACATGTTTTGTGAAGATCATGGAATAAAGAGGCACCGATATGCCCCTAGAACTCCTCACTAGAATGGAGTTGTTCAAAGGAAAAACAAGGTTGTTCAAGAAGATGCAATGACTATGATGAAAGAAGCTAAACTACCAAAAGTCTACTGGAGAGAAGCAATTCGTACTATTTTTTACAAACTTAACAAAGTTCAAGACAAAGCTAACAACACAAAGACTCCCTATGAGTTGTGGTATGGAAGAATTCCTAATGTCAAGTACTTTAGAGTATCTGGAAATAAATGCTATATTAGAAGAGATGAAGAAAACTTGGAAAAAATTAATGTAATGTCTGATGAAGGTATCTTCCTTGGATATTCTACTAAAAGAAAAGCGTACAGATGTTACAAAAAAATGCTAAGAAAGATTGTTGAGAGTGCAAATGTCAAGGTTGATGAAGATTTGCATAATTTAGTTGTTATAGACGGAGATGTGTCAAATGAACTTGCTTATGGAGAAGAAGAAGAAGAAGAAAAATCTAAGGAAAAAGAAATGGAGAATGAAGAGGAAGAAGCTTCAAAAAAGAACTCTAAGACCCCTAAGTATGTACAAAGAAATCATTCCAAAGAACAGATTATTGGAGACAAAAAAGGTGTATTGACAAGAAGAAAAGATACTAAAACTAAGGTAAATCTGTGTTTATTTTCCAAAATTGAACCAAAAATAGTGAGTGAGGAAGAAGAGCTGCAACAAATTGAGAAAAATAAGACTTGGGAACTAGTCCCTAGACTTGAAAATAAGAATATAATTGGAACTAAGTGGGTATTCATAAACAAGCTGAATGAGAATGGAGAAGTGGTAATAAATAAAGCAAGGCTTGTGGGTAAGGGTTACTCACAAGTAGAAGGAATAGACTTTGAGGAAACATTTGCATTGGTGGCTAGAATGGAAGCGATAGGCTTGTGGGTAAGGGTTACTCACAAGTAGAAGGAATAGACTTTGAGGAAACATTTGCATTGGTGGCTAGAATGGAGAAGTGGTAATAAATAAAGCAAGGCTTGTGGGTAAGGGTTACTCACAAGTAGAAGGAATAGACTTTGAGGAAACATTTGCATTGGTGGCTAGAATGGAAGCGATCAAAATGTTTTTGGTATTTTCATCACATAAATACTTTAAATTTTATCAGAAGGATGTGAAGTCTGCTTTCTTGAATGGAGAATTTGAAGAAGAATTTTACATGGAATAACTGAAAGGATTTCAGTTGTCAAATAAACTTGATATGGTTTGCAGATTGAAAAAGGAATTGTATGGATTAAAGCAAGATCTCAGAGCTTCATATGCAAGGTTGGAGAGATATTTGATACAACAAGGATTCAATAAGGGTACTGCAGACAGTAGTCTTTACTTCAAAGTTGAGGAAGATAAAATCTTGATAGTGGTTGTGTATGTTGATGGCATTATCTTTAGAGGAAATGAAGATATGTGCAAGAAATTTATAGAAGAGATGCAGAAAGATTTTGAGATATCTGTGTTTAGGGAGATGCATTTCTTCCTTGGGCTACAAATTAATCAGGTAGATAAAGGAATTTTCATTTCACAATCAAAGTATTTTAAAGAGATGTTGAAAAAGTTTGGAATGGATGACTCCAAATTGGTATGTACTCCTATGGTTATTGGTTGCAAATTGAGTAAGGATGATCAATAACCTAAGGTTGATTAGAAAAAATACAGATCTATGTTTGGTGGACTGTTATATCTAACTACTACTAGACCAGATAGCATGCATGTAGTTTGTCTTGTGGCTAGATTTCAAGAAGATCCTAAAGAGTCACATGTCGCAGTAAAAAGGATATTCAGATATTTAAAAGGAACTTTGGATTATGGCTTATGGTATCCTAAAGATATTGATTTCACATTAAGTGTATACACAGATGTAGATTGGGCTAGATGTGTTGATGATAGGAAAAGTACAAGTGGTGGTGCATTCTTTCTTGGATGTAGATTGGTGGCATGGCTAAGGAAGAAGCAAAATTTAGTTTCCTTATCTACTGCAGAGGATGAGTATATTGCATCAACATCTTGTTGCACACAAGTATTGTAGATGAGAGAGACATTGAAGGATATTAGAGTAATGTATGATGAGCTTATTTCTATCTTTTGTGATAATACAAGTGAAATCAACATTTCAAAGAATCCAGTGATGCATTCAAGAACAAAGCATATATCAATTAGGTATCACTTTTTGAGAGAGAAAGTTGTGGAGAATGAGGTGAAGCTTGAATATGTACCTACAAAGGATCAGATTGTTGATATATTCAGTAAGGCTCTTCCTAAAGATACTTTTGAGTATCTCCGAGAGAAGTTGGGGGTTATTGCCCCTTCTTATTTGAACTAGATGCATATGGACATGCATCAGTCCAATGGATCTATGGATTCATTCTCTGTCTGGTCTGATGTTGGTGGCTACCTCTTAGGGGGAGTAGTTAGTAACATTGTTGTAGTATGAAATTTATGTTGTCATGATGCAAAGGTTGTTGAGTTGATTGGTTTGTACTCCTAAGGGGGAGTATTCAAAGCAGTTGCAAGTATCTTGGTTCTATGTCAAATGGGGAGAACAATGAAAAATACCTTATCCTTTTCCATTGATGTCAAAGGGGTGAAAAAGAATTCATTTGAAAAAGGAAAATGAATTCATATGAGAGAGAGAAGTCATGTGAAAGAGGCAAGCATTAAGAAGAGAGAGTGCAATGAGATAGTTGTGCAAGAGGGAGAAAATAAAAAAGGAAATGAGTATGTTTAGAGTCGTTGTGTCTTTGATGGTTTTTCACATCTTTTTTTCCATCAATGTAAAAGGGGAAGATTATTGTAAGTATGAAGGTCTTGTCATTGATGTCAACAAGCCTATGTTGTCATTGATTATAGTAGTGCAGTGATTGATAAGAGACTATTGCTTTGATTAGTTGCATTATGTTTTCATCAGTTAAGTTGTTGATGTTAACCTCTAGTGTTGCTTTGATAAGCTTCAATTTATGGTTCAGATGTCAAGGATACTCAGAAAATTGATAAAGCAAGGAAATAGGGTGTTGTAGAGGTGTTCTGGTTTTGCTTTGCATTTATTCTAGGCTGAAGATCTACTTTTGTGGTTTGGATATGTTGGTTAGAGATTTTCAAAGTTTCTATATCCCTAATTTTTGCTTCTGGATCGATGGTCAAAGGAAGTTATGTTCACCAGTGTGTGAACTGGATTTATAGTGTTGTATATAGAGGTGTCTGGGAGAAATATATTTTCTCCACATTTCTCCACAGTTGTTTTTCAGGACTTGTGGTTTTGAAGGAGGGTTGATGATGTTGTTCTCTTTCCTGTGTCAAGAATATTTTTGGTTTGGTACTCCAGAAGTTGACTTGTTGAATTGTAGTGTTTGGTAGTGTATTTTGAGTGTACTAGCTATGTGCATTCTGAAGGAGTGATTTTTTGCGGAGGTGTGTAGGAGTGAATTTTCACCCCCCCTTGCAAATTCCTCATTTGCACCCTCTGCCTTAGAAAAATTGAATCTAACCATGTAATTCCACGTCCTTATTCCAAACTCCATCAACTTGGCACTTGTTTTTAGTGTCAATGGGGGAATTTCTATCAAGGACGCACATGCGGTGTGTGGATGTCTATGTGGCACACTGCCTTCCTGATGAGATTCCTACCTTTGGAATCTGCATAGGCAATACATTCTCCATTGGCGATGAAATGTAACGCCCCTGCGCCTTTCTACCGACCTTTGAATGGCTCTTTCCCTCCCATTTCATCTTCAAATGGCTATGCTTCACTTTCAATCCATCTTCTTGGAAATTCTTGGTCTTCTACAAACAATTTCACTCTCACTCCACATTCTTGCAACTTCAAGCTACTTGCTACACTATTGGCTTTACGATTCCAACAATCACAACATTCTTCATATCTACCATAGAAGTTGCAACTTGGTGTCTTGCAAGACTTCTTTTGGCATTGTTGCAGCCACGTTGACTTTGCCACAATTGTATACTTGCATTCCTCTCTCATTGGCCTTGAGTTCCTTTGGTCGAGGGTGGTATTGCTTCCTTACTCTTACTTTGTTGTTGGATTTGAGTAGTGTAGTGCCTCTCCTAGTGTTCAGTTCCATCTTTGTTCCAACATTGTTTTCTTTATCATATTTCTACATATCTATCTATCTAGATGTACGTGGAGGTGGAAACACCAAAATGGGGGTTTGAATGCAACAAGCCCTGAAATAGCCCCAACATTTTTCCCCTCTTGGCTATGTGTAGATACACGTTCGTGTGGAGCTTGCTAGCGAAATAAACCTTTCGTGAGTTAAATCTTCGCCACCTTTATTCTTATCATCTTTTACTTTATTTTAGGTATTTTGGCATTTATCATTTTAGTTATCATCTTTAAACCTCAACCACAAAGTTGTCAATAGGTTCCTCATACATTTCATTGGCATTTTCCACTTTTTTTCCACACAAACGCCAGTGTGTCACACTGTCACCCATGTTTTGCATTGTTTTCCTCTGGTAGAGAGTTTCCTGAGGTATAGTCTGGGTTCTAGGAATCTGCTCATCTATCCCCATTAAAACTCTCGGGTCAGTAGAGTGATAGAAGCACTAAGAGTACTCTTCATTATCTATCCTCAAGTTGAAGCTTGTTCAACTTGAGGTAGATTAGGGTATCCTTTCAGTCTCCTCTCTCCATGACCTAGAGCCTTGGCGTGGTTGGTCCCCCTCCTCTACAGGAGGTTTTTGGTTTCCAATATGTTCCTAGATCATGTTCAAGTGAAGTTTGTTGTCTGAAAGTTTTGGATTGTTCAAAGGAAGCGTGTAACTCAAATGTTTAATGTGTTTGCAAGGGTAACAACCGGCTTGGTGTTTACACTACATTCAAATATGTTCAAGTGTTAATGAAGGCATATCGTGGCATGTGAGAATTGATTTGGGTCCCAGTTAAGTTTTTTTTTGGTTCACCTTTTGTTCCTATCCACTATGGGAATGTTTAGTGCAAACCGTATTTGAAATTGCAAAGTATGAAGTGTGTATAGCTGACCTTGGAGAAGGTTTTCAAGGTTGAGGATAGTATAAGTATGAGTTGAGATGTTGAGGGTTGATAAGATAGAAATGATAGAGGTGTGTGATGCAAGTGATGTGGATAATTGAGGGACAGAGTGCAAGTTTGAGCTGAGCAGTGCAAACTTCAAAGTGTTGGACTTCTGGATGGAGTGAGCTAAAGGTGTCTGCAATCATTCAAACAAAGCTGTGAATATGTTGGAACTTTTATGGTGGATTCTTTCGTGCATTGAGAAGTTTTTCTCTATGTAACATTTCTCTTCTATCTTCTTTTTCTTTCTATGGAAATGAGCCTTGGTTGTGAGCCTTTGTGGACAGTGCGTCCTATTTTGGAAGTGAAACTTTGTATCAATTTTGTAATTACTTATATTGTGAGCTAATCCTCACCGTGGTTTTTTCTCTCATTGGGTTTTCTACATAAATTTGGTGTTCTCTCGTGTATGGTGTTGGTTGTTTCAATTTCTATTATTTTCTTTTCATATTTAAACATTATAATAGATTAAGGGTTTAATGAATGCATGTGGATCTTATTACTGTTGAGGGTTGGATGTTTTAATTTGGTACAATTGATTCACCCCCCTCTCAATTGTCTTGTTCATTTAACAAAATGTGTCTGGATGAGTAAATTACAAGTATCTGAAGTTGTGCCAAAAAATTAAACTACACAAGAGTTAGGGATCTATCCCTCTAGTGGTTGTTGGGTGGCTCCTAAGTGGAGCTTGGGTGGTGGAAGGGCAAAGTTTCTTTTCTAATAAAATAACTTTAAAAATAATATAATAAAAAAAAAATTAAGAAAAATATTGGCGGGGCTTTAATGCCCCACACAACTACCAAAGGATGTTGCAGATGATACCTTCCCCCTCTTAAAAGAGGAAGCGGGAGTTGTGGGGCCCCACCCTTATCACCTCCTTGGCATGGCATGGATACAAGGTATGGGGTACCCATGACCCCTTATAAAAGGTTTTTTATTTTCTTTTGAATTTTTTCTTAGCATTGGGTTGCACTATACAAGTTCCCCCAAAAAAATTATATTTTATTTTTCAAAATATAAAAGAAAGCACTAAAAAAATCATTTTTTTACAATATAATATAGGGTCGTATGACTATACGACCTAGAAAAATTTCCTTTGTTGCAACTGCTCCTATGTCAATGATTTGATAGTCATTTTAGTAGTTTTTGGCCACTTCAAACACAATGGATAGGTTTGTCCTCAGAGTGCTCCAAAAATGTTGTTCGCCTATAGCAAAAAGTAAACCCCCAAAAAATATAGAAATAATTACAAACAAAAACATAAAATTGCAAGCCAAAAGAGTTTCTTGAGGTTTTTGGATGCTACAGATATAATGCAAGAATCAAAATCATGCTATGATGCCCTATTTGAAAGTTGATGGTCATGACCTTAACAAATTCATGCTAATTTGGGAAAGGATTTGCAAGGAATCTCTAACACTATGTTGGAGTGGCCAAGATCTCTTAAAAAACCAAAGAACACTTCCACCAATAAGAATATGCAAAATGAAACAATTTATCCTATGCATCAACATGTAAAATATAGAAAAGAGCCTTGCATATAAAGGAAAGAATAAAGAGGTGAAAAGGTAGAAGTGAAACTCTGACTACCCTTCCAAAATTGAAAGATGTGTAGGACTCTACGGACAAGTGTTGGGACACTTGGTGAGTCCACATGAGGTGAGACAAAAAGTGAGATGTCACCCAAGTGAGCTTATGAGTAGTGTGGATAGGAACCTCATAGATAAGTTAGAACCTAACTAGTTTGGTAATAGCTCTTTTCACACTAACAAAGTTAAGAATCCAAGAGTAACCACCACTAAGCCAACATGATTTAAACAAGGAATATATTTTTTTCTTCAATTTGTAACTTTTCCACATATGAGGGCCCTTTCAAAGTCATATTCATGTAAATGAAGGTCAAACATGCATTCTAAATAAGTAAAACATACAAGTGGACCACAACCCCAAGTGCCCTTATGAGGCATAATGACTCTTAAGTTTACATGGGGTGTTATGAGCAAGTGAACATGTGCCAGATGGGACCTCAAAAGATTCCAAGAAAATTTAAGCATCCAAATGAGGAAAAAAAGTTGGTTTAAATATTCTAAGTGGATATGGTGTCTTCTCCCTCTAGAAATATAGGTTTAGACTAGAAAAAATTAAAATTTTAATAGTAAAATGATGTTCATGGTTAGACCTCTAAGATGCTCCTACATCTGATACCCCATTTTTAAGAGTTTGTGAGTGTAGTTCTCACAAATTATGTGTAGGTAATAAAAACACCCTTTATATCCATAAGAAAACATAAATGTGCTCCTTCTTGGAGAAAGACAACTCAAAATAAATATTTGTCTATTCCTTCACCTCTTCTAACTTCTATTTGGGTCATGTCTTGTCCTCCTCTACCAAGTTTTTCTTATCCCCTCTCCTTATCATCTTGTGGGTTTTGGTCCACCATTATCTATCCTCCTCCTTTGGGTTCTTCTCCTCCACTTCCTCTATTATACAAAATAAATCCATTTACCTCTACCTATGGCTTCTCATTTTACTAACATTTTTATATCCCATGTATGGAAGACATTTCTAACATTTCCACCACCTATGCCAACTCTAAATCCACTTTATAAAACATAGTTTACCTTAAGCATTCTTCTTATTCTATTTCATCTTCCTCTCTCCAACTATAAACCTCCTCTATAAATAAGCCCCACTTCCTTCCAAATTTGGTACTAGATCAAGGATCTCTTCATCATGTGTTTTCCAATGCTCTGTTATCACTTTCTCATTAGCATCAATGTGCACCAGCTCTACCTTTGTGTCCTTCAAACAAAATACCTTTGCTACCTAAATTTCAATACTACCCACTAGTGCCTCCATTTACCCCATCAAGAGGATGTTTTCTTGTATAAGCTGCCCACCTCCTCCCTTTTTTTCAATTCTATTCAACAAAGTATCCATCACTCATCTCTTCTAGAGGTAATATAATATATTTTTCTTTAGTTTATTTGTCTTCCACCATCTTTATGCTTGTAATTCTAGGGCTTTCTTGTGTTAGCTTCTTATCAATGGTTCTAACCACTCATTCCTCCTCTTGTTGATGCCAATCTTTCACCCCTCAAGATCATCGAACCCTGCTCTTAGGATGTTCATTTTGTTAAGATCTCTTTCCACACAAGTCTCTCCATCCTCTCCATAAATGAAATTATCAAAATACTCCTCAAAAACCTTTGTAGTTCTTCTTTTAAGAAACATATTAGCATGGATACTCCCAAACCTACAATCTGAATACCTACATAATTTGAGACGATGTCACATTCGCACACTTCACTTACAAATTGGTTTCCTCTCAAACAAATTGGACATACCCTCTACTCAACAATTTCACTAGAGGATGTAAACTCTTTAACATCATTCACCCACTATCAACTCAATGGAGGATATTCTTGTTCTTTCTACCCATTATTATTTTGTTGGAGGACATTCACACAATCACATATGGGATGAACCATCTCTAATAATGTTTGATGTAGTCAAGGGTAGGGAGACAACCAAATGAAAAACTCTCTTGTAAAAAGACTTCACAACATAATCCAATAGGTTCAAAAAGTGTCCTAAAAACTCAATAAACTAAACTTGAAGACTCTAAAAAGATCCAATACTACATAGAATCTATATTTACCTAGTCATTGAATAAGACCACATAAAAATGTTTCAATACTAATAATGAAAACTAATTAGATTTTTTTATAATTTCTAGTAGACCGTGAAAATTATTGGAACTTTACAACTTACTAATTTAAAACAAGAAACAAGATTCTTGCAACAACTTTCAAATTTGTTGATTTTGAAGATAATTTATGAGCACAAGTCATATAAAAATTGTTGATTTTCATTATCAATGCATCATAATATTTGGTGAATTTTCAAAGTTGCATCCCACTTTTTGGCCCAAACTCATCTAATTGTTTAACTTTAGTTACTATAAACTCACACATATGTTTTGAATTTTGAAATGATGTGAACTACTGAAATACAATTTTTTTAATATATTTTTTGTTTATATTTTTTAAAAAAAAAATTGAATAAATTGACACTATAATTTAGTTTGTAATAAAATACCAAAAAAGAGGTTAAGTGTGACATCATTTTTTATATAATATTTTTTTTATATGTATAACTTGAAAGTTGAGTGCATGGATAAATTTTAAATATATCTTTTTAAATAAAAATATTTTAAAAATTGTGTACTAAAAATACAACTATTTTTATGGGACACAAATTTTTGTCCTAACTATTATCCAAAATAAGAAACAATTTTTTCATCTCAACATGGAATCCCTTCTCTAAGATACCATATTCTTTTTAATTTTTTAAATAAACTCTTTTTTTTTTTTTTGAAGAAAATCAAACTTTAGTATCTTATGGGGAAATATGGAAATAATTTATCTTGACAAAATTGATCTCCAATAGATTACAACCCCAAGAACATTAAGAATAGAATTTAAGAAACTATGCAAGTTCTAGATGAGAAACTAGAAACCGTATTCCACAAATTTTCACAATCTTCAACACATCTAAAACTTAAACTTTGAGCTCCAAAATAAAAAATTATATTTAAAGGACTTCTCACACCTTCAACCTATAGGAAAAAACATATGGGAATCTAATTAAATGCACCCTCCTCTTTTTATAACTTTTCCAAGAATAGCATTTAGCTTGAAGATTCTAGTTAACATATCAAGAATGTATTTCCATTCTTTCAAGGGGGTAATTTTTTTGAGTTAGGTATTAAAATTTGTAATCCCCTTCCAATATAATGTTTTCCATATGCAACACCATTCATCAAATTTGTAAAGTCAAGAAATTATATATATCCTTCAACTAGTCAACATAATTAAGACAAAGTGTGTAGTATATTCTCTTCAATTTATAACTCCTCTAAATAAGAGCTCCCTTTTCAAGGTCTTAGACTATAAATTAAGGTTGAATATTAATTTTAAATAAGAATATGCAAATGGCCCACCACCTGAAATGCCCTTATGAGACATTATGACTATTCAACTTCTAGGAGGTGTGATGCACAAGTTAACATGTGTTAAATGGACCCTTGAAAGACTCCAATAAAATGTGAACATTAAAATTAGAGGGAAAATTTTCTACCTTGGTATTTGAAATGTAGATTTTTCCTCTTTCACTAAAATTAATGGCTTAGACCACAAATATTTAAATTTGCAACAACAAAAAATATGGTTGATGTTGATGGCTAGACCCTTAAGATTATGTTGCATCACTAATGCTCGATAAAATTTGGACAACTATTTTATATTTATAAAAGAAGAAAAAACATCAAGGAGTGGAACTATAAAAAATTGGCAAGTGTACTTCAAAATATAATTACCAAGTAAAGACAAGTGATATTCTAAGGAGAAGTGGAAGATGTGGTCAGCATCTCTAGAACATTTAAGCTATTAGGGGAAAAAATCCTCTTAAATGGGGAGGAATTTTTAAAAGTTGATAAAAAAAATTAACAACCTTCAACCAATTAAGTTGTCAATCTCAATTAACTAGTTAAAAAAATTAAGCACATATTTTAAAACAATTAAAATGCCCTTAATAAAACAAATTATAAAATAATCAAAGTTTATAAAAGGCGCACAAGTGTGACATAAGTGTATAGTGGTTTAGGTGGTTTAGAAATGGATGGGACTTGGCTTACTTGTGGAATAATAATGCCTAACAAGTTTGGTTACAATCACAACTATCATGTAGGATTCTATACTATCAAATATCATTTACACAAAAAATGGCATTTTTACATATTTACAAGAGATGAAATTGTCTTAAAAATATATAACATCAAACTCCATGAAATCTTAGGAATGTGAAATATTAGAAATTTTAGACACTAAAGCTTTAATTTCTTTAGAATCTATATTTACTCCATTTGTAATTTGTACATGTGGTTTTGAGGACATGTTCAGTAATGTCCAATGCATGCCATATTGAAGATTCAAGTGGTTTGGTTCTTCACAATTTCATTTATTCAATAAAAAAGTGTTACAGTTGGTTTTGGATGACTATCATTCATCAGAACATATGTTTGTTTTCTTGTGTCAATGGTATGAGTTTGTGTGGACACTCTACATGTTTCATAGTATCTCAGTTTTGAAGTGAATGAATATCTTTCTTGTTTCTAGTACTGCACAAATGTTTCAATTCAGTTTGTGAGATATGCTTTTTCTATGGTTGACTTGGGTATGTTGGTGATGTGCACCACAAATTTATATTGGAGCGGAGTCTAAGAAGTGTTTGTAAATTTTGTATGAGTCATGCTAACTCATCTAGAAGAATTGTAAATAATGTCTTATCATTTGTATATACCACCAATGAAGATGTAGGCTTACATGTCACAAGTTTTATAATTCCTTGTTTGTGGCCGATTGAATTTGTATTTTGTAAATGTGTGGATGATATATATAGAAGATCAAAGATGTGAAGATTATTATGGATGTGTGTGAAGATGAATGAGTACATGAGAAAAGCGTGACAAGATCTACTACAGACCTAATGTGCAAAATTGATGACTATCAGTGGTTGAAGCGATTAAATCAGTAATATTTTATTTGTTCTTTCTTTCAATTAGGGAGTAGTAGCTTCCTTGGGTTTCAACCCCTAAAACAACTTTTCAAGGAGTACTTGCCTCCTTGGGTTTTAGCCAAAAATTAAATTGTAAACTATTATTTACTTGTGAGGCTAGATTAGGACAGTAGCTCCTAGTATCATTTCTCACTGTGGCTTTTCCCCTATGGGGTTTTCCACATAAATTTGGAATTATTTGTGTTCTTGTGTGGTTGCTTGTCTTCTCTCTTGTTTTTTCTTATGAATAGGCATGTATCTATATTAATTATAAAAATATAAATACATATTCACCAAAAAAAGGTGGCTGGTAAAAAAGTGCACCTCGAGAGTCATATGGGAAAAGCCCAGAAGTTCAAAGTCAAATGGGTCGAGCCCAGAAAGCAATAAACATAAAAAACATGAAAATAAAAATTTCCATCATGCAACTAGAGTAATGCTAGCAGGGGCAGAGCGTCCTTGTCATTTGGTTTCTTCCCCCATACATTAGTAGGGTCTAGAGTGACGTCAGGAGGACCCCATCCATCATCATCTTATTTTTCTTTATCTTTCTCTTTTTCCAAGTGTCTAGGCGAGATTGCTAAGTCCTAACGCGGGAGCCATTTTGTAGAATCTGGATAACCAAAGCCGCTACCAGGAGTAGTATCAATGGGCCAACTAGAAGTGCCACCACTTCCCCCCCACCCAACCAAAGGGCCACCCTAGGTCAGCCTGCGAAGGAGGAGAACGTGACCGCCGAGGAGGGCGGGAGCCACAATGACGAGGAGCTTGAGAGCGGGGGTGAGTAGAGCCACTCTGCCACTTGCCCCATGGGGGCAACCGACCATGGGAAGAGGTAGGAAAAGAGGGAACCTAAGCCATAGTGCAAGGGGAATTACCCCAATGGTCTAAAAGCACCTAGAGGTGAGAGACTTCAAGTGCAACTTTATTCACTTACACTTGTATCTGCAAAAGAACATTATAACTTTATCAATCTAGTTGTGAGAAAATATGGCGGCATTTCTATATTTCCAAATGTTGAAGAGGATTTCCACCTTGAAAGTGTGCCAAATTTGGGTATACTTTGCAGGAAGCCTAGGAGAATCACCCAGCAGAATCATATGCCAAGAAAACAACTCTGGCCTGAATGATCAAAAGAAGTCACGAATCCAATTCCACAGCTATTGAGCTCTAGTACAAAACCATAAAATATGCTTAAACAACTCAACCTACCCATAGAACAAGCAATGAGGGTCCTGGACCCCCAAGTGTACAAGATGTGACCCCACAGGTAAGCCTTGGAAAAGAATACACTAGGAAAAGTGGGCAAGCTTTAGCTCAACACTTGCAGACCAAGTGGCAAAGAATATTGTACGCCAAATAGGCACAGAAGACTAGAGATGCCACCACTGGTTCAAACTATCAACCATAGGAAAATAAGGCGAAAGCCACATATAACCAAGTCAAGGCTTGTAATTCCTAAAATGGGTGTCTGGGTACCACTTCCAATCCTTCCACTAGGGCTTGGTGGCACAAATACCCACCTTATGAAGCATATCAGTCGAAATGACATTCACCAAACCATCATAAGTGTAATGGACCTGGTTTTGAAGCCTGTAATGAGCACGACATAATACACATTGTGGGTTTATGAAACATGTGTTACAAGGTCTGAATACCTATCTTGTGAAATCTAAGGGCCTTAAGCTAAGGTTACTTGGCCAAAGGTTGACCATTATTGGAAAAAAGAGGTGACCACCACATGTTTTGTTGATTAAGAGAAAGACCATCATAGAAACTAGAGCCAACCCAATGGAGCCAGGGCTTAACAGCCTCCCAAGCTCTCCAAATGCTTTTGGAAACAAAATTTCCCACAATCTAGACAAATTCCCTCATAATTATAAGGGTTTGAAATCTAATCCCCTTCTAGGTCGGTCTATGAGCTGGAAATCCAAACTGAGTGCAATTCTTGAGGAGAATTTTCTAGGCCTCATCGCCAATAAGCACTCTGATAATCCATTTGACACAAAGAGCAATCCCTTGCCATTGAGTGGAATGCAAGCCAAGCCCTCCAGAGTCTCTAGGTAGGCAGAAAAACTCAAAGGAAATGCGGTGAAACCCTTGGTGTGTCTCAGAAGAGGCCCAAAGAAAGTCACACATAAGCTTTTCAAGCTTAGCATAAGTAGCCTTCAAGGGGGGCCAACAAGAAGAATAGTAAACATGCATAGCTGCTAGCACCCTAGAAAAAATCTAGAATTTACCAGCCAAAGAGAGAGGCTTGGTAATCCAATAATCCAGCTTCTACTCAATCTGAGAAAGAACCACTTGCCAAACATCCATGAGAGAAGCTTGGAAAGCAAAAGGAATTCCCAAGAATTGAAATATTTCACCTAGACCAATCCATTTCCAACCATAGTGTTGAATCCATTGAGGAATGGGCAAGATAGACTGTCTATAGCATAGTATTTTATGCCATTGAATGGAAAAGTTAGAGGTAAGGAAAAAATTATCAAGGCAATCTAGAACAACTTTGACATTATTTTCCTCTTCCAGAAGAGTGAGAAAAGAATCGTCGACAAAGTGACCATTGACCAACTAGGTTGGCGAATTAGGCAAAGAAATGCCACAAACCCGCCTTTAGGAAACAACATGAGCCAACAAGTATCCAAACCCTTCAACAACAAGCACATAAAGAGAGGGGGCGATCGAGCAACCCTAGTCAATGGAATGGAATAAACCAAAGGAAGTGGATTCGAGCCATTAATGGTGATGCACACAAAGGCGTTAGAGAAAAGCATTTGTATAGCCTGTATAAAATTAGGGCCAAACCCTAAGGAAACTAGCATGGCAAGAGTAAAAGGCCATTCAATATGATCATATGCTTTGGAAAAATCTATTTTAATAAAAATATTTTTTTCATTAGAGCATTTGGCCCATTCCATCCCTTCCCAAACCACAATAATGTTGTCTAGAATGAACCTAGACTTAATGAAACTAGTTTGCTCTAGGTGCAAAATTTGAGGCAAAAGATGGTGGATTTTCAAGGCAAGAGCTTTGGCAATGATTTTATAAGAGACATTGAGGAGCGTGATGGGCCGCTAGTTGTAGATATCCTGAGGATCACTAGACTTGGGTATGAATTTAATATTCCCCTTATTGATAAGATTTCCTAAAGTTTTGGAATGAAAAGCTTCAAGATAAACCTTATGCAGATCACACCCAACACAATCCCAAAGGGCTTTGTAAAATTCACACAGAAAGTCATCAAATCCTAGGGATTTATCATCTGCCATAGTGTGGGCAACTTCCTTAAGATCCTTAATTATGATCGATTGCTCACAAAAGGCTTTTTGGGTGAGGATAGCCTATTTGGCACAACAACAAGGAAATATTGAAGAGCTTGTTGTCTCTCCATTGCGTAATCTTGAGTTGTAAAAACCTATTCATAATGCCTAAAAAAGGCCTGGAGAATATAAGGTACCTCAAAGAGCACAATGTTTCCTTCTTTAATCTATTTGATACCAGGAGAAGAGTGTCGGACATGAAGGACAAGGAAAAATTCTTTGGAGGTACAATCTCTGATTTTAAGCCATTGCATCTTGGCCTTGATTTGTGCCCCTCTGGCAGCATAATTATCAGTAATTTTCTTTTTGTTCCTTAACTCCACCACCTTGACTTGCAAGGAAGGGGATAAAGGGCTAGCCACCAGAGCCTCAATGGAAGAATGAAGGTTAGATGTGGTCACCTCATAGGACCAACAGTGAAAGATGCCCAGTTGGTGCCCATAAATACAAAGAAACCTCAATGTGCAAGCGATGGCATCATTCCACCAAGCAATCCAGCCTTTATTGTGAGGTGGCCTACACTCTAGATTCCAAACTATACGAATGTGGGCCAACGTGGGCTGATGATTCATCAAGGACGTCTCCAACAAGAATTGAGTCTTGCTGACATGAGGCTGCCTTAACTCCCATTCAATGCAAAATTAAATGAGAAAATGGTCTGACAATGTCACATTCACTAATGGCCTAACCGTAAGTGGCGAAGAGCTGACAAAAGAGAAAAAATATTGAGCCAAGATCATGGCATGATCAAGGTGTTTAAATATCTTGTCAGAACCAACTCGTTAGTTGCACAAAGTGTTCCAAAGAGAATGAGAATGGTGGTGGCCAATATTGGGATCAAAGAGCCCCAATTTATTACGCATGTAGTACCATGCCTCTCTTTCACCAGTTTCCCATCAGAATGGAAAAGTACCATTGAAGATGTGAAAGATGAGTAAGAATGTAAATGATAGAAATAGATGAAAATGAACAAGAGATACAAACTAAGACATTATACCTTCGTTACTCCTTCCTCTTCATGGATTGAGCTCACAAGATGCACCCTTGTCTTGTAGATTTGCTCCAATGATTGAAGGGATGTGGTTGCTTACAATTTTAGCATGATGATGGCAGGAGGAAGATGTATTTGATGGAGATTTGAGCAGCATAAGGATGGGATGAATGTGTGTTATTAGAATGAGAACCAAGGCCTTATTATATAGGAATTTGGTGAGAGGGATCAATGGTTAAGATTGAATGGATAATGGAGGGTCTAGATTGATTGAGAAGGTGAGTTTTGGATCAAGGATGAGGATTGATTAGCCTTGTGACAAGCGTCACAAGATGGAGAGGGGTAAAATGGGAAGGTGTGCTCACACATGTGTGATAACACATTAGGAAGAGAAGCATTAAATTTGGTGTAAGAGATAGGGTGGCTCATAAAGTGGCTTGTGTAAGAGGTTAGTGGTGGTAGGTGAGATGTAGGAATTTACAATTAGAAAATAATGATAATGGAGATTAGGGATGAGGGTTAGATTATATAATCATGGATTAATTAATTAATGAAGATGGGTTGAGTTAATAAACCAAGAGTTTATTAATTTAGGTGGAGTTAAAAGTTGGAGAATGGGATAATGATGATTAGGATGGGGATAAGGTTAATTAATCAAGGATTAATTAACCTAAGTGGGATTAGGGGATTGTAGAAAAAGGTTAAATTTAATTAAATAAATTGATTTATTTAATTAAAGGTGGGTGGATAAAGGATGATGGGGAGATTAATTAAATAAATAACAAATATTTATTTAATTAAATATTAGGATGAGGTACATAGGCTAAATTAAATAAATATCAAGTATTTATTTAATTAAATATTATTTTGGGTGACTACATTTTTCCCCTCTTTTAGATGATGTTGCAACTAAGAGAAGTAACATCATTTTAAATAAGAATAGAACATAGTGGGTAGGTGATGGATAAGGACTAGAAGCATGATGCCCCAATCACTAGTGAGGGTAAAGAAGGATAATGAGGACATAGTATGCCCCTCGAGAGGACATGCAAGTTAGGAGAATATGGGTGTGCTCTCAAAATTGGTGAGAGGTCTAAAGGATGAAGGATGAAAAGATGAAAGGGTGAAGATGGATGAAAAAAAGATAAGGGGGATGGAGATATGGATGGAGAGGGAGAATGTGTGATTATCATGTTGCAATGATATGAGCAACCTATATTTAATATGATACTTGACATTATGCACCAAGATATGAGGAACCAGGGTGACAATGTGTCAAGCACGTGATAAAAATGGTCTAGTGAAAACATATGCCTTATGAAACCAAGATATGAAAGACCATGATGCCTTTGTGGCAATAGAGTGCAAGAGACCATGATAAATGCAAACAATGATAAAGCACACAAGCAACAAGAAAGCATGTACAATAAACCAAAAGAAAACAAGAACTATACTCCAAGTCAAGGTAAAAATTGATTGATGGGTTGATTGATGGATTGGTCATGATGAGGATTTGATTGGGAAGGATACATCCCTATGATGATAGTTAAATTAAAGTGGATCAAAGGATTTGAGATTGATTTGTATTAAGATGATGGATTTCTTAATGATGATGCACTAGCTTGCAAGATTGGATTGCATGGATTAGGATTGATTGCAGTTGGATAGGATTGGATAGGGATGGGTGGATTGGAAGGATATATGGATGAATGGATAAGATAAGATTGGATGGAGGATAGGAGGAATGGATGGGATCCAATGACAAGGGAGGACCAAGTCTTAGGAAAAGGATGGAAGGATAAATGGATTGTTTGGATAGAGATAAATAGGATGGATTAAGGATGATGGTGGATAGAGGATATTAGGAACAAGATTAATGACAAAATTGGATAGGGGTTATGGAAGATGATTATCATAATGAGTAGGAACCAAAAATTGATTAGGAAAATTAATCTTAGGATCCTAAAGGATGGAATGGATATAGATTATGGGATGAATTGGACAAGATGGATGATTAGAATGATTATAGAAGATTATGATGGGATGATTAGGATAAGGTGATTAAGAAGAAGGGGGAATAGGATGAAAATGGATGTTTAGGATAATAAGGGATGGTTATGATGAGATGGGGGGTGATTAGGATTAGAAGGGGTGATTAAGATGAAAATAATGGATTCAGATGGGGTGATTAGGATTAGGTGATTATGATGAAAAGGGGTGATTACGATGGAAAAGATGTTATAATTAGGATGTGGAGGGATGATAAGGATAAGAAGAATTGGATGAGGTGAAGGTTTTTCTTGCTTGACTAGGAGATATAATTGAAAGCACACAAGCAAACAAAGTGGCCAAGTTCCATGGATTTTTGTAGTGTATGTTCAATCCTCAGCCCCTTGGCTGATTCGTTTTCCATTGGTTTTGCATACGAAGACACTTCAAGAACTTGCACAATCCTAAATTATTCAAATGGTATTATAGCTTAGTGTAGGCTCACCACCTAAGCAATTTTGGAAAGATTGGGTTAATACTCCTTGATACTTGGGTGGTTCACTGGAGCACCCTTTCTCATGAAGGTGGATAGCTAGAGATCTAGTGGCACAGGGTCATCAACGGACGTCAACGGGCTCACCTTATCTCTCTCCTTGGGAAATATCAAAGTTCACCACAAGGTTTTCTATCTCAACCTAAGGGAGTATGTGGTGAGTAACCTTAGGGTATGATCTGCATCCCTTGAACCACACTATTCTATGGTTGAAAGGTCTTAATCTAGGATACACAAGGTTGTTAGGTCCTTTACATACCTCAAGGGTACGTGAGGCCAAAATATATAGATGAAAGGGAACAATGTCAAACAACTAGGAGGAGAGGGTAACCCACTCTCCAACTTCACTTCTCCAAGGTATAAAGTTCTTGGAGGCTTAGCCTGATTGACAAAATTCCACTTCCAAGAGAGGTGGATTTCTCACCTCCCACACTTTATACTCCACCAAAACACGGGAGTTGGATTCATCCCACAGGGTGATGAAATCCCTAGGAAAGACCCCTAAAAGGAATTATCCAATTTTTTTTATCCCCAAGATAGCACGAAGTGCGAAGGCAAAGCATACACACATTGGGTTCCTTGGGATAAAAAGAAAAAGAAAAAGAGTAAGTGATGCTTTTGATCCTCAAGATCACACTAAGTGTGAGAGGAGAGAATACACACAAATCACTCAAAGAAACATCAAACAATAGTTATTAACCTCAAGAAATGAAATGTGCCTAGATTAGTGGAAAAAAGGAAAGCCTTAGATAAATGAATCTGCAAGAAAATGTTAGTAGTTTGATGATTTTTCCTTTGACAATCGATTTCAAGCTGAAAAACAAGTGGTTAGATGATAATATGATCACATAAAATGATTGTTAGCATGAAATAAGCATATATATGTGATAATTTTTTCCTTATATGAGCATTAGAGACCCACAATGTGCATTAGTATCCAAAAATAGAGATTAGATGCAAAGAACAGCTAAAAGAAGAACTAAAGATGCATCCTAAAACACAAGCGCCATTTTGTAGATAAATTTGTACCTCTATTAAAACAAAGGTGACATTTTGTGAACAAGGGGATAGTTTTACAAAATGGGCCATAAAGATAGCTTTCAGGGGTGAAAATTGATGTTTGTCAGATACTCAATTGAGAAAACAACCTAAAAATGCATCTAATGACTTAAAAATGAAAGTTTTAATGCCAAAAACACCTAATAAAACCAAAAATATGTCCCCTAAAATAGAGGCATAACAATTTTGCATAGAGGCACCACCATTTTGCATAGAGGCGCCACAATTTTTCACTTAGGCGCCATTTTGTAGAAAGTGCCAAAAAATGACTCCCAAAGGTTAGAAAATGTAGTTTTGGTGCAACCCAGATGGGGAAATGGATAGATGAACATATGGGGGACCTAAAAACATGTATATCTAACGAAAATATGACCCAAAATGTAACAAAAATGAGCTCAAAATGAAGAAGATCCTAGGTGACCTAGAAAGTTTGTATGACAACCTAGTCTCACAAAACTTTAAAAGAACCTATTTTAAACATGAAAATGATGGATGAACCTGCAAAACCAAGTGTTAGGATTATGAATACCTACAAAAAAAGATGTTAGAAACCAAAGAAGCCCTAGAATTAGGACAGAATAATGAAAGAAGTGCCAAAAATTAGAGGCGTAGTTCTAGGTTACACAAGCGCCACAACTTTGAACTTAGGTGCCACAAGTCTGCACTTAGGTGCCACTTTGCAGTATTTGCCTAAAAACAACACATGGAACTTCAAAACAGACAAAAACTTGATGAAATGTTAGAGAAAAGGGGTGGAAAGCGACCAGGCATGCCAAAATGAAGATGGGAAAGATGAGTAAGAAGGTAAATGATAGAAATAGATCAAAATGCATAAGAGATATAAACTAAGACATTATACCTTCATTTCCCCCTCTTCATCGACTGAGCTCACAAGATGTGCCCTTGTCTTGTAGATTTTCTCCAATGATTGAAGGGATGTGGTTGCTTACAATTTTAGCATGATGATGGTAGGAGGAAGATGTATTTGATGGAGATTTGAGCAGCATAAGGATGGGATGAATGTGTGTTATCAGAATGAGAGTCAAGGCCTCATTATATAGAAATTTGGTGAGAGGGATCAATGGCTAAGATTGAATGGTTAATGGAGGGTTGAGATTGATTAAGAAGGTGAGATTTGGATCAAGGATGAAGATTGATTAGCCTTGTGACAAGTATCACAAGATGGGGAGGGGTAAAATGGGGAGGTGAGCTCACACATGTGTGAGCACACATTGGGAAGAGATGCATTAAATTTGGTGTAAGAGATAGGGTGGCTCATAGGGTGGATTGTGTAAGAGGTTAGTTGTGGTAGGTGAGATGTAGGAATTTAAAATTAGAAAATAATGATAATGGAGATTAGGGATGAGGGTTAGATTAACTAATCATGGATTAATTGATTAATGAAGATGGGTTGATTTAATAAACCAAGGGTTTAATAACTTAGGTGGAGTTAAAAGTTGGAAAATGGGATAATGACATGATTAGGATGGGGATAAGGTTAATTAATCAAGGATTAATTAACCTAAGTGGGATTAGGGGATTGTAGGAAAAGGTTAACTTTAATTAAATTAATTGGTTTATTTAATTAAAGGTGGGTGGATAAAGAATGATGGGGAGATTAGTTAAATAAATAACAAATATTTATTTAATTTAATATGAGGATAAGGGACATAAGATAAATTAAATAAATAACAAGTATTTATTTAATCACAAATTATTTTGGGTGACTACAACCATCCTTGTCGCACACCATCTCAACCATATTGAAGTCCCCACACAACACCTAGGTAGTAACTAACAATGATTCAACAATCCAATGCCAAAGAAGACATCTTTCAACAACATCATTCAAAGCATAAACATTAATTATCGCAAAGAAATGATTATCAATGTTAAGAAGAATCCAAACAAGCTGATGTGTGGCTTCACACCCATGATCAACCACACAAACATGCCACCGTGGGGAAAAATGTGACCTCTCTACCACATTTGGCCTCATGTTCAGTACAAAACATTTTACTGGCCTTCCAGATAGAACGATAAGCCAAAGCAAGCAAAAAATCAACTTTCACTTCTTGAAGGCATAAAACATCAATACCAGCATACTTCTAAAGAGTATCTCTAATGGAATACTTCCTAGAGAGGTTTGTTAGACCTTGAACATTCCATAAGAGGAAATTAATGAATGAAACTACTCCTTATTGTCAAAGTTTGGCTTCTCATCTAGAGTGGAGAAGTGATTTTGTAAGAATTCTAGTAGAATTGAGCCAATTTGAATGGTTGGAGATGAAAGTCTTTGTTTCTCCTAAACATATTATACTTCTTCCAGAGGTCAAGAAGGGCTTCAAGACCTATTAGCTCTTGACATGGGAGGAGATTCATTCAGTTGTGTTATCATAACGACAACAGGTTGGGTCGTAGCCTTAGGCCTTGGCCGCACGAAAGTATTGGTAGAGACAACCTGGGCTTCTTTCCCCTTCACAGAAGTGTTCAAAATCACTTTTGTTGGCTTGGGGAGTTTGGAAACCATCCCAAAGCCATTAAAATTATTTTTTCAGTTGGTAATTGCGAAGCATTTTTCCTTAATCATTTTTTATTTTCAACTTTTATATGTTTTTGGCTTCCGGATGAGTCCGCGCTCAAAGAAAAAGTGTTTCCGAAAGGCACACAATGTGCCATGTGGTGGCCATGTGGCTTTGGTTTATCGCTTACCTTTTAGGAGAGGTTTGGGACACATGTCATCTCAGTGAGGATTTCCTCCAAAGATATTTTCATAAAATTTGAGAATCTCTACTCACTCGACACATCATCTTTTCGCTGCAGGAAGTTTGCACTTTTAAGAAGCCATCTTTTTGAGGTTTGTCAGAGCATGTTGGGTCTTCTAGTTTTCAAGATGGGAACTTTGATTCGGTGTCATTAAGCCATATGATTGGTCAACTAGAATTTTTCTAGGTTGTTTTCTAGGATCTGATTGTTTTCATATAACAATCTTTGCTAAATATCTAAAGGGAGTTAATGCAGCAGTTGGGAATTAATGAGAAAAGATCGCGATGACCTAATTAAGGAATCTACAATCAAATCATGAGCTATCAAATGCCAACATTTGGTATAAATTACTTCTAGAATTTGGCGGTGGTTCTCTTTCTTCGGCTATAAATGGGAGGCAGCAACAGAAGGAAAGGATTCCAAATTCTAGTTTCTTTTTCACAGGAAAAATTTCTTTAGTTTTCTTTAGGAATATAAGTATTTTCAGAAGTAATTGGTAGAACACTGCTTTTCTCTGGCATGTTACATTGTTTTAGCTCAAACTATTATTGGATTGGCATCCAACCTTTGTTTTCAAAGTTCATTTGATATTCAAGCATGAACTATTCAGAAGAAATCTTTGAGACTGTGCCTATTATGGCCTTTATCAAGTTCCTTCTTTATGCTTTCGTTTAGAATGAAACACTGTGTTAAGTTTAATTCAAGTAGTTTGAGTAGTTGATTTCCATGTTGTAGGCTTATATGGTATGATAATAACTTATGGAAGTTGGATTATGTTTGTTGAACTTCTCTACTTTCCTAAAGGGTTTTTTTTCATATTATGATGTAAGAAGAGAAAGAGTTTATGCAATTTTTGAATGTTTTTCTATTAACCTTTGAAATATTTATGCTTGATCAAACCTTAATGAACACTACCTCTGGGGAGATTTGAAAGATTACACTGTGCTTATATTTAGCCTTTGTTGTTCATTCTCTTCCCAACAATGAAGGGTTGTGACATTTTGTGTCTAATATATCATTCGTAGGAAAGATTGGGTTTGAAATGTTGTAAAAGATTTGGTGCATCGCCATTTTTATGTTTTACGTTTACATTTCCTTTTACCATTCTCTCTAGAACTCAAAGAAGAGCTGGATTTCTATAAAAATCCAGTGAGGTGCAAATCAGTCCCCCACTCACTAAATTTCCCATAAGCCTATCAGAGAAGTGCAAGCTTTGATGATCAACAGTTCTTTTTCTAGCACACCTAGTGGGACCCAAAGTTTTCTGAATGCCTAATTAGAATTCATAAATATTTCTTGAATCAGGCCAAGGAAAGAAGCTGGAAATTTCATGCCCAGAATCAAAACAAGAGCATCGTCAAGAGGCCATTTCCAGTACTCCCAATTACCTGCCTCGGTACCTAGGAGAAGAAGACTTATAGGTTCTATATCACCTATATGCATTAATAGAGCAAGAAGTGAGAGCCCACAATCTAGAGCCTTATCTACCCCACCTGGAGGCAAAACTTTGAAAATCATAATACTAATGTACCCAGTTCATAGGAATATTTTCTTCATGGCTCACGTAGCTACCCCTGCTCCTAGAAATTTCATAACCTGGGATAGCGGTAGTCTGCTATAGCCGCCTATGCCTTCAGACGTATGGCTTGCTATACTCACTAACACCCTCAAGGCTATTCCAAAAAAATTTAGAGAAGACTTCAAAACCCCCTTTGAACACCTCCAAGATATAGTAGAGGTATGCAGAGTACATAACATTATAGAGGAAAATATTGCTCTTAGTCTATTGGCCCCATATTTCAAAGGAAAGGCCCAAGATTGGTATCAATCTTTAGCCTCTAGTTCTATCCACTCCTGGGATTAGCTCGAAAAGAGGTTGTTCAAATGCTTCTCAAAAAAGGGAGACCGCTCCTCATTACTGCATCAACTAATTACCATCAAAAGAGCCCCGCAAGAGGCCATGAGTGACTTCAACACTAGGTTTCACCAAACCTAGCAAGGAATCCCTATGACTTCCTAACTCCCAACTGCAATGGCGCTTATGTTCTACTTGAAGGCTTTCAATTCAGACATCACGGTTATGATAACCTCTATGGGAGGGCATGTCTTACCCAATGCATATGAGTTGGTTGTGTGTATGGAGAACAGTTTGATCGATGCTAGGTAACCTCCACTAAGACCTTCAATGCTTGTATTTATAGAAATCTTCGATGGTCCTGGGGAAGAAGCTATGCCAAGAACTTCTACTACACAACTAACGACATCTTCCATGTCATAGTCCATGTACATGTACCCCACCATGTAGCCGAGCATGTTGGGCACTTCCTCTATAGTAGCATACATTAATGACATGAAGAGCCTCATGTAGTCTTTAGCTAACGAGTTAGTTCTCATCAAACATCAGCAAGTAGCACCTCTGAAGCAGACCACTCAAACCTATGGTGGAGGAAGGCCATCCTATCAACAAAACACGTACCAAGGACCCTCGAGAGGAGGAAATCAACAAATGGTGTTTGCAAACCAGATAGTACCAGTCACTATGCCACTACAGATACTCAAGGACATCTAGAGTAAAGAGTTAATCCTAGGCTAGAACAACCTGGTGGAAGATGAGAATGTATGGTGCTTCCCATGTAGTGATAGTCACATGCCCCGAAATTGTCCGGGGGGAAATATGCAAAAAAAGATAGTGGAACAAAGAAACAAGAGTGTGTTCCCGAATTCGAAAGGATATGAGTCCCCTGAAATGGAAAATACCTGATTTAGAGCTACCCCTACTAGTGAATCATAAAGGGCTACAGTATTTTCTAGGGAAAATCAACTTTATCAGTAGATTCATTTCAGATTTTGTAGGCATTACCAAACCTATCATGTTGATACTCAAAAAGAACCTAATTTTCAAATGGACCCCCGAAGGAAAAGAAGCTTTCAAGCAGATAAATGTAGCTATCTCTACCACTCTGATGTTGGCTAACCCAAAATTTTCTAAGGATTTTCTACTCTATGTGTATAGCAGCCAACATAGCATAGCTTCGATACTCACTCAGAAGAATGAGGGAAATAATGGAGAGCATCCTATCGCATTCCATTCGAGGACTCCTAAGGGATATGAGGCCGGGTATTTTTTTTTTGAAAAGCAGGCTTTTTCCATTGTTAAAAGCCTGAAGAAGTTCTGACACTTGGTGTCGGCCAATAAAATCATCATTCTCGTCACTCATCCCAGTGTGCGAGAATATATCACCAAAGGAAAGATAACCGAGAAGATCGAAAACTGGATCACCAAGATCCTAGAGTATGATGTCAACATTAGACCAACCAAGCTAGTTTGGGGAAGAGGTTTATGTGAATACCTTGTGCAAGAATTAGGCTTCATAGCTAAAAAGGAGACCGATCAAGTCTACACCAACCAATTTGAGTCCGATGAGTCTTGGGTGGCATATCGAACACAATAAATGCAAAAGGGGTAGTACCAACTAGCCTTCCATCTCACAAAAGGAAATACTACCGACTGCAAGGCACTAGGTATGTATTAATTGAAGGTATATTATTCAAGAGAATTTATGATGGTGTCATGCTCTAATGCTTAGATAAGCCATAGGCGGAAAGAGTTCTTAATGAATTCCATAGCAGTCCTAAGGGTGGAAATTTCTCTGCCAAGACTATCGCCTTGAATATAATGTGAGCAGGATATTATTGGCCCTCCATGTTTTTCAAAGTGCACCATATGGTGAAAAATTGTATTCGATGCCAGTATTTTGTTGGCAAAAGAAAGAATTCCACCTTACCTTTGAGCCCAATTGTAACTAAAGAACCCTTTACTTAATGGGGTTTGGATTTTTTTAGAATGATAAATCCTATTTCTAGCATTGGTCACAAGTGGATCCTTATGGTGACCGACTACTTCACAAGGTGGATGGAGTTCGTTGCCCTCAAAAATGCTAGAGAGGGCGAGATCGTCAATTTCCTTGAGGAGTTGGTAACCAGATTCGGTTTTCCAAAAACCATCATATCCAACAATGCTTGAGCTTTTGTAGGCTCAGTGATGTCATATTTTGCTATCAAACATGGGGTTTACCTAAAAACTTCATCAAATTACTGCCTACAAGGAAATGGGTTAGCAGAGTTGACCAACAAAAACCTAATCAGGTTAATCAAGTGCATCGGGTCAGAGCGACAAAGGGATTGGCACAAGCATGTGTGAGCTACTCTGTGGGCAGACCAAATTATGCCCAAGCAGATCTTGAAGGCCTCCCCTTATGAACTAGTATACGGAAAAGAGGTAGTTTTACCTTTTTCCATAGAAATCCCTACCTTGCAATTGCTAAAAGCCCTGGAGGTTGAAGAAAGTGGTGGAATGGAAGTAGTTGGAAAAACTCCTCAAAATTGAGGAAGATAGAGAAAAAGCTCATAGAGCCATGATTGACCGCCAACAAACGGTAAAGCAATGGTTCGATAAAAAGACCTCCAACCTCAATTTCAGAGAAGGGGATCCTAAAGGCCTCCCCTTATGAACTAGTATACGAAAAAGAGGTAGTTTTACCTATTTCCATAGAAATCCCTACCTTTTAATTGTTGAAATCCCTAGAGGCTGAAGAAAGTGGCAAAATGGAAGTACGATTGGCGAATCTCCTCAAAATTGAGGAAGATAGAGAAAACGCTCATGGAGCCATGATCGACCACCAACAAACGGTAAAGCGATGGTTTGATAAAAAAACCTCCAACCCATATTTAAGGGAAGGGAGCTTAGTACTAAAGTACGATGAGCACACTACAAAACTAGGACAAAATACAAAATTTGAAGCGCTATGGAAGGGACCCTTCTGAATCAACACGTGTAAAGAAAAGAATGTGTATGAACTTGAAGATATGGAAGGTAACGCTTTGGATATACCAGTGAATGGTATTTATCTAAAATTATTCCATTAAAATACGCAATTCTTTAAAAAATTTAACAGTTATGTACCATATGTAAAAAAAAATTGTAAATACATTCTAGTTCTGAGAATAAGCCATCAGGACAAACTCAAAGAAAGTAGAAATTATTGTATTATATTATATTCATCAAAAAAATTACAATGTAATTTAAGCCCGAGGCTCAGATTTAAACATGAAGCCCTCTCAAGCGAACCCAAAAAGAGTCACAAAACAAAAAGAAGCAAAAAGGAGGCAACATGCAAAAAATAGTAAAGTTAAGCCTCCAGCCATTGTAAAGCATTCAAAGTAGCTCGTCGTCAAGTTTTTCTTCTTCTTCTTCTTTGTCAAGATGCAAAAGGGGGTGAACACACAGCACATGTGAGCTTGACACAGCATGAACCATAGGCCTAGTCACTGCGATTATACACCAAAAACTTGAAGTGCTTTCTCCAGTTGATCCCCGAAATGTGCTCCATGTTGTACTCCTGTAACAGGTAGGTGGTTGCTGGCAGAGATGATGAACAATGCCCTTTAAGGTCCATGGTGTGGAAGTCAGTAAGGAAGGGAAACTAGGGTACGTCTATCCCATAATCCATGTGCCTGTAGATATCCATGGCACTTGGAATGTCTGCGCCAGGGATAGCTACCTGCATGATTTTTCCAAGCCCTTCCATCAGCGCAAAGTCAAACATCTGGTGGTACAATTCAATTATCATGGCCTTAGTAATGTTCAAGTCAAGTAGGGAAGTGACAAAGTGAGAAAGTATGTTGCAGTTTATCCTCCACTCTTTCTCATCATCAATATAGTCCAGGCCGACTACCCACTTGAACACAATCAAGCCAAGGTGGCCACACCTCTTCACCAGGCGCTTAATTTTTTCATTGGTGACCTCTCCCACAAAGAAGTATTGTGGCCTTTGTGGTAGAATCCGAATAGGAGTGCCTAGGATGATAGACATTCTAATGAAGCATGAGATTATAGTGGAACCAGAGAGAGTCAGAAAAGCTTGCTAAACTTAAAAGGCTATTTTTTTTCAAATGAATATTGCAATAAGGCAGCATAGCTATATATAGAAAGGATGTGTCGGTGAACCCAACCAATGGGAAGTCCATTTTTGGTTGAACGACAATGCAGAAAATACCAAAGCAACTGGAGGACATTAGAAAAATCATATGAAAAATCTGATAAAAGGTCTTGAGAAATAAATTTGGGCGTTGGGAGTAAATGCTCTCATATGTCGATTGTCAACATGTGTCCTTTGCCATCATCAGTACCAACCAGCTTACTTATGTGAAAATACATGGATTAAAGCATTAAATTTTGAAAAAATTAAATAGGCTTATCTTTTCAAAAGTACCTTGCATTACTTAAGCATGTTTCTCATAGCTAAAAGCACGCTTTCCAATGCAATGAGATTTTTTGTGAAAGAGGCGGTGAGGAGAATGTACTAATTCCATTCTCATGGTATTTTTGGCATTCCCAAGGGATACGAATTTTAAATACACACGTATCGCCTCGGTGGCAGCATTTAATGGACTAACGATAACGGTGCAGCCTTAACTAAATGTACATGCAAGGGAATTAACTGCACCTAAAAGTATATTTTCTAAGTAGCAAAAGACAAGTGGTTGTTTCATTGAAGGAAATATTTGTGACTTCTCGACACAGGAATGGTAGAGCCATCAACATCTGGTAGGAAGTTTGGAACCTCATCAAAAAGTTTGGGTTACTCTGATATCTTTGGGAGGAATTCATTTGCCAACGCCTCGACCCCAGAGGAGCGACCTTTTGAATTTTGTAAAAAGGTACAACCAAATAAATGTTTTAGGAGATAGGTAGTGGAGTATTTTTCCAACAATATTTTTGACCCAAAATTGGCGGCTAACCCTAAAAATCTTAGGGAAGGGGAACTCCAAAGAATGATAGATCATGGGTCGTCTGAAGGCTTCACATCTCAGCTCTGGAATTGTGGCCTACCATAGTTCATGTTGCTTGTCGTACAACCATGCTCAAAGCTGGTAGACACATGTGCCAAAAGATTCGACAAGGAGACATGAGCCATTGTGGGAAACAAGATCAAGGTCACAATTTTTGCCGCAACCATACATGATATGTTGTGTATCCCTACGACTTAGGGTGCTAAATGTTTCGATGAAGAAACAATGGAAATTTTTTGGGAGGAAAGAACCAAGAAAGGAAGCTTTTGTGAGGATGAAATGAAGGAAAGACTAGAGAGAGGTCATTTTTCTTTCCCTCTTGTGCGCAAAAAGTTCAAGAAGGACACACAAACTATCTTCTCAATGTTGGTCTGGATTTATGGCCTTGATGATGATAAGGTCTTCTATCCCTTTCAAATGGGCTTGGCTTTTATGCTCAAAAAGGAGAAGAGTCAGAAATATTATGATTTTTTTGATGTAGTAGCTGGAGGAATGCTAGAACAATTGAATAACTATGATACTAAGCATAAATTCATCTATTCCTCTTTCTTAGTTCACTTGATCTTGCATCAAAATTATGAATTTCTGGAGAGAAGTTTTCTAGTGCCTAGGTTCGATGCAAAGGGTTTATATCAGCCATTTTCTATATAGACTTATGTGCTTTTAATAACATGCAATTACTATTGGTTTGCAGATTATTTCATGAGGCCAGTACTTCAAGATTTTCTCCCACAACTTGCGGGCCATTTTTCTCCTAAGGTCTTGCAATGGATGAAAACTCTGCCAACCCCAGTGGATTATTTCCTAGGAGAGGATTTTACATTTATCAAATTCCATGGTTTCACTGGGGAGCCTTTCAAACTCCCCAGTTTTTTAATAGATAGAGTTTTTGCATTGGAGGCATGCCATTAGGAAACAAGTATGTGCAGGATCATGGTGCACCAAAAAGTGGCAATATTATGGGGGTATGTGGCTGACGACTTTTTTTTACCCAAAATTAATGAAACAAAAAGGGTTTTTAGAGGAGATTCTCATCTTTCCAAAAATATAAATTATGATTTAATTTGAATTTAATAAATAATTATTATTCATTTTCTATTAGAATTAAGACTAAAGTCCTTATCAATAGGCTGATTGAAAAACATCTATAACTTTCAAACGGTATCATATTTTTTGAATCCGAAACATGTGACACATTCTATGCTTCACATACTATAGGATTAAAAAAAGAAAAATTAAATTTCATGAATTTTTGACCAAGTTAAGGTGGTCAGACAGACGAGTTTTTATATTTTCTAAAATTTGTAATAAAAAAATCATAATTAATTATTTACTTGGAAAAAAATTACAAAAATTATGCATCACATCTGGACATGAGTCCTCTACTTATATATAAAATCTTACAAAAAAATATTATCATTTTATTATGGTTAGGGTGGTCAGACAGACACCTACTTCTTATTTTTCCTGAAATTTAAGTACTCGCATTGAAATTTCAAATTTTCACCAAATAGATTTTATTTATTTTTAAATAAACCTAGTATTTTAGAAACTACATTCAATTTTCTACAAATTCTATTCTTACATATTTTTGAAATAATATAGATAACTTATTCAAATTTTTACGTCAAGTTGCCTAACACTGATTTTTCTGAATTTTTTGCAACTTAAGGGCCTATTTTTTGCACGATGATCCTGCACATAACCAAACCCTTGCCAACAACGCCTATGGCACCAAAAGGAATAATACAAGACTATACCTAATCCCCCTCAGCATTGCCAATAGTCAGGTGGCACTGGGGAAGCAGAAGGCAGAGGGTGAACTTATAAACCTGTTGGTGGCCCTAGGCTTGATCCTTATATGTGACACATGGGACTACAATCTGACAAAGTACTTCACTTTGAAAAATGAGAGTCAGGAGTATTTCGATTCGAGGAATAATACGACTTAGGAAAGGCTAAAGGTATACATTTACTTGGCCCGAATACCAATCAAACAACCAAAATGGTTGAATTTCTATGTAGTGCAAGAAAAGTATCAGAGGAACCTCTCGATGGGTAAGTCCCTCAACATGCAATTGAAACATAAGGGATGGTCGAAAAGGAAGAAGATAGATTTCTAGAGGTTCTGACAAGAGATGAGGTCCCTCAATGCCCTCTTCAGAGGGTTTCAGCCACATGATGAAAGGTTCAAAGAGATTTATGACCAAGAGGCTGATACTGACAATAGAAATCCAGAGACAAGTCATGAGATTGAAGAGGAGCGGATTCCAGGCCGAACTTCCCATCCTTAGGAATCCAACAAGGGAAAAATCTTGAAGCAAAGGGACTCACAAGTCACATCCTCCATCAGTGCTCAAAGCAAAGGGAAAAGATCCCAACAGTCTCCAAGAAGATCTATCATGGTTATCGAATTCTAGGTTTTAGTGGGATGGGCCACCAAAGGATTAGAACGTACTAGTTTTGGTCATGCAAAGAGAAGAAAACTTCAAGCTCTAAGTGCACCTGATGCATCATCCAAAGGAGAAGAAGAAGTGGAGTTTGTTCTGCAAAGTGTTTTGATTGCCATGGACCAGGTAAGTTTTACTCCCTCTCTTCTTCCTGCCTTTGCATCTCTTGTTAATCCTCTGCCCCTATCTATAGAAAAGAGTCCTCCGACCATGAACCCCAATATTTTGGTCCTTAATGAACCCCTAGCCATTTTTAGCAATGAACCCTGTGAAGTAACCTCATGTGCCGAACAAGCAACATCTGCTTTGGCCGCTATTGATTATTTGATCGCCCTATCAAAGGCCCCCATTGAAAAAGTTGAATCATCCATATTTCCCATTACTCTAGGTCCATCCACTTTTGGGAAAAATATCTCCTTCCACCCGTTTCTCATTTTACCCCAACTTGTTTTTCCTATGCCCAATCACAATTTTGTATCCCACCTTTCTCCATGATTACACTCCCATTTGCCTCCCCGCATACTCATATGTCTAAGGTTTCTCCTTTTGTTACCATTTTTGGTCTCCCTTTAGGTGCTTCCATTGCAGCACAAAGCATTGGCAACCCACAAAGTCTCCAAGCTCATTTCGATGCAACCAAGCGGGCCCGACAAGCTAGAAAGAATAGACAGTTATTAAAGAATGTTGCATTGCCGACTACCAAGAAGATTGAAGCTTGCATCAATGAAGAGTGGAATTCTTTGTTGATTACTACCATGAAGCCACTCGTGTCCAAACCTGAAGGACAAATACAAATGGAAGACTACAACATCAGGGCCATGGGTCTGGATTTGAATGAAACTCACCTACGTGACAAGGTGGTCCTAGCTAAGGCCACCTAGAAGGTGGTATATGCGGGTTATGAAAGATTGGACAGGAAATTGAAGAAGCCCGAGGCAGATCTGTTAAATGTAAGAGAAACAGTGAGTAGGATACAAACAAAAATCAAGGCCAGAGATGTTGATATGGCCCGCATAAGGAAAATACAGAATCAACAAAGAGAAGCAACTAAGTTTCTCGAGGAGGCCCAAGGTGAACAATTTCAGCTATATGTTGAAATTGAAAAGTTGAGAGTTGAGCTTGCTACTGAGCACCAAACAAACACCAAGTACTAGTGTACTCAGGAAAAACATAAACAGAGAGTTGATGGCATCTGATCTCAAGCTTCCAACAATATAGAAAAGGCCTAGGTGGAAGTAGAGAAGTCAAGACAAGAGAAACAAGAGGTCACATCCACTTTGTAGGATCGTGATCAAGAGATCAGAAGATTGAGCTCTGAACTGGTGAATGCCCTCCGAGAGAGGAATCAAATGGAGGATAATGAAAGAGAAAAAAAGGCCTAGTTACATCAGGAGTTAATTGATGCATAAAGGTCTAGGACCCTCACGGTGTTGAAGAAGTTGATATCCAAGCACTGGGAACGAATCATAGTTGCAGTCACTATCCTCAAACCAACCCTACAATTTTTGAGGGATGCTAAAAAATTAAAAGAAAGGTTGGCCCGTTGGCCAACCAAATTATGTAGGTATTTTCTTCCCGAGTAGTGGAATTGCAAAGCCTAATTTCCAGGTTGTGTGTGGCAACTGATGAGGCCCTATGAAGTGTAGGGATCCCAGATCGAAGGGCTGCATCTAGTAAAACAAATGAATTCATCAACTTCCACAAGGTCGTAGCAAGAAGAAAGGAATGCCAGGAAGTGTTGAACAAGAGGGTCAACGAAATCAAGAAGGATTTTAGTGTCCTGCATAGCTTCGGGTTGCCTCCCTTTCTTTCACTAGATGGAGATGTGCTATCAATTGAACAAATCATGGACGCAATCAAACATAACTCCCAGGTTTGAGTGTGACACCCACTATTGATGATGTTGAGCATGAGATATTTCCCCTATCTCATCTCTATCATCACCTTAGGGTTTTTTAGCAAGATGGGGATTTGTTTCCTTCAAAGAATTATTTGAGCTAAATCAAGTGTATAAGGTCATATGTAATCTTGTTCGACCAACTGATGTGGATTGGGAGGCGCAACATTCCACTTTCCTCAAGCTCCAAGAATTTCTAGAGGTCTAGGTTCATGCCTCTGCAAGCAAAGGCCCCCTATGAGTCACCAGAACTGTGAAGCATTTTTTCCTTAATCATTTTTTCTTTTTTTCTTTTATATGTTTTTGGCTTTGGGATGAGTCTGCACTCAAAGAAAAAGTGTTTCTAAAAGGTGCACAATGTGCCACATGGTGGTTGCGCGGCTTTGGTTTATCACTTTCCTTTCAGGAGAGGGTTAGGACATGTGTCAGCTCAGTGGGGATTTCCTCAAAAGCTATTTTCATAAAATTTGAGAATCTCTACCCGCTTGACACATCATCCTGTTGCTCTGAGTAGTTTGCGCTTTTAAGAAGCGATCTTTTTGAGGTTTGTCAAAGCATGCTGGGTCTTTTGGTTTTCAGGATGGGAACTTTGAGTTGGCACTATCAAGCCACGTGATTGGTCAACTAGACTTTTTCCAAGCTATTTTCTAAGATCTTATTGTTTTCAGATAATGATCTTTGCTAAATATCTAAAGGGAATTAACGTGGTAGTTGGGAATTAATGAGAAAATATTTCCATGACCTAATTAAATATCTACAATCAGATCGTGATCTATCAAATGCCAACATCTGGCAGTAATTACTTTTGGAATGTGGTGAAATTTCTCTCTTTCTTCGGCTATAAATGGGAGGTGGAAACAGAAGGAAAGGGTTCCAAATTCTAGTTTCTTTTTCTTAGGAAAAGTTTCTTTATTTTTTTTTAGGCATAAAAGTATTTTCAAAAGTAATTGGTAGAACACTACCTTTCTCTAGCATGTTATATTGGTTTAGCTCAAACTATTATCATATTGGGATCTGACCTTTGTTTTCTAAGTTCATTTGATATTCAAGCATGAACTATTCGGAAGAAATATTTGAGACTATTCTTGTTATGGCCTTTATCAAGTTCCTTCTCTATGCTTTCATTTAGAATGAAACACTGTGTTAAGTTGAATTCAAGTAGTTTGAGTAGTTGATTTCCATGTTGTAGGCTTATATGGTATGATAATAACTTATGGAAGTTGGATTATGTCTATTGAACTTCTCTACTTTCCTAAAGGGTTTGTTGTTTTTTCATATTATGTTGTAAGAAGAGAAAGATTTGATGCAATTTTTGAATGTTTTTCTGTTAACCTTGGAAATCTTTATGCTTGATCAAACCTTAATGAACACTACCTATGGGGAGATTTGAAAGACTGTATTATGCTTATATTTCGCCTTTGTTATTCATTCTCTTCCCAACAATGAAGGGTTGTGGCATTATGTGTCTAATATATCATTCATAAGAAAGATTGGTTTTAAAATGTCGTAAAATCTTTGGCACATGACCATTTTTATGTTTTACATTTACATTTCATTTTACCCTTTTCTCTAGAACTTAGAGAAGAGTCAGCTTTCTATAAAAATCTCAGAGGTATTTAGTGAGGCGCAAATCAGTCCCCCACTCACTAAATTTCCCATACGGCTATCGGAGAGGCACAACCTTTGATGATCAATAGTAACCATAGTCCATTTTTTCTCTGGTTTGGCAGCAGAACTTTCCACCTAATGGGGCTTTTTAGTATCTTGTGGCAGTAAAGGAGTGCGAGGAACTGCAAGAGGGCAATCCTTAATCTTTTGGTCTACAAACTTACACCTATAACAAGTATTCAACAAATTAAAATAAGTGACTTTCTAGGTATGCTGGAGAGAGACAATTTGAATATCAATGGACTCTTTCAAATCCTGTGAAAGGTCCACTTTCACATAGACCCACTTTTGAGGGCGATCTTGAAAGAACCTATCTAGTTCAACACAAATAACCCTCCCCAGAGAGGATGCAATATGTTGCAGAAAAGGCACACGGGGCAATGGTAAACTAGGAAACTCAATCCAGACTAGAACCCGTAACTTGGTGTCATCTGAGATAGAAAAATCCTTATTCCATGACTGGAAGACCAACAAAGAGGATTAGACATACCAGGGACCATGGTTTAGGATTTCCTAAACATGACTAACCTCCACAAAGCAGAAAAGAAAAAAACCTTTGGTCAAATTTTGGACCATATCAAGATGGACCCCACGAGTGACCCATGCCTTATGGACCCATTATTTAAGCACACTTTCAGGGGGAGTCCTCCCAAAAAAATCAAAATCTGGCAAGGGTAAAACTACATCAGTTGGGGATTCAAAATACTTACCACGTGAAACACTTTCGAAACAAATTTATGGGGATGCTTGTTTGGAGGGGGAACCATTGAGTAGAGTTGTCAAACTACCAACACCAACAAGAATTGTTGGGTTAGAGCAGATTGATACATAATAAAACCATGAAAACCATAGTAAATGTGGTTGTACACACATTAAATGAGAAAATCTTGCACCTATGGCATGGTATGACACAAGAGGGGCCAAGAATAACAACAAACACAAGAAACCCTAGCAGAGCTCATTCACCTCATTAATTGGATGAATGCTTAATTAGTATAACTTAACTTCAACAATAGTTAATTGGGATTGAATTTCAAATCATATTGATTCACCCCCTCTCAATATTCTGGTGCGTTCAACAAGCATTATTTTAAATGCATTATAATTATAATTCTTTGGAAAATATGTTATATTTTTATTTCAATCTAATCTTGGTAAAATAGGCTCTGCTATACATTTATTTAAATGGCTAGCTCAAGCAATTCAAGTTTCATTTCACATTTTATTATTTGATTATCACCGAAACAACTAAACTAGTTGTTAAGAATGAACTATTTACAAGTCTAATAAAAATTAACTAGATAAACAAATCAAATAGTTTTAACAAGATTAACAAAATGAATTTAATGGTTTGTGAATAAAATGAATCCCTCCTTACCACTAGCTTTATGTGTTTTCTCTCTCTTAATGTGACATGCACATTGTGGTGTGGACACATTATGATGTTGAAAGTGTATGGTGAATTATCATGTGTAGTGTGGCAAAGACATAATAGAGTCATTGTTAAAAAAAAACATTTTATGAAAAATTTTGTTTCTTTATCTAAGTGTGTATGGGTGGGCATGGCAAATGATGAGAGAAAGTTAATTTTGGTACCAAAAGAAATAGTAGATACTAAAGTGAAGAAATTGAGAAGAAGTTATATCACAAAATATCTAGTTTGTTGGAAGAACTTTCCTATTGAAGATGCTACATAAGAGGGACCAAGATGTTGGAACATCCAAATTTGTATTGCTTAAGTGCAGATAATCTTAAGAAGGGTGGACTTGTAATTTTCCATTTCTAACCATTCCATATTGAAGTGATATCTACCCATTCCCTACTTTTGGTGGGTTAAGGGAAGTAAAATAAGGCTAGCAAGCTATGTTTTTTTTTAAGTTTGCAAGTTTGCAAACCATGCCAAAATGTGATAAGGTTTTGTATGTTTCAAATTTTTCAAGTTAGAAAAAGATACAAAAATGTGACAAAGGAAGGTGTGTTGCAAAGTTTAGTGTGTCATAAATTTTAAAGGTTCATGAATCATATAAAAATACAATAAAGGGAAGAAATTTGTGAGGTTTAGGATGTCACAAAGTTCATGAGTCTACAAACTCTGTGAAATTTTGATAAAGTTTATGATATCATAAAAAGTGTAACAAGTTGAAGAGAAGGAAGAGAAGAAGTAAAAGGAAGGAAAGAAGGGAAAAAAGTGACGAAGTTATGAATGTTGTAAAGTTCACAAGTTCATCAACCATGAAAAAATGTGACTAATTCTAGTAAAAGGTTAGAATCTTTGACATGCTCAGTAAATATGAATTCAAATTTAAATTGAGTGATAAAGGGAGTGACATTTAATGTGGTTGGTGCATGCATGATTTGAACCATTCATTTGGGTGATATTATTTACCAACATTTGGCTTAAGTTAAATATAAAAGGGTGGATGCATTAATTTAGAAGCATTCATTCTACACCAATTTTTTTTTCAACATTATTTTGATCCTTGTTTTCAAGAAATTCGATATTGATGTAGGACTATCCAAGCTCACAAGCAATCCTCCATCACCAAAAATATATTTTCTTTTTGTGTTCAATATTTTGCATTTTTGGTGTAGGTTTGAGCTTCAAGAGAATATTTTGAAATTTGGTAAGGATATTATTACTCATTTGTGAGGAATTTATTTCTATTTCATAACATCAAGGTCAAGTGGGGTGTTTAATGTGATTTTCAAAATTGCATAATTTTAAGGTTCTAGGGGTTGAAATGGTTTATTTACCATGGTGGAAGGGTATTTTGAAGGAAAATTAACTATTTTTATCAATTTGGATGCCTAGGGAAGTATGCATAAGACAAGTGACTCTTGACATTCCATTTTGGTCTTATTCTTTCAATTTTGGTTCCTAAAATGGAGAAAAAACTAGTAATTTTTGGAAAACAAATTAATGACTCTTCAATTTCCAATTTGGGGTGAATGAGAATGACTTGGTTACTGATTTTATCCATTTTTCAAATGCATATATAGCAGAAATATGTTTGATATGGTACAACAACTTTGGATGGCACTTTTGGAAACAACAAACTATGTTTTATTTCATTTTTTGCAAGAATTTTAAGGGTCAATAAAAGAGCAGATTTGGAAACCACTTTTTGGTGTTTCACATAGTTGAAAACCTCTATAAATACAACCTTTAATGGTGTGAATAATCAGCAATCAGAAGAAGCAAGTTTGAGGAAAAAAATTGCAAGTTTCTCTTGAGGGTTGCATGAAGGAAAGTGTGGAAAATTATCTTCCCAAGAGGGGAGGGATAGAATAAGAGAAGAAGAAAGTTGCAGGTTTGTTTTATATGTCCAAGGGAGCCATGAGAGCTATAGGATGAAGGGAAAAATTAGATTTGAAAAGATGAGTGAAGCCAAGAAAGTTTAAGGAAAGAGACTTTGAAGATTTGAAGGAATGAAGTTCCTAGAAAACCTTGTAAAATTTCTGAATTTTACTTCTTGTTGAAATCATCACTATATGTAATTGTTCTTGAAGAATTTTGTTGTATGGATGTGCATATGAAAGTGATAATAAGATATGTTTCAGATCTTGTTACAAAATATATGTTGTCCTTGATATTTGTGCAAGAATGTGGGTTGGATGAGATGTTTAGGCTACAAGATCGGGTAGTTTGATAAGACCCCCTAATCTTGTCTACATCGAATGGTATCAAAGCCAAAGGCTCTAAGCGCATAGGAAAAGCATTGAATGTGAGGCATCCTATGCCAAGATCGAGGTGGGTAGAGGAAGCATGATTGTGAAGAGCTAAAAATAATTGTTGTAGGTGTGCGAAGTCCTAAGAGATTGAGAGTTAGAAATCACGAAGAAATTATTTTTTGCAAAACATGTGATGTGGTAGTGACAGATTGCAATAGTGAATTAGATGGGTATACTCATGGGGAAGAAGCTTGTGATATGGGAAGGCTGGGGCAAGTATCAAAAGAGGAAGATCTCCTTGATGATCAAGGATATAAATTCAAGGATGGACAAATTGGAAGCTATGTAGCATGGAGAGGTTGAGAGGGATGAGCTCACAATGAAGGCATGCCATGAGAAAGGCATAAAAGGACAAAATGAGGAAGATGAATAATTGTGTGCAATAGTGATTGAGGAAGTGAAACATATGAGAAGTGAAGAGAATAATGTAGAAGTAGTTGTCAAAAATAAGAAGAATGAAGATGCAGCTATGGAAATTGAAGTTGTAATGATGGAGTGTGAGGATTTTGCAACGAATGGTGAAGATGAAGATGATTTGTTATTGAAGATGTTGGCGATAGAAGAATCTAATGGATGGAAAATATGAATGTTGCAATGAAGGATGAAGAAATATGTTGGGATAATGAAATAGAAAGAGCTAAATACATATTTTAATTTTTTTTCAAAGATGAAAGTAGAGGATGTAGTTACAAAGTTATGTGTAGATGTTGTATGTTTGTGTGTAGAAATTGTAGATGATGTTACGAGTATAACATGGTGGAGGTGGTTGGTTTGTGGTGGGTTGGATCCCATGAAGGAGAAGAGGAGAGTAGGGATAATTTGGAGGAGGATGGTACATGGTGGATGCAATTCCATGAGAGAAAGGAGGAAGAGGGTGAAAATTTGTTGGATGAAGATGGAAAATGTTCCAGATAGATGTTGGAAAAGGAGGAAGAAGAAATGACTATGTGCACTTATCCCAAAAATGAAGTTCATTGCAGGTTGGTTGCAACCTGGAAGAGTAGTTTGACTACTCAACTCCACCTTTGGGTGCCTATGCTCAAAAAATTCTTACCTAGTGTGTCTGATGCAGGAGCATTCAGACTCACAAGAAATCCTGCATCACCAAAAAAAAAAAAATCATGTTCAATATTTTGCATTTTTGGTGTAGGTTAGAGCTTCAAGAGAATATTGTGAAGTTTTGTAAGGATATTATTATTTATTTATGAGGACTTTATTTCCATTTCATATATCAAGGTCAAGCAAGGTGTTTAATGTGATTTACAAAATTGCATAATTTCAAGGTTCTAGGGGTTGAAATGGTTTATTTACCATGGTGGAAGGGGATTTTGAAGGAAAATTAATTAATTTTATCAATTTGGATTCCTAGGGAAGTGTGGATAAGACAAGGGACTCTTGGCATTCTATTTTGGTCTTATTCTTTCAATTTTGGTTCCTAAAATGGAGAAAAAACTAGCAATTTTTGGAAAAAAAATTAATGACTCTTCAATTTCCAATTTGGGTTGAATGAGAAAGACTTGGTTACTGATTTTATCCATTTTTAAAATGCATACACATAAAAAATATGTTTGATATGGTACAATGAATTTGGATGCACTTTTGGAAGCAACAAAACTATGTTTTGTTTCATTTTTTTGTAGGAGTTTTAAGGGTCAGTGAAAGAGAAATTTTGGAAACCACTTTTTGGTGTTTCACATATTTGAAAACTCTATAAATAAAACCTTTAGTATTGTAAAGAAGCAACAATCAGAAGAAGAAAGTTTGAGGAAATAATTTGCAGGTTGCTCTTGAGGATTGCATGAAGGAAAGCATGGAAAATTATCTTTCCAAGAGGGGAGGGATAGAAGAAGAGAAGAAGAAAGTTTCAGGTGTGTTTTATATGTTCAAGGAAGCCATGAGAGTTGTAGGATGAAGGGAGAAGTTAGATTTTAAAAAAAAGAAGTGAATCCAAGAAAGTTGAAGGTAAGAGACTTTGAAGATTTGAAGGCATGAAGTACCTAGAAACCCTTGTAAAATTTCTAAATTTTATTTCTTATTGAAATACTCACTATATGTGTTAGTAAACAAATTGGCCCTCATTAAAATACATCAATATCAACTTCATAGCCTTTAATAATAAGGTTAATGTTACTAATAGCAAGGAAAGATCATAATTTCATTTGTGACTTTCCTCTAAATTTTTATTGAGGTACACCTCCCTCAAAGTTATAACTAACCATTTCAAGATACGTTTTTAACCAAAAAATAGGAAAGATAAACTAACATTGATCTATAACAATGAAATCAATGCAATAAACTAAATAACTAATAATTTAATGGCACAAAGACTAGAAACACCATAGAAAATAGAATAGATTTTCTAATGAACTAATTCTCTTCAATTTTGAAAGAGTAAAGATAATAACATGAAGCTATTGTTCAAAAATGATAAAACCACAAGTATTGTTCTAGCCAACAGACTAAACCAATGTAAATATCACATTTACAATTTAGAGTTCATAGAAAATAAATAATATGGAATTAAAGTTCAGTTCAAAAATGTTCCTCCTTCATTCCATTGCATCACAATGCAATCTAAAATAATTCAGACCCTTCTAGAGTCTCTCAAACAAGATTTTATAAAACCCAATCTTGAATCTTGGTCATAAGCATAACGTCCATCATATCAAGCGATGGTTTCATGACAACTAACCCCCTAAATTAGAGGAACCGATACAAAAGGAACATTTAAGACTATTTTTAAATTGGTCATCATTACATTTCCTTTCTCAAGTTGATTTTGATAGGTAGTTGAAACATCTTTTCCTATATTCTAGCCCCATGGCCTAATGTACGTGTAACTAGCATGCAATTCCTAGAATTTGTATTTAATAAATATTTCCTTCTACGATTATGCTCATGTGAATTATCTTAGTAAAGAAGGAAACTTACAATTTCAACTAGATGAACTTGAGAATTTAATGCAACTATGTCACATCATCTTCTTCATTAAATTCCCAAGTAATATTATTTTCCTTGCAAACATTAATCATTCCCAAGAAAATATTTGGTAAAGATCACCTACCATGCCATTCCACCTCTATAAATTCAAAGGGAATTACCTCCATTTTCACCATTTCAATTACATTGCTTAGATATGTCGAGTATTGCGAGTGACGCCTCCTTGAAGAGTTATTTCATCACAATTGACGATGTGGAGTGCAATCAATCCTAGAGGTTGGTGATGAGCCAATCGAGATATGTCTTTTTGGTTCACAGTGATGTCGAAGAAGGCATACTTAGGAATATTATTGGGGAAAATTTCTTGAGCCATGTTCATGTGCACAATTTCAAGCTTCTAGAGTGCTTTTTGTATAATGTGATTTATACCTTTGGCAAGTGATACTGGGGAATAAGTGTTGAGAAAGGTGACTCAAATTTACTAGCTTGATTGACTTCCTAAAGTACTTGTGTTTTCCTCCTTCATCGCACTGAATTAAGTCATTGGTTTTCAAGTTTTTCTAGCTGAAGTCATAGGGTTCTAAAGTTTCATAACCTCTTGACTTAGTGACTGTGAAGCAAAGGCTACTTCCTTTGTTGTTGGCATGTCATAAGTTTTGAGAACTTCGCAACCTCTGACATGAGGTTCGAAACTTTGAGTTTTGAGTGACAAAGTGATCCCTTTGTTGTCGGTGTGTCATGGGTTTTGAGAAATTCGCAACCTCTGACATGAGGTTTAGAAGTTTAGGTTTTGAGCACCAGAGGGATCTCTTTGTTATCGGCAAGTCGTAGGTTCTAGGAACTTCACAACCTCCAACAAGAGGTTTTGAAGTTCAATTTTTTAGCAACATAGCGACTTTGATGCCGACTGTTGTGGGACTTGATAGGATGGTGGATTGTGATGAAGGCCGACAAGTGGCGATGACGTGGAGGACATATTACATGTGGGCCCATGTGCTCAGTGAACATCAGTGAGATGGTAATGAATGTCTCTTCAACTGGGTAGCATGGTGTTAGGCGGATAACCCTAAGGTTGATGATGAAGATTTGTTCGACTGCTTATCTGATAGTTAGGATTAGACATTGAATGATGGCGTGTGGCTCGAGGTGAATAGGTAACCTTAAAGGGGTGTGGTAGTTGAAGAGTCTCTAGTAAGTAGCAATTACCGGGGGTACTGGTTAAGAGGTTGGATAATTGAGAGAGAGAGAGAGAGAGAGATGAATCTCGTAGAAGGTGAAGGCTAAGTGGTTGTGTAACAGTGAGGTTGAGAGGCCTGTGGTCAAGTTGTGAGGCTATGTAGTTGAATGAGATGTCTCTCGATGAGAGAGGCAAGATCAAAGTAGGGTTATGCTAATGGATTCTCTCTAGAATGGAACAAGACGTAAACTCTGAAAAAAGGTTTAGAGCCTGAATTGTATTTGTAACTGTTTTGTTGTTGAATAATACAATGGCGATCTGAGCTTTTAGAGTGTGGGGTTTTTTACCTGAAATGGTTTTCCCCACATAAATCTGCGTGTTCATTTTTTATGTTTCATCTTTCATGTTTAATGGTTTTGCATGATTGAATATGTTCGATGGTGTTGTTTGGAACTGTTTTAATAAGCATTAACTTTTCTCAAAAGGATTAATGTGGGAAATAAACTATGTCTGATTCCACTTTATGGCATAGTAGTACGTGTCTTTGAGGCAATCTAATGGAATAAGTTTTTCTAAGGCACTGTTGATCTCAGATGTTTCTTTTTGAGATGACCAACATTTTCCCAACAAGTGGTATCAAAGCCTTCTTTTTGGATTTGCTTTTGCTTGCATATGTAGGTTGGCGAGTTGCATGTACTTGCATGTGTGTTTCATGTACTTGCATGGACTTGCATGTGACTTGCATGGACTCGCATGTGGCTTGCATGTGCTTGTATGATTGATGCATGTTTGAATTCCTAGTGTTTTTGGTTCTGGGTATTCCTTCTGTGAAGATTTCTTAGTCTATCAAGCTTGAGGAAATCTAGAGGAATTGACTGATGTTTTAATCCTTTGGTGAGTGGAAGTTCTTGCTTTTCCATTTAAGTTTGTGGGACAACACACATCATGGAAGATGGTGAAGGTGGAGAAACTAGAACTGGTCGTATTGGAATGTTGTGATCTGAAGTTTCTAGTTGCTAGCGGTATAACCCTGATGCATGGGGTGTAATTTTTTGTTTTGTGGCCATGTTGCAGCAAAAGGTTTCATATTGGGTGTGTGTGAGAGGCTTCCTGATGATATGGAGAAGATTGGGTTGTTGTTTAGTCATGGAGTAATGTGCTTATGTTGGGTGTTTTTCCTAGTATTGGAAGGCATGGTTTTATGGTACCTCAACTGCATGAAGGCTATGGAGTTGATCTGTGGATGATCTGGAAGCTTCTAAAATAGCATGTCTCTCTCAAATGTATGAGCACATAGGTGGTTTTGGAGTTGTCTTGAAATGGGCTAGGAGTTCCTGAACAGTTGTTTCCTTTTAAGGATGGTTTGTACCTACATGGCTCTGTGGTTTTGCAGGTTTTACACAGTCAAGCAAAACTTGTGATTATGTGGAGCTGTTGTTAAGCTATTTTCTAGACCTTGGATTTTGGGGTGTGACTAGATGAGATAGTTGTAGTTCAGCATGGTAAGAGGAGGTGAGATGCCTTCACTACATGGGAGTGTTGGTATGTGATTTTTCACTCAGCATTCTTGTGGTAGTGCTAGGTTTTTTCCAAAACTATGGTGCTCATTGTGGACATGATTAGCAAATAAGATCTGAGCTTGTTCTGGTGTTTGAGTCAAGTTGTCTATGTCGTTATTCTCCTTGAGATCTCAATTTTTTAGTTTCTAGTGTGATAATGGATTTGCATGTTTTTGTTGAATGGATCTATGGGTTGTGAAATGTCGTGGGCTATCATTACCTACATGTTTAATGTGAGACAACTTAGAAGTCTACTGTCTATATCCAGGAGGTTGATTCAGAGTTGGTGCAGACTTGTTAGTTGGCCTTGTCTATGGTCACTTGTGCATTAGTGTGGTTTCTTTGAGATGTAAGGATGGATGGTGTTGAGTACCTGGATAGTTGGTTATGGGGACCTATAGTATGTTGTATCACTATGTCATGGATAGCTTGGATACATTGCCTTGTGTAAGCTTTTGAAAGTAATGGTATTTTTTCTACCTAGTTTGGAGATCTTGGTGGCATTTGGTATTGTTGTCAGAAAGACATGTTGTGTGGTCCTGAAGGATTTCCATTTTAGTAGATGTTTTGGTCATGATGCTTGGAAAGCTCAGTTGTCACGGTTCAGTGGGAGCTTTAGCAATGACTATGGATTCATCACTTGGTGATGGATGATCTTCTTTAGTGTTGTAGATGTTATTAGGAGGAGCTCTTAGATCTTGTTGTTGCAGAAGGGTTCTTTCACATTTGCTTGGACACTATTGGAAGATGTGCAACATCTTGAAACCATGGAGGATTCTTGGAGTCTTTGGTTGAGATGTTGGTGGTGCTTGACAAGTGATTTTGGTTTAGCGTTTATTTGTTTTATGTCATGGTATACTCTTGATTATGCATTATAGTTTTGGCATAATATTTTGCTCTTGGGACCATGTTATGTTCACCTGGAGCATGGGATCTCCTAAGGGGGATGGTAAGATCATGGTGTCATGATAAGTTCTTGATTTAGATGATTGGAGCTTTGATAGTGGTCTAGTGATTCTTTTTGTTTTGGGTGCATTGGTCATGTGCTTGATAACTTCATGATATTGTAATGATGCATTTGGATTTTAGCATGAGATGATCGGTTACAGGTGCTCATGGATACATGGAGAATAAGGTGAGGCTATAATTCTCTTGAGATGAGAAAAGTATACTGAGATGGTTACTCTTGGTGAGATTTCAGCAGAAAGTCTGAGGAGCCTACACCTTGGTTGGACGTGAGTTGAACAGAGACCAATGAGGAGACTACTCTTGGAGAATTCATGATGACTCGGTTACCCTGGAGGAGCATTCTCATTCCCCACTCTTGGTCTACTCGATAGTTTATCATTTGAAATTTATTTCCCATTATTGCTTTCAGATGTGTTATGTTTTTGGTTAGATTCTCATGAAATGAGTTGATTCATGATGATTGATTTAGCATGTGTCTATATGATTTCTTTCATGGATATGGATCTTGAGATTTGTTGTTAGTTCTGAATGATTCATTTGAAGGATTCTTAGCATGGATATCTCCTTGGGTTAGTATTTTCTTTTATGATGATTAGAGGATATGGTATTGAGATAATTTCCTGAGATGTGAAATGGAGTAGTTTGATCTTCTTGGAGAAGCTTACATCCATATAATTACATGACATATATGTTGTGTTTGATCTTGGTGATTTAACGGTTGGGTGTTTTTATGTTGTTCTCTTTGGGGTGTTGTTGAGGAGATCTTACTTGACACAGTTGGCATTAAGAGGTGTATGTAGAAGGATCTTCTACAGGTACATCATGTGCATAGGTGCTCTCTTTGGTCTTGGTTATGGAGACTTGTGGTGAGAGTTTTTCTGTACAAGTTATTGGCTTACAGTTTTTACATATCATTGTGGATGGTTCCTTGAAACTACATGTTTACACTCTCTATGTGATGTTGGTAGACTTGTTATGCCTTGATTTTTCAGATTTGGCATTACCCATGCAGTGTGAGTTCCTCGATGTGTTTTTTCTTCTTTAACTGGTTCACATATGGAGCTTGTATTTGTTGTTGATGGGTTGGTTATGGAGTAGCATGAATTTACTGATGTTGATATCTTGGATCTATGAGTGATTGGATGGATTAGCACTTGTTGTGGGTTCTATTTTCAGTCATGTGGGTTGATCAGTTTCATGGGAGTAGTCATTTTTCTAGTTGATGTTCTATCTTGTTTTCTAGAGAATAACTTCACGGTTGTTTTCTAGTTTGAGCTTTGAAGTTGGTGTTGTGTTGCTTCTATATAGCTTGTGAGCATAATGGAATGGTGGTAGTGTTGAATCCTTTGTTGTTTGTTGGATCTGATGCTTCTGTTCTTGAGACCAGTGCATATACACCTTGGCTCATTCCTTTTTCCTGTGGTGGATGGCTAGAAATTTTTCCTGAGTTTTTGGACATCTTTATTGTCATTGCAAGTGTCTTGGTTGGAGCGTGGAAGAATTGTTTAAGATCTGTGAGTTTTCTTTGGAAGGAACCAGTAAGTTCTTTGTCAAGTGGGAGAATGTTGAGAAAGGTGACTCAAATTTACTGGCTTGATCGACTTCTTGAAGCACTTGTGTTCTCCTCCATCGTATTGAGTTAACTCACTAGTTTTCAAGTTTTTCTAACTAAAGTCATAGGGTTCTAAAGTTTCATAATCTCCTAACTTAGCGACTGTGAAGTGAAGGCTATTTCCTTTGTTGTTGGCATGTCACAGGTTTTGAGAACTTTGCAACCTCTGACATGAGGTTTGAAAGTTTGGGTTTTGAGCGATAGAGTGATCCCTTTGTTGTCGGTGTGTCACAGGTTTCGATAACTTTGAAACCTCCAACATGAGGTTCGAAAGTTCATGTTTTGAGTGACAGAGAAATCTCTTTGTTGTTGGCGAGTCACGGGTTTTGGGAACTTCACAACCTGTGACAAGAGGTTTTGAAGTTTAGTTTTTCAGCGATATATCAACTTTGATGTTGATAGGATGGTGGATCGTGATGAAGGCCAATAGGTGGCGATGACATGGAGGATAGATGGCATGTAGGCCCATGTGCTTGGTGAACATCAGTGAGATGGTAATGAATGTCTCTTCGACTAGGCGGCATGGTGTTAGGTGGATAACCCTAAGGTCGACGATGGAGATTTGTTTTTTTTCTTATCTGATGGTTAGGATTAGATGTTGGATGATGGTGTGGCTTAAAGGTAACCCTAAAGGGTTGCGGCAATTGAAGAGTCTCTAGTAAGCAGTAGTTACCAAGGGGACTAGCCAAGAGGCTGGGTAGCCAAGAGAGAGATGAATCTCGTAGAAGGTGAAGGCTAAGCGACTGTGTGACAGTGAGGCCAAGAGGCCAGTGGTTGGGTCGTGAGGTTGTGTAGCCAAATGAGATGTCTCTCAATGAGAGAGGTGAGATCAAAGTAGGGTTATGTTGTCAAATTCTCTGTAGAATGGAACAAGATGTAAACTCTGAAAAGGGTTAGAGCCTAAATTGTATTTGTAATTATTTTGTTGTTGAATAATACAATGGAAATCTAAGCCTTTTTATTGTGAGGATTTTTTACCCGAAAGGGTTTTCCCCACGTAAATCTATGTGTTCATGTTTTATGTTTCATCTTTCATGTTTAATGGTTCTGCATGATTGAATCTGTTTAATGGTGTTGTTTGGAATTGGTTTAATAAGCATTAACTTTTCTAAAAAGGATTAATGTGGGAAATAAACTATGTCTAATTTTGCTTTATGGCATAGTAGTATGTGTCTTTGAGGCAATCTAACAGAATAAGGTTGTCGAGGGCACTGCTAATCTCGAATGTTTCTTTCTGAGATTACCAACATTTTCCCAACAATAAGAGTTGCAGAGTTCCTGATTAGGCCAGAGTACTTGATGAAGGCGAGAGCAGCCATAAGAGGGTTGAATGCATTTCCAAGAACCAGTCTAGTGGGTGATGTTATTTGCATTGTCATGACACTTCACCATGACCTCATTGAAGAAGTTGTAGCTCTCCTTTGTGTTGGCCTCGAGTGGAATGATACGGGATTATTTTCCCATTTTGTGTAGTCCAATGAAAATTTATTCTCACTAGCCCAAATTGAGCACATATAGGAAGTGGTGGAGGAAATAAGCATCCTTATATTCGATCTCTGTGTTTGAAAGAATGCACTAGAATTTTCCTTTTTTAATGTAAATTGGATCAATTTAACATTGTATATATCTGAATATATATATATATAAAGAACTTTGTATTTCATTAATCTATGTTTGTCTTTTTGTGAATGTTACTCTCTCTCTTTTCCTACACTTATGATAAATTTTGGTTTATGTTATTGTACCATACTTGGAAAATTTACATCTTTATATCCATTGTAGACATGTAAAATTGACCTAAGACCTATCACACACTGTAAACGACATTTTCACATCATCAACATCATTATCATCAAACATCACTACATTTCACATCAAAAGCATCTGAAACTCTAATTTCCCCTATTAATTGAATAATGCAATATTATTTAATTAATTTACTTTGTCATCATTCTTGACAAATTAAATAAATTACATTTATTTAATAAAGTCCTGAAAACCCTATTTCTACTATTAATTGAATAAAACAACATTATTTAAATAATTCACGTTTCTATCATTTCAACCAATTAAATCAATTACATTTATTTAATAAGGTCATAATCTCGCTTTATTTCATCCTGATTAGTTAAATAACACCAATTATTTAATTATGTCACTAAATCACCTTATTCCCCTAAAGTTAATTGAATTATTAAATCATAATAATTTAATTATGACACTTTCCCTCTAAAATTTGAATAATTAAATCAACACTATTCAAAACATCATCAAAAATCAAATCAAACTAATGCAACTTTGTTTGTAAAATTCAAACTTGATTTGCATGTTCAACTCCAAAATGAATTAATTAATTAAATCATTCTCAACTATTTTTTCTAATTGAGCAAATTATGATCAATTTCTCAATCTATTCCTAACTGATCAATCTAATTCCTAACTAATCAATCTATTCCTCAATCTCACTGATCATTCAATATATTTCTCCAATCACAAAAATTGTGCAATCTACTTTGCACATATTATTCATGTCTAAATCCTCTCAACACCTCTCAACCATCGATCTTGATTCAACATTTGTTTAATCATAATCATTCATTTGAAATCTTATTTTCTATATAACAAACCTCTTTCCTCACAAAAAAGGATCGAAGATTCAACATCATTTGCACAACAAAGTACTGTTGACATTCACAACCACAATTGTTAGAGCTTCAACATATCTTTGATCAACCATTCACGCATCAAGCTTCTACACATGAACTATGGAGGCTTCACGGTGATACAAACAATCCAACATCAAGCGAACACACTCACTTTTGGAGAGGTTTTCACGCACTATCTGAGAAAATTTTGCACTTTCCTGTGTAGAAAACAGCGCACTTGACTCTAAAATCCACGCATTTGATACTAAGACCCTTTCACTTTCTCTTTTTCCATGCATTTGACTGATGCCAGAGGGAACACTTTCTCTTTTTCACCATATTTGACTGATGACAGAGAGTGCACTTGTTGATATTTCTGCACTTTTGCTCTGACAGACCTATGTCTGAGATCTGCAAATTTTAAATTGATTTTTTTTGCTAACGGATGCCTATTTTTTAATGTGTTACAGATGTTAACATTTATGGATTTAAGATTTGAGAAACACTAACATGTTTTTCTATAGGGAAGACGAACAGTCAAAGAATTCTAGATTTACAAACACTTTTTAAAGTTAGGAATATTTTATTTTAGTGCATAAAAAGAACAAACACATTTATTTTTAAGGTGCTCCTAAAATGAATCATTTCAACACTTTCTAAAGTGGGAATCTTTATTTGGTGCTTAAAAAGAACCTAAAACAAACACATTTTTCTTTTGATGCTCTAAAAATGAACAATTTGAAAGCTTTCTTAAAATAGGAATCTTTATTTGGTGCTTAAAAAGAACAACACAAATGAACACTTCATTTTTGGTGCTCTTAAAAATGAACCATTTCAAAGTTTTTCTAAATTAGGAATTTTCATTTGGTGCATAAAAAGAACAAAAAACATTTAATTTGGTGCTCTAAAAAGTTTTTAACTTTGAAAGTCACACTTGAATGCTTGATTTTTGTTTAAGTGACCAAAACAACTTTTCTTTTTTTGACATACACTCACATTTGTTTTTTGTTGAACAATTAAGACTAGGATCACTTTTAGAAACTCTCAGATTTGGGCTTAAAAATGAACAAATCATTCTTTTTGTATCGCACCTTTACTATCTTAAGTGATTGATATCTAGAATCCTTCATATTGGTGCATTTAAAAAGAACAAATTGTTATGCTTTATTCACATATTTTTTGCGATAGCACCGCTCAAGGTGCTTAAAAAGAATCAAACTGCTATGAAGTGTATGTTGTGCATTCAATGTTTGGAAAGCTAGATGGTTTTTTTCTCCCCTCACACCTTTTGGCGATCTTGGGTGAGTGAAAGCATCTTGAGCTTTGCACCTTTATTTTCAAAGCATACCTTTTAGAGGGCCTACCTATTGAGAAACATCCCGCGCTGGAGAACTCATAGGTGACCAAAGCAGTACTTTTTTTATGGACTACTATATAAATAATTTGTGGGTGTGAGGAAAGTTCATAATCCTATTGGGTGTTGTTGGCCTATATCGACATATTCTCCCTCAGTATCCTTGTGATAAGTAAAAACCCACAAGGGTTGGGAGGCCTCTTAATTGAGCAAAATGTCGCATGTATAGGGGCCCGAAAATAATATCCCCAAAACATTACTAAGAGCCAAATTGTTCTAGAAGCTACCCCTTTATCCAAAAACATTCTTTAAAATTGGTGCATCGGAATTTACTTCCAAGAAGTTACATGCCATATTCGATCTCGGGCCCATGCCATAAGTTGCATGTAAAATCATCCCTTTGGGGCATGAGGCAGGCCTACCTAAAAGAATGGTTTCTATCCCTGGGGTTGTAAATGATTGTTTATGTTAAACTTTCCAAATACATTCAAAACAATCTTGACATCAAATTATGTGCTTGATCTAAAATGAACAAATCCAAACAAACACTGAACATGATGGTTGAATCACAAACCCTTTGACTTAGTGTATGCTTTTAAAAGAAGCCCTATATTTGCACTCCTTGAAAAGATTTCCTTAAAGGTTTCCAAATATTCAAGCTTTGATTTCAAATTGCATTAGATCAAAGTAAACATTTTGAAACTATGGCTTGGGTTTCGTGATTTCACAACTTAAAGCCATAGACATGAAGGTCACACAATTCCATGCTTTCTGAGCTAGTCCAAGTGTTGTTGTATCACTTTCCATACTCCAAACACAAAGAAATTAAGGAAAAACCAACTTAAAATTGCAAAAATCTAGAGAAATATTTCTCAAACAAGAAATAAAACACACAGAGACCACCTTTGCACAAAATTCTAGTGTAGTTGCCACATTTTTTGTTGTAGTTACTAAAATTTGATTGCATTTGTTCTCTATGTCAGAAACTTCACTAATGAAAATCAGTTGCATTTGACAGAAACTGTGCAGTTGATGGGGAACCCGCACACTTGCTTATTTTTTCTCACACTTGCTTCTGAGAAACTAGTGCACTTGCTAAGAAGATGCTCACATTTTCCTAAAGAAACTTACTTTTGCCTAAGAACCATTGCATTTGACAGAAACACGTAGAAGCCGCACTTGCTTTTTCAGCTTGCACTTGCTTCTCCAGAACCCACACACTTGACACATTTTTGGCCTCACTTGATAAATCTAACCGCTTCTGCTCACAATTTGGCACCTTTGCTCAGAAACCAACACTATTTCTTTATCCTACTAACAATTGGGAAAAACAAACTAAAGTTGCTTACAAGATCATTGTTAGAATGAAACAATTGGAAAACCAGATAAGTCATATAGTCCCTCATCCATTATTTCCATCCTACTTGTTAGAAATCAAAATCAAAAAAACCACTAGGATCATTCCTTCACTCAGACATCTAAGATATAAACAGTTACTTGGAACTCACAGATAGTTCAAGTAAGCTTTTCCGCAACATATCCTCTAGAAAAGGAAGTGAAATATCGACCCTAGTCCTTCAACATTTTGATTTCTTAAAAGTAGCACCATTCCAAAATAGTACTCAAACCTTAGGTCTTGAGCTTCATAGCAACCATCTCAAAACCATTACACTTTATGACCATCTAGCAACCAACTTCTCCAATTCAACAACTAAACCTTGTAGCACTGATCCTCCAACCTAGTCTCACACACATTGAAGGTGAGAAAACTGATATCATTAGTAGTTTGAGAACCTTCATATTTGAGAAGAACAAAACACCCAACCAGTGGAGAAACACAACAAACAACTTAGACAAATAAGAAGAGAAAGCAGACCTAATAGCTGGAAGACCCGTGTTACCACCTTCCACGTAGAAATAAAAATACACCCTTCATGGTCTCTAGTAAGAGAAAAATCCTTAGATCTGGCAAGAGTAAAATCCTTAAGCGAGAATCCATATTATGAATTTCAAAGAACTGCCCTACCCTAAATTTTTCCAAAGGGTGCATCTCGAGAAGATACCGCATCCATCAAAATACACTATACCATTTATATGCATGCTTTGCACCAATAGGCCAACTTTTTCCATAAGCTAGGATTCACGAAAATAGTCACAAGAGCTTGGAAGTTGTTTATGAAAACTACAAGATCACAACACAAAAAAAAACATGGAAGCAAACAAGAACAACTCCAGCATCCCACCAAAAAACACCACAAACAACAAAGGTGGCCCATGGGGCTATAGGCAAAGTGACCTTGAAACACCCCAAAAGATTCCTATGTATACAGACACATTCAGTGAGGAAGAGCTAAGCCGCAAACAACATGAAGTGATAGAATAAAACAACTAGGACCCAGAAAGAGTAATCATAGAGGAGGTAGATACTAAGAAGGAGATAAATGATGAAGAACTATTTGAGCATTAAAACAACCTAAAAGTGCTTAAACTAATGGAAAAATTATCGAGAAAGGACTCAAACTCATATTTCTTCAAGTTAGCACAGAGTGGTGCTAAATTACCAGTGGACTTCAACGTAGAGGCTCTCAAAGATCCCAATGTTATTCCCTTAGGGGATAACTTAGTGGTGATAAAAATAATCAAACCCCTAGATAGGCCAAACATGCCACCTGTATTCTCACAAAACAGTGGCCAAACCAAGGAAAACCCCCTGTAAAGAAAACCAACTCAAATCGAACAAGTAGTAGTGGTGCAACAGTATCAAGGAGGTCCATCCCAGTACATACCGTAGAAAAACAATCCTCCTCCCAAATAATATGTACCTCAAAACACTTTGAATGTTGACCCTTCCCAAAATAATTAGTACCATCAACAAGGTGGACCATAGGGTCCCCTTCTAAATCAGCAGTACCACCAACAAGGTGGACCACAGGGTCCCTTTTTAAATCAGTACCATCAAAAAAGTGGACCACAGGGTCCCCTTCAGAACCAACAGTACCACCAACTAGGTGGGCCACAAGGTCCCCTTCCATATTTGTCCCATCAATAAGGTAACCTACCAACACATCATTAGGAAAACCTCTAGTAAAGTCTGGCCTAGCAACAAGGTGTGCCCCAAGGCACCCTTCTTCAGTCGTCCCACCAACAAGGTAACCTACCAATGCACCATCAAGGAAACCTTCAGTGCAGTCTAGCCCAACAACAAGGTGTGCCCTAGGGAACCCTTCTTCAGTTGTCTCACCAACAAGGTAACTCGCCAATGCACCATCAGGGAAACCTTCAATATAGTCCAACCCAACAACAAGGTGTGCCCCATGGTACCCTTCTTTAGTTATCCCACCAATAAGGTAACCCACCAATGCACCATCAGGAAAACCTTCAATATAGTCTAGTCCAACAACAAGGTGTGCCCCAGGGCACCCTTCTTCAGTCATCCCACCAACAAGGTGACCCTCCAATGCACCATCAGGGAAACCTTTAGTATAGTCCTTCCCAACAACAAGGTGTACCACATGGTACCCTTCTTTAGTTGTCCCATCAACAAGGTAACCTACCAATGCACCATTAGGGAAAACTTTAGTATTGTCTTTCCTAGCAACAAGGTGTACCACATGGTACCCTTCTTTAGTTGTCCCACCAACAAGGTAATCCGACAATGTACCATCAGGGAAGCCTTCAGTATAGTCTGTCCTAGCAACAAGGAGCTAACCCTCCTTACACACAACAAGGAGCTAACCCTCCTTACACACAACAAGGAGCTAACCCTCCTTATACCCAATAAGGAGCTAACCCTCCTTACACCCAATATGGTTACCAAGGTCATGTACCTTCACAATACCCGATATATGACCAAAACGTGGTACGACAACAAGGCTATTATCGCAGGGCTTGCCAAAAAATGTACCAAAAATAGAAATGGAACTAAAACTAGAGGTTGTCACCAAAAAAATAGCAGACTGCAGGAAGGAAAACAAAAGAAAACCTATACCATCCAAGAAATATGCTCATTCATATTCGATCATTATGTCACTATGGTACCTTTTCCAAAAAACTTTGAAATACCCAAGTTCGACAAGTATAAAGGAAGAGGAGATCTAGTAGAGAATGTACATGAATTCTCAATATCATGTATGGAGGTATGAAACAACAAATCATACCTCACGAGGCTCTTCCCATGCAGCCTTACAGGTCATGCTATAGAGTGGTTCACCCATTTCACACCAGGAATTAAAACCTTTGACGAACTGTCTAGAAAGTTCACAAGTCACTTCTCATTTAACATCAAGCAATATGTCACCATCACAAGCTTATCAAATATTAAATAAAGTCAAGGAGATTCCTTTACCTCCTACTTACAAATATGGAGACACAAAGCTAGTAGATGTAAATGGCTCATTCCCGACAAGGAGTTGATAGACATATTCATTACCAACGTTTTACCTGAGATCAACTACCAACTCACAATTTTATGTCCAAAAGACTTTGAAGAAACCATTGAAAAGGGATTACATATTGAGAGATCCCTCATTGCAAGGGGACTCCTTAAATTGAACAACTCAAAAGATAGTCCCTCTAATTCAAATGAAAAAACCTAAAATTTGGACAAAGAACAAGAACGTTACGAACAATGGAGTAGTTGATGCTAGGACACTATGACATGCACAAAACACACTTAAAAAAAATTGCAGGTGGCACAAACGAGCTATGTTCCAAATAATACACAAAAAAACCAACTTACATATCATAAGAACAATCAGATAGTCAATCAAAAGACAAATCAGGGAGAGCAACAAAGGCAGTATGATCAACCGAGGAGGCAATTCACAGTACTAGGAGAGTCACTTGAAACAATCACGCATAGACTAGTACAACAAAACTTCATTATCACCCGCATTATGAGGAACCTAACTTCAAAACATTTTGGTATAATGAAAAAGACTTGTGCAAATTCCATAAGGTTAAAGGACACACGACCAATAATTATATGTGACTCAAACACCTCATCCAAGACTTAATAGACAAAAGGGAAGTGGACGTCGAACATCGTCCCAAAAACAAGGACCTGCAAAATACTTGAACCCAATCCCAGACCATGCCAAAAGGAATGACAAAGGAAAGGAACAAGCTTACCATAATGCTAACTACACATACGACGACATAGTTTTAGGAACCCTTTCACAAGCTGATGACAATAGGTCAAATGTAGTAACTATACGAGGCAAAGATAATGACTACAACATAACTAACCATCAAGGAAGAGTTACAATACAAGGAGCCCCTCCCAAACCCATAATTAATTCATCAAATGACTATAACATTGTGGAACAGCTAAAGAAAACACCTGCCCTAATCTCAATCCTAGAGTTGTTAAAACTATCACCCACACATAGGGAAATATTGGAAAAAGAATTGGAAATGTCAATCCCTAACGACCTCGATCCTAGTTAGTTCCATGGTTGGAAAGATCATGGTCAGTAATCATTTAATATTTTCTAAAAAAGATCTACCACAAATAACGTTCCATAATCAAGCCCTCTACATAGAGGTTGGTGTTCATAAAACCATGGTCAAACGAGTATTGATAGATAATGGTGAGGGTTTAAACATCTATACCTTAAAATTTATCAAATAGTTGGGGTATTCTGACAATGTGATTGGCAGAGGAAAGATTATCACCATAAGGACCTATGATGACCTTGAGAGGAATTCAGAAGGAACAGTTAGGCTACCAGTGCAGATAGGACCGACTATTACAAAAACTATGTGTCAAGTGCTTGACCTTGAGTTACCGTATAACCTCCTTCTAGGACACCCTTGGATCCATGCATTACAGGAAGTACCATCAACCTTTCACCAATGCTTAAAGTTTCCCCATGAAGGAAAAGAAGTAACACTATATGTTGATCTTGAGCTTGTTCATTTATGTGTAAAGTTGGAAGAGAAGTATAATAAAATCCAATGTGTGCCTAGAAACGACATAGCCTTCCATTTATTTTCATATTTTGACCCTTCCACACTACCATTTACCTCAACCAAGAACACATCAAGTGAGAAAATGAAAACGGAAGCCAAGGTTCAAGTACTGGACAAGGGTAATGGGAATTACCATTTCAACCAAGCCTTTTGCATCAGCATGCTTCCACCAATGCCCAAAGTCTATGGAGGTCTGAAAGAGATCAAGATAGTGCAAATGATAGCCAAGCCCATGGTCTTCACTAGGTGGGGAGACATGAACGATGAAGAAATATTCAGGGAGGACTTCTCATCCATGATTTACAAGGAGGACCAAAAAGAACCAAAAATTCCACAACCCATTCTAATTGATCCTAACACTAGAGGTTATCAATTAGCTAAACAAATGGGGTATCAAGGAACAAGTGACCTTGGGCTACACAAACAAGGTTGGTGGGAGTCGATCATAGTGGAATAGCAAAAGAAAAATATGGGACTAGGTTATAATCCAAAAGACGTGGTTACCCCAAAAACTGAATGAACCTCTTTTAAGAAACAAGAAACTTCTGCTAGCATTGAGGCACTGGATATTTACCATATCATGGACAATGACTTACCCGTCGAAGACCTATTTGATAACTTTAACATTGATGGGTTCCCTCTCTAGTTCCTCAAGAACCTTCCCAATCCCTAATATTATTCTGGAATGGAGTCTAATGAATACGAATGGGACTCCCCTTCATATATCACTAGATATGATTCCCCTAATTCTAGTAATGACAACCTAGACACCCAATGGGAAAAATACACCCGAGCCATACCTACCATTTCAACAACCTCCATAATTTTTGCATATAATGATGATAGCCCACCACTTTGCTACCCATTATTGGTAGACTGGGATCACCAACAACAAACACCTATTCTGGATCAATTCCAGAATGATGAGGCAATTGTAGAGTTCATGGGACTTCAAACAGACATACCAGTAGGAGATCACAAAGCAGGGTTCATCATGGAACTCGAACAAGATGCATAATTTGATGGAGAGATTGAATCTTCCAATCACAAAAATGAAAGAAAAAGCATAAAAATACGATCCCCTACGGAAGACCACACTATGGCTCTATCAAACCTAAAAAAGAAGAAAATAAAGGACGCATCCAACAGTGAAAACCTCCCTAAGGCACCCAAGGATGGAGGGTTTAATCTCCCCATATATGAGTACCAAGAAAGATCAATGCTTCTGGTAGAAGAAGCAAAGTCCATAAACATTGGCATCACAAAGGACCCAAAGATAACATACCACACGACATCACTTGTTCCCAAAGAGAAAGAAAATTTCACAACATTCATCAACAAGAGAAAGGCATTTTTTTTCTAGACCTATCCTGACATGCCTAGACTAGATCTGACATTAGTGGTACATCAATTAGTTGTAGTCCCTGGAGCAAAGCCTATCAAGCAAAAACTCAGAAAATGCATCCTCAAATAGCATTACTGGTAAAGGTAGAGCTAAAGAAACTACTAGATGTGGGTTTTATTAGACCCATCGATTATCCACAATGGATATCAAATCTAGTACAAGTGTCAAAGCTTACTAGGGGCATAGGGATCTGCACACATTTCAGAGACCTAAACAAGGCCTCTCTAAAGAACAACTTTCCATTTCCAAGTATCGACATGATCTTGGATCTACAGCAGGGCATGAGATGCTATCCTTAATGGATGGTTTCTCCAAATATAACCATATAAAGATCTCTCCAAACGATCAACATAAAACAACATTTACTTGTGCTTGGGGAACATTTTGCTAGAATGTAATTCCCTTTGGACTAAAGAATGCAGGAGCAACATATCAAAGAGAAATGACAGCCATATTCCATGATATGCTAGACACCATAATGGAAGATTACATGAATGATATTCTATCAAAGTTCGTCAAAAGGAAAGATCACTTGTCAAATCTTGCAAGGGTGTTTGATCAGCTTGAACAATATAATCTAAGACTCAATCCCAAGAAATGTGTGTTCGAAGTAACATCTGGGAATTTGTTAAGGTACATAGTGTCAAGAAGGGGGATTGAAGTGGATCATGCAAAGGTAAAATCTATTCTAGAGGTGCCTCCACTAAAAACACTAAAATAGTTGAGATGTTTACAGGGAAAGTTGCAATCCATTAGGTGATTTATCGCACAACTAGTAGACAAATGTCACCCTTTCACTCATCTCCTACACAAGGACATCACCTTCAAGTGGGATGGGAGATGTGACCAAGCATTCCAACAAATCAAGGAGTACTTACTTGTCATGTACTCATGCCGCCTATCCCAGACAAGGAAATGGTACTCTACGTGTCTACCACACAAGCAACGCTAGGAGCTCTCCTAGCCTAGCTAGATGATGATAATAAAGGGAAATCTACTACATCAGTAGAACACTGGCAGGCTATGAACCGAACTACTCATCCATTGAAAGAGCATGTCTCTGAGTTGTGTTTGCAACACAAAAGCTGAGACACTACATCTTAAACAGAAAGGTAAAATTGATTTCAAAGGTAGACTCACTCAAGTACCTACTAGAAAAGGCAGCCCTAACAAGTTGGATAGCCAAATGGGTGATGATCCTAAGTTAATTCGATATAGATTATGTGGATAGAAGAGCTATCAAGGGAAAAATCATAGCAAACCAACTGGTTGAAGCACCCGTGGATGATCACAAGCCTCTCATAGTGGACTTTCCAGATGAGAGTATCTTGATGCAAAAAAAAATAGGCCATTGTACTTTATACGTTGACGGGTCCCATACTCAACATGGCTCTAGAGGAAGTGTTTTATTTCTCACACCATAGGGAGATAGTATACCCAAGGCATACAAGAATGCTTTTCCATGCACGAACAATATATCAGAATATGAAGCTTTAATCATAAGGCTAAAGATGGCTATCAAATGGATAATAAAAGAGCTACATGTCATTAGAGACTCTCAGATAGTGATCAAACAGGTGAATGATGAGTACCAAAATAAAGACAAAAAATTGATGTCATATAAAAGGATGGCAGAAAGCTTCAAGGAATCATACTTTGTTAGAATAACCTTTGAGCAAGTTCCTCGGATCAATATCAAAGCTTCTGACACATTGGCAACAATAGGCTCATTGCTTGATATCCCATAGAATGTTCCTAAGTATGAGTTCCTCGTCGAACAACTACTTGTACATGCATTCGACATCCCGGAATTAGAACTGGTATGTGTTGTTGTTGGTCCTAACTCCCCATGGTACCAAGATACATTTGACTACATTCAACACAGTATCATGCCACTTGACCTAATGACCACTCAAAAGAAAACCTTCACCCGTAGAACTTCTCATTTTACCATCCTAGGAGATACCTTATACTGTCATATTTGTAAGGAAAATTAGATGCGGAAAACAATTCTCCTAACGTCAATACCTCAGGAAAGAATGTAGATACACTTTAAAATTTTACAATTACAGTCCAATTAAGATGCACTATGAAACAGATTATAGAAATAGAGTTTAGACAATCACACAAGAACACCAAATATACATGGGAAAACCCTTACGGGAGAAAAACCCACCACACCAAGAGAAATCACTTTGTATTATAGTAACAGAGATTACATACAAATGCTAGACTTATCTTTCTGGTGTCATTATATAGCAGCATTTACTATGAACATTCTTGTACAGGAACCTTCGAGTTACAGTCTTTATAGAATGGAATTCATTTACTGATACAATCACTCAACCATTCGTCGATCCAACCTTTGAACCAACCAACCACAAACTACAATCACTGAGTATATCCATGGCATTCCCTGTCTATTGAACTTCCTCACAGAACCATCACAACAGATTGTCTTCCAACTGTTCAGATTTGGCTTCTCCTATTGGTCCATGAGACTCCACATAGGATGGTCAAATTGTCAATAGAAATCGCACTGTGTTGGCATCTCGGTGAGACACTAACATTGTCTCGTCGATGCCACATAGCCTTCATACCGATGTCACCAAGAGTCTTCGTAGTCGCCAAGATGTTCTATCGAGATTCATGAGTTACACCAAGTCACCAAGCAATCACCCAAACCTACCACTTTCGCCAGAAGATCATAGCGAGTCACCAAAGTTATACCAAAGTCGCAAGTCATATCGGGCTCCATTGAGTAGTCGGCAAGACTTACATCTTTCACCGAGAGTTCATACCGAACTCCAAGACTTACCCCGAAGTGTTCATCTGAGCTCAGAAGACTATCACTAAGGCTTCCTTATGTTGCCAGGACCTCACACTAATGTTCTCTACATGTATCGCTATCACCCAGACTCATCACTTTCGGTGAGATGATATACTAAAGCTCCATATGTCACATAGACTTCAATTTCCCATCGGCCAAACAATCGGCTTTCGCCGAGACATCATACCGAGGATTGAAAGTTACTCCGATGAATGTTTGGATGTGTCCCCATTGGCGTGACCTTCACTATTCACTAAGACCTCACACCGGGATCTATATGTTACGGCAAAGACATTGGCAATAAACACTATCAGTAAGACATTAGCTTTCGTTGAGACTTCTCACCGAGCTGTCATAGGTTATCCCGAAGCCCATGGTCGCCAAGAGTCTCCCCGATACACGATTGAATGGCCTGTTAGCTAGAGGTCTCCTAAGCGCTAAGAGGTCATACCGAACACTCCTTGTCATAGCAATAGCTCCACAGTGATAGCATTTGGCAAGACATCTGCAAGGTCATAGCGACCTGTACAAACTAGAATAAATCAAGTTGCTAGCCGGCCAGACAAAAGAGTTGTCACACTGACTTGGCTCCTAATGAGGTTTTAGCCTGTATTGATTGAGGCATACATTTCCAACAATATTCTAGATGGTATGTTACTCTGGTGTATTAACATAGAAGAAGCACAAATATCCTTACAAGAGGTACACGAAGGTATTTGTGGATCCCACTCTAGCGGACCTAACCTAGTCAAGAAACTGCTCAAAATGGGGTATTATTGGCCTTCCATGGAATAGGAATGCATACAGTATTCAAGAAAGTGTCGGGAATGTCAGCAACACAGTGATCTTGTTCATGCACCAACGTAGGAATTGAGACCCATCACCACACTATGGCCTTTCTCGTAATGGGGATTAGACCTGGTAGGTAAGATTTCACCTACTTCATCTAATGGGCACAAATTCATTATCACAGCAACATATTACTTCACTAAATGGATAGAGGAAATTCCATTGACCTATATAACTAGAAAATAGATATCAAAATTCATTTTGAATTATCTAATTTGTAGGTATGGAATTCCCCAAATGATAATAATAGATAATGGAACCCAATTAGAAAATCGGGATGTCAAAGAACTTTGATCCAAATTTTCTATCTAGCATAGATTTTCCATGCCTTACTATCCCCAAGGAAACGGTTAGGCTAAGGAATCTAAAAAAATAATCCTAAAAATGAAAAATATTGTCAACGATGTCGGTCATGATTGGCATTTGCAGCTAAACCTAGCCCTATGGTATTATCAAACTAGCATTCAAACACCTATTGGTACCACACCATTTTCCTTGGTCTATGAATCAGTGGTGCTCTTGCTTATTGAGGTCAAAATCCCCTTATTGCTGGTCTCATTAAAAGGCATGGTCAGCAACGAAGAATTCAAGGTATCCAAGGTAAATGAATAAGAGCTCTCGGATGAAAGGTTTTTTAGCGCATTCAACCATTTATAGGTTTATCAAAAATGGCTCAAACGAAGCTATGACAAAAATATAAAGGACAAGAACTTTCAAATAGGTGATTTGGTCCTTAAGGAAAATCAAAAGGTACAATTGAATCAGGATAGAAAAGGAAAATTTGAACCCAATTGGTTAGGCCCATTCGTCATCATAGCAAGCTATGACTTTGGGGCCTATCAGTTGGCTACTCTTGAAGGAGAACCCTTAGCTGAACTAGTGAACAACAACCACCTCAAGAAGTTCTACACATGAAGCACATCATAATACCCTAGGAAAAAGGGTAAAAATAAAATAAAATAAAAAAGGAAAAAAGATATAAAAAAATATAAAAAAATCAAAAAGCAAGAAAAAAAGTAAAGAGAAATAAAGTGTTCTTTGAGTGACAATCACTTTGTGGTGCTCCTAGAATAGGTACCATAGTGAAAACCTGGCAAACATGTGCTATGTTTGAAGAAGATCCACATCACAAACATTCACCCATCAATTTCATAATAAAACATATATCCAACCATGGCTTGTTAATGATTGAGGAAATTTGTCTTGTCTTCAACTAGGGGCAACTTCCTGAAGCTAGTCGTGGATCAGATCTTGGAACGTCCTATCATGGTTACAAAATAAAAAAACTGAAAACATTTGAAAAAAAAAACAACATTCTTGGATTATTCCTTCACTCAAACAGTCTAAGATATCAATGTTTGCTTGAACCCAACAACTAGTTCAAGTAGATTTCCCACAACATATCCTCTAGACACAGAAGTAGAATATCAATCTAGATTTCCAATGTTGTTTATCCCAAACACAAGTTTGTTCTTTGAGTCAACTAGTTGAACTACATGGTATCTGCGTGTACAACATAGGCAAGGCTTATCTCTGATCGGCCCCTAAGGCCCTAGGTCACTCCCTTTAGGCTTCTATCATGCTTTATTTCAACTTAGTCAAAATTTTGAAAAAATCCAAAAACATTCATAAAACAGAAAAGGTCAAAACCATTCAAACCAATCAAACTATGAGCCTCTGCGTGTACAACGTAGGCAAGGTTTATCTTTGATGAGACCCCAAGGCCCTAGGTCAGTCCTTTGAAAAAAACAAAAACAACATCACAAAACTCAGAAAATCAAAAAAGATCCACCCCGTCATAAAAATATGCAATAAAACATCACCCATAATAAATAAATCATCAAAATCACCCTTTGAGAAAACAAACAAACAAACAAACAAAGGAAACATCAAAAGCTAGAACCTTCAAGAAAACAATCGCAAAGATGTGATCACAAAAAAGACAAAAACAATCCCAAGTATCAACTACCTATCTTTTGACAATTCACCAACAACATCCTAAGATATGCCTTAACGGATCCGTTCCTATGATAGACATGATCAACAATGGATAATAGCCCTGAAACCTCAAACAGATATGGCAAGTGATACTGCAACTTTTTTTTTATCTTTTCGTAGTCTTATTTTTATGATTTATTTTATTGACTCATTCCTAGGATCTCTCAAGGATGTCCATAAGGATTTAGAGAAGAAGGAATGGGGGCAATTGAGCGTCAGTTCAAAAAAAAAAAATTAAGATATTTTTTTAACACTACCATGACGAATACTTGCTTTATTGAGTGTATGAAAGTTGTGTTGAAACAATTCATGAAGCAGTTGCATGTTAGGTATTCTATACCTCTTTATGTGACTAGTTCGAAAAGTTTTTAACACAACCTGGCTATATACTTTAAACAAAGTTTCTGTATGTTTGGTATGAGCAAGAATACTCTTTGTTTATAGAGTCAAATTCCACACAATAGATACAAAGTGACCTTGTTCATTAATACCTTGGTGCATCGTATTTGTTTGCTACATCAAAAAGGATTGTTCAAAACTATGAATCCTCTAAGCAAAGTGAAAGTAACTCATCAACAACTAACAACATCAAATTTCTATCCATCATCAAAAATTTCTTCTAACTAACATCCATCATGCATAGCAACATCATTAGTACCATACCCATCGTGCATCCACAATGTTGTCAATACATATCATGATGATAATAAAATAATGAAAACATCATGTAACATGTATAAGGAATACATCCATCATATATCAACATCACATAAACATCATATATCAAAATGATATATTGATCATCCATAATAAAACATCATATGAAACAAAGTATGATCCATCCATCCATGTCATATGCATACATCAGAAAAATACAAAAACATATATAAACATACATCATCATGCATAGTCATCCATGATCATCACATAAGTATAAAATGAGTTGAATCAAAGAAGGTATATCTCATATATATCATCATCAAAAAAGGGAGAATGCCATAGTACGTCATCATCAGTGAAACAAAGTGTGATAGGATAATACAAAATAATACATATATATACGAGGCCTTGACTGGGCCAATGAATATATATACAAAAAACATATCTGCAATATGTCTTTGAGCAATAAACAACATGAGGATCATGTACAAAAAAATAAACTACCCAACAGGAAAGAAAAAAACCTATAGACCAGGCTGTGGACCACCATCTGGTTCTGGTTGTCTAACAAAATGATCACCTACCTGGCCACCACCATTGCCCACAACACTAGGCTATTTGAATCGTGGTTGTCATTGTGCTCTAGGAACAAAGGCATCATAGAGAGTCTAATAGTATGTAACCATCTGTAACTACTGATCCCACTCTGCACGAAGGGTATCTCACTCTACTCTGAGAATACCTCTATCTGTCATAATCACCTGTAACTAAGCCTCTGCAGCATGTCATCACCCACTCTCATTGTATCACTCTGCCCTCATGCTATCCCTCTCTATTGTCACTATGGCAAGTTGTGCCTTCACAGTCTATCACCACACTATCTCTGCATCTAGTTGAGCACCTCCATCTCCAGGTGGGGGAGAACCTAGAACCTATCCATGCACCTGAGGAATCTGATCACCATGCACCTAATAACCTCGTGCCCCATCCTGTTGGGCCCTATCCAGTTGCTCTGCAAGAACCTTAATGCACTATCGCTCCCCACGATGACCTATAATGCCTGCTCTACCTAATGCAAGATCACACCCAAGATCTATGAACCTCAATGGCCCGTGTCATGCCCACCACTGATCAAAATTAGATGTGGTATCTGGATCTACTGAACCCACTAGCCAACCCCATCCAACTGGGGAAAGTGCTCTAAATGCACCAACAACAACATCTTTATCTTCCTGATGACCCCATACACAGAGCTCCCTACTGGTTCAACCGAAATGAGCCTCATAAGTATCAAGAAACTGGCCTTATCTCTCTCCAAACTGATGGCATATTTTGTCCGGTAAGTAATGTTCTAGCAAAGAGTGGGAGCGACCAATCAACCACCTAGTTTGTTGACAGTAAACAAGCTACTATTGACAGTAAACAAGCTACTATGGATCCTCTGGCCATGCCTCAAAATCCATATAGGGTCTCCAAAAAAAACCTAGAATGTCGTCGAACACACGATGCCAATATGCAACACCTCCAGGCAAGGTGTAATGTAAGAAATCTCCATAAGATATGAGTACGGATCATCAGGAGTATGATCTTGTATCCTATCAAGCTAAGAAACTACAATGTGCTCCCAAGCCAATATGTAAAAAAGAGAAACACCTACGGAAATAGATTTCCACCCCGATATAACCTCATGCATATCTCTGTAGAGGTGGGCGAGAAGACACAGACCCAATGCATATTTGATCCCATGCTCAAACATACCCTCATTGCAAATACCCCATCCAACAGGGAATTGACAACTCTCCTATTAGGAACAACTAGTCCCAAAATTAAACCACAAAGCACAAGAGAAATAGGGTCTACACTACCAACAAACTCAGACAAATCAATCTTGGACTGTCAAACCTCTAAGCGTCTAACACCCAACACACGTTGCACGGCACAGGTACCCCGTTGAACATGGTATGTCACAAGCTCGTCATGGATAGGAATATGGAGAATCCTCCACACATCCTCAAGAGTAATGGTGGCCTCTCCTATCGGTAAATGGAATGAAGACATCTCTGAATGCCACCACTCCACTAGCGCAGTTATCATTGTTGTATGAGTCTAGATGGGAGGCATGTAAAAAATATGATGAAGCTCGACCGCATCTAGAAAGTCTCACTAAAGAACATCAAAATGGGCAATCAGATCAAATAGATCCCGTGGTCATCTCTCTCTCGGTTGTAGTGGTTTAAGGACCACCTGCAATCATTTTAACCCACAATGTTAGAGTTTCACTCTGAACTTACAAAACAACACAAAAATGATGAAAAAAAACAATTAGAGTTCCAAACAAGCAAAATCGAGCAACATTTAGCAAAAGCAAGAAAACACTGGAAAAAGCACTAGCTTGAGGCAATTGCATTGGTTTGATTCAAGGGCAAAGAAATCAAAAGTGAAGGTTCAAAGCAAGTGTGCAGGTTTAACACAAAGGTGCAGAAACAATCCCAGAGCAAACAAAAGCAAGGATCTAGAGAAAAAGTGCAATCAAAAGCAAACATTCAAAACAAAGGCATAGGTCTGAGGCAAGTGCAAAGGAATTTAGCAAGTGTGACCTCCCAAAACTAGAAAATGCGTAGAAAATGATGCAAATGCACAAAAACTCCTAAAAACTCGCTATTGACTCAAGGAACTTTGGACATGAATTACGAGAAGGTGACAAGACAAAAATGAGAAGTGAGAGGGTACATATCGGGCCACTGATGCCTACGGGCAATCTAAACTCTCAAACCATGTCCAACCAATGCAGGGCTTCCTAAATCCTAGGCATTTCTCCTCGACAACTGACATAATGGGAAATCCAGAGATAAGAATTCACTATAGGATCAAAGCACAAATGAGGCAATTAGAACCCTAATTACCTATATTAACCTCAAAAACACTAATTTTTACCTAGGAAACCCTAATTTTTTATTAGGGAACCTTCCTACATTCAACTTAGGACTTCCCAGGAACATCAAAACAAGCAACAAGGGACCTATAGATCTAATTTTTTGTCCTAAATACATCTAAACTGAAATAGAACAGTGTCATGAGTCTTACCCCAAAATTGATTTTTTTTGGCCAACCTCTTGAGGGGGCAGCACAGAGTCCTACCATCATTCCGCTAAACGTTGGGGCATAGTGGGGCATAATTTTTTTTTCAAAAACTTGATCTTAAAATTAGAATCTTTGAAATAAAGCAAATAGTACTTTGTATCAAAGAGGGGCAAAATGTAGACATGTAAAATTGACCTAACACCTATCACACACTGTAAACGACATTTTCACATCATCAGCATCATTATCTTCAAAAATCATTACATTTTGCATCAAAAGCATTTGAAACCCTAATTTCCCCTATTAATTGAATAATACAACATTATTTAATTAATTCATTTTTTCATCATTCTTGACAAATTAAATAAATTCCATTTATTTAATAAAGTCTTGAAAACCCTATTTCTACTATTAATTTTTTTTCAATAAAAGGGGTAAAAACTTTATTGAAACTTAGACAGGAACATTACAATGAAAGAAAAGGACCGAAGTCCCAAGAAACAATAAAAATAGAAGAACAAAGCACAACCGAAGTCAGCCAACTCCTAAACCAGCCCTATCCTCAGCAAGAACTCCCTCCAAATCATGGCGAAGCTCCAGAGGAATAAGCTCCCACTCCTCGATTCTCCACCCACCAACACGCTCAAATGCCCATTTCACCAAGCAATCAGCAGCCCTATTCCACTCCCACGGAATATGAACAAAAGTCACCATTTTCATCAACAAACTAACCTACAAAATCTATTGCACAATCATAGCCAACTGCCAACTGACCCCCACCACTTTTCACTCAATGAGAAAATTGATCAAGACCTAGGAATTAGATTCACAAATAATCCTTTTCCACCCCAAAGCATGAGCCCTCTTAAAGGCGCAGAGGATTTCCAAGCCTTCCACAATGTTGATAGTCTTCGACCCCTCGTGGATTGAGAAGAGGAAAACCACCGAACCTAAAGAATCCCTTCCAATCCCCTCAATACCAGCATGTCCTAGATTTCCCCTGGAAGAGCTATCAGTATTAATCTTCAAAACTCCATCAGGAGGGGGCTGCCAACTACCAATCTTATGAATTTTCTACTCCGCCTTCTGCCCTCTCCTGACACAAGTAGAAGTCACAGACAACCCCTGAATCCCTAATCTCTCCACCACCTCAGCATCCCTTTTCTCTAACGGAAAGCTCACAACACACTTAGCCTCCACTATCTCCTGAATCATGCTCAAAATTCTCTGCCAGACTTGCTGCACAAACTTCTCACCATGAAAAATACACCTATTTCATTCCAACCAAATCTGGCACAGGATAAAGATAGGCCCCACAAACCACACTTCCTGTAAGAAATAAGTCATAGAGGGAGGCCTACCCACACTATTCCAAAAATCAATCAAGGATGAAGCATGAACATAGGGGCTCTACCAAACACCCCACCAAAAATGCCAAATCTGGATAGCAAAAGGATAGTGGAAAAACAAGTGAGAAGACTCCTCCTCGGAAACCCCACACAAAACACAGACAAAAGGGCCATGTAAACCCCTCTTCTGGATATTGTCCCAAGTCAAACACTTATTCCAGGTCAACATCTAGACAAAGCAATTACACTTTGGCCAGGAGAACTTGTTCCAGACCTTCTTCCACCACTGAACTTCCTCCCCATTCATCTTATGGGACAATAACACCTAATATCCAGAGGCCACAATATAGACACCCAAAGGATTAGGAGACCAAGCAAGCACATCTTCCTCCCAGAGAGAACTACATCGATGACTGGAAAGAACACTTTGCAGCACAACACATTCCTCTTGCAGACCAACATCCGGCCAAACATCAGGAGACTCCCATCTAGCCACCTCAAGCTGCCCACAAAAAGAGGAGGATTTAAAGTCACTCACCCATGACCAACGAGCCTTAATAAACCTCTAGAAAAGATTCAATAAATTAGGGTACTGAGAGATGAGACGAGGAGAGCCATCCCAGGAATCAGACCTGAACTAAACCTCAGTCCCCTACTTACAAATCCAAAATAAACCATCCTTAATAAGAGCAACCCCCTTTTTGAGAGTCCCCCAGATCACCGAACCCTTCCCGACAAGGGGATAATGAGGAATATCATTATGAGGATTTCCCAAAAAGTACTTTTGAGACAAAACTCTGGCCCAAATCTTATCCTGCTTAGTGCACCACTGCCAATATAGCTTCGAAGCTAGCGCCACCCTAGTCAAAGCTGACTGTCGCAATCCAAGACCCCCATACTGCTTCGGGATACAAACAACTTCCCATCTAACCAGACTCCATTTAGAAGACATCAAACAACCAGCCCATAAAAATTTTCTAGCCATAGAATCAAACTCCTTAACAAAGCTCATAGGGGAAACTTAGAGCATGCGTCTATAAATGGGAAAAGCCTGCACCATGGACTTGATTAACTGAACACACCCAACAAAAGATAACCACCGATGAGTCCAATGATTGAATTTAACCTAAAATTTATCCAAAATATTCTTCCAAGACTCCCTGGGTAATTGCCCATCCGAGATAGGGATACCAAGATAGGTCAAAGGAAGATTCCCAATCTGAAATCTCAAGGTCTGAGCAATCCACTGTTGAATGGGGCCCAGAGTATTAAAAAGAAGATGGAAGATTTATCTTCATTAATTAATTATCTCGAGGCAATCAGGTAAATGTCCAACGCCCTACAAATATTAGCAGCTTCTCCCATTGTAGCCTTTCCCATCAAAGCAGTATCATCCACAAACTGCATGTGCGACTATGGAGGCAAGTCACCACCCCACCGCCAACCCTGGATTAGACCACCCTCCACATTTCTTCTAATCAATCTCCCCAAACCTTCAGCAAAGAGAAGAAACAAATACAGAGAGAGGGGATCCCCTTGACGAAGCCCCCTAGATGCACCAAATAACTCAGAGTGCTCTCCATTAATAATCACAGAGAAAGAAACTAAAGTAATGCAACTCATAACCCAATGAATCCAATCTTCCCTGAAACCAAAAACACTGAGAATATTTCGAAGGAAAGACCATATGACCCTATCATAAGCCTTAGCCATATCCAACTTAATGAACATCCCCTTTTCTTCGGAGCTGGCCATAGAATGAATGGTCTCGGTTGCAGTAACAATCCCATCCAGAATTTTCCTTCTCGCTACAAAACCACTCTGCTCCTCAGAAATTAGCTCCTGAAGCCCTTTTTTTAACTTGTCAGCAATTATCTTAGAGATAACTTTATAAATGACATTGCAAAGAGAAATGGGATGGAATTGACTTAACCTATTAGCCCCATCACACTTGGGAATGAGGGCTAGAAAGATAGAATTTAACACTCTTAGCATCTGCTTGTTCCGTTGAGATTCCTGAACAACTGCCAAAAGGTCCAACTTGATGATATCCCAGAATTCTTGGAAAAACTTGATCGAGAATCCATTGGGACCAGGTGCTTTCCCTTTCTTCATCTGGAAAATAGTCCCCTCTAGCTCCTCCAGTGTGATATTACTCATAAGAAGCTCATTCATTTCTCTAGAAACTAGAGGGGGAATACAGGAAAGAACTTGGGCTTCTTCCAGAGACCCCACTTGCTATTTCTGCTATTAATTGAATAAAATGACATTATTTAATTAATTCATGTTTCTATCATTTTGACCAATTAAATAAATTACATTTATTTAATAAGGTCCTAATCTCAGTTTATTTTGTTCTGATTAGCTAAATAACACCAATTATTTAATTACGTCACTAAATCACCTTATTCCCCTAAAGTTAATTGAATTATTAAATCATAATAATTTAATTACGATACTTTCCCTCCAAAATTTAAATAATTAAATCAAACTATTCAAAACATCTTCAAAAATCAAATCAAACTAATGCAACTTTGTTTGCAAAAGTCAAACTTGATTTGCATGTCCAACTCCAAAATTAATTAATTGATTAAATCAATTAATTAAATCATTCTCAACCACTTTTCCTAATTGAGCAAATTATGATCCCTTGATTTCTCAATCTATTCGTGACTGATCAATCTAATTCTTGATTGATCAATCTAATTCCTAACTAATCAATCTATTCCTCAATCCCACTGATCATTCAATCTATTTCTTCAATCATACAAATTGTGCAATCTACTTTGCACAGATCATTCATGTCTAAATCCTCTCAACATCTCTCAACCATCGATATTGATTCAACATTTGTTTAAACATGATCATTCATTTCAAATCTCATTTTCTATCTAACAAACCTCTTTCCTCACAAAAAAGGATTGAAGATTCAACATCATTTGCACAAAAAAGTATTGTCGGCATTCATAACCACCATTGTTAGAGCTTCAACATACCTTCGATCAACCATTCATGCATTAATATTTTGCACATGAACTATGGAGGCTTTGCAGTGATACGAACAATCCAACATCAGGCGAACACACTCCAATACAAGATGGTAACACTATGCTTTTTCCTAAATTTGTGTATGCTTTCATATTTTGATCTTGTTTCTTGAATTCAGTAATAGCTTAGTTTCATTTCATAAGTGTAGGAATAGATCTTAGATTTATGTTCTTTATCATAGATTAGATTATAAATTCAAGTACGTTTATCTATTTACACTCTATGATTTCCTCCTCGCACAAACATAATTGATAAGTACCGCCTTGAGATGACATCAGACTCTGAAATTTTTTCAAGTATGCCATCAGAGTTCACTATAGTTATGATAACCTCTGATTTTTTTGCTTTACAATCTTCTTTAGCCTTATTTTTTAAATTATTCACATAAGTGTTTTCATCGCCAATAATTGAGGAAGTTTGTGAAACCCTGTCGGAGACCAATAAAGGTTTTAAAACCTTTTGTAATTTTTGAAATCAAGCAATATTTCCTTCAACATTTTCACTTTTCTCTTCATATACGTTTCTTGAGTGGTTATGAAAACCCCTTTGGGCCCCAACAACATTCTCACAACTCAATTAGAAAAGTGAATTTTAAAGTTTACACAAAGATGTCAGGCCAAGAAGCGGTTATGATAACTTCGTCGGAGATTGATAGGGTTCAAGAAACTTAGGAAATGACCAACAAAACTTATACTTAGAAATTTTCCAGGGTAAATATAAAATATTTAGGGAATGTGACCATAACTAAGGTAACAATGGCTTTGTCTAGGGACATACTACAAGGATGAAGCCAGGAACCCAGGGGTACACTTAGAGACTAGTGTTTAGTCCATTGGGCACAAAGTCATGTATGGAAAGAGAAGACCAAAACACACCAAAAATAGGATAGCGAGCAAAAACCAAAATAGACAACACACCAAAATTCAAAATATGTACATGGTAGGAAAAATCCTACCCCACCAAGGAAGCTAATTCGATCATGCAAAACATACTAGTTGAGAAAAGAACATGCCACTCCAAAAAAATCTTGAGTTCTCATGTAACTCCTAGAGAATAGAAGAAAGAAAACATGTCCATAGAATTTTCATTTCATTAGATAACACACTATAAACCAGTGTGCTTCCAAAAATCCACTTCTCATCATGTGTCTCCTCCCCTTGATACATGTGGCCCTATATTTCACTTTTTATATCCCAATTCATTATCTCTAAAGATCAAGCATCTCGACCAAACTCATTACCATTAACATAATGAGGAAAGGATTTCTGACCTTGCTCCCATTTATAATCTTCTTGTAAATCAGATGACCTAATAATATTTTTAATGACTTCTTTATGTTCATGCAACTCACATCTCATTCCATTGGTTTTCCTCCATGAAAATGTTTTTTCCATAATTTCAAGATTGCAAATGGAAGTCACCATACCAGGACAATTTCCTTTGAATCTTTCTTCACTTGATCGCTTTGTATTCCAATGTTTCAGTATTTCAAAATTTTCTTCCCCATCTTCACTGTAGACTTTCCCACACCCCTTATGGATGCATAATGATAGTATGTCAGAAACTGAGAGCTCAAACAAAGGATTACTCATGACCTTGTATGATTCATCCAAAACAAAAAGAGGATTAGAGTATCTGAAACATTCCACATCATGATCAATTTGTGGTGTCTTTATTCATTCAAGAATTTCTAATTCATTTATCTCATGCAATGCTAAAGAAGTATTTAGAGACCTACCTTCCTCATTAAGGGAAAATTACTAATTTTATCTACCTCTTTAGGACTAGGGGTCCTCATAAATTTGCTTTCCTCATTGCTAAAGTATTTATCCAACACTTCTGAGCACCAGTCCAGGATAAAAGTAATATCCTACTCCTTTGATTCAAACTATGCACTGGCTTGGGAGGTAACATCCATCAAATCACAAATTTTCCTTTCAGGTCAATAGGTGGTTCACCATCACTCACAGAGATACCAAGTGATTTTATATCAACCTCTTCAAAAGTGAAAGTTTCCAATTCAAGGGTATACAAAGATATTGGTAACTGACAATTTTCCCTGAATTCCAAATCAATCATACTAGCAGTAGAAATTTTAATGTGTTTAAAATGTAATATACTCACATGAGGTTGTATCCAGAGAGAGTAGTCTTGTTCTTCGCTTGAAAAATCAAAGTCATCCTCAATTCCTTTGGAGCTTAAATTGTATACCTCGACATCTTGAGTCTGTGTTCTATTCTCCTCATCACTTATTGCATAACTTCCAAATTTTTTTGAACTAAAAATGGTGAGATTAACATTTTTTAGCTATAGGGAAAGAAAGATCTAATGAATATAGAGATTGAGAATCTGGAACCTCCCATTTTTGTCTCTTACAAACTAGAATGTGTTTTTAGCATAATTTTGTTTCCATACTTCAAATGAAATTAAATCATCTTCAACACTAATTGCTTCCAATTACACTTGTTCAAGACCACATACCTTATCCCTTTTTAAAAGGAATTGAACTTCATGATGCAAAGCAAAGATAAAAAATATGGAACTGAATTTGCTTACTTGGTTGCTCGAGTTGAGGAAAATTATGCAAATCCCTATTAAAACATGGAACTGAATTTTCTTACTTGGTTGCTCAAGTTGAAGAAAATTATGCAAATCCCTATTAAAACAATCAACAAAGTCACAGATAGGTTCTCCTTCCTCTTTTTTAATTTGAAAAAAATTATGTAGCAGAGTAGCAATATTCACCACACCTTTAAATCTATCAACAATTTTTCTCTCCAAAACACCCCAACAAGTTATACACCCACATTCCAAGTTCCAAAACCATTATGTTTCTCTTTCAATAAGAGTATCAACAAATAATCTTATGAAAACATATTCATCTTGAACTCTTAAGATTCCACATGCGACTATTAGGGCCAAAATATGCTCCTTAGGATCTTGTACATTTTTACCATTTTTTTTTTATAAATTCTTCCTCAACCTACATAGTATGACACTATATTGAGGTAAATCCACAGGTCTAAAATAATTTATCCAAGACTGGGGTGTTGTAATGACCATCATACAATCTAATGTTAGGATCAAAAAGGATTTACAGAGTTGCCAACTTTTTTTTAGGAAAAGTAATTTCTTATTTTAGGGGTACTTTTTCTTACCTCCAAATTATGCTTTTCAATGAATCAACTTCTTGAGGGAAATTTTTTATTAGGTGGAGGATTCTGGTTACGGTTGGGATGAGGTTGAGGGTGAGGATGCCATACAATTTCAATTCTTGGAGCCCTTTCTCTCACTCTCCAGTGTGGGCATTGCACTCTTTCTTCTTCTTCTTCAAGCACAAAGTTTTCTCTCATATAATCTGCAATGTTTATTCTATATCTCCAAGCGTGAAAGTGTTCAATTGAGAAATGATATCCTTTTGCTCAACTTGCATCCAATCAAGACCTGGTTGTAGTACATTGAAAATATTTTTATGCGACAACACCATCTTGATTTGCAACAAGGCAATTGTAAACATGTCTCATTTATTCCCCAACAGAGTCACCAAAAATCTATTAGTAAATGGATTGGCATCATTAAAATACACCAATATCAACTCCATGGACCATTATAATAAGGTCAATGTTACTAACAACAAGGAAATCTCACAATTTAATTTATGACTTTCCTCTAAATTTTTATTGAGGTAAAACTCCCTCAAAGTTATAACTAACCATTTCAATATATGTTTTTAACTATAAAACAAAAAAGGTAAACTAAGACTAATCCATAACAATGAAATCAATGTGATGAAATAAATAACTAATAATTTCCTAGTGCAAAGGCCAGAAACACAATAGCAAATAGAATAGATTTTCTAATGAACTAATTCTCTTCAATTCTGAAAGAGTACATATAATAACATGAAGTTATTGTTCACAAAAGATAATATCCCAAGTATTGTTCTAGCCAATAGACTAAACCAACGTAAATATCACATTTACAATTCAGAGTTCATAGATAATGAATAATCTAAAATTAAAGTTCAAACCAAAAATGTTCCTCCTTCATTCTATTACATAATAGTGCAATCTAAAAGAATTTAGACCCTTCCAGAGTCTCTTGAACAAGATTTTATAAAACCCCAATCTTGAATCTTTGCCATTAGCATAAGTGTCATCATATCAAGCAACGGTTTTGTGACAACTAACCCCCTAAATTAGAGGAATTGATACACAAAGAACATTTAAGACTATTTTTAAATCATTCATCATTACATTGCCTTTATCAAGTTGATTTTGACAGGCAGTCAAAACAACTTTGCTTGTATTCTAACCCCGTGGCTTGATGTACGTGTAAGTGGCATGAAATTCCTAGAATTTGTATTTAATAAATTTTCCCTTCTACGGTTATGCTCGTGTGAATTATCTTAGTAAAGAAGGCAACTTAAAATTTTAGCTAGATGAACTTGAGAATTTAATGCAACTATGTCACATCGACAACCTTCTTCATTAAATTCCTAAGTAATATTATTGTCCTTGCAAATGTTAATCATTCCCAAGAAATTATTTGGTAAAGATCACCTGCCACACCATTCTACCTCTATAAATCCAAAGGGAATTACCTCCATTTTCACCATTTCAATTACATTGCTTAGAGATGTCAAGTATTGCGAGTGACGCCTCTTCAAAGAGTGATTTCATCACAATTAAGGATGTATGCAATCAATCCCAGAGGTTGGTGACAGACTAGTTGAGAGATGTATTTTTGGTTCACAATGATGTCGAAGAAGGCGTATTCAGGAAGATCATTGAGAAAAATTTCTTGAGTCGTGTTCATGTGCACAATGCCAAGCTTTTGGAGCACTTTTGGAGCCAAAGTACTTGATGAAGGCGAGAGTGACCATAAGAGGGTTGAATGCATTTCCAAGGACTAGTCTGATGAGTGATAGTATTATTTTCATTGCAATGACACTTCACTATGACCTTACTGAAGAAGTTGTAGCTCTCCTCTATGTTGGGCTCGAGTGGAATGATATGAGATTAATTACCTATTTTATGCATTCCAATGAAAATTTATTCTCACCAACCAAAATTGAGCGCATGTAGGAAGTGGAGGGAATAAGCATCTTTATCTTCATTCTTTGTGTTTGAAAGAATGCACTAGAATCTCCCATTTTCGAATGTAAACATGATCAATGTAACACTATATATATATATAGAGTTTTGTATTTCAATTATCTATGTTTGTTTTTTCTATGAATGTTACTCTCTCTCTTTTCCTACACTTATGATAAATTTTGGTTTATGTTACTATACCGTACTTCAAAAATTTACATCTTTATATGGCTAAGCATGCTTGTTTATATGGTAACATAATTGATAAGTACCGCCCTTGAGATGAAATCAGACTCCATCAAAGTTTCAAGTACATCATCAGAGTCTGCTATAGTTATGATAACCTTTGATTTTGTTGTTTTACAATCATCCTTAGCCTTGCTTTAAAAATTATTCACATAAGCATTTTCATCATCAGTAATTAAGGAGGTTTGTGAAACCTTGTCGGAGATCGATAAAAGTTTTCAAACCTTTTGTAAGTTCAAAAATCAAGCAATCTTTCCTTCAATTTTCACTTTTCTTTTCATATACATTTCTTGAGTGGTTGTGAAAACTCCTTCAAGCCTCGAAAACATTCTCACAACTTGATTAGAAAAGTGAATTTTAAAGTTTTCATAAAGACGTTGGGCCAAGAAGTAGTTATGATAACCTCGTCAAAGATTGACAAGGTTCACGAAACTTAGGAAAAGATCGACAAAACTTATACTTAGAAATTTTCCAAGGTAAATACGAAAGATTTAGGGCATGTGACCATAAATGAGGTAACAATATGTAATTGTTCTTGAGGAATTTTATTGTATGGATATACCTATGAAAGTGATAATAAAGATACATTTCAGATCTTGTTACAAAATATATGTTGTCCTTGTGCAAGAATGTAGGTTGGATGAGATGTTAAGGTTGCAAGATTGGGTAGCTTGATAAGACCCCCTAATCTTGTTTGCATCAAATATGAGGATGAAAACCCTTGGAATTGCTAGAGATTAGAGGAAAAAACCTTTTATTTTCAAGAATCAAAGGACAAAGCCCCTTTGGTTTCAATAATTGAAGGAATAAACCCCTTTGGGTTCTATATGGCAATCTCATTCAGAGGTTGTGAATGTGCTTCACAAATTGTAAGTTTTAACTGATTCAAGTTTGTTTACTCTATAGTTTTTTATGGTGATTTTAATATAGTATTTTGTACGTATTGCTACTATTTATGGTTCTTTCATATCATATTATGATTTGTTTTGGATTAAATTTTAAATTTGTGTCACACTTTGGGTCAACTTACCAATAAAGTAAATTTAAGCATTTCCAACTAAAAGTTAATTTTGGTCAAACATATATTTTAGCTAGATTTATTCTAGCTAAATTAGATGTGGGACACAAAATTTCTAATTGAAACTGTCCACTAAATATATATGTAGCATCACTTGCAGTCAATTTATTTTTTAAAAAAAAATTATTCCAAAAAATTAATGTTTTCACAACTCCTACTCATGTAAATAATATTTTCTAAGAAATCTAAAAATATCTTTTTGTAGATCTATAAGTATAGTTTCAATTATTTTTAATAGTGTAATTACTATTTATATTTTCTTCTTCTTATTTTTATTAAAATTAGGTCATTAGCACCAAAATATAAGGTTGATTATCTTGTCAAGAAAAAATCTAAAATTTATTGAAAACTTATGATGCATTAGAGAAGATATTCCATGTCAAGATAACATTATTTTTTTCTTTTTAAATAAACAGTTAAGACAAAAGCTAACATCCCATCAAAAAATTGTCTTTTTAGTACATACAAATTTTAAAATTATTAAAAAATATATTTATTAAAATAAAAAAATAATCCATGCACTAAAGTTTCAAATTATAAATACAAAAAAATGAAGGGAAATTTTATTATATAAAGAGTGATGTTCCACTTAACCTCATTTTTTAACATTTTATCAATAGCTAAAGTATAGTGTTAATTTTACAAAAACCTATATCCAATACTTTTTTAACTTTTGTAAAAAATATAAAAATAAAATACACTAAAAATATTACATTTCATTAGTTTACATACTTTCAATGTTTAAAACATATATGCTACTTTTTTTTATTCAAGTTAAAAAGTTATATTAGTGTTGGTTGTTTTCTTTATAAAAGTGTGACAAAAGCTTTTAAATTTCACCCTTTTAGTTCTTATTAGTAATACTAAATAGATATGGAGACAATCTTTCATGTGTTGGTTTCATTCATTAAATCTAGGTTGTCATTATTGTGTTAAAATTATGAAGAAATCTAGGTATTATAATATCTAATTAAAAATTTGTAAATCTGAATTTTATATTCCAAAATAATTTGTTGGGGTTACTACACAATTGTTGAGGAGTATTTGTGGGATATTATAACCAGTGGGGTAACTAGCACTTCATAACATTGGAGAGGTCCAACTAGATGTTTGATGTAAGAAATTGTACTTGTTCTTTCAATTGTTGCTTGGTCTCATAATCTTTATTCATTTGAGACATGATGATTGTGACAATAGACTAAATAATTTGAATCTCCCGTTTCCTCATTTATACTCCTAATTTTACCTTTGACACTTGATAATTAGAAGGTTGAAGTTCTCTCTCATCTTTATCTGTAATTAGAGTAACAATTTCTACTATCCTTGAGCCTTGTGCACCAATATAAATTGAAGAGATAACCCTAGCCTTCATTGGTTGAGGTGATTTATTCAACAACACTAAGATTAAGGACAAATAATTCATTATTGGTTTAGAGTCTTTATTCATTTTCTTGATAGTTATATCAAGCCATGTAGGAACTTCAGCTTGAGTTGAATCAACTTCTTTTGACACCTAGTCTTAGGGAATTTTGTGCATGAAGTAATGGGGGAGAAACAAGAGGAGAAAAGTATAAGTGTTATTCCAGAGGAAATTGGGGAAGATAGAGAGTCAAGAAAAACATTTTTAGTGGCTTGTTACCTTTGAGGTAACCCTCGAGGTGTAATAATTTTTTTAGTATGTAGGTCTTGTGATGAATTGGGAAAATTTGTTGTAAGGGCAAGAGTAGCAAGAGGTGACTTGGGTGGAGATGGAGGAGGAAGTGGAGTAGAGATTTGGTTTGAGAGGATAGGATCATAATTTTTTTTTGCAATATAATTTTTAGACTACTTTCCAAATTTGAAAGTAAATATGGGGTTCTTTAACATAGGTTTTGGCTTCTCTTCTCCTTCCTCTTATGGTTCAACATTTAGGAAACTCAAAATTTGAGCCCCTAACCTTATTGAATGCCTTTAGATTACCAATTTATTCTTTTATTTTAGAGGAGGTTCAAGGGCCTTATTTCTCTTTGCTTTCTCTTTTTCTACAAGATTAAGATCATCTTTTTTTTTTTTGAGCTAGGTCAAAATTGTGTCTATGACTTCCCTTCTCAAGGATTTTAATATTTTTTTCTCCATTTGACTAATTTATTTTAGAAATAGGTAAATTGAAAACACCTCTAGTATTGTAGGATTCATCTAAAACATTCCCCTCATTAAAAATATTCTTGGGGTCATCTACTTGATTCCAAAATCCCTTTATCTAAAAGTGGTAAGCTTAGAGTATCTCCTTTTCCTTACCTCATTCTCATCCTCATAGTCAACCTATAAGTCTTCTAGAATAAACTTGTGTTTGTATGTGGCTCCTATAAGTTTCTCAACATTACCCTTTGGGTCAAATGTTGTTATTTTATCATGGATAGATAAATTGAATTTAGACAACTCATCTTTAAAAATCTTAGCATGGATAAGAGAAGAGGAAGTCTAGGCCTTAATGCTAATGGGAAATTAGATAACAAATCTATTTTTTTCAGATAAGACTTTGTACTTCACATATTTATTACGTAAGATCCAAAAGTTCTAATGTGTCACTTACATAATGAGGTAACCTATAAGGTGCACTTATAAAACCACCTACCTTGATATATGTAAAAGTTAGGAATTGGATGAGCAATAAGAGCTTCAAGAGACATGCATTTGTTGATATCATATTTTATCCATTTAATCAAATAAAACACAAAAGCATTTATTTCCCTCTTAAGATGTTTTTGAATTTCTTTGAATTCTAGTTGTGGGTGAAATTCATAAACTTTTTGTTGTCATGAAGTAATTGTTCCAATGCTAGTCAATCTAAGTAAAATGGCTCTTCTTGCCATCAGCTACACCAAATAATAAGTCATATAAAATTCCTTTGTATCTTGAAATTTTGATAGTTATTTGTGAAGTGTATCCCTAATGAGGTTTTCCTAATCTATTCTCTCTTCATTTTCAAAAATCACAACAATAAATATTAATATTCAATTTTAATTTTTTTCCCACACCCTATTTAATAAGGTGATAAAATCATTAAATTCAAGTTGGAAATCGCTCATATACAATACTTTTCACAACCTTGAGAATGAAATCCTTTGTTTTTTCAGCCAATTCTTATTAACAACTTTTGCACACATGTTAGGGTCCAAGTTATAAAATGTTACAACTTCATCAACAATTAATGTAATATATGTGAATGATGAGGAATTTGCAAGGTCTCCTCAATACTTTCTAAATTAATGTCTAATAATACTTCATTTGTAAGACTAATATTTTTTAGATTATAGGCCATAGTGTTTAGCACAAGTAATTACCATGTTAGGGGATTTAACAAATATGGTGAATGTTATAGCCTAATCTATTCCACTATCTACAATACACCTTACACAACTTGTTCTATCATTAGCATAGACGCTTTCCAAGAAAATTTCCATGTCCACATGCTCTAAATTTGTGTATGATATGTATTCAAAAAAACATATGATTGTGGATGGGGGACACCTCCTTGAATTCATGTTTCATCTCTTTGACCTTTGGTTAAGTCATATCAAAGCATTATGGAAAGATTATTCTACAAACAACAAGATTGTAGAAATATAAATTGCAAAAGTAGGTGAGCAATGAGTAGTCTGCTAAGTTGCATGCTATTTTTGCATATCCATAAAATATAACTTGTGTAGGATTATAGAGAGAAAAATTACAGAGGAAAAGTAGTTTGTTGATATGTCCATTTTTTTAGTTTTTCACTTCTCAAACCTTGTGGGATTTTTAGGATGTAGATGTAGGGCTATAGTGTGCAAGTCTTGCAAAAGTGTGTGTGAGTCCTATACCTCCACAAAAGTGAATGTATTATTATAAGGCATGGAGAAATTTAACATTAAGAAAAACTTAATAGAAAGACACTTTCATGATAAAAGAGTGGCACAAGAAAAACACAAGGTAATTTTAATAAGAGAATAAATTATAATATGAAATTTAAGACCTAAATCATAGGTCATACCAAAACCCTATAAAAATGTAACTTAGGAGAACTCAAAAGCAACCCCATGAAAGAAACATAGCATATTAGTGTTGAGATTACATACCAATGGAGCAAGATTTTAAACCCTACATTGAATTTGAAAATGGGAAGCAAAGAACATATAAAACTCTTGATATAAATACACATGCACATGACTTAAACTATGGATGTTCAAATGAGAAGACTTGTAATGCCTTAGTTCACATGGGTGGTGGAAAAATCCCTATAAAACATAAGAAAAATCTTCAGCATGCACAAACAAAGAAGGGATAAGTCATATTTTAGCTAGTAAAAATGTTCCATAAACTTTGAACAAGTGCAAAGAATTGTCAAAATGAGAGGAAAACATCCTTATTTAAGTCCATTAAGTTTTTTATACACAAACTTACTTTATAGTGAAGGTATGACATCATGCTTATGCTTGTTTGTAAAATATGGTCTAAGTTTCATAGATAAGATGCATTGTATGATTGTAGGTTATAGAGAAATTGAGTAGGTTAGCAAGGTTATTGATGTGCATGTGAAGTTTGTAAGGTGGATAATTGTGGGAATACAAAATGTGAAAACATGAACTTACAAGATATGTTTGTGCACATTGAAATTTAATTACTTTGATGTTAGTGTTGTTTGTAGAGATCTAGGTTGTGGGGGCATATGTGCAACTTTTAGCATTATGATGTTTCTTTGGGGAAAATAGAGTTTCATGGCACTTTCCTTTATAATCCTACAAATTTATAAGGTTGTAGAGCAATTGTTGCAAGGTTACAAGTGAATTTCACATTTCCATAAAGGGCTTGAAAAACCTCCTTAAACTTAATTTTAACTCTTCAAAATAGAAATCAATATCCTTTAGACATATTCACAATTTGAGTCAAACAATAGGAGAACATTTAACATCAATACTTGACTCATTGCAAATCACATTGAAGAAATACTTGAAATTGGCATTAGGAATCACACCAAGCAAAATACATGATTATTTTTGAAAATGGTATTGAAAAATACAAAGATAGGACAACGTCTAGTAAAATAAAAAACAACTCTTCAATGAATTAAAAAGTAGTTCTATATCTTTTTTATCTTATCTAAAACAATAAAAAATAAAATGATATATAAAGTACAAATAAATTACATATAAATATAATATTTAATATCATTTTAAAAATAAAATCAAAGAAAATAAGATATTGCCCCCAACCCCAAAAGGAGTGAAAAATCAAGGAGTATTTAAAAAATTACATGTAAAAACAATTAAATATTATTATTTATAATTGTATATTGTTTTATTATTAAATTGTATTTACCTTTAATCTCTTGTTTATAAGATAATTAAATATATTTTAATTTTACAACCTTTTATTCAACAAACTCAAATATATTATGTGTATATATAATAATAACATTATAAGATAATAATAATTTATTTTTAATATACTAGCAATCACACCTTGGTGTGCAATGGGTACACCGAAGAAGTGTGGATGGTCAATTAGGTGATTTTTTTGGTTTTTGTTTACATACATTTGTGTAGTATACATGAATTCAATTGGTAAGCTATTTTAAAAATGATTTTGTTTGTGAACAAAGGTCTCACTGGAGAAGTGATAGCTTAAAATCAAATATGCATCTACTTATAGGGATCCAAACACAACTAAAATAAAACCTTTGAATCAGGAAGATAATAAGACTCCATTACCGATAGGCCCATGATATGTTTGAAATAGGGAGAGAGGGAGAGAGAGGGAGATATGTGGATAGAAAGAGGGAGAAATATAGGGGGAAGAGAGAGGGGGGGTAAGGAGATAGAGATAAAGAGGAGGTTAGAGATAGAGACGGAGATGGAAATGGAGATGGAGATGGAGGTGAAGGAGAGGGAGAGATAAAGAGAGAGGAAAAAGTTATAGATATAGATGGAAGAGATAAATATATAGAGAGGGGGAGAGGGAGAGATAAAGATTTATAAAGATAGAGATAGGAAGTGATATATAGAGAATGAAAGATATAGGGGTAAAGAGAGATGGATAGATAATGAGATAGAGATAAAGGGATATATGTAAGAATTTAAATATGGAGAGAGAGAGAGAGAGAGAAACAAGGAGTGTGTGTGTGTGTATGAGTAAGAGAGATATGGAGAGAGATAGAGAGGGAGATAGATATATGTATAAATAGATAGAGAGGAAGGAAGATGGAGGGAGAGAAATAGACATAGGAGAGAGAATTAGAGAGATATAGAGAGAGGAAGTGATAGGGAGAGGGAGAAGGAAAATATGGATATAAAGAAGAGATATCTAAAGAGATAACTATATAACTTGGGAAAGATAGAGAGGGTGAGAGAGAGAGAAAGACAAAGACAAAGATAAAGAAAGATAAATATAAAGGGGGAGATGAAAGGAGAGAGGAAGAGGGAGAGGGGGAGATAGATATAAAAAGAGGGAGATAATGAAAGAGGGGGAGATGGAAAGAGAAATATAAAGATATAGGAAGTGATATATAGAGAGGTAGAGAGAGGGATATATTTATAAAGAGAGAGTGAGAGAGATGGAGGGAGTGATGGAGTAAATAAGAGAGAGAGAGAGTGTGTGTGAGAGAGAGAGAGGGAGAGATGGGAATATATAAATAGAGGGGGCAAGAGTGAGAGATAAAGGAGGTGATATAGAAAATTAATAGATATAGAGAGAGATAGAGAGATATATATAAAAATAGATAGAGATGGAGGGAGAGAGGATAGATAAGTTGAGAGATATAGAAAGAGATAGTGACAGGGAGAGAGGGAGAGAGGGAGGGATATGGATAGAAAGAGGGAGAGATAGAGAGAGATATAGTGGGAAAGATAGAGGGGAAAGAGATGTAAGGAGAGGTAAGGAGATAGAGATAGGGAGAGAGATAGAGAGGAAGATAGAGATGGAGATGGAGATAGAGGTGGAGATGGAAATGGAGAGTAAAAGAGAGAAATAGAGATATAAAGAGGGGGATACAAAGAGAGAGGGATAGAATGAGAGAGGGAGAGATGGAGGGATAGAAAGATATAGATAGGAAGTTATATAGAGAGAGGTAGAGAGAGGGAGATATATATAGAGAGAGGTAGGGAGAAGTACATATGGGGAGATACTATAGAGATATGGGAAGAGAAAGAGATATCTCTTTATATCTTTGTCTCCCTCTCTATATTTATATTTTTTATTATCTTTCAATCTATCTCTTCCTCTCTCTCCCCTATTTCTCTCCATATTTGTCTTCCCTTCTCTCTTCCTCTATCTATCTTTCCCTCATTTCTTCTCTTTGTCTATTTCCCTATCCCTATCTTTCTCCCCTTACTATTTTTTTCTATCCCTATTTATCTCCCTTCTCTCTCCCCCTTTCCCTCTTGATCTCTTGATCTCTCAACCTTTATATATATCATTGTCTCCTCTTTCTCTTTATCTCTATATCTCTCTATCTCTCTTTATGTGACTATATCTATCTATGTCTCTCCTCTTCTCTCTTTTCATCTCTTTCGTTATCCCTCTTCCTCTCTCTTCCTCTCTCCATATTTATTCCTTTATATTTATACCTTTATTTTTGTATCTCTATCTCTCTTTTTATCTTTTTGTATCTCTTTGTCTCCCTCTCTATTTCCCTCTGTATTTTCTCTCTTTCTCTCTCTATCTATTTTCTCATAAGTTTGCAATGGGTACAATAAAGAGGTTTTAAAGGTGAATTATCATATCCTTAACCAAATGGCATGCAACCTTGAGCATAAATCCCTATGACATGCTATCCTTGGATTGTTGGCATGAAATGACTAATCAAAAGTTACCTTCTCTCTCTCACTCTATAAATTTTAATTTATATTTTAAGTTTGAAATTTATTTTATTAAATAAATTATAAAGAAAATCCAAAATACAATTATTCTGCAATAATTAAAGTTTCAATAAGATAAATAATTATAAATGAAATTAATTCTAATATTTTTAAATTATTATTTGTAATTGCATAGAAAGACATAAATAATAAAGATAAATTTCAAACTTAAATCTAAATTAAAAACTAAAAAAAAGGTAAAACTATTTTTTTAATTTATTAGAATTGAAATATTAATATAATATGTACCTAAAAAGTATAATTAATGGCATACGAAAAATTGATCGCTAGCAATTCACCGACCAAAAATTCACCGCTAGCAATTCACCGCCATAACAAATTCATCGCCAAGTAAAATTCACCGCCACCAATTCACCGCAGTGGAAAATTAATTGCCATAAATATTTTTTAATATATATTTCTATAACTTTGAATTTTTTATTTTTTTTAAAAGTAATTTTCACCTCTCTTACAATTTATATGTTTATTTTGATATGAATGCTTTAACATGATAATATATTAAAAATTGATTTATTTTTGTATTAGGTTTGATTCATAGTAATTTCTATTCATCTCAATATTTGCAAACAATAAAAATACTCTACCCATAGTAATTTATATTCATCTCAATAATAATTATTGATTTATTGAGATACCCTCTAAGATTATTTTTTACTTGTTTATTTATTGAGATAACAAAAATATTTTTATTTTTATTATCATAAATCAATTATAGATGATTGATAAAATAAAATATATTGAAAAATATTTTTATTTTTATTATCATATAAATCAATTATAAATGATGATAAAATAAAATATATTGAAAAATATTTTTATTTTTATTTTCATAAATGAATTATGGGTGATGATATTGAAAAATATTTTTATTTTTATTATTATAAATAAAATTCTCTAAAGTTAATGGAATTATTTTTTTATTATTATAAATCAAATTATTCTTTTGAAAAAAAAAACAATTTTTTCAAATATATATTAAAAAAATATTAATGGCGGTTAATTTTTCGCCTCAGTGAATTGCTGGTGGTGAATTTTATTTGGTGATGAATTTGTCATGGCGGTGAATTGTTGGCTATGAATTTTCCATCGGTGAAAGATGAATTTTCCTAGAGCCATAATTAATATATCACAAACAATATTAACATAAACTCAATATTAACAAATAAAAAATATTATTCAATAAATTAAATTTTAAAAACTAAAATTCTATTTCAAATAAAATATTAAAGATAAATATAAACTATATTGAAATTGTTAAAAGTAAAATTCTAACTTTTATATCAAAAATTACAAGTAACACTAAACTTGAGTGAAAATGAAATGAAACCTTATTTAAAAGATAAAAATTCAATTTGTAATTTATTGATTTATTATTATTAATATTATTATTTGAAAAATATATCTATTTATTAAAAACTTATTATTATTTATCTAAAAATGAAACCATATTTAAAAGCTAACAAGTGCCATGTAGTGGCTAGTACTTTCCTTTATAGTATTGTAATTATTGCTTTCTAGATTTGAAAAAAATAAATGTAAGTTTATTAACGTGAATAAAAATAAATATAAGTTTTGTTAATTATAATGTTTTAGTATTGTTAATTAGTTCTTTGCATGACCTAACCCAAAACCTTAACTCTAACCCTAACCTTAACAATAAATTATAAACCATTATCCTAATCCTAGACCTATCTCTAACCCTAACTATGATCATAACACCATCCATAACTATGGTTGTAACCCTAACCCTAATAATAAAGAATTATAGAGTGACATTACAAAAAAAATCTATGAATTAATATTGAGAATAAGATTTGGAATAAATATATTAGATGAATAAAATTTTGGAGCATTATATCTATTAATAATATTTTAATGATTTTTATTAATAATATTTTATTTTTAATTTTAATTTTTGAATACTTCTAACCATAATTTTTACATTATTCTTAATTCTAATCCTAATCCTAGTTATAAGGTTTTTAGGATTATAATAATTAATAATAATAGGATTAGAATTATAATTTAATTAATAACTATAATAATTCTAGTTATTTTAATTCTCTATATATCAATTCCCATCTCTATATTTATATTTCTATCTATCCCTTTCTCATTCTCTCCCTCTCTCCCCCTCTCTCTCCCCCTCTCTATATATTTATCTCTTCTGGATCTATATCTATCCCTTTGTCCTCTCTCTTTATCTCTCCCTCTCTCTTTATATCCCTCTCCTCCATCTTTATCTTCATTTCCATCTCCATCCCTCTTTATCTCTATCTCCTTACCCCCCCTCTCTCTCCCCCATATCTCCCACTCTTTTTGTCCACATATCTCCCTCTCTCTCCCTCTCTCCCTATTTCAAACATATCATTAGCCTATTGGTAATGGAGCCTTATTATCTTCCCAATTCAAAGGTTTTGATTTAGTTGTGTTTGTATCCCTGTAAGTAGATGCATATTTGATTTGAAGCTATCACTTCTCCATTGAGACCTTTGTTGCACAAACAAAATCATTTTTTAAATAGCCTACCAATTTACCTCATGTATACTACACAAATGTACATAAACAATAAACCAAAAAATTCCCTAATTGACCATCCACACTTCTTTGGTGTACCCATTGCACACCAAGGTGTGAATTCTAGTTTAATTCTTATTTGTATTTATCTATGTTTTGAAGTTAATAAAATTTGAAAAATAAAAAAAAGTGGCAAATAATTTAAGATTTAATTTAAATTTTTATTTTAATTGTGTAAAATCAAATCCCTATATCCTTCTATGTTAATTTATTGATGTGCTTTAAATTAAGTTTTATTTTATTATTTTAATAGTATGAATCCAAATCTCTATAAAATAGTAAATTAATTTTTGTGAGATTTTCTTTCATAAAATAATAATAATTATATATGTTATCACTTGAATATGCACCCTTTGTTGAACCATGTTCAACCACTCAGTGAAAACATTGGAAGACCTCTCAAAGTGTGGGCTTTGAAAAATAGAGATCAACCTTCTGAGAAGGTCAGCTTCCTAAATGGTTATCACCTACCTAAGCTATTCTACTGTTCTATCAAGGAAAAGGGAGAGAGAAAACATAAACTAAAAACTGAAAATGAAAATAAGAAGGTGATACACCAAACTAAACTAGGACATAAAACCCAGTCTACAAACATTTGACCACAATGACATAAATTAAACTTGCACAACTCATTACTGAATGCCTTTGCATAAGTGTTTCACAAAGAGGTCCTAATGCTCAAACTCCTAGGAGGAAGATAACTCCACAACTAAAATTCATTTGCATTTTTGACATGGTTTGCAACCTACATTAACATACTTTTGCATAAAGGTGCTAAAATATGAGACAAAGTTATAAATAAATGAACAATACCTCACAAATAACTTGATCAATCACTTGAATGCACACAATAATGCAAAGAACCAGTAGGCAAAACTTCAAATCAATGATGTCCAAGGCCTTCACTGTATTTCATATCCAAAACATGAGTTACAAAAGTATGCCAAAAAACTGACTAAGGACTAAAAAAGTCACTAAGTCCAGAAAAGTGCATAATTAGAACTAAGTACAATGAGTCAACAAAATTACTATAAACATCTCCCAAGCAATTGCACCAAAGAAGGAACTAGAATCTTCCTTGGTCATATGCCTCCAAAAAGCCTAAAAAGTAGCAACTAATTCTTCTCCAAAAGAGCTCCAAAGTGTGGAAAAAGTCAACTTTGACCAAGTCTACCATAAAGGAATCCCAAAAATGCTCCAAGTTGCTCCAAAAGCCTTCAAAATGATCAAAACAACCTCCTTTATTCTCTTCAAATGTTTGCATAATGGTCAAAACAACATCCTTGATTCATGGCACACGTTGGTTAACCTCTCTAACCTCTCCTAAATGCTTGAAAAAGCATCAAAGCACAACTAAATCCTTTTAAAGGAATTTACATATTATAACACCTTTACTCTACATTTAAAAAATAACATTTATAACTAAGTGATTTATAACTTTATCACTTAATTAAAATGTTTCACATGTTGAAACAAATGCAAAAATACAAAAGTCTTTAATTCAACCCTTGTGGAGATCAAAAGCAAAATAATAGAAGAGGCTTCCACACTTAGCAAATATATGAGGGACTTATAAAGTTTACTAGGCATGAAATTCACCACAGGCATATTAGTTTCTACTGCAAAAATTAAAGTGAAAGGAAAAAATTCCTAAGTAACCTATCAGCATAAGATTAGGGTTTTGGAAACCCTAATCAAGCCCACAATCACTTTTCATTTTACTTTGCATTCTCACTGTTGTCATGAAGGCACAACTATGAATATCTGAAAGGTTTTCCGGAAGATCTGTATACAATTTTTTTTGCAAAGAACTTCGAGACTAAGAAGAGTAAGCATAAATTTTTCTCTTTTCATCATTACCTGTCAACAAAATGTTGTTTCGAGCTCCATATTTATAATAATAATGGAGATGCTTTGCTTTCTATATTTTCCTTTTTCATATTCGAACTTATACTTGCAAATGGTTGTGGTTTTCTTGGTGCAAATGGGGAATATATTTGACATCCTATGCATTTTCTTTTTCCATGGTCGCGGCTGTGTTTTTCAAATGCATATTCCAAGCATTTTCTTTTCTATAGCATTCTTTTGTATTTTCATCATGGACATCTTTATTTTCTTTGTGATACCAAATAGCAGTGGCTAGCAGTGTTACAATCACCTTTGCTATGATATTATTCATGCAAGATTATAACATGAATGAGATCCCATGAAAGGGTGGTCGTTGAAGCAAGAACTCAATTGATCCACAAACAAAAGCCTCCCTCACTAACTCACTTTGTGGCATTTCTTTTATGAGATATCTGCCTACACAAAATTTTGATATCCTCATATGATCATTTAGTGTTATCCTTCTGTATTGAATATCTTCATCTCTTTTTTTACATGAAATGCTATAAAGCTTTACACAATCAATAAGCATGTTGCTCTCAAAATTTCCATACATTGTCTTCTACTATCTTGTCATAACTAGTGTCCAACCTCCATTCCATCCTATGAACCAAGTTGTGCCAGACCAAAAAGCATACCTTATCTTGAGAAAAGTTAGAATGATACTTCCTCTTTGTAGAAAACCCTATCATGCATTGTCCTTGTTATTTTTCCTTCCCTTCTAAAAAACTTAAACTTGACTAAAGTCCTTTCAAAAAAATGCTCATTAGAATATTCTAGAACATATTAGGCTCACTAAAATAATTTAAATCATCAAGACTCTAATTGTCAACTAAACCATGAAAAATAATCTCTAAAGCAACAAAATTGAACCATCTCATTCTCTTTGCACTTGTAGGCGAATGGGACACTCATTGGATCAACTTCAGTATTTTGAATTTCCTATTTGACCTACCTTTGACTATGCATCCTTTGATATCAATGTCAAAGATCTTGACACGATTTTATCTTCATGACACCATGCTAATGCTTCTTTGGACTGCCTTTGACTATGGCTATCATCTCTCCTTAAACCTGTTGTGCTTTCTTAGTCATGGTCGTCATACATCAGCAGAGAATGTCCTCTATGATTGCCCATCATAGCATGCCCTTTACACTCGTGAAAACTATTGAATTATGCTATAACAGAGTACTCAACTATCATGATCTAGAACCCTTGCTCATAACTATCTTTTTTCACTCAACACTAGATAACAAACAACTAAAGTACTCATATGGAGAATATTTTCCACTTCTAAAATTGATATGCTCATCACACTTGGATTTTTTCCTCTATCCTTCTTAAATGTACCTTCCTACTATACTTTGAGTCCTACAGACCTGCCATGGACATTTTGTTTGAAGGCTTTAAGATTTATCATGATATATTTTCTTAGACTAGCCATGTAAATTGTATTTGACCATGACACCAAGTTGAAGGTGTCCTCTTAAACTACGCACTGCCAACTTTTGGTGGCATTGTCACTCTTCACAATTCACCATATCTTCCACTGAATGTGGGCATATGCCCTATAATATTTTGAGGTAAACTACCATCATAGCTACGCAAAAACATAATTTGTGAACCTTGTGATGCAGGCATATAAAACTCTGTAAGGCTCCCCACATTCACCAAAGAGGAAGGCAAGAAGATTGGATCTACAAATTTTTCTTGAGACATAAAAATATGAATCAAACTCCAATCACTTGATCACATCTTATCTATATTTCCTTTTTGTGCAGATCACATTGTTCATTAGCTTTTTTATGCTTGCTTTCTCATTAGATTCATCCACTATGACATCTAGGCCTTTTTTTGACATTGTTGCCCTCTATCTTATTGCCTAAGTGACTGTAATTCATTATTATCTAACTATATGGGACCCTTTACTGTTACCAAGGTCTTGTTATACAAGTTTTTCCTTCATTTGTTGTCTCTACATTATTGAAAGAACTCTCTTAGGTTTCTATGCAAAACTTGCCTCATTCTTCCCTAGTTTACAGTCCCTTTTCCATGGTTATTGAATGTCTTGTATTGATACATGTTGCAAGTTAATAAGTATGATTCTCTTACACTCTCATCCATCTTCATTTATCCTTACCAATGGTGATAGTGACCTTGTTCTTCTGTCTAGTGATCTTGCTTCTCTTTTTGTGTTATATCTTTTTGTTCACAAGACTAAGCAACAACTCATAGCACTGCCTTCCTTCCTTGATGCATATAGTTGTCTTTGTAGGTCATGAGAATTATGACTTTCCTTTTGGTGTTGTGTGGATTCTTCATACTTTTGAGATCTAAAAAGAATAGCTACATTTGGTTTGTTCTTTATTGAGTGCCTCATTCTTCTTATTCATTATTCTTGACTCACTGCACCTCATTTGATGGCTTTGTGACCTACCCTAGTCATAAAAATTCCCTACTCTTGGTCTCATAAGCAATCAAGATGAAACTTTTTGAAGTTTTTTCATGACTGTCTTATTTCCTATATGAGATAGCCACCCTTGAAGTATTTCCATTAACAAGGCACCATTATGCAACTATGACTAGCATGAGTTTGTTGCCCTTTCATGAGATGACTATACTATTCAAAAGAGACAAGTTATCCTTGTACTATTTCATTGGGCTTGTTTGGTAACCACTTTATTGTGTTATTCAACCTATCATTTGATTGGATTGTCTCAAGGTATTTACAAGTCTCTGTAATTCCATTTTATATATGCATAAAAATTCTCCTTGCATTGCAAACATGTCTGAATTGTACTAAAAAAATTATGAGCAATATCATGTGATTGTTATGGTGAATACACACTTCATATCTCTCTCAAACATCAAGAGGGTAGCATGCTGGTCTCAACCCTTGTGGGAGCCTCATTTTACCCCACATGTTGTAACCAGATGAAACAAAACAGTAATAAGGATTCACCTACATTTGCACAATGAGAAAACATGTTAGATAAAATAGAGCATATGATAGATGTTTTGATATCTCTTTTTGTTTTCCTGGACATCTGTGGTATGCAAGCTATCTTAATGCACATGAGGATGAAATTATATGTTTATAGATATATGCACATGTATTGACTGGTGATTCATCATTGCTCTAACAACACTCTTCTCACAGATGCAGGAACACTAGGAGCAGCAAGGAGAGCATCAACTGGAGAGTGGACAAGCGAGAAGGACTGAAGATGATGCAAAACAAGACAACTGGGATTCATCATTTAGGCAATGACAGGTCCCCTTTCTCTACATATGTATTTTTCATTATTATCTATAAATGTATAGTTTTTTCTATCATCTGCATTCAAATAGTTAGTTCCACGGCTTGTGTGGAACACCATACATTTATATTATCAATAAATACTACTTTTTGAAGAAAATGATTCTTTCTCTTCTTTGTTTTATGCATATGTATGATGTGATGATGTAGTCGTTAGATATTTTCCTTTATGCATATGAATATGACATAGCAGGGAATGGATGTACCTTTTGTTTTCACTTTTTAAAAACATAATTAGCTCTACCTATTTGAGTTAGGAGAAAAAATAGGTAGCATTTTTGGAAACATCTGCTATATGTTTTCCTATTAAATATCATGACCAGTTGCCTAGGATTATCCATTGGTCACAGAGTCACCTAAAAGCTGACACAACTTGAAAAGAGTCCTAAAAATTACTACAACTCATCAGACCAGTACATGATACCCTGGAAACTTATTCAAACACCAAAACCTCAGAGGAAAACTACTAACTATTTTGAAAAAACACTTAGGAAATTGAAAACTACATCTAGAAACCTATTCTAACCTACCCTAACCAACAAAGAAGTTGGTCAAACAAAACCATTGACTGACTTTGCAAAATAACACCCCTTTCTAACCAACAACTGATGCATTACATGGTCATACATTGTTGAAAGAACATGAAACACATGCAGATATTCAATAGACTATTGTAATGTTTCATGAAAGATGAAAATGAACTCACTTACACCTTGATTTTGATCATGCCTATTGTTGTCCTAGACTGGACAAGTGAGTTGAATTTGATCACTTTCAGCTGCAACTCCAAAATAAGCTTCTTCTTCAATTACATCCTCATACTTGGGTGCAAGCATGACCTTTGGTACTTTAGTGGCCTCAAAATTAGCTAAATATCTAATTTGAAAACCCCTAGAATGAACAAACTTTGAACTACCATTGCTGGTTGCTTCTCTTTTTTCCAGTTTTTCATGGCTATCCTGCTTCATGGCTAAGTTTAGACTAGAGAGAAGGCAATTTGAATGATTAAAAATAGCATAATTTCCTTCTCCTTGCATAATAACTTGCCATGTTGATTCCTCCTCCATGGTCAATGGACAATCCTCTTCCACTAGGGTGGCTAACTCATCAAAGCTATCAGCTCTCAGAAGGCTCTTAGGGATAGCTGACTCAAGTTCCAATTCATCATTATCATCCAAGGAAGTATACTCCAACGCAGGCTTGTCCTATTCAATGAAGGTAGGAAAAAGTTCAAACAATGAAGAAGCATCTTGAAACAAACTTTCATCTGATAAATCAGCTTCAAGCTCTGTTGTACAACATAAAGGAAGCTTGTGAACCTGTTGTTCTAGTTCAACATGACTATCAACTACTTCAACCTATTATGATTCCTTGTTATCCAACTTTGAACAAAATTGTTCAATTATCTCTGTGCAAACCTCTTCGTAAAGCTCAACATTAGTTTTCTCATTCATAACATGCTCGAAGATATCAAAGCTCATACCTTGGAAAATGATGTCAGGTTCAGATTTATGCTCCTCTTTATGGTCCAAGGCCCCATTTTCATACTGACTGTCATCAATCAACAACTCACCACATTATTTGATGTCTTCTTGTTGTTCTAAAACTTCATCCTTGTCAACAAAACGAGTCAGTTTATCAGATGAGAATATCAACTCTTCCTTTTGGCCCCCATCCACTTTCCTTACACCTTGTTGCTTTTCCTTGATGCTTGGGATTATAAACACATGCTCTTTCAACTTAGCAATTTCATCATAGTTGTCCATGTTAGATACAGCTGGCAAGGGAACTTGAAAAGGTTGCAACACTTTTGATTTCTCTTCAAAAGAAGGTTCATCTTGTTTGAAACTTAATACATTGAACCTCAAAACCCCTTACCCAAAGAATGGGTTTGGAAAAGAAAGTGTTGAATCTGCTTCAAATTTTTGAGCTTGAACAAGCAGAAGCTTCTTCTCCTCCTCTTTTGCAACTACCTCTCTTGCAAGAGTTTCCTCATATTGCCTCTTTTGCCACTCCATCTCCTATTCTCTTTCAACAACCCTCATCTGCTCTTGAAAGATTGACATTATGTCTTCTATGCTCATGTTATCAACATGTTGAAGCTGATTTTGTGAACAACCATATTGACTTGGAATAAAATGGATTTCTTGAGGTTGATTATGACCATCTAGAGGTTGCCAAATAGGATGAGTAGGGGTGGGTGGGTGGATAGAATATTGAACTTGCTAGCTACTTGTTCTAGAAAAGGTGTTTGGACCATTTTGGATGAGGCCAACAATATATCCATTTTGATATGGTTGGTAGGAAATGGCATGAACATCTCTTTCATGAAATAGAGAATGGTATAATATATTTCCATGAAATGAAGACATCCCTTTTCATTCAAGCAGTTGGTAAGTTAGAAAATCAGATTTGCTTTCAATAAATTTTGAAAAATACCAAAACTAGTGCTGCTAAAACCAGTAAACTTAAGCTCAGATTCGCCAAGTATGTGATTTGATTGCCTCAAAAAGGTTGAAACTACTACTGTACACACCAAACAACAGTAATATAAGGTCTGAAATGAACTGAAAATCAGTTCTTAGTCCCACCGGGTGTGCCAAAATTGTTATCACCTAAATGTGCACCCTTTGTTGAACCCTGTTCAACCACTTAGTGAAAACATTGGAAGACCTCTCAAAGTGTGGGCTTTGAGAAACAGAGATCAACCTCCGGAGAAGGTCAGCTTCCTAAATGGTTATAACCTACCTGAGCTATTCTAATATTCTATCAAGGAAAAGGGAGAGATAAAACATAAACTAGAAAGTGAAATTGAAAATAAGAAGGTGATACACCAAACTAAACTAGGACATAAAACCCAGTCTACAAACACTTGACCACAATGACATAAATTAAACTTACACAACTCATTACTGCATGCCTTTGCATAAGTGTTTCACAAAGAGATCCTAATGCTCAAACTCCTAGGAGGAAGATAACTCCATAGCTAAAATTCATTTGAATTTTTCACACATTTTGCAACCTGCATTAACATACTTTTGCATAAAGGTGCTACAATATGAGACAAAGTTATAAGGAAATGAACAATACCTCACAAATAGCTTGATCAATCACTTGAATGCACACAATAATGCAAAGAACAAGTAGGCAAAACTTCAAATCAATGATGTCCAAGGCCTTCAATGTATTTCATATCCAAAACATGAGTTACAAAAGTATGCCAAAAAACTGACTAAGGACTGAAAAAGTCACTAAGTCCAGAAAAGTGCATAATTAGAACTAAGTACAGTGAGTCAAGAAAGTGACTATAAACATCTCCCAAGCAGTTGCACCAAAGAAGGAACTAGAAGCTTCCTTGGTCATATGCCTCCAAAAATCCTAAAAAGTAGCAACTGATTCTTCTCCAAAAGAGCTCCAAAGTGTGGAAAAAGTCAACTTTGACCAAGTCTACCATAAAGGCATCCCAAAAATGCTCCAAGTTGCTCCAAAAGCCTTCAAAATGATCAAAATAGCCTCCTCCATTCTCTTCAAATGTTTGCATAATGGTCAAAACAACATCCTTGATTTGTGGCACATGTTGGTTAACCTCTCCTATATGCTTGCAAAAGCATCAAAGCACAACTAAATCCTTTTAAAGGAATTTACATATTATAATACCTTTACTCTACATTTAAAAAATAACATTTATAACTAAGTGATTTATAACTTTATCACTTAATTAAAATGTTTCACATGTTGAAAAAAATGTAAAAATACAAAGTCTTTAATTTGACCCTTGTGGAGATCAAAAGCAAAATAATAGAAGAGGCTTCCACACTTAGGAAACATGTAAGGAACTTATAAAGTTTACTAGGCATGAAATTCACCACGGGCATATTAATTTTTGTTGCAAAAATTAAAGTGAAAGGAAAAAATGCCTAAGTCACCTATTGACATAAGATTAGGGTTTTGGAAACCCTAATCAAGCTCACAACCACTTTTCATTTTACTTCACATTCTCACTGTTGTCATGAAGGCGTCACCATGAATCTCTGAAAGCTTTTCCGAAAGCTCTGTATACAATTTTTTTTGCAAAGAACTTTGAGACTAAGAAGAGTAAGCATAAAATTTTCTCTTTTCATCATTACCTATGAACAAAATGTTGTTTCAAGCTCCATATTCAAAATAATAATGGAGATGCTTTTCTTTCTATATTTTCCTTGTTCATATTCAAACTTATACTTACAAATGGTTGTGGTTTTCTTGATGCAAATGGAGAATATATTTGACCTCATGTGAATTTTCATTTTCCATGGCCACGACTATGTTTTTCAAATACATATTTCAAGCATTTTCTTTTCTATAGCATTCTTTTGTATATTCATCATGTGGGCATCTTTATTTTCTTTGTGATGCCAAATAACAACGACCAATTCAGTGTTACAATCACCTTTTCTATGATATTATTAGTGCAAGATTATAACATGAATGAGATTCCATGAAAGGGTGGTCAGTTGAAGCAAGAACTCAACTGCTCCACAAACAAAAGCTGCCATCACTGTCTCTCTTTGTGGCATTTCTTTTATGAGATCTCTGCCTACACAAACTTTTGATATCCTCGTATGATCATTTAGTGTTATCCTTTTGTACTGAATATCTTCATCTCAATTTTTTTACATGAAATGCTATAAAGCTTTACACAATCAATAAGCATGTTGCTCTCAGAACCTCCATACACTGTCTTCTACTATCTTGTCATAACTAGTGTCCAACCTCCATTCCATCCTATGAACCAAGTTGTGCCAGACCAAAAAGCATACCCTATCTTGGGAAAAGTTAGCATGATACTTCCTCTCTGTAGAAAACCCTATCATGCATTGTCCTTGTTCTTTTTCCTACCCTTTTAAAAAACTTAAACTTGACTAAAGTCCTTTCAAACAAATGCTCACTAGGATATTCTAAAACATATTAGGCTCACTAAAATAACTTAAATCGTCAAGAAATGATTGTCAACTAAACCATGAAAAATAAGCTCTAAAGCAACAAAACTAAACCATCTCATTCTCTTTGTGCATGTAGGCAAATGGGACACTCGTTGGATCAACTTCAGTATTTTGAATTTCCCATTTGACCTACCTTTGCCTGTGCATCCTTTGATATCAATGTCAAAGATCTTGACATGATTTTATCTTCATGACACCATGCTAATGCTTCTTTGGATTGCCTTTGACTATGGTTGTCATCTCTCCTCAAACCTTGTTGTGCTTTCTTAGTCATGGTCGTCATACATCAGCAAATAATGTCCTCTATGATTTCCCATCGTAACATGCCCTTTACACTCATGAACACTATTGACTTTTGCTATAACATAGTACTCAACTGTCATGACCTGCAACCCAAGTTCTCATAAGTATCCTTTTTCACTCAACACTGGATAGCAAATAACTAAAGTACCCATATGGAGAATATTTTCCACTTCTAAAATTGATATGCTCATCACACTTGGATTTTGTCCTCTATCCTTCTTGATTGTACCTTCCCGCTATCCTTTGAGGCCTACAAATCTAACATGGACATTTTGTTTGAAGGCTTTAAGATTTATCATGATATCTTTGCTTAGACTAGCCATGTAAACTATATTTGACTGTGACACCCTATTGAAAGTGTCCTCATAAACTGCTCACTATCAACTTTTGATGGCATTGTCACTCTTCACAGTTCACCATATCTGCCACTGAACATGGGTATATTCCCTATAATATTTTAAGGTAAAATGCCATCATAGCTACACACAAACATAATTTGTGAACCTTGTGATGCAGACATATAAAAGTCTGTAAGGCTCCTCACATTCACCAAAGAGGAAGGAAAGAAGATTGGATCTGCATATTTGTCTCGAGACATAAAAATCTGAATCAAACTCCAATCACTTAATTACATCCTATATGTCTTTCCTTTTCATGCAGATCACACTGTTCATTAGCTTGTTTATGCTTGCTTTATCATTAGATTCATCCACTATGGCATCTAGGCCTTTTGTTGACTTTGTTTCCCTTTGACTTATTGCCTAAGTGATTGTAATTCATTATTATCTCACTGTATGGGACCCTTTACTGTTACCAAGGTCCTGTTATACAAGTTTTTCCTTCATTTGTTGTCTTTGCATTATTGAAAGAACTCTCTTAGGTTTCTATGCAAAACTTGCCTCATTCTTCCCTAGTTTATAGTCCCTTTTCCATGGTTATTGAATGTATTGTATTGATACATGTTGCAAGTTAATAGGTATGATTTGGTTGCACTCTCATCCCTCTTCATTTGTCCTTACGAATGGTGATAGTGACCTTGTTCTTTTGGCTGGTGATCTTGCTTCTCTTTCTTTTTTATATCTTTTTGTTCACAAGACTATCCAACAGCTCATAGCACTGCCTTCTTTCCTTGATGCATATAGTTGTCTTCATAGGTCATGAGAATTATGAATTTCCTTTTGGTGTTGTGTGGATTCTTCATACTTCTGAGATCTGAAAAGAATAGCTACATTTGGTTTGTTCTTTATTGAGTTCCTGACTGTTCTTGTTCATTATTCTTGACTCACTACACCTCACTTGATGGCTTTGTGACCTGCCCTATTCATAAACATGCCCTACTCTTGGTCTCATAAGCAATCAAGATGAAACTCTTTGAAGTTTCGTCATGACTGTCTTATTTCCTATATGAGATAGCCACCCTTGAAGCATGTCCATTAACAAGGCACCATTATGCAACTATGACTAGCATGAGTTTGCTTCCCTTTCATGAGATGACTATACTATTCAAAAGAGTCAAGTTATCCTTGTACTATTTCATTGGGCTTGCTTGGTAACCACTTTATTGTGATATTCAACCTGTCATTTGATTGGACCGTCTCAAGGCATTTACAATCCTCTGTAATGTGATTTTATATATGCATAAAAGTGCTCCTTGCATTGCAAACATGTTTGAATTGTACTAAAAAAATGATGAACAATATCATGTGATTGCTATGGTGAATACACACTTCATATCTCTCTCAAACATCAAGAGGGAAACATGTTAGGCTCAACCCTTGTGGAAGCCTCATTTTACCCCACATGTTGTAACCAAATGAAACAAAACAATAACAAGTATTCACCTATATTTGCATAATGAGCAAACATGTTAGATAAAACAAAGCATATGATAGATGTTTTTGATAACTCTTTTTGTTTTCCTGGACATCTGTGGTATGCAAGCTATCTTAATGCACATGAGGATCAGATTATATGTTTATGAATATTTGCACATTTATTGACTGGCAATTCTTCATTGCTCTAACAACACTCTTCTCACAGATGCAGGAACACTAGGAGCAACAAGGAGAGCATCAACTAGAGACTGGATAAGCAGGAAGGACTGAAGATGATGCAAAACAAGACAACTAAGATTCATCATTCAGGCAATGATAGGTCCCCTTTCTCTACATATGCATTTTTTATTATTATCTATAAATGTATAGTTTTTTCTATCATCTGCATTCAAATAGTTAGTTCCACGGCTTGTGTGGAACACCATACATTTATATTATCAATAAAGACTACTTTTTGAAGAAAATGATTCTTTCTCTTCTCTGTTGTATGCATATATATGATGTGATGATGTAGTCTTTAGATGTTTTCCTTTAGGCATATGAATATGACATAGCAGGGAATGGATGTACCTTTTGTTAAATCACTTTGTAAAAACATAATCAACTCTACCTATTTGAGCTAGGAGAAAAAATAGATAACAATATACATTAAAAAATTATTCTTAAAAAAATGTAAAAATAAATATCATTTATTTATTTTAGAAAGATTTAATGAAATTACTTAATAAAGTAAAAAATGAAAAATTATTCTAAAAAAATGTTAAAAAAATAGTTTACCTTGCCCATAACACACCAAACTTCTTACCCAATTATGTTTAAGAAAATTAATTTTTACAATTTTTAAAGTTAAGTATTTAACATGTTCACTTTAAAATAAATTAAACTAGCAATCATACATTTTGTGTGCAATGGGTACGTCAAATAATTTTATGAGAATTTTAAAGTTCAGTAGTTTGTTTTGTAGAAATTTGGAAAATGTGTCATAAGTAAGAAAAAAACACATTGTTATAATTGTAGACACCTAAATTTGGACACTTAATTTATCCAAATTTATCCTCTTTCATCTAAACATCCCTTTATCCGCATCAATTAAGTAATATCACTATTATTTAATTAATCCCTCTAAAGCTCTTTTAATCCCTAAGGTATCTAGTTAAATAATTAAATACCTTCCTCTTTTCATCAAATGAATTAAATAAATATCACATTTATTTAATTCCTCACATCCTCCATCATTTTTATCTTATCCTAATCCATCTTCTAATCCCACCATTAGGGATGTGCACATGCTTAATCCTTGATTAGGATGTGTCACATCCTCCAACTTTTGCAAGTTGGCCTCTAATCTCTCTTATCCACCTAACCCTCCTCTAATCCCTCTTAGCAATCTAATCCTCTTTCTTAGTCATAGTTAATTTATGATTAAGATATGCACACCCCTAATCATCATTAGGGTCCCATCCTCCATAATTTCCCACTTGCCTCTAATGAGTCCTTAATTAGCCTAATCAAGTACTTGCACAACCTTAATCATATGGTTAGACCAACCTAATCCTCTTCCCATTTATGACATGTGTCCTTAGTCAACCTTATTAAAGGCTTTCTCCTTTTGGGCAAGGCACTCCACTTCCCCATGTGAATTTTTAATTCACTTTTTAATCCCCCAATGCACTCAAAAGGAATTTTTAATTCCTTCACTTCTTCCCACATGTCCTCTCTTTATTCTTTATTCTTTCCCTTCTTCCCATGAGAATATTTGAGGAATTTTTAATTCTTCACATGTCCTCTCACCCACATGGGACAAGGACATCCTTTATGAGGATATCTTGATCAAATCCCAATGGTACTTTGAAGTACATCCATGTCATGTACTTCCCTTACACCTCATCTCCACATCATCTTTTCTAAGACTCTTCCTTTTCCACATGTCAAAATGTGAGGGCTTGTGAGTTCTCAACTCACCATAACCCTACATCTTAGCCATGTTGGGATCAATCTCAACCGTCCATTTCTTCTTGGAATTCTCAAAATTCCTATAAATACCCCCTCTTTTCTCTCATTTGGGAGGAGATCATTTTTCTAGCCAAACTCTTACAATTTTGTTTCTCAATCTACACTTAGCCATTTGCATCCATTTTGTCCAACTATCTTGCATCTCACACTTCACATCTTGCATCTACTTGCCATCAAGGAGAATACATCTCATCTACAATCGAAGGGCCAACCAAAGAACAACTCTATAAGGTAAAAGGTTCCATTTTTATGCTGTTAAGTTCATCATTTGCCCAATCTTGAAGTGTAGGGTGTTTTTAGTTGTTATTTGCACTCTCTTTAGTTTGTTGCTCATATTTTAATGATTATATTCCCCTATCACAATAATAATTAAGGTTTTTCATAAGTTAGTTTATTTATGGAAGGTTAAATTTGTAAAAGAAGTATAACTTCATAAAATACAAATCAATGATTGTGTAGGAAAATTGGTTAAAATTGAACAATGTGTCATAGGTTAGATTAGAGTTAGATGCTTGATTTTGGAAAAAACTCATTGTATTAATGAAGAGAATATGATTAAATAAATGATAGTGCACTTCAATTCATTTATATAAAAATGTAGATGTCTGTAGACATACATTTTGGATATATATACAATGTTGTAAATATAGTTTATTGTTTAAACACAATATTATAGATATAAATTACTTTTTTTTACAACATTTTTACATGATCTATATTGAACAATATAATTTTTTATTATTTGAAATACAACAAGTTAAAATCACTATGTTGAAGTTGTAAATTACATTAAACTCATTCTCACCTTTGGTAGAGTTCATTTGTAGATGTTCAACAATGGGAAACATAGTGTAAGTGAGTCATGAGAGGAGCATGTAATAAAGCAAATATGAGATATAATTTACATGAAAAAATAAATTTAACTTTGTGTTTATTTGTTTCTTAGCAAGCTTAGTTGATAATGTAGATATGAGATAAATAAAGGGGCATACCTGTTGTTAGCGTAACCTCCTTTAGGTTTGTGAATTGTTGTTTTGTGATAGTGCATTCAAACGTTCCTCTTCCCTTTCTCGTTGAGCCACAAATGGGCTATGTTGCATGTGTGCATATGTTTGGAATGTGAAGGAAGGTTGTATGCGAATGCATGACAATTCATGAACTCTTGAAATAGCTGTGAATGTCAACTCATGTCAATCAATGTTGCCAATATTGATTGTTTCCCTTTGTAGTGTGAGGCCTTGTGACTTGTGAATTGTTAAGACCCATGCCATTTTTAGTGGAATTTGATGGCGACGACCAGACATTCCTCTTCCCTTTCTTGTTGAGCCACAAATGGATTATGTTGCATGTGTGCATATGTTTGGAATGTGAAGGAAGGTTGCATGCGAATGCATGACAATTCGCGAACTCTTGAAATAGCTGTGAATGTCAACTCTTGTCGATCAATGTTGCCAATATCGATTGTTTCCCTTTGTAGTGTGAGGCCTTGTGACTTGTGAATTGTTAAGGCCCATGCCATTTTTAGTGGAATTTGATGGTGACGACCACAACTCATTGGGGTTATAGGTATATTTTTTGGGTTGTTATGATCCCAAGCCGATCCAATGTAATTTTTAAAATGAACAACAATAATTAAAAACAAACTGAATAAAACAAAGAAATATATTGTAGTGAGGTGAAATAGTAGATTAGGGTAAAGTGAAAAGTTTGTCAATAAACAACCTAAATATAAAGTATAATAGTAAATATTATAATAATATAAATTTTCTATAAAATAATAAATATATAATAAAAAAATAAATATTTTTAAAATCAATTATGTTTTAACATTTTTATATATTTATTAATTGATTATATATGTATTTTATATAAAATTTATATTATGAATATGTTTTACTATTATATTTTATGCTTTATTTTATTATTTTATATTTATAATATTAATTATAATCATATTACAAATAAATACTATTTAAAACAAAAATTATATATTATATTATATTTAATAAAAAATATATAGTTTATATAAAATTTATATTATTAATAATAAGTATCATTATATTATATATAATTTAATTTATATTATATTATATATATATAGAGACTGCAAGAATCGGTTGGGGGTAAACTTTTTCACGTGACCGGTGGCGCTGACACAACACGCCCTTCGGTACCACGAGTTTGGGGAGAGACTAGACCTCATGACCTCTTGCCTACAACAGGATGCTTTAGCCAATTGAGCTAGGCCCCCCACCCCATATAAATTATATATTAAATATTAATTACATATTATATTATATTTGTATTTTAAATATAAATTTACATTATATAAAATATAGCATGTAATAAATTTTTTAAAAATAGTTGTACCAAGTAACAGTAATTTTTACTAAAAAACATGCAAAATAATAAAAAGAGAATAATAATATTTTTTTAAAAAACATGTAAAATAGTAAAAAGGGAATAATAATAGTGTAATTTGTATATAGAAAATATTATATACAATAATAAGTATCATTACATTATGTATAATTTAATTTACATTATATAAATTATATATTAAATAATAATTATATCTTATATTATATATGATTTTGATATGAGAGAAATATCCAACAAACCTTAATTATCTTGGTGGACAGGAAGAATGGAGTGTGAGCACGCGGGTTTATTGCAGTCCCACAGCCTGTAGCAGGGCGCGGTCTGCATGTCTTCGCCCCTTTGTGCATGTCGTGTCCTGTTGCAAATCGAGTATTGGTGTTTGTTTTCCAGCATGGGGTGGGGTTTAAAAGCTTGCAGGGAGGGGGAGTTTATTGAATGCTTTCTCTCATTTCTTCTTTGTGTGTTGTTGTTCAATATCGATGTTGAGTCGTGTGGTTTGTGGTGATTGTAGGTGTTCTCCATCTTCTTTTTCTCTGTGTTAGTTTGTGGTTTATGTTGGTTCGTGTGTGGGTTGGTGAGAACATGGCAGAGCATCAAACTTCTACCAACTTGGTAGTGGTTGGGGGTGGTGCGTTTCAAATTGGCTCTTCTTCAATTTGAAAGCTCAGTAGTCGGAGTCCTTTTATGTGGGGGAGGGCCCTAAATTGAAGAAAGTGAATGGTTGTTTGCCTAGAAGCTAGGATAGGCCGGTTTTGGTCATTTCTCCTAAATTTGTTGTTGATGACATCTCTTATTGGAGTAGACATGCTCTTATCTGCAAATTTATTGGGATTCATATACCTTTGTCAGCTTTGGATGCTTGGATTAGGCGTTCATGGTAGGTTGAGGGAGACATGGAGCTTATGGTGGCTGCGAATAGTTACTTTGTGGTTTTTTTTTTCCAATATGGTTGATAGGAATCGAGTTTTTGAGGGAGGACCCTACTTTTATAATCATGTTGGTTTATTTATCAAACCCTAGCATATGGGTTTTAATTCAGTTGAAGACTTGTCATTGAGGTTTCCTATCTAAGTTCATCTGTCGTGACTTCCCTTGGAGTTCTAGAGAGAAGATATTTTACAATGGATTGCTACTCTTCTTGGTAAGCCTGTTGCAGTTGCTCAACAACCCTTGAAAAAAGGTGATTTATTTTGCTCGGATCTGTGTGGTGATAGATTTGAACAATCCCTTACCAAATTCTCTATAAATTTGTCTTGGTTCTATGTCTTAGGTTCAACAACTTGATTATGAATCCCTTCCTTTTTGTTGTTGGGTTTGTCATGAGTATGGACATCTTCAGAAGCAATGTCTTAGGATTAATAAAGCTCCTCCTTCTAATTCCTCCCCTTTGACTTCAACTCAAAAAGTTGTTAAGAAGGATAAAGGGAAATCTTCCATCATGGAGGGTGCATCGGATAAAGATGGCTTTGTGCCTATTAAGTCTCAAACTAAGGGTCATGGTCAGAAGAGATCATTGAAGGATAGACATACTGAAGAGGACTTTAATCAATTTGAGGTGTTGGACACTTCCACCTTGGAGGAAGGAATTCTGCCGGATGTGCCTTCTAGTGATGTTGGTATGGGTTGTGATGTGCTGCAGGGACAAGAGTCTGGTCATGATCTTCATTTCTCATAGGGTGTGCAAGATCATCTAGAGTCTCTGAATGGTCCTATGCAGGATGATGATGATGATGATATTGTTTTGGCAGATTTGGAAAAGGAGGGGCTAGTTTTTGGCAAGAGCAAGGGATCTTCTCTACCCTTGGGGGTGCAACAATGCACACTTATGAAGGGTTCATTTGAGCATTCTTCTAAAAGTGGTCACAAGAAGGATCTTGAGAAGATTAAACGTATTGGAGATTTGTTGGTGGAATTTGGTTCTGTTAAACCCATTGATGCTCACTTTTCTCCTTCTCCTCCATGATTTTTCTCTCATGGAATGTAAGGGGTTTGAATAACACCTCCCATCAAAATGCTATTCATGATTTGGTTGTTGTCCATTCTTTGGACATTTTTTGTGTTCAAGAGACTAAACTTTTAGTTGATTTCATGCTTTAGTGTGCTTCTCACATCTGGTATTTTGGTCAACGTCAGTGCATTGGTTCTCAAGGGAGCTCTGGGGGTTTGGATCTTTTCTAGGACCCAAGAAATATTGCTCCACTTTGGTGGATTTCTAGTTATTCTACTATTTCCATGGTTACCTCTTCTTTGGAAACAGGTGAGACCATTTTGGTTACTAATGTTTATGCCTTGACTGATATTCATGGAAAAATCCAACTTTGGGCTCATGTAAGGTATGTTAGATCATGTGCTCCATATCTTCCTTGGGTCTTAGTTGGTGATTTTAATTCTATGTTGAACTTGGAGGAGAAAAGAGGTGGGTTGCCTCGATTTGGGCCTGCTTCTGATATTTTTTAGGAGAATGTGGATTCACTTGCTTTAATTGCTGTTAAGCCTTCCAATGGGGTTTTCATGTGGAATAATAGACAGAGTGGAGAGGAAGCGATCTCAAAAAAGCTAGATAGATTTCTTGTTTCTTGTTTCTTGTTTTTGGGTGGGAGGTAGATTGGTTACTAGTTCTGAGATTCTTGATTGGAGGGAATATGATCATTGGCCAATTAAACTTTCAGTAACCTCTTTTACAGTTCCCAAGAATCCTCCTTTTAAGTTTCAACTTATGTGGCTTTGAGAGTCTTCTTTGTATGATCTTATAGCCCTGTGGTGGCGTGATGGAAGCCCTGCTTATGGTACAACTATGTAAACCTATGTTAAGAAACTTCAGTATGTCAAATTTCACCTCAAGAGATGGAATAGGATGAGTTTGGAAATCTCAAGGTTATGAAGAGGAATGCTCATATGTGCCTTGATGTGATTACTCACCAAATTCAAGATTTTGGTTTCTCTGATGCTTTAGGTTAAGCAAAATCCTAGGTAGCAAGAGTAGTGGCGAAGTGGGAGCTCTAGGAGGAGATTTTTTGGAAGCAAAAGGCTCGGATTTGATTGGCTTAAGGAAGGGGACAAGAATACTGCTTTCTTCCATCATTTTGTGCAGGCTCGTCGCAATAGAAGTTTTATCTCCTCTCTGGTCAACACAAATGGGATCCACATATCTTCTTTGCAAGCTTTGTCTTGTGAGGCCAGACAGTTTTATTCTGCTTTTCTTTCTTTTTTTTCTTTTTTTTCTTTTTTTCTGAGGATTCACCCCTTGTAGAGGATGAGGAGAATTTGATCCTTGCTTGCATTCCCTCCTTGATCTCCAAGGAGATGAATGATTTCCTCATTCGCTCGATTTCTTTGCCTAAATTGGAAGAGGTTGTTTTTGGGATGAATAAAGGTAAAGCTCCAAGTCCGAATGATTTTCTTGTTGAATTTTTCAAGAATTTTGGGATATTATAAGTTTAGATTTGTTGGAGGTTGCTCGAGAATCTCTTCATAGTAAGCAGATGCTTCGTGCCTTGAACTCTACGTTTTTGGTTCTCATTCCTAAAAAGGAAGGTCCTGATCAGCTCAAATTCTTTAGATCTATTGCTTTTTGTAATGTGGTGTACAAAATTATTACTAAATTGATTGTAGAAAGGCTCAAAGTTTGTCTTCCTTCTATGATCTCTAAGGATCAAGGGGGTTTATGGCTAGTAGATAGATTTTGGATGGGGTGGTGGTTACTTCTGAAGTCATTCACTCTATTACAACTTCTAAGGAGAAGTCTATGTTCATCAAGTTGGATATGGCCAAAGCTTATGATAGAGTTAAGTGGAGTTTTTTGCAGAGAATTCTCTTAGGCTTTGGTTTTAGTCCAGATTGGGTCAGTTGAACTATGAGTTGTGTTACCTCTTCCTCTATTTTTGTTATTATGAATGGGGAACCTTTTGAGCTTTTTGGGGCTTCTAGGGGCCTTTGTCAAGGAGATCCTCTCTCCCCTTATCTGTTTATTATTATGGATGAGGGTCTGGGAAGATTTCTTAAGTCGTGTGTTTCCCAGGGAAAGATCCAAGGTTGGTGTTGGGGCAATGGGTTGCCACAACTCTCTCATCTTTATTTTGTGGATGACACTTCTCTTATGGGGAGGGCTTTCCTTCAGGAGGGTGCTTCATTTAGATGGGCTTTGGATATTTACCTTGCTACTTCAGGTCAGAAAGTCAATGAGCACAAGTAAACTATTTTCTTTTTTAATACTCCTTAAGCTATTCAATGACAGATTGCTAATATTCTGAGGTTTTAGATTGGGTCTCTTCCCTTTATTTATCTGGGAATACTTCTTGCTATTGGTAGGTAGCTCAGGTCTTCTTGGAAAAATTTGCTTGATAAGCTACGCAGTAAAGTCATTCATTAGACTCATCATTGGCTTTCTACTACTGTGAGAGTGACTCTTTTGAAGTTTGTTATCCAAGCTCTCCCTATTTACAGGTGTTTTGTTCAGGTGACTCCTTTGTATTTCTTAAGGGAGTTTGATGCTCTCTCACTGCAATTTCTTTGGAGTGGTAACTTGCAGTTGGCTACGTGGAGTCACATTAAGTGGTAAATCATTTGTAGGCCACAGAAAAAGGGGGGTCGGTTTACGTTCTACTGTTTTGAATGGGGAAGCTCTTGCATCCAAGTTATATTAGTGTTGGTGTACTAGTTAGCATCAACTTTTGGCCTGTATTCTCACCCAAAAGTATCTTAAGGATGTTAATACTTTTGATGTTCCTCATTTCCCTTTAGAAGGAAGGGGATCTATGATTTGGCATACTCTGAAATCAGAGGCTTAGTTGGTTAAGAAGGGGCTTTTTTGGATTTGTTATACAGGTTCTCAGGCTCTTTTTTGGTGGGATTCTTGGGATGGTCACCCTCCTATTCTTTCTTCTTACCCTCACCTCCAATATCTTTGTGATCATTTTACTACTACAGGTTGGAATATGGTTGAGCATTATAAGACTGTTCAAAATATTGGTCTGGTTGCTAGCCTTAGATGGAAGCACTCCTTGGATTGGATGCTAGGAGGGTCTGAGGAGGATAGGCAAGAGCTGGCTCAAATTCTTGCAACACGTGAATGCAATTCCATGGAGGGGCAGGATGTCTTGGCTTGGAGTAACAGTGATTTATCTGGTAAGTACTATGTTTCACAGGTTATGGAGAGTTGGTTAGGCAGATGTTTGGGGACACTAAGGTTCCTTGGTGGAAGCACGTGTGGAACACATTTTCTTGGCCCAAGTGCAATTTTTTTATGTGGTTGGTGGTCCTAAACCGGTGTCTTTCTTGGGATAACTTGTGCAAGCGAGGGTTCCAAGGTCCCTCGATGTGTGTTTTGTGTTGTAATAGTGAGGAGAGTGTCCCTCATCTCTTCTTCCAATGTTCCTTCTCTAGGAAGCTTTTACACCTATGGTGGGGTGTGTGGAACTAGGCTTGCTGGCATGTCTCTTCTTTGGCAGAGTTCTTTTCCCAGTGGGGGAAGGCCCCTGTTAATAACTCTTTTCTTCAAGTTGCTTAGGCTCTTGGACTAACCTTTATTATCTGGCATATCTAGCTGGAAAGGAATCGTAGGATTTTTCAAGATGTGAAGTTGGTTGTCCAACATTTGTGGTGGAAAATTATTCATTCTTTGGGAGAAACTATTTCGGCTAAGTGTGACTTGGCTAAGGTTGTGGATCTAGGAGATGTTGCCTGTTGCACTAATCTCAACCTTCCTTTTCAGAGGGGTGCTGGCAAGATCAAGAGAAATAGATGTCATCATCCTGTCTGGAAGATAAATAGGGAGGGGTGATGGTGTCCTCCACCTCAAGGTGTGATGAAAATCAACACATATGGTTCTTCTCGTAGAAATCCTGGTCATGTTGGTACATTGGGGGTGTTGGGCGGAATAGTTTTGGAACTGTTGAGTTGATCTTTTCTGTTTATAAGGGTTGGTATACTAATAATGTGATGGAGGCTCTTGCCATTTTATGTGTTGTGGAGTGCGGTTGTGCTCTTGGGTGGAAACAAATCATTTGTGAATTTGATTCTCAAGTGGTGGTGATCTTGTTGAAGAGGCACCAGTTAGAGGATGCCAGTTGGCATCTAGTTGTTATTATAAAACAAATTCTTGATCTGTGTGCTTCCTTGGAATCTGTTACTTTTTGTCACATTCCAAGAGAATTGAACGGGGTTGCAGATTATTTAGCTAAATGGGCCTCTGGTCATTTGCAAAATTGGAATATTGTGGAAAGGGGTCAATTACCCCCGGATTTGTCACAAAAGTTGGACCACCTAGTGGAGATAGACAGGAGTGTGTAATTCCCTTGCTTTGTTATGCTCTTTTTTGGTTTGAATAAATTTTTACCCCTTTTTAAGTTTATATTATATTTGTATTTAATATTTGTATTCTATATTATATTATATTATATTTGTATTTAATAATTTTTAATATAAAATAAAATATGTAATAAATATAATCATAATAACATTTTAAATACAAATTTACATTATATAAAATATAGTATAATAAATTTTAAAAAAAAGTTGTACCAACTAAAAATATTTTTAAAAAACGTGCAAAATAGTAAAAAGGAAAAAAAAAGTAAGTAATATGCAAAATAGTAAATGAATGACAAGGATGAATTTGATCATCTAGAAACTTTCCGTAAACAGTTTGAACCATTGATCTAACAAATTAGCTTGTGCAAGGAACGCCTTCGGTGTAATTATATTGGAAGAACATAAAATTCTAGTTTTTAATTGGTTCAAAACCAACTTATTAATAACTAATTAACAAAATGAGTTGGAAAATTGATTGCAATAAGGACAAGTACTAAAAAGTCAAAATTTTCTTATTCTTATAATGGCAAGGTTCCCGCGACCCTGTCCATAGCTCATATATCATCTTTGATAAAATAATCTCCAAACATTTGTTTATTAATTTATTAAATAAAATATATTAATACATAATATAATAAATTGTCAAACTTAAATTAAATAAATTAGTTAAATCATTAAAAAAAAAATCAAAGTATGCAAAATATCCATAACAATTAAGTATCTAATAATTTTATTTTTGTTTCTAGACTAAACCTTTTTTATAGCATCGATGAAGGGAATTGTCTAATACTTTTCTTCTTACTTACAGATATTAAATTTTCACAATTCATAATATTGAATTTTTCTAGAGTCTAAACATTTTTTCCATCGACATTTCCAACCATATTTTATGATCCATAACCATTTCCAATCATTTTCTATGATTTTTTTTCATAAACATTTTTTCCATCGATATTTCTTTACCTTAATATCCCTTTAAAAAATATTATCGCCAGCTAGCACCTTGTCTCATATTATGTTACTGATCGAAAAATTTGAAGTCCCTCCTTGTACCTAACCACTATAACATAAAACTAATAAAAAAATATGACTAAGTTCTAAACGGAGTTACGACAAATTAATGTGGGTGGCTGGTCGAATGGAGCATATACCTAACCGTTATAAATGCTGGTCCCTATAGAGTTCAAAAACAGCCTCACCAAACGGGAGCAAACTTGTACGTTAACTTAACAAGGCTATTGGGTAGGAAACTGAATTTGCAGCCCCACTTAATAATTTATGTCCTCCAAGTTACGAGTCATTAAACTTAGCTCTAACCTCACAACAAAATTATGGTAATAGTTTGGAATCTAATTATTTTCCGTATTTATGATTATTGTATAGTTATTATATTATGATCATCAAATATTTAAGATTATCTATTGTGTCATACAATTTGTGTTTATGATGATTATCACATTATAATCATTTTATCTTTTCTTATGACTTATATACTTATCTCATCTTTTAAGAAAGTATTTAGATGAATTGTATTTCAATAATCAATTAATGGTTTACATTTATTGATATTTTTACCTTTTCTTAATCAACTATATATAATATAAACACATACAATAGATTATATACTTTTTTCCCTCAATAATCATGTAGATATTAACATAGAAATTTCTGTCATCTATCTAGCTTGACTTGCCATTTAAACATTTGTTTCATTGAAATTATGTGGTGGTCAAATTCAACCCAAACCTTACCTTATAAGAAAGTAGAAATGTCTATTCAACCTCAAGAATAATAAAAAATCACTGTATAAATTGTGGCTATAGGTGGTAGGTCATCCTTGCCAATATCTAATTGACATTCATTTTTCTGTCAGACTTGCCATTTAAACACTTGTTTCATTGAAATTATGTGGTGGTCAGATTCAACCCAGACCTTACCTTATGAGAAAGGGGAAATGTCTATTCAACGTCGAGAATAATAAAAAATCCATTGTATAAACTGGACTATAGATGATAGACCATCCTTGCCAATACCTAATTGACAGCAGATATTAAGGTAGAAATTTCTGTCATCTTTCTAGCCTGACTTACCATTTAAACATGTGTTTCATTGAAATTATGGAATGATCAGATTTAACCTAAACCTTACCTTATAAGAAAGGAAAAAAGTCTATTCAACCTCAAAAATAGTAAAAAATCCATTGTATAAACTATGGACTATAAGTGGTAGGCCATCCTTGCCAGTACCTAGTTGACATTCATTGCTCTTATCTTAAATTTTTTAAAATAAAAATATATGACTTGTTAAAGAGGCGCGTGCTCTCTGCATTGCTTTCTTCATCACGAGATTTATTGTTGTCCTTATTGCGATTTTCATTGTGCAGAACAAAAATGGCTGAATGTGCAGCTTCAAATCCACAATTATATACAAAACACATGCTGTTTGCATGATAGTCTATGCGTTGAAGCTCCACGCACACATATATGTATATGTAGAGAAAGACAACCAGTCAGGTAGAAGATAAGCAAAAAGGATGGATTTTACAAAGATGGTGATGAGATGGGTGCCCCTTTTGGCCACAATGGTAATAATCTGTAATTCTGTTGGGGCAAATTCTGATGTATCTGATCAGCCTATTTCAGAAATTTTGGCCGAATATGGACTGCCCATAGGCCTTCTACCGGATTCTGTCAAGTCCTACTCCCTTGCAGATGATGGAAGCTTCAAGGTTGAGCTTGGCAATCCTTGTTATGTTCAATTCAATTATCTTGTGTATTATGAGAAGACCGTCACAGGAAAACTCAGTTATGGGAAAATTACTGATTTGAATGGTATTCAGGCAAAGGAGTTTTTTATATGGGTTAATGTTATAGGGATGGAGGTGGATCTCCCATCTGGAAATTACATATACTTCAATGTGGGAATAATTTCTAAGAAGATTGAGATTTCGTGGTTTAAATCTGTTCATTCATGCAAGAAATCCCTTGGCAATGAGCCCTGCAAAGAAATTGATGGCGCACTCACAGAGGAGGTATTCTTCTCATGCTCTTATCAGATTTCTATTAGATTTTTCCTTATTAATTTTAATTTTACTGTTTTGGGTAATCATGCATTCCCATTTGGGAATCCATACAAGTATGGGTACAATGAGATTAAATAGTGATTTTCCTGTTCCTCATTATTATTAATTAGATGACCCACTTTTTGTGTTCCTAGTTATTATTAACTGATAACAAAGATTTTCTTGGATAATGATTCATGGAGAAGCCATTAGCCATATCAATTTATGGGCCTTTTGTAGTCAAGCTACACTAAATCTGTTGGAGGAGATTACTTGCAATTCTGCACAAATGAGACAGGATCTAGAAATAGATGTTTTAATAGAATTGATCGGTGGGATCTCCAACTATAACCCGTACCTTATTCACACACCCTGGTGACCTCTTAAGATTTTATGGGACTGTTCTGTGCATGCAGAGAAAATAAGCACCGAATAAACATACTTCGACACATGCTCGGTATAAGTCTGATATCCCAGATCCTCTTTGTGCTAATGTTTAACGTGTAGTCATTTCTCTTATTTATGTTCTAGATGAAGCATCACAACACCAACAAGGCACGTCCATGGTTTAGACCTTCGTTCTGGGTGTCCTCTGATGTGCATTTTCAGGTGCACAAATGTGCAGATCTGATGACTGTAACGACAGAACTAATAGGGAACAGATTGTGATTTCAATTCAATTATGAAATACAGAAGGGGGTGCTACCACTTCCTTGCCAACCACTGACGAAAACCAGCAAATGTAGACGCCTCAGTTAAAAAAACCCAAAAAAAGTCAATCAGCTCTGTAATTGTTGATCCCTCACTATCATGTCTTAAGGCGTGAATAGAGGGTATGCTGCAGGGGCAGAGGAATAGAGGGATTTTGGCTCAGTTAAAAAAAAACATAAAAAGTCAACCAGCTCTGTACCTAATTGTTGATCCATCACTGTCATGTCTTAAGGTGTGAATGTGGAAATATGAACAATTTATGTCCAAGATTCCAAAGCACTGAGCTAGAACAAGGGCAAAATTAGAGAAATGAAAAATAGAGAACCGTACAGTCAACGGATAAATCTGAAAGGAACAGTCTTTCTATAAGCTATTTAAGTAAAGTCAATAATGGGTATTGTGAGATTAAAATGCTGATTTTCTTGTTCCTAATTATTATTAATTGATAGCAAAGATTAGTCTTGGATAATGATTCATGGAGAAGCCATTAGCCATCATCAATTTATGGGCTTTTGTGGTCAAACTATCCCAAATTTGTTTGAGGCACAAATGAGACAGGATCCAGAAATAGATGTTTTCATAGGATTCATCGGTAGGACCTCCAACTATAACCCATATCTTATTCACACAGACTAGTGCCCTTGGTGACCTTTTAAGATTTTATGGGACTGTTTTATGCATCCAGAGAAGATAAGCATCAAACAAACATGCTTTGACACATGCTTGGTATAAGTCTGATATCTCAGATCCTATTTATGCCAATGTTTATTATGTAGTCATTACTCCTATCTAATCTTTGGATGAAGCTTCACAACACCAACAAGTCACCTCTATGATGTAGACCTTGGTTCTTTGGGTCCTCTGATGTGCATTTTCAGGTACACAAATTTGCAGATATGATGACTGTAACGAGAGAAATAATAGGGAAGAGATTGTGCTTTCAACTCAATTTGGAAATATAGTAGGGGTGCTAGAATGTAGATGCCTTGGCCATGCTGCAGGGAGTAGAGGGATTTTGGCTCAGTTCAAACAAAAAAAAAGGGTAAATCAGCTCTATAATCGTTGATCCATGACTATCAAGTCTTAAGGAGTAAATTTAGTATAACAGTAGATCAATACATCAGATGTTGAAGGGGAAATATGAACAATTTATATCCAAAACCTTGAGCTAGGACAAAGGCAAAATTAGAGAAATGAAAAATAGAACAGAAGTGATTTGATGATGAAAACAAGACTTTTAAACCTTCTTTAAACTACATTAGTTGCAGGATCTAATAAAATCTGTACTTTTTAGAATTCAGTGGATGGTATATCAAATAATTAAGGAACAAAAGATTAAAAAGAGAGAATGCAATTTCAAAATTATTCACAGACAAAATAAAATTTGCCAAAAGTCAGATAAATTCGGTTTGTTGTTATAAGGAGGAAGAAATAGTGTATCTAGCAGCCATTCTTAAGAAACTAAGATTAAATCTTTATATGAATCCATTTTTCATGAGAGTAACTCATGAAATATGGGTCAATGAAGGTGACTCAAAAACTATACTGTTGAATCCTGATATAAATATCATACTTTGACCTCTTGGAAGATACCTCTACTTGTCATTAAATCATTTGTTTATATAAAGGCAGAAGAAATTTTCACTGGCTGGAATCCAAAGAATAGGAGTGTCCCTTATTTTTGTTGGAATAAGCAATGAGAAAGCAAGAAATAAAATTCAGATATGACTGCCAAATGTTATTTTTGGTGAGAAGGGAGCACCACTCTTCTTCGAAATATTTTTCTCTTCAAGGATTACTTAAATCCCAGATCTAAGTTGGAATTAGAAGCCTATGTTCACCTTGAATCCGTATGAAACATAACAAAACAGAGTACAATTTATCTATATCATTGTAATTTAGTCAATTCATGTTTGTGCACTGGACAAGGTGGCACCTCTATCAGTTGGTGAGGTGGGCTCAAATGATTAGACTTCAATTACGAATGACCCATGCAATGCATGAGGATCCTAACTCTAGGGGGAGGAACTAGTCAACCCAAATGGGAAACTATAACCCTAGAGGAAGGTAAGGGGGACGCATCTACCACTTGGAAAACACTTGGATAAAAAGAGAGCCAATTTCACTCTCATGAATAGGATCTGAGACACTTATTCCAATAAAGAGGTCAAGAGTAGACATATGAAAGAATGCTATGGAAAATGAATACAACTCCTTGATGAAGAATAGGACTTTCAAGCTTTTACCCTATCCCATAGAAAAGAACATTGTGAGATGCATGTGAGATTAAAGGCTGATTTCACTTTGATGGTGAGTGGCCACATGATACTTTCAAAAGGAAGCTACTATAATGGGGAGGCACATTGTTGTGAAGATAAAATATGTTTGAATAGTTCCTTCCCTAGAACCACAGTGTGCATTTCTCAAGGGAGATCTTCTAGAAGATATTCATTTTTAGCACCTAGGTGATTCCAAGCTTATGTGCATGATTAAGAATTCACTTTACTAGTTAAAGCTTAAACCTGCCTCCCATGACATGGCATGCCAAGCTTATGTGCATGATTAAGAATTCACTTTACTAGTTAAAGCTTAAACCTGCCTCCCATGACATGGCATGCGAAGATAGATAAGCTTACTATCTCGTGGTCCTAAAATGCAATTTTAGCCATAATAATTGTGAATAATTTGGAGAAGATGGCCAAAGCCAAATTTCTATTTGGCAAAATATCATCCACGTGTGTTTTTTTTTCAATGAGAACCTCTCTTTCTCCTCTAACTTTTGTATAAATTATCCAAACTGAAGTTGTGGGGCTCTCATTTTTTTAGGTGTTTACAAACTAAAATAGCGGGGCTCTCATTTTTAAGGTGTCTACAAACTAAAATAGTGGGGCTGTTTTTTTTTAAGGTGTCTATGTGGATTGTTGTAAAGAATTTCATGTTTGTGAAAGTGAATTGATTTGCAGATCAAAAATTATATTAATGAGAATGATTTAGCTAAATTTGATAGTCAAAACTTGTTCACTTTTATTTATATGCTTTGAATTTTAATAAAGAACTAGCAATGCTTATAAATATCTTTGAGGAATTTGTTGAACAATAAGAGTTATGTGACCCATAGTTAGATCCTTAAGTGGATTGATTCAATGACTATGGAACAATGATTGAAAATAGTAAAAAAGCATATAATATGCTTAGGATGAGGATGGAATTAACTAATGCAATTACAATGTTCTAGGATGCTCTCATATGAATGCTCCCATCTTAATCTCTTAATGATTTAAATGAGTAGGGGTAGTCTTTAAATACACTACTTTAGCATACAATTATAAAAAAGTTACGCTTTAGTTATCTCATAATGGCTAATAAAGGAGGGAAACAAGAGTCCAAATTAAGAAATTGAAATTTAAAAATTCAAGGTTCAAATCTTTTACTATAGAAAGGCCTTGGGCCAATTTTTGCACCTAGTAATGATTGTTTTATATTCAATGTATCTTTATAATATTATTAAATAATTAGAAAAAAAATCATCCATCAATTTTTAAGCTATTTATGCTTTTTCAAAAGTAAGATTAAAAGCTACATAGAAAATAAAATTTTGAATATAATCTTTTATTATATAATATTGAATTTAATTATTTAACTCTGACAAATGGGTTTTTACAAATCACCGAGAACCATCTTTTGACACAGATAAATGATAAATCCCGCTTTTACTAGAGACTTCCATCTTTGAGTTCTACATTTATGAAGCCTAGGTAGTCCCAACCAAAGATTTTGAAACTTTCATATTAAAACAACTTTTTATAACCCTTTCTCCCTCACAATCATCTCATTGCCAAAAACCAAAACTTTTTAATTGCTCTGTTATTATGTTATTCCCAATCTAAATGTACACACCTTCATGTTAAGATCTAGAGAAATAATCACATTGAGTATGAACAAAGAGGACATCATTGTCAAAGAAGCCATGAGAGGGTTGCAAGCCCTAACAAAGTCACCTTTGGACAACAATGGGAATTTTGAAGTGTTAAAAGAGGCATCCACACCCTCAATCCAGTTTTGGGAACCACATCTATCATGTTTGCCATTATTTGGTAGGGACAAAGATAATGTCACTTATCTTATGGGTTGAATATTTAATTGAAGACAAGGTACAACATTCGAAGATATAAATTAGGTGGCCCAAAAATCTTAATAGAAGACAAGGTACAACATTCCATCACATCAAATATGTAAATTGGGTGACCCAAAATCCTATGAGTTTAAATATCTAGACAAACTATTACCACCAACAATATGCAAATCCTTGGGAAACTCGTCATAAAGGTGGATGTGTGATCATCACCCACAAACATAAACCATCTCAAAATCTATAACCCTTTACGTCTAAAATCTAAGCCATCATAAGATTTCTTAAAATTACAACTTAAGATTAAAAATCAAAGAATTATTCAAAAGCAATATATTCCATATACCTATCTGAAACACCTTTATTCATATTTTTTAAAATTCCACCCAAAAAAACAATTTTTCTTTAAACAAGATAATTCATGATTTCTAATTTATCGTAGAGATAATTCATAATATTACATGATTCTATCCATCGTTAAAATGGTCAAAAGTTCCATTTCTTCGTGTAATGCGAGGACATGCACTCAAAATTTCAACGTGATGTTGTATGGGCCCCACGCACGCGAAAAGAAAAAATCCCGTAACGATTATTCTTTCGCTGACATAATCTATGTAGGTATTTAAGGAAGAGAAATGGAGATTTAGTTTGGGAGGAAATATTAGGTGGGATGTCTAAAATACGGCGATCGTTAGATTAAAATATTAGGTGGGAAAATAGGGATGTTAGATAAAATATTTTGTTTTGGGTGATTTTTATGCTGTTATGGAAGAAATTTTATGTAGTAGAATATAATATTAGGACGGAGTATAATTAGGAATCAATTTTTTTTAAAAAAAATTTATTGAATAAAGTAATAAAAAAATTACAAGGATGAAGGTACGAAGGGTAGTTGAAGAGTTGTTTGATTGTTTTTAGTTAAGCTATTATGAATAAGAATATTTCAATCACATCTTTAAAGAATTTAAATATTTGTGATGGTGCAATGGAGAGATATACCATCATCTTTATTAATTAAATTCAATTAATTTTGAAAATGACATTTTAAATGTCTATAAGACAAATGCATTTATGATATCTATGTGTAAAATACCATCTTATATAAAATATCTAGGAATAAAGTAAATAACTAATGTAGATAAATAAGTTAGATGTATAATAAAAATAAATGTTATAATTAATGCTTATACATATATAAAAATTAAATAAATTAAATGTAGGACTACTTAACAATGATTTTTATGAAGATGCTTTTGTCCCAATGTCAAAAAATTATTTGTCAATATTTTGGAATGTTGTACTCTATCACACTCTATCACACTCTATCACTATTGATATGTCTAATTATATATTGAATGTCACTTTTATGAGTCAAAAATCTAATATAATTTTTTATTTATAAAGTATAACTTTTCTGTCTAGATTTCTAATATTTAGATTTTCATAAGGAAAAGGTGATGTTTATAAACACTTTTTGAGAAATTGTTGGATTTTGAGGGTTAAGTTCTCTTTCGTAAAACCCCTAGTAGATAGGTTTTATGACAATGAGCAAAATATTTAAAGATAACGAGCAAGCATACAACAAACCTAGGACAATATGCTTTAATAATTTTTTGATAAATGTTGTTAAAATGCTCTCATAAATGTTCTACCAATAAAACCCTAGCATTTCCTTGATAACTTATATATTATAGTCCTTAATATTTTGAAATGTGTAAATTAATAATGTCTTCAAATACAAAAAACAAGTCCACAAATCAATAAAACATGTGTTAGGTTGACTCACAATGGTTAGTGAAGTGGTCATTAAGATAAGAATTTGAATTTTGAATTTCTAAAGTTCAATGATTAGATTTGTGATTGCAAAAGTAATTTGAGTCAAGTTTGTAACCATGACTTTGATGGAAGTTAATGAATAATAGTTTTGAAGATAAATAAAAAACACAAAAAAAATATATAATATCATAAATTGAATTATATATCAACATATCATTTGTATACTAATTTTTACATTTACAACACTCTAATCAAAATAAACCTAATACATAAGAAAAATATAAATATACAATTTTCACATCACATTATATTAACTAAGTTGACAGATGTAAATTATAGTGGTAGTAGTAAGGGGTAGAGTGTAATGACATTAGTGTGTTAACAAAAAATAATGAAGAGGTGACATATATTTTTAAAAACTAAAATTGTCAATATTGGCATAATGTGATGGTTAAATTGTGGTGTTGCGATTCTTGCCACCAAGGTTAATCCCGATGGGATTTTATTATTGAGTGTTTATGTTGGAGATGAGGTCCCAGTTTTGATCATTTTACCCTTTAAAAAAAACTAAAATTATAAAATAACTCTTTGTGAATACAAATAAAATAAATTTAAAGTAAATTAAAATAACTTAATTTTTTTCTTACATATACCAAATATATATATAGTTGTTAGGTGAGTAGGCTTAAAGGAGAATATTGAGAAAATATGCAAATAAATGTATGCTCCTAACCTGTAACCAAAATTGCATAATATTAAACAAAAAAATCATAAAATTACAATCTAAGAGAATTATCACAATTTTTGAAATCATTCTTTTTGTAGGAGACTTCTTTTTTCTTATACACTACTTCCCATATGTCATTACTTAAAATAAAATAAAATTTCATTAAAAATAATTCTTATTGATATCTTTCTATATTTTTAAATTAATATATTTAATATATTTATATTGATATATAAATAATTTAAATCTAAATAAAAATATTCGAAAGGTATATCACCATTAAACGTAATTAGAGGATATTTAAAAAAAAGTTTTTAAGAGAGATTTTTTTTAAAATTATTTTTATGAAGTTAGTATGAATGAGTATTTAAAAGTGAAAGAGGATTTGAGAACGTGGGTATTCCAAACTTTGGTAACTTGTGGGTCTTCCATACACATTAGTTGAACATTCTTGTAAATCAAAGCACTGTGTTTACAATAAAAGTATTATAGTTTTAGATAAAATATTTTTAAAAAACTTTTTAAAAGAGGTTACATATCAATAAAAACTTTTTAAAATGGGTAACATATCAATAAAGACACAATTTTTAAATATGAAAAAGGATTAAGTTTAAGTTATTCTTAGGTTATTTTATGCATATTGTTTTTCATTTTTTAAATATGGGAAAGTTTATTTTAATAGCACAAATAATATTATAGAGTTATAAATTTAATAAATTATAAATAGAATTAAGCAAAGATTTAATTTAGTTTAATAATGTTAGTTATTGTAAATTTGAGGTTAATAGTTTCATCATAATAAGAATTTTCAACAAGTTTTCATTATTCAATTGATATCGTAATATTCTTATTGAGGAGAAGTCTTTAGTAAAGTTAAATTGGTCACATCTAAACTGATGTCAATATATCACATTATACCATCACTTTCTAAGCAATACTTAATAATCAAGAGAGTGTTGAGGAATTTCTATTGAGAGTAATCCTTGCTATTTTTCAATCTTATCATTGATAATTAAATACTTCCAATTGCCAATCCCTTTGATTTGAGAAGTAGTCATCTACCTTATTGGCCTTCATATGGTAATGTTATAGGATGAATGATTTTAATGAGGTCAAAAATGACCAAGCCTCTCTAAGAATATTTGTTATCTTCCATTTAGTTGAATTTCTATTTCTAAGTATGAATTCAAACTTGTTTACTATGGTGATCCAATGTATAAACATTACAACATTAGGTCTCATATGAAATGAGACAATATTATGATTATTAACCATATCCTTAAATCATTTTTCTTAGATAAGGTCCCCTGAGTTTGAAACTCTTATCATCCTTTAATTTAGTACAATCTTTGCCTTCAACTATTTATTTAAACAATCAAACTTTTAAGTAGATATCCAACCTAGAATGCCTATATTGGTTACTTCTAAGGCTAGGGTATTTTGAATTGCCCTATTTTCTTTAATTTTAAGCTTTAATCTATGTACAATAATGTTATATGCATTAAATTGTAAAATGGAACTAGAAATAAAGTGGTAGAATATAAGAGAAACTGATTTTTCATAGTCTATATTAATTCAAAACATGTTTTTGGAAGATAATTGTGTGCAAATTTTTGAATCAAAATTTTAGATTATACTTCATGATTATGGATAATGGATAAGTATTGTGCTTGGTCACTATTCGTATTTCTATATGGCTTTGAACTTGGGTTTAGTTGTAGCAAGGGACATGAAACTTATGTTGAAAAGAAGATAAGAATGAAAGGTAAAAATAAGTTTAATTGATTAGGTCATTCAAAAAAAATATTTTGATATAATTTTTTTAATGATTTTTATATGGATAGATATATTTTATTAAAAATATTATTATAAAACTTAAAAAATTTAATAAAAAATTAATTAATAAAAATATCTTAAATTTATTATATAAAAAATACTTGAATTGTTTATTTAGTTAAGAGTTAATTTTATTTGAACTTAGATTTATTTATGAATTTTTTTATTTACATTGTTTATTTCTATTTGAAAATTTATTTTTATTTGCTTAGAATTATTTTAATTATTTTTTATTTTTATTTGAATAATTATTTTATTTATTTAAAAATAATTTTATAATTATAATTTTAAATAATATCAATTATATTTTGGTTTAAGCACATAGTAATCACATAAAATTTCTGTGTTATTACTATAGAATGTCGGACAATAAACACATGAAAATTATTGAAAAATGTCACATATTTTAGGGGAGAGGACCCAATAGTTGAGCGTGTTTCAATAGTTGAGATAGTAGTTGTGATAGTAGTTGTTTATAAAATGCCCAATAGTTGTGACATGACTACCATAACTTAAACAAAATGTATTCCATTGATCTAAAAAGCAACCAATCATGTGATGCCACATCAGCGCTCAACTACCCATGATGTGAATGCACAAGTATTGGTAATAGGTTTGTTTTGGGCCTTTTCGGACACCTTGACAAAAAGCATGCTGATGTGGCATCATATTTGATGATGTGGCCCCGAAACGAAAGTTATAAGAAGGGGACTTGCCAAGTAAGCTGCTGTAAAAAAAATGGAGTGATTTGAAATTTCCAAGTAGGATTTTGAGGAACATGAAGTTAGGGTGCACAACTACTGGGTCCTCTCCTATAGTTTTATATGCAAAATAATCACATAAAAATTCTGTAAAATTACTGTTGAAGGCCTCTCAACATAAAAATCTAATAAATTTCATATTATTAAATAGAACTGTAACCTCACCTACCAACTCTGTGGTTTACAAGAATTTGGCGGTAGAGCAAATGTCCGTAGATAGAGACTAATGAAAATAATAATTATCAATTTATATAGTACCTGATGGGGACTTTTCCCACAAATTGAAACATACTGAAAAGAGTTGAGACGTGACAGTCAAAAATTTTCAACAGTACGAAAGGAACTTTAGGTTAATTACAGAATCAAAATTAATGATAATGAAGACTCTTCAAACTTACGCAAACTTTCCTGCTACGAAATTTGCGCAATTTGATCAAATATCCTTTATTAGATCTTCAACAGGCTCTATCGAGTTTGCTAAAGATTCTCTGTAATTGAAATTCTTCGTCGGGACTGTGGGACACTTATTGTCCTGGTCTTAAGGTAGGCCTTCGGTTCTATAACCAGAAATTAAAGCGACCTGGGTCCCTTTTCTGTGTTCATGTGGGTCCTTAGTTTTTATTTTATCCTATATTGTCGTACGTGCAGGGATGAGAATCAACGTGTAGGTTTGGAGATACATTTTTTGTCTGTACTTATTAACAATTTAGTCTTTCTAGAAATGAAATCACTTGCGTGTTCAGGAAATATCGAGGAAAATAGGCTCGACAGGGACGAATCTGGAGATACCCATTTGATCTGATATTAATACAAACACCTTTTATGTAATCAACTGATAAACCAAAAATCTATGCAATTGTCCTAATAGGAGGAAGACGAACCAGCAACGTAGAAAGTTGAGCACAGCGAATGGATCTCAGTAGGGTGGTGATGAGTTGGGTGCCATTTTTGGCCATGTTGGTGGTCATGTGTAACTGTGTGGGGGCAGATCCTCTAGTTGCTGATACGCCTGTTTCAGAAATTTTGACCAAATATGGATTGCCTATAGGCCTTCTTCCTGACTCTGTGAAGTCTTATGCTGTTGCAGATGATGGGAGCTTCAAAGTTGAGCTTGACAGTCCTTGTTACGTTCAGTTCAATTATCTTGTGTATTATGAAAGAACTGTCACAGGAAAACTCAGCTATGGGAAAATTACTGATTTGAATGGCATCCAGGCAAAGCAGTTCTTTATATGGGTTAATGTTATAGGGATTGAGGTGGATCGCTCATCTTCAAACTATATATATTTCAACGTGGGATTGCTTTCTAAGAAGATTGAGATTTCCTGGTTCGAATCTGTTCCTACATGCAAAAACTCTCTTGAGGATAAGCCCTGCAGTGAGATTGAGGTTGTACTAACTGAGTAGGTATGCTTGTCATGCTCTAATAGATCTTCGTATTTGATTTTTCCTTATTAGATTTCATCTGATTGATTTGGGTATTGGGCAATTTTATTTAGGGTGCATTTAATTATGGAGACAATGGGATAAAATATTGAACACCTATCCTACCCAATTGGCAATGGATTTTTAACCCTTCTTCTTGTTGGGTTTTATTTCATCTTAACTGTGATCCATCATAACAGCATCAGTTTCGGATTATTATTCTTGAAGTCCCACGTCATTTTTAGCGGCTTCTGAGGGTCAGCAGTCCCAAAAGTTGTCGAGGGAAATTAGTCTGGATGTGTGAACAAGTGATATGCTCCTACCAGTAAATGTTTAGGTGGGGTTCTTTTTTAGGAGTTTTAGTGCTTTTAGGGACATTTTCGGAATTTACTGTACTTAATAGTGTTTTATGTTTGCAAAGAGATGGTAAAGCCCTGCAGTGAGATTGAGCTTGCACTAACTGAGAAGGTATGCTTGTCATGCTCCATTAGGTGTCTCTATCTATTTTAACCTTCTTAGATTTGCTTTGATTTATCTGGGTATCAGGCAATTCTATTTGGGGCTGGGGCGATCACTGCACGTATGAATACGAAGCAATAAAATATTGAACACCTGACATATCCAACTGGCTATAGATTTTTACCCCTTCTTGTTAACTTTTTTTCATCTTAGTTATGATCCCTGATAACAAAAAGCCTCATCATTTTTATGGGTTTCTGGGGGCAAGCAGTTGCAAAATTGTGGATGGCCTAAACAAGTGAAAAGCTTCTCCCAAGTAGACAAGTGACAGGCTGCTACGAGTAGATGTTTATGTGGGGTTCGTTCTTAGGATCTTTAGCTATCAGCTAGTTCTCTGATTCACAGAGAGTAGCGCTTTTTAGCAATTTTTTAAGATTTTATTCAACTGTCGTGTTTTATGCATGCAAAGAGTTAAAAAGAGCCCTGCAGTGAGATTGAGATTATGCCCGCTAAGGAGGCATGCTTCTCATGCTCTATTAGGGCTCTCTATTTGTTTATTCTTATTAGATATTGACAATTTTATTTGGGTGTCCTTGCAATTATGGATAGAATGGGATAATATAATGAACACCTACTCTACCCAGTCGGCAATAGATTTTTACCCCATTTTTTAAGCTTTTTCTCCATCTTAATTATGATCCACGATAAGAAAAATCACATTATTTTTATGGGTTTTAAAGGAAGTAGTTGCAAATATTTTAGAAGAAAATTACATTGTATGTCTGAACAAGTGACAGGAACAAGTAGATGTTTAGGTAGGTTTCATTCTTAGGAGCTTTAGATATCAGCCAGTTAACTGCATCACACAGATTAGTGCTTTGGTGACTTTTAAGATTTTACTGTTCTGTTTAGTGTTTTATGCATGCAAAGAGATAAATTAGCCAGTGAGGTTGAGGCTGTACTAATTATGAGGTATGCTTCTCTCTCTGTCTCTGTCTCTGTCTCTGTCTCTGTCTCTGTCTCTCTTGGAATATATCATTTTATTGATTTGGGCATCAGACAATCTTTTTTGTTTGTCCATGGAATTACTGATACAGTGGGATAAAATATTGAACACCTACTATACCCAATTGGCAATGGATTTTCTCTCCGTGTTATTGCCTTAAAAGAAAATCATCTTAATTATGATACATGATAACAAACATCAATTTTGGATACCCACGTCATTTTTATGGGTTTCTGAGGGTAAGCAGTCCCAAAAATTGTAGAAGTAACATTACTTTGGATTTCTAAACAAGTAACAGACTTCTACAAGTAGATGTTTACGTAGGGTTAGTTCTTAGGATTTTTAGGTATCAGCCAGTTCTCTGATTCACACAGATTAATGCTTTTGGTGACTTTTAAGATTTTATTGTAGTGTTTAGCTTTTTATGCATGCAAAGGGATGGCTGAGCGATTGAATTACATGCAAAGTATGGTTATAAAATAGAAAAACTATCTTAGTTGAAATTCTTACCCTTGCATCGAGATTCTATATCCAGTCTCGTCAGAGTAGGGGAGTTCTCTTGATAAAAGTTGTATGTTAGGACAAGAGATAGGAATTGAGAACCAGATGAATCATTTTAACACTCACAGAAAAAGGACTAAGAAATAAAATTGAATATTCCCACTGGATTGCTAATGGAAATTTCAGGCTTTGATGATTGGAACAAATCTTTTTCAGGTGATCTGAGCAAGCAATTTATGATAGGGGGATTGAAACAATTTTTTTAGGAGATGTGAGTGAGAAACCAAACAGATCTTGACAAATGCTTGGTAGAAGTGTGATATTCTAGATTATCCTTGTGCCAATTATTTACCATGTAGTCATTCTCTTATCTCTGTCATGGAATGAAACATCACTATAGCATCTGCATGGTTTAGCCTATGGCTCCATAGTCTTCTGTTGTGCATTTCAGCCACACATATGTCTGTATGGTGACTTCTAAGGGAGAGAAAATAGTGAAGGGATTGTGCTCTCCCTCTACTGGAAAGTGCATATGAATGTTGTAGAGAGACCAATGTTACAGGATATGCCTGAATCAGCAAGTCCTGAGGCGAACCAGTTAGAACAAGGCTAGCAGACTTTGGAACCTGGTATCTAGAGGCTTGCTGAACTCAACAAGTCCTGTCAAACAGACTTGCTGAAGTCTGAGCAGTGGGGTGGCATTGTCAGTATGAGCCTGGCTGCAATTTTGAAGTCATTTTCTGAGCTACATTATTTGAGGTTATTTTTGGAGATAAGAGACAAGGCTGACATACTGGTTTCATCCCGCTATGTGGATCAGAGTGGCTCTGCTGTTGGTTATGCCTAGTCTTTGAAGCCCAGGCTTGTTTGTGATACAATTTACTTAGAGAGGATTACATTTTATTTAGTGGCACTATGAGAGAAGGGATTTAGAGGGAAGGAGTAGAAGAAATTGCAGCCCAAACAGATGTGGTTTTAAGCTTTTATGCGAGTCTGCCTTTGTTTTGTTTATAATTGGTTTATTCCATAGAAGCAAATATCGTATTCACGAATTTCTTGGCATCCCAAAAGATAAAGATATTTTTAATTTCTCAGGATATTATTGGGAAAAAACCGGAAAAATATCAGGAACCCGAAAATTGCAGTAAAATTAAAAAAAAAAGAGAAATAGTAATGTTTTTATTTTTAACATTTAAAACCATCCTAATTACATAGAGAGTGAGAGTGAAAGCGAGCAAGAGTGTACATCATGAATGTAAATATGAATTTTTCTCATTAATTTTGAGATCACCGATTACAGTTAATTGTATCATACATGTCTTTAAAAATGTTAATAAATAACTTTGCCAGAATGATAATGAACCTTTAATACAATAAAATGCAACTAAGATAAATACAACTTGTTAACCTTACCATTCTCTTTAACTATCAAGTCGAAGAGAATAAGCTATACACAAAATGGTAACTACAGTTGACAACAAAAGATTCCCTAACCTCTTCAAATACCTCTTAAGTTCACAGCAGTGGCAACATTCATGCCTGGCATTTCAGGACAGCAATGTCCTGTCTTAACAATGTTTCATATTAATCACTTTGATCAGCAATATTTCCTATAACGTTGACAGCAGTATTGATGCCCATATTAACTGATCGGAGTACTAATAAGGATGCTATTGAACACAATACTGATCAAGAATGTATATGTCACGATAATAATAGAATGCTACTGATCAGTAGTCATACGAAGATTACTGGTCACGAAAGGAGTTATGTCAAAAGACAATAATGATGACAACAATCTCAATGGGTATGACATTATTAACAGTTGATCTGTAACAATGGAGATTACCAAACAATTACCTCAATCATATAGCTATTTTACAAATGAAATAACAATAACAATATCCATTGATAAGTAGAAATGGCAGCAATTCAACGAAGCACTAACATTTGTGACGGAACAATAATGACAAATCAAACGATAGCATAATCATTTGACAGGTTTGTCTAGTAATGACTATGTTCATGAATAATGAATAATGTAAGTAATGTTTGCTGTTATCTAAGGCAACAGTCATAGTCACAATCACAATAACAAGAGTCATGTTGCCTATTCACAAGGTTTTCAAACCCAATTATACCAGGTGCCTTCACAACTGTAGATAATCACGTTTATGTTTGAAATAATGACAAAAATAATTGCTGTTGTGGTTTTCAAAACCAATTATACCAGGTGTCTTCACAAGTTTAGATAACCATGTTTATATTTGAAATAATGACAGCAATACGTGCTATTGACCCTTGGCAACAGATCTAACTGCTATTCAATAATGGCAGTTGGAAATCTTAACATCTACTTACACCGTTCAAGGTGTATAACCTGTTTATAAAAGTTCAAGAGTAGAAAATTAATTTACTGTTATATTACCAGTGACATATCACCAATAATTTATATTGTTGAAAATTACTATCAAAGATAACTTGGAAAATGTTGGGAACCGTGCCAAGAAAAGATATATTGGAATATATCACAATATTTAAAAAATATTTGCTTCTATGTTTATACAGTAGTCTGTAGAAGTTGTACAAGATGTACATATGACAGACAACAATTTATATACGCTATTAATTGAAGATAAATTTAGCCTTTTTATTGTCATAGCTTTGAAATGTTATTTTGAAGTTGAGGCAATTTTTCATATCCTCATTCTTTTTAGAATTCTTTTGGGGTTTTGTTTTTATCAGTATTCACATTTCATACTCCCGTTATTTAGATTTCAACTAACAAGTTAAGCTACTTGTTGGTTTGTGCCTCTGTAATCTTCTTCTTAAATGTGATTGACTTGAAAGTCATTCAAGTTAGGTTATTCTGAAACTATCAGGCTAAAAATTAAAATTCGTCATTTCTATACCCATTTTTTCAGCAAAGACCAAGCAACTGTGGATGTCTGGTTAGGAATTGCATTACAGGAGCAAGCACCGAAGCCTGGACAGTTTAGGGAATGATATACGTATCAAAGTTTTATGAAAACAAATTATATATATACATAATTTGGTCTTAATGTCACCTCACTCCCTTACACTTTTTAGTTAGTTGTTGTCTGCTATTTACCATTTTCATTCTCTTTTTTCTCGTCATCCTAATGATGGATAACAGAGAGTGATCTTAAACATTGATGTTAAAGTTATTATACAGGTAAAATTCAAAAACACTCAAATCCGACATAGCTATTTTTTAAAATAAAAGATTTATTAGTACAAAGATTACAGAGGAAATCTTAAAAAGGGAAAACCAAAATAACAAGAATACAAATTAGTGATTTCTAGTTTAATGAAAATAAACTATTACTATGACTTTTATTTAAAGAGCTTTTATTTTTTTCTTTAAATATTAAATTTAAATATCTATTTAAATTACTAAGACACATATATGCATATAAATAAATAAAAATTAGATGAAAAAATGACATAGAGCTATACAGACTCATAAATTTTTACTTTTATTTAAGAATTGTTTTGTTTTTTTTTGTTTTGAAAAGCATAATATATATCTTAGATTTTTATGTAATTTTTTATTCTAATTTTGAAAAAGCCATCATTTATTATTTTGGTAATATTTTTGTTTTATTTTATTTTGAGAAGTATAGGAAATATAATATTATACATAACTTTTTTAATAGTTTCCTTTTTGGGCATTACTATACGTTTTAAAATTTTGACATTTTTATATTTATAAAATAAATGTTAGCTATAGATATTATTGTGAACTGAGTCATGCCATAACACTCCACCCCTTGCTGCTAGTGTAAATTATTCCCTGTGGTGTTTTTAATATAAGACAGGTGTGAGCTAGAGTACCATCAAAGAGACTCAGCTCAAATCTGCTTTTGTGATCATTTGATTGGTTTATACTTGTGTGTGTGATCAAAGTAGTTTCTATTTGATTAGTTTATTATGTCTTTAAAATTGAATTAGTGAAAAGGGTAAATTATAAAAGCTTTAAATCCTTAAAAAAACTTTATATTTCATGGTTTTTTCAATTTGCCGAGTCTAAGCTCAAGTCAAAATCAGCCTGAGTCTTGTAACTATGAGAGCCATCATGGATTAAGCCGTGCCACTGATGTTGATGGATAAAGGAATTTTGGACTCTTTCGAAAACAGATAAAATCAACTCTGTAGTTACATATGAAAATGTTGTATACTATGACATCGATAGTTAAAAAAATGACAAAACAAGATAAAATAGTTACATATGAATACCCAATTAAACTTGCAAAATTGGAGAAGGAAAAAGGAAGATAACGGAGCTCTATAGTATATCTCTAAGGAACAATATTCTGTCTTCCGTAAGCTATATAATCTAGACTAAGTATTTTTTGCCTTCAGAATGTAGGTATTCCAAAACTAAAAGGATATATCTTTATTCAAGGGAATAAAGACACTGAATTCACATGTCTAAAAACAATTTTGATTGAAAAAAGATATAGCGAAATTTTGTGACCTGTGGATGGGGTTTATAAATTAATTGTCAAGCTATAGCGAATTTTTGTGACCTGTGGATGGGGTTAATAAATTAATAAATTTTGCCTAGACTTTGTATAAAACTGCCCAAAAGCACACATTTGGTTTGTTGTTTTATACTCAAGGAGGTAGGTTCAACATATCAATTTGTTTTGTACTGCCACTCCTAAGAAACTGACCATAAACATTTTTTTTGTATAGAATCAAAAGGAAGATTTTTAAGATGGAATTTAGTAGTGAGATTACTTCTTACACACATAATTTCTCATGCATTCCATTAAGACATAGTTTCCAAGAGACACGTTTCCCCCCTCAAAGACGCATCTCAGAGACCGGTACTGTCTCTGGAGCTGTCTCCAGGAGGCTGGAGACTTCCGCCGAAGTTTCCCGAGTACCTTGCCGTCTCCTGCTGCAGAAAACGACATCTCTCGCTAAAATACCTAAAAAAACTTTAAACATTTGAAACTTTAAAAATTAAAGCATAATGTATTTGACGCCTCTAAGAGTGAGTAAATTATTGTTTTGAAAGTTCAATGTCATCATATTTTCAGATTTTCTATAAATTGCTAATTTTATTTTCAGATTTTCAATAAATTATTAATTTTTAATTTTTAATTTTTTTTATTTATATTTAAAAAAAATGGCGTCTCTAAGTACCCCCGTCTCCTATTTTCAAAAAAAGCTGTACTGGTATCCGGTACAAGTCTCCCGTACCAGTACCAGTACCAGTCTCGCAGCAACTATGCATTAAGAAATGAGGGAAAAAAAAAGTAATAATGTAAATATATTGCTGGAATCGGTGTTGATTTTTGGCTAGAAAGAAAATATCATTCTTTATTCATATAATGATTACATGCCACAGAAACTGAAATAGAAGATTAATCATGTTTGCAGATTTTAACATTGCTCAACCCGCAAATGTAATTAGAATTTCAAGTAGAGCTTGGCAAGCTAAGTATTGGTGTTAGACTAACTAATGCCAGTTATGTCTACAAACAGTATTATGTTAAGTTATCAACCTTAAAGCAATGGAAACAACTAAATAAAAATAGATGAAAACAGAGTACTACTTAGTAATTTCATGTTTGAAATGAAATTTAATCTTAATCCATCTTTTTGTACATCCTAATTTGTTTGAGGTTATACTGTCACGACCCTGCCATTATCAAATTGCAATACTAAAGTATAAAAACGAAATGCAATAAATAACAAATATATACATATATATATATATATATATATATTTTACCATAATTATAATCATTATAATATAATACTATAAATATATAAAACTAATATAAAAATAAATATATTTACAATAAATTCAAAATATGAAGAAACATCTACTATATTATTATTAATATAAAATCTGTAAATAAGAACAGCCAGCAACTCATAGTAATTAGAGTCCCTAAGGCAGCGATAACGAAATAGATCAAATGCAGAATAATGCTGTCATCAATAATGAGCAGCGATCATAATTAATATGATGAGAGGGCATTAACAGCAGTGATTGGAGTATAAAAGGCAGCGATTAATATATCAAGGCAGCGCAGGTTTAAGACTCAAAGGGCAGCGACTCTGCTTTTGAAAAAGATATTTGAATTAAAAATTGGTTAAGGCTTCAGATCAACGATTGAGGAATAGTTGTCTCTTCAAAAAGGGCAGTAATAATAAAGAGGTGTGACCCCCAAATGTATGAGATATATAAGGAAAATCAATTCATCGGTGAGGTATCAAATGGGAAAAAGTGGGAAAAAACAGCAGATTGGAAAGGATGGAATATAATCAGATGTAAAAGGAAAGCAATGAGAAATAAATAATAATCTACACTTAGAAAGGCAGCAGCTCTTAAATATAAAGGGATTGATATCAAGAAGTATGTATAAGAAGATAGTTCAATGGGAGATGAATGAAGATGAATGATAAATCAATAAGGGAAGTAAGTTGAATATAATTACACATATAATGATGCTTTCAGCAATTATTAGAGATGAATGAAGATAAATGATAAATCAATAAGGGAAGTAAGTTGAATATAATTACACACATAATGATGCTTTCAGCAATTATTAATACTTATTAGTAATTATTCATCTAACTTAAACTATCTATTTCTCTTTAAGCAATATCTTTTGTATATTAGAACAGATCGAATCATCTTCAGACAGATATTTACATTCAGGCAAACTTTATCTGCAGACTAGTAAAAGAGATCAAACAGCAAAAGCAGATCAGAATTAATTATTACATCTGCTGATGTGAATATATTAATCTTATGTTTTAATAGATATTGTGGTATGCTCTATCTTGGTTATTGTGATATATTTATTATTGTATAATCTCTATAAATCTGAATATAATAAATGTTTGCAATTCTCATCAATGAAACCATGAGGGGAATGGGGGAATTTCTAGTAGTGTGAGCAGATACTAGATTTCTTTGTAAGTACACCACTCCAAGCTGGCCACTTGGGGCCAAGGGGGTGAGTATCTGCCCTTGCGCCTAGAAAGGGGAATCTACGGTCCTCCTATTGTAGTTTCTCCCCAATCTCTACATGGATTGGTTGTTGATTGTAAGAGGGATGGATAAGGCAGCAAGGGTAAGGAATGTAGATACAAGTTTGTTCACCAAGTACGCCACCCCATGTTAAATGACTGTGTCTGCCACTTGAGGGCCAAGAGGGATGGTATATCTGCTCTTGGGCTTGGTATGGATAGCTTTAGGCAGACTTATCATGCTCCTCATCCAAGTCCCATTATGATCCAACTTCCAGTGTGCATTATGGATATTGTGTGGTTTATATTATTTGAAATAGTCATGTATTTACATGGTTTAAATAGATAAGACATTTATTATTTATGTTTGATCATATGAATTATATTCAATATTATCTAACATGATTGCAGGACCTAAACCAAGAATTATCTTGCTTAAGGCATTTAATTGGTAAGATATAACCCTAACTACATTATACTTGGGATTCTAGGGCAAGATTTAGGGTTATTCAAAAAGGGGACATTACATATACTCAAATGATTAGACAAGTTTCAGTCTATTTAAGGAATGTTTCACACCCTAAGAATCTTGCTAGAGAGATACATAAATCCATTTTCTTTAATCACATAGTATTATACTGGATTATTTTGTGTGCGTAGTTGGTCTTAAGGTAGACATGGGAATTACCTGAGTCATTTCACATTTCCAACAGCAGAAGTGAATGCCACAGACAGGAACTCTGCTTGGGCATATTGGTAAAATTTTAGAAGATACTTTAGGTACTATTCTAACCATAGTAGCATTCTATTTATATGGCATTGACATGGCAAGTTGAAAGTGTAAATGGAATTCTATTACTTGAGTTTAAAAGAGGGAAAACATGAGAATTTAAAAATGATGAACTATGTGTAAAACTACCTGTCATTGTTATTTCATGCCAAAAATAGGTTGTGGAAAGAGAAACAAACATAAGACTTGAATTAAAAATAAAGAATTTGTTTAGTGTTGCCAGTTACTCTCAAATTCTTAATGCGTGTCCTAATTTGCTGATGACCCTGATCGCCTGTTCACCTGTGCTCTAAATAGTTTGATTTTGGAGTGAAAAGTTGAAAAAATGACGTTTAAAATAAAAATCCAAGTTCTATAGGTGCAGTAGGAAGATTTTATGATTAACTTTGGAAAAACCTTCAGGTTATTCAATAACCCACAAGTTATTCACTGTTTATAGAATAATCCACAGGTTTTTGCTGCTAGTCATAGTTTCTTCTGGGTGATGCTACTATGATTCTATCTTTGCTCCTGAAAATTCTTGAGAAAAGATGCAAAGTTTGAATGGATTGAATAGTGCTATAAATTATTGATTTGTATAAAAGAAACCATTTCAAGGCATCAATCTTGAAGTGCACGCTGTTGGTTTTAATATAGCAGCCATAAGGCAGCCTAATGATGATAACATATTCCATTCTAATTGCTGTACAACAAGGAAATAATCTAAGCCAAGAACAGATTCTTCAATTTCATGAAAAGCAGGGCTTGCTATAGCCTGTGTCAGACTTTTCTCTTTGGAGTTCCTTTCTTATTCTTCACCAACCATGGGCTCTTGTATATGTAGCACTTTGAACTGCTATACCATAGTAAAATCTGCCTTTGGTCATTATTTGATGATTCCAAGTTCAGTGTGGGTGTTAAGATGAAGAAGATTTAGACTAAGCTGAAGTACCTATTAAGGATGGAGGTGTGCATGGAAGTTGTTAGGTATTGAGGGTGATTTTCCCGATGCATGCATTAACTCATTATTGAATAGGAGTAGTTGTATGAATGGCCCTATGAAAGTTGTCATTAAAAACATGCTATTCATTTCATTTTTGGCTAGCTATTTAAAATTAACCACAATAAATTTATGCCTCATGAAATTTCAAAAGTATTATAGAGAGCATATGGGGTGATTGCAGTTATTGATATACAAAAGCTTGCAATGAGTACCCAAAGGATATGGGATCCTACATGATGCATCAATATTCCATTGGTCCTTGCATTGACACAAGATCCATTTAAAATTGGGTTTTCTTTTGAGTTTAAACTTCATTACTTGGGGATACAAAGATAAGGAAAGCTGGATATATGATGACGCAAACAGATTGTGTAATCAAGTGTTAAAACACTACGTATTATTGACTGCACAGTAGTTACCCTTACAACTGTCAACCCTATATGGAAAAATACTTTTTTGTATTTTTGGGTGCATTATCTTAACAAATAGTGATCAGGGAAACCATTTTCTGGATGTAACAACAAGGACATTGGTTTTTTAATACATGATTCATCATTAAAGGAGTTCAATAGATTTGTTTAAGCCTTCCGTAAGACACTTGTCATAGGCTTGATGAAAATCTGCTGTCCCAATAAGAATGACAAGGATAACAGAGCACATGCTGTTCTTTGGGCATGCAAAACAACACATAAGAATGATGAGGGTTAACAGGTTATGTGACGCTCCAGCTTGTATATCTAATGGAGGTGGTTCTGTTGACGGAGTTTACAGGATGTTTTGTACACATAGGAACTGTTTTTCAATATGACGAGAAGACACCCTTGTAGTTAAAACATCTTATATTTTAGCAACTAGAAGAATTAGACAACTATCGGGTTAGAAAGAATGTTAATATTTAAAAATGACCAAAGCAGGTTAATGAAAATCCTAAAGTACAGATGGTTAAAACAGCATGATGGATGCTAAAGTTTAAACTCCACAAGTGATTAAAGTCAATCAAAGGCTTGGCTTGGCTCAACTTGAGATGAAAAGTATTCACTTAAGGCAACTTAGTTGTCTTATGTGATAGCAAGTATAAGGACAATTCATGGGAGCTAGATACACACGCTTCCCTTCCACTGAGAGATACACATATCTGCATATTAAACATGGATACAATGCGACTAGGATACCATATCCATCCATATTTGAATGAGTCCACATCTGGGTCGTATCTGATATGACTGGATAAGTTACCAGACCCTAGGAGCCATACCTTGTTCAGGGTTAGTAAAAAGTAAAAACAATTTCAAAAACCTGCCAGAAAGAAAATTGAAAAATGAAAGAAAATAAATGTTCTAAGCAAATATACATATAACATGTTAAAAAATTAAAGTATCCATTTCCATGTGACTTTAGTGGAAGTTCTAGGTGAGATGGCTTGGACCATATGTTTTTGATGAAGTTAGATATAATGACGATGTTGAAACAAAGAAACAAAGATACTCCAAGGAGACCCACTCAAGTGTTGAGATAAGAAAGATAAACTGCGACAATATGGAAATCTGAAATTAACTATCCTTATTTGTGAAACACCATTCAATTAAGTGTGCTTAATTGTAGAATTCCAATAATAGGTTTAGGAATTAAAATTAGCAACATAAGGAATCAACAGACCACATTAGAACATCACATTACACAATATTTATATGACGAAACCCTTTCAGGAAAATAATCCACCAAGAGAGGCAAAGTATGCAGTATCTTCTTCAAACAAGATTACAATAGACACCTCCTTTGCTCCATTGTCTTCCTTATCACAACCCCTATGTACCTGTGAACTCTCAATGAAAAACATTCAAAAGCATATCTTACCACCATTGTAAGGCTCCAATTTATAGGAAATCTGGAAGAAGGATACCATTATAGGTTTTCCAAACAAGAGGTGCTCATATCATGGTAAAACATGGCGCCCAAAAGCCTCTTGCAAAAAACAATGTCCCACTTTTTGGAATTCCCCTAGAATGTGTAAAATCACTCATTTTGGCATTGCAAAAGACATCATTTTCCTCCTTTCCAAATGTCCAACTTTGGGAAGCTAATAGTCACCTTCATGGAACACCAAGAGACAACTTACCCTCCTTTCCAAGTGCCCAACTTGAGGAGTTAATTAATTTTTGTTGTAAGTAATTATTTGTTGCTGCCAATGGACCCCTCATCCCTTATGAATGCATTTACAAACTATAGGTGGACTGATATTACAAATTATTTTTACTAACACCCTAGGCGCCTAGAGACACCTTGACAACGATGTTGGAACAAATTAAATAACATAGGATTTACAATGTTAATGGCACTTTAATCCTAACATCAAGAGTGTGGTAAATTGAAGCACTCTAAGGTAGTGCCATACTTAATGGATTTTACTGTCGTAAAACTAAAACTAGAATGCATACTTAATTGATCTACCATTGGAAAAGAAAAACTAGAATGCAAATAAATAACTTCAAAAAGAAAGATCTCACATGGTAGAATAAGATGTGCCTAATCCTAGAAATTTGCACTGAAGAACAAAAGGGAAATTTTGCAGCCTCTCCCTTTGCTTCTACAGTTCTTGGTACCACTTCTGGATATTTTAAGCAGTTGCAGCCTGTCCCTCTGCTTTAAGAACATAAGATGAAAAAGAATATAAGATCATTGCTTGTGTAGATAATGGCTTGCTTATCTAGTCAACTGCTGTTGGAGTGATGAAAGTGCAGAGCTGGCAGATGACAAAGGTTTAGACTAGAGTTGCAGGATAATAACATCAACTGTCTAAGTAGGAAACAGTTGGAGAAATGATCACCTCAACTGTTGAGATAGAAACTAATGAGAAGACAGAAATAAAGCCTAACAAACTAGACTTTGACAACTAAGTGTTTTGACAATAATAATATAGATAAATGTAAGTCTAATAGACTGAATTGCCAAAATTAAAAAAATTGCAAGTTGGCCTTTAAGTAGGAAGAGGAATCAAGAATTTTCATGTCTGCAATTGCTGAAGAGTGATATAGGAAAATGAGATGTCAGCCATGAGTAGATCACATCCATAGAAGGAATGAAGATGGTGCCACATCTAAAAGAACTTTAAATTTTTGTGTTGGGTTCAGGTGCTATTTGTGAAAGTAAAAGCACCATCATTTGATACTTGAATAGAATCATCCATAAATAGGAAAACTTCCCTAAAGCATAAAGTAACAAGAGTCTTGGAAACTGATTGACTAGACTAACTGTCCAAGCTCTACCACCTTACAGTCAAATGTACAGGAAGTCAAAAGTGTTTGCCCTGAAGGAAGCGATGGTGCCACCAAGGAAATCTCCAATGTGAGTTGTGTAGGAGTAACAGTAAAAAATGATCAATCACATGAAAACTTTGAACGCTAATGAACAGATTTAAAAATTCAAAGTTTTGACATATAGAAATATAGGTTAAAATTTCAGATATGGTCATATTCTACCTGATAAAAACAGGATGAAGAAAATTGTACAAAGAGAGGGACGTACAACAAATTCCTTTGCTATTGGAACAATATCTGGAAGTCTGCTGTTATTTTAAGGATTTAAAATCTCAAAAGGGTGAATCAATGAAGTTGTTGGTGCTGAGCTGCTGTACAGGGGTCTTATAAGTAAATTTGTCTGTGAATTTAGTACAGGTAATTGCTGATATGTTGAAATATGGTATTATCTAGCTGCACATTGTATTAACAGGCTATGAATTATATTCAGTTATGAATGAATTTTCTGGATATAATCAAACTGAGAGTTGAAGAAGATCACACCAGAACCCCCTTTTTAACAAACTTGGGGTAGAATATGTAAACAGTTATGGCATTTGTGTTGAAAAATTCTTCTTTTGTATTTCTTAGTTTGGATTATTGTATGACAAATAAATCCTCAAACTCTTATGTTTTAAGGGCCACTTCCCAAAACTTTGAATGCTAATGCACAGATTTAAAAAATCAAAGTCTTGACATATAGAAATATAGGTTGAAATTTCAGATATGGTCATATTCTACCTGATAAAAGCAGGATGAAGCAAATTGTACAAAGAGAGGGACATACTAAAAATACTACAAATTCATTTGTAGTTTCAAAAAATAACTATTTCCAATTTTGATCTGCTAAGAAATTATGATGTTTGGATCGGCCAATCTTCAGATTCGCCAAAGACTTTTCCATGTTCATGTTGATGCCTTTAGTATAGCCCTTGGAACAGCCTAGCACAAACTAGAAAAGGCAACACAAACCATCTTACTGACTATTATAAATAGAAAGTTCTTCAAGGAAAAGTGGAATCATACTATATAGAGAGAGTGTTTGCCTTAAAAGAATTTGGAGATTTTCTGCTACCAATGGCTTCTCTATTCTTCTCTGATCACCGTGTATTGGTGAACATAGAAGTATAACCCAAAGAGTTTAATGGTTGTTTTTGACAAATTTGAGTTCATTATGCTGGTAATGCAAGAAAGACTCACGTCAGACTTGACCAGTGGTAGAGGATAAGGATTGGCAAGGAAGTTGGTGGTGTTGATTAGGATTTACCTGATGTGTACTTGTTCTAATGAGAAGCCGACCTGTTCTCTCTGAAATCTATAAGATGCATCCAGATTGTAAGGAATAGAAATGGAACTGCTAATGTCGTCAAATGAGAGAAGTATATTGTAGTAAAAGTATGTCTATATCAACTTAAGTAAAACAGAAGTAAAACTGTAAAAGTATGTCCAATCAACTGTACAGACCCCAGACTTTGAGCTTTATGGTGGACTGTTAAGGAGATGTGTTTAGCATCATGAAGTCCTTAAGATGGTAAAGTAAATACAAGTGGCCATTATTTAGAACGAATGCCTACCAATAAAGTATTACAATTTACGAACTTTACTATGAGGCAAATTCTAATAAACAAAGCTCATAAATTTGCAAAAGCCTTTGATAAATGCCATAGGATGGGAAGATCAATAAAATATGACAAGATGCCATTGATGTTGGCATTATCTCCATGAAGAAAATGGTAAATATATTTTGAGGGTCCATTAACTATGCAGGTAAAGAGAAAAACAGTTATATATTTTATAAAGCAGCAAAATATTTATTCTTTCTTTATAAAGAGTGGTTTGTTTGGAGTGAATAGAATTGCTAGAAGCTTCTGAATCTGTTTGCAAAAAAAGTTTGAAATCTGACATTTTGGTCCTTTTTGCTGGACCCATAATCATGTTAAAAGATGGGATTTCAAGCTTTCTATGGGGGAGATCCACAAGCTATTACCAAACATTGTAACTCATCATTTGAGCAGAAATGGGACGTATTCTCAGCTGCATAATGCAGACAACTGTCAACTTTGTAGGTTAAAAATTATGACTGGATTTGGGTGCCCTTTGTAATCGACTAATGATGAAAGAAAACATTTTGTCAATGTGCCGAAAAAGCATTGCCGTTTAAATTTATGGTTCTACATCAGAGGATCTCAATGAATCGTTTTTTGCAAATGATGTGGTTGTTCACAAAGTAATCAATAAAATTATTTATAACTAGAACAAATTCTCTAAATGGATATTGATAACATCAAGGGTATTTCAAACTGATTCTGAGTCTAAAGGAAAGTAGAGAATTTACTGCAGAAGAAGTAATAGTGCAACTGAAGAAATTACCAAGGCAAGCTATACAGGAATAACAGTCACAGTGACTTGATCCTGTTGAAGGTCAGAATGCTAATGCTATTGGCTTGCTGGTGAAGCAAGAAAAGATCTGCCTAGTCTTCTCTGTATGTCCATGCAGAGAAGAAGAAACAGTCACCGTCAGATAAAATGAAATAACTATTGATTTCTTCAAAACCTGTAATCATAAAATGTTTTTAATTAAATTAAGAAACATTGTTACAACTACCACAAATCAGGCTAATTTAATCTGGCTATTGTTGAGACTTATATTGCAATCGCATAATTGGGTAATATATAATGGAATGTGGCTAGCACATTCTTAGATGTTTTTATATCAGTAGATACAATATGATGTCTGCAATTCGTAGAAATATATTTACAGCACAATAGGAGCTTCTGTGTAGATTTACCCTATTTCAAACAAGACCAGTCTAATCTTCAAATTTAATGTATGTCTTGATCTTCGGGTGTCACGTATAATAAAAATGCTCTTTATGATAATAACGGTAGTCGACAAACATTTCTAATGATAAACATGTTCAAACAAATATGTATGTGAACATGAGATTTCTACAGTCCATGAGATAGATTTATAAGAGCTTCTGGGCAAAACTGTATGTATTTATCCACATTGATTTATACGGTTTTGTCAAAAATAAAAATGCTCTTTATGATAATAACGGTAGTCGACTAACATTTCTAATGATAAACATGTTCAAACAAATATGTATGTGAACATGAGATTTCTACAGTCCATGAGATAGATTTATAAGAGCTTCTGGGCAAAACTGTATGTATTTATCCACATTGATTTATACGGTTTTGTCAAAAATATGTGTCTATACGGTATGAAATGTTGCAATCTCTGTGCATGTACCAGTGGATTTGCATAGTTAATATTATGAAGTTTATGGGTCAGGTTTCCTATTCCCATTTACACTTGCTATTTAGGTAAACTGGATTTATCCGCCAATGGGGCCTTGCCTCACCGGTGAGGTGGCTGAGTTTTATGCCATCCATCAGATTTCTATTCTAGCTGGTTAAGAACTTAAGATTTCTGCATTAGAAAGAAAACGATGATCATGGCTTGGTGCAGGTTGAAACTGAACTAAGCCTAAGATCTAACGGAAAAGAAATTTATGGTAAAAAGCTTCTGAAAGGCTTGTTACTATGTCTGAACAAGAACAAGCTGAATAGTAGCCACAAAGAAGGCATACGTGACCAATGGACTAAAGAACGATATGAGCAACCGATGTGTACTTACCTGTTGAGATGCCATTCGTTCACACCCGGATTATTATAGTTCAATGTTGCAGATTTGCAAAAGGCATAGGAGTTGGGTTCGTTTTACTGATTGTGTCATGCAAATATTGTTTTATAACTATATTCCCCGTACCAACCACGAAAATAGTTCTAGAAGTGCATGTATTTTGTGTGGCGTGAATCGCATGACCTCAATATCCCCTTCATTTAATAATAACACTTACCATCCACAACTTCGTAATCTAACACACCTATAGATAATTTTTTTCTGGGAGCCAACCCGTGAAGTTGCCAGGGTTTCAATAATTTAGAAGGCCATATAAATGAAGTTCCTAGAGACTCCAAAGCAAGGGATACCACATGTCCCTCCAAATAACTAAGTTATTTATCAAATAAACCCCGACTTTAATTTTTTTTAAAAAGTTACCACTTCAATTATTTGCAAAAGTATTTTTGTGGGGTTTTTCATTACATTGTTGACATTGGTTCCTTTGGTACACTTTATAAAGTACTTGGGGTCCATTAATGTTCTTTTTCTAAAATGAGCTGTGGTCTTTCCCGCATCTTTGGGACAACGCCATTGGTAATTTGTCCTCTTATATTAATGGTGATGGTCTTGTCGGACACTTTAGCTGTATCTTTGAACCATGGTTAATTGATCCAACCCCTTGGAGTTAATCGTTGAAATTCTTTTTAAAAAAGCCTCGTATACTTTTCATCGCATGCCCATGTTATACATGTGGGTCTAGGAGAAAATTAAAATTTCAAATGAACTTAAAATACAATGTTTATATTTCATTACATGAACAAATACAACCTATTTTCTCGTACGGGTTTGATGATGATCCATCCTCAACGGGCGCATTGTCTATCTGGCATATTGGATGCACGTTTGACCGTTCCAGTATGTTGGATAGATATTATAGGGTCAGGTTTGCACCCATTTGTCAACATTTAGTTTAATTAATTGTTGGACACTAATTTGTCATTGATATTCAATTAATAGGCATTGTGCGTCCTTGGTCCCTTCACCAAACATTGATAGGGATAATCCACCATATCATGAAACTTGGAGTAAAGTAGAGGGGAAGAAAAAACAAACAGTCAAAATCATCATATATACTGTATTTGTGTGGTGTACTTCGGGCAGCACAACTTTAGTTATGTCAAAGAGAATATGGAAGTAGGTATGTTGTAGAATACAGTGTTTACAGCCTGTGAAAGACATCATTCGAGGTATGTATTCAATACCATAGAAAATAATTATTCAGTTGACACTCCAGATCGAGAATTCTGATTTGGGTTTGTATTGGCATCATTGCTGTTTGCATATTAGTTATTACTATTAGTGATCTCAAACAACACAATCATTTATAATGATTTACATCTGACAGATGATTATAGCTCTCTGCCAACCCAACAACCAAAACAGAAGAAATAATTGTAGTTTAAACTTCTTACTTATAGTGTGGATATACATTGAGTACCAAGACACCCAAAGACATTGAGGCAAAAGAAACTTAGAAAAGTACCAAGTAAAGAGAGAAAGAAGATTATGGAATGGCCAAAGAAGTTCGGCTTTTTGGCTGGACTGTTATTGCTGTGTGTTACAGTTGAAGCTGCTGTTGTTGTGTCTGAGCCATCCATCCCTAAGATACTTGCCAAATATGGACTACCCATAGGACTTCTGCCTGACTCTGTTAGGAATTACACCCTTTCTGATGATGGGTACTTTGAGGTAGAGCTTGAGAATCCATGTGAAATTAATTTTAAGTATCTGTTGTCCTATAGTTTTAAGTATCTGGTGTCCTATGACACTGTCATCCAAGGAAAACTCACTTATGGCAAGATAACTGAGCTGTCTGGGATTCGTGCAAAGAAACTTTTATTATGGATGCATGTGACTGGAATTGAAGTGGATGTACCAAATTCAGGGTTCATATACTTCCATGTTGGTGCAATCTCAAAGAAGTTCGATCTAGCTTTATTTCAATCTGTTCATAAATGCAACGATTCTTTTGGTAAGCAGGACAAAAATGAGAGCCAGCCTGCATTGGCTGAGGTATGTGTTTCACCTTGTTTTTGGTGTCTGTCTGTTTGCATGTATTTGGATACTCTGCAATTTCTATCTAGAGCCTTATTCAAACAATATTTGGGGTTCTATGAAATATTAAAATGAAATAATTTTGACTGAATTTTTTGACGTATTGAGCTTTGCATTATTCTTCCAAACTGTAGATCTAGATTATAATAGCAGCTGGAATAAACATTTTCATTTGGATAGTTGAGGCTACCAGCTTCAAGACTAGTCCAATTGAATCCTCAGATGTTGAAGGTAAGTAGCAGGCTCCCTATAAGGAGATAGTCAGGTAGAGAGTATTTATTGCTTATGCAACCAACAATTATGCCTGCTGACTAGTGTCTAACTGTAGATTTAACAAAATTGTCAAGTCATATATACCAGCTAGATTCAAAGAACACGTGTAATAGGAAAAGAGGGGAATGGCTTTGCCTGATTTGAGCATGCTGTTTTGGTAGTACCCAATCCAAATCTCATGAAAGCAGGGGCTATGAATGTTACAATGCCAATTTTTGTAACTTGATAAAGGAAAAACAGTGCTTGAGAACTTAATATGATTTCACCATTTGGTTTCTAATTATAAAACACATGGGCTTTGCCAGTGAACCTTTCAGGATACCTGTCATGGAAGCCTTAATGAATAATGGTAATCAGATCATGCCAGCTCCTTGAAAGAACTATTATTTTATCCCATTCTTAAATGCGAATGTCTACTGTATATTTTTTTCTTTAATAGCACATCTTTATCATTTACCTTGGATGCATGTGTACATTAATTGTATATCGGAACTAGGGAGACCCAGATAAACTGCATAATTTCTGTTTCTTTCATTTCTTATAGGGACCAAACTTATCATTATCAACACCTATTCCAGTAAGCATGTGATTTGAATGTCGCAGGGAATGATGGAATATCAAAATTTGGGCTTTACCATAGTGTTGACTCAATTAACCCTTAAAATTAGATCAATACTCATTTGAGTCAAATGGCCACAAGAAAGCATGAGTTTGAGAAATAAAAGTAAAAATTGTACTCAGATGGCATTTCCTTTTTCCTAATTACAGTAGGCTTAGATTCTAGAAATGAGGGGCATACAGGGTGAAATTTGAAAATAGTTAGAGATGGCCCTTTGCTGTGATATCCCTCATAAAATGTATGTTTATTCTGACTGATAACCCAAAATATCCACAGCTATAGCATTGGACAACAGTCAAACTGGAATACTAATCTGGGACACTGTTAAAAAAATAAAATGTAAACAGCTATTGCGATCTATACCAAACAGTCTATGATAACACCAAACCTTAAAACCACAATGAGTACTAAACTGGAAAATGCTTCATTTCTTCAGTATTGTTGGTTAATACAGATGGCATATAGTTTCATAGAGAACAGAACATATTAATATGTCATTGGAATTCTGGGTAGAACCCTAGACATACAGCCGACTGTCACACTTCACAGATTGCTACGATCCTAGTTTAGGCGTGTGATTGTTTCCTGTAGTGTTAGCATCTCCTAGACTAAATGAGCCCCTCTATAATGTTGATCAGATGTGTGCCACTTTAATATAGTGCCATCAACTTAAGATGTGGCCAGAAGCGATAAAGATTTGCTCCAGCAAATGCAAATGCAACTCGGATGTAGTCCTGACTCTGACTGTGTGCCCTAGGGCGGTAATGATTTAATTCTTCAGGCAACAGTGATTATGATCAGCAGCAAACTGAACTTGGTGCCAACAGTGAACTTAAATTTCTCTTCTTGCCACCTGAATGCTGCACTAGGAAAGATGCTGGTTATGATTCTAAATGTCTTCACAAACTGTTTGTGAATAATCCTTACAACCAGCCATAGGCGCTCAATGGACAGTCACAGCCCAATGAAGAAGCTAGGAAACGGAAATGGAAAAAACAAGCAGATCTGAATTGCCAAACCCTGAGACACGAACAAATTCTCAATTTTAGTGCAAATGCTATCCTGGTATAGAATAGCCAAGTATGAGTTGAGGGTTTCTGTCATAGCCTCAGTAGTTGCAGCAAGAGGTTTTTGTCCCTAAGTACATGGTCAAACTCGAACTCAAACTAGACAATTCAAAACTTGGAAATGGGAGGATTCAAATGAACAATTGAGGCTTGTTAATATACCATCCTCTATTAGGTCTCATGAGCCATATTTTGGCGCTAAATTTTGAAATTGGTTTTATTTATTTGTTTGTTATAATTTAACTAGTGTTAAAAAAACGCTTATATTTTATTAATTATAATAATATTAATTGCTGTTGGGAGAAAGAGACATGACGTTTGCCATTCCAGAAGTCAATGAACAGCTTGCCAATTTTATTACTTTTACAAAGAATTATAAGGCCTTGATGTGAAACAATAGAATGGAAGACAAACTCACGGGCCTTGATTTGTTAGTTCAAGAATCAAGCAAATAAGCCTTGAAATTATAAACAATCAAGATGTCTGATGATACTGTGAGTGTTTTGACAATATTGACATTGAACTTCATTGATTATGGCTAAAGTGTTGGCCAACTATAACTTAAGATGAACACATGAACAGATCTTGGTTTCACAAGCACAGATAATGTTCCATTTGAAGATACATCCGTGAGCAACATGAAAAGATACTAAGAACTTAAAAATTACGTTTGTTTGTATTGACATGGGGATTGTACTGTATGCTATTCTTTCCTTCATTGAATGTCCATCATGAGTCTGATCATAACTTCTTTCACATACACAACTCTGTAAAAATAATATTCTTGTCTGATAGTTAGGGTATTTGTGTAACAAAATTTCATGAATGGACGTGTATTTTTATCAATTCAGCATTGCCACATTAACATTTATACCAGATTTAGATGCCACTTAATGCATAGTGGCAAGACACTCACAACAGTTACATAGCATGCCCAGATTGTAAATGTTTTGCAACTACTCAGGTTTAAACTGGGAGATAATGAGAAAAATTGGTAATTCAAAAAATAAGGGAAAAAAGAGTCTTCCCTCATTTAACTCGTAATTAAGAACCTGCATTTAGATTGAGAGCTATTGATTTACTCCCTGGTTATTTCAATTCGTTTGGATATGACTGGTTTACTGGTGTGCCATTTGGCGAGACAAACTGGCACGGTAAAAGTGTGAGGCCTTTTAAACATGTTTAATCACAATTAACTAGTGACTCTTATTTAACTGGTTGATTAACTTACCATTTGGAGAAACAACCGGCTTGGGAAAATTGTCAAGCCTGTTTTAAACATATTTTAATGATGATAAAGTACCGAGTCTTGCTATTATGATGTTTGTATTTTATTTGGTTTGGACTTTGCATGGTCTGTTTAGAGTACTTTTAAAGCAGAAATGTAGACTTTGTGAGAGTGGATATGTATACGGTGTGGTGTATACTGGCAGAATAGTTTGGTGCAATGGTAAGGTGGCCAATTGAATTCCTCACAATATTTTCCAAAAGGGTTTCATGCATCTTCATAATGCAAAAGGAATTTTATTGATTTTGTAAAATTTTGAAGAAGGTAGTGAAGTATTTGAGAGGCTCAATGCCAAACGAAGTTATGATAGGCCTCCATTTAAAGATGATTTTTAGTGTTTCTGTCTGCATATAAGTATATCTTCATCATTTTTTTTTTCATTGGCCTCAATACCATCTATTATCCTGCTAAAACTCCACTCTCTTGGGTAGCACTTGTTCACTACTCTTTTGTGGGTAGTGGTCTATAAGTTTTCAGAGTCAACTGGATAAGTAATAGAGCATTGATACCAAATTTTATCTGGTGCTTATGCATGTTGGCTGTGCATGTTTGTATACAGATGTGTCTTGTAGTAAGACCATCAATGTGCAATGGAAAGTATGGTGTTTGGCCTTAGAAGCTTGGAATGGCTAGCATACATTTGGAAGGAAACATGTTTGCCTTGCAACTTGACTGCCATGGACTATGAAAAGCCTTTGCAATATTTATGGTGGCTGGTGTGCTAATGAACAATGCAAGAGTGAATGATCGTAAATGGCCATGTGTTTTCTTTTCCATGCCTGAAAAGTAAGTGTTTTGGCGTATCTGTTTGATTACACTCTATTGAATTAGTTCTGCAGGAATACAGTTTTGGGTTCTCATTTATACATGGATGCTTTCTCATCTGGAAAGCCTTTAGTGTGTAGATTCCCCTCATGCTTTTCCTTATAGCACTGGTAGTAATTAGATTAGAACATCATTTCAATGGAAGTGTACTTCCACTGTAAACAGACCTTTATATAGCTTTATTAATGATAATGAAACCTAGTGGTAATGAGAATCCAAAATTATTTCATTAAATATCCAGTCTGATCAGCAACTGGTCTTGCTTGCCCATGATAAGAAGTGTCATTAGAAGTCCCACATAACTTTAACCTTATTAAGTAGCAATGATTGATGAGCTATTCATTGACAATGACTGCTATAAAGCATATCCAGGACTACGTATTACACATGAATCTCGGCAAGCATAGCATGGATGCTACAGATCTTTACTTCCAATTCATACTGGTGCATAACTATGTTTAATACCATTTAAATACTAAAATTCTGTACCACTTATTTGCCACTAGTAGTCTGTACTGAATATGCTCAGACAACATTGATATACATTAAGTAGCAATGATTGATGATTAATTCATTAACTAAGACTCCTATTATGCATATCTAAGTCTACATCTTGCTCATCGATCTCTGCAAGCATAGCATTGATGCTACATATCCTTATTTCCATGTCATACAGGTTCATAAGCATATTCAATACCATCTAAATACTAAAATTCTGTACCACTTATTTGCCATTAGTCCATACTGTATTTGCTCAGACAACACATTAATGGATATTTAATAATCATATACAGCTAGATTCATGATGGCACATTCAAATACTGGAATTTGGCTAGTTGGAATAATGTAACATGTGTTAACGAACTTATGACTGATAGTTTAGAGTAGAAGGAATATTGAAATATATTTTGTCTCAAGTATTGACTTTGTTGCATCTGTTTGCTTTTGAGTCTCTTAGCCACTCAATTTTTAAATGTTAATTTTTTCTGTTGGTTTTTTTGCTTGGCAGATAGATGTGCAGTGATGGAAATTTGTATCAGGATAAAGAAAGTATGTATAGATGATGCATCAGTGCTGTCCATTTTGCAAGCGTCTCCGTGTCATAACTTATGTTACATTACAGAGAGGATATAGAAGGATGTTTATGGTTAGGTCTAAGAATAATGGGATATTATAAAATGGCCATATTGCTATAGATCATTTTTAGGAATACCTCAAGAAATACGCAGAAAAATCTGATTTTCAATATGCTAGCAGAGTCAATGACATTGTACTACTCTTTGCATAGTAACTTTAATATCTGCTGTACTGTTGGATACTGCAAATAGTTGTTATACATATTACCTTAAAAGAGTAAGGAGTCCTATGTTTTGTTTGGATGATCAGCCTTAGGTATTGCCTACTTCAAACTGACTTTCTGTAATTGTTGTGGGATGTTGATAAGAATGAACTATAATTGCACAGCACTAGGAATGTGTTTTTTGCAAGGGTTTTGATTTGTTATATATTTGCACAAGCAATTTGAGATGCCATCTACAGTAACGATCCTTTTTCAATGGTCCATTTCTGAAGTTACTGCCATTTAAGCCAATACATTGGATGGTCTGTTCCCATGGAAGGGTATGCCAAAGAGACTTTGTTATAATGAGATGCATTGCATCTTAGAAAATAAAAACCTATTGGTATTCTCTTTAATGCCTTTTACACCACAGGAGAGCATAGTGAAGTCTTTTATTTGCCACATAACCAGGACATTCTTTTCCTTATCCCAGGGGATCTAGTTTAAAAGTTATATTATTTCCATGCAATGTGATATGCAATATTAAGTGTAAACTCAGAAATATGAGATTTGCTTGAATGCAATATAACGTATCATTCATGTAGGGCATGCCTTTTTTCTGAAGTTCTTATCAGTCTGAACCTGAAAACCTTTTTAACAGATCTTGATTCTATAGTTTATCCATTCATATACAACTACTTCCATGGCCTGTCAATTCTCTATGAGAAAGTACTAGCAAATGTTCCTTGATTGGCTTGCCCGTTGTTTTCTGCAACAAAAAAGGTTGTTTGATATGTTTATGTGGCTTGCAACTACATGAGAAATAATTTTTAGTTCTTTATTCAAGTCTTCGAGTTGAATGGGGCATGTGCTAATCAAATGGCCATGTTTCAAGGTTGTAGTTTCTCTTTTCAAGATTGCAGATTTTTTCATAAAATTTTAAGTTTATATCATACTGTTTAAGAATAATAGCTAATTTGGGATTATACCCTTCATTAGTCCATTTTGTGGTGTGACAAATTTTTGAACCAGTAGCATCTTTAGTGGGCAACCTTGGATATTTGCCATATTGTTTGAGAAAATTATTCAAACATCAAACCAATTTGGATACAACTATTTGCATTTGATATTTCTTGATTTTTGAATCTGCATAATTGAAAGGATCAAATCTGAATATTTGAATTTTGGTTGTTAGCAGTGTTTGTACTCTTCTGGTTGGTTGTGACAAATGGATTGAAGAATAGTTTGATATAAGATAGATAGAACTATGTCCTATTATCAGAGCAATTAATTGTGTGGGTTAGGGGATCTTAGATAGAAGATCAAACAATTGATTATCCTGGGAGATCATAAAGTTGCATGCGTATTAGTAATTGCCTTTGGCTAGTGTTCAATCCATATGGAGTTAACATGAAGATTACATGCAATTAGAGTATCACACTTGAGTGGTTGGGTGAAAATTTAGATAATGTTATGAATAGTGTGGGTTGTCGTCCTATCACATGGGAGTTTTGCATCTCCCTCGCAATGCATGCTTGTAATTGCTCCCATACACAACAAAGAAATGTATGTGAGGGAACCAAGTCCCAAATTGGATGATAAAAAAACCATATATGACTCCCTGAAATTGTTGATATATTTGAGGAATTTATTTTGCATCTCCCTCGCAATGCATGCTTGTAATTGCTCCCATACACAACAAAGAAATGTATGTGAGGGAACCAAGTCCCAAATTGGATGATAAAAAAACCATATATGACTCCCTGAAATTGTTGATTACATGCAATTAGAGTATCACACTTGAGTGGTTGGGTGAAAATTTAGATAATGTTATGAATAGTGTGGGTTGTCGTCCTATCACATGGGAGTTTTGCATCTCCCTCACAATGCATGCTTGTAATTGCTCCCATACACAACAAAGAAATGTATGTGAGGGAACCAAGTCCCAAATTGGATGATAAAAAAACCATATATGACTCCCTGAAATTGTTGATATATTTGAGGAATTTATTTTTAAACATGTGTTTTGTGAGAGCAATAGGTTGACATACCCCCTTACAAACTTGGGAGTTAATTACAAGCATATGAAGATTGTTGAACACCCAGAATACTAAGAGGGGTGAATCAGTCTTCTTTGAAACCACTTAAACATTTAAATATTCATTCCACACATCATATTCAGTTTGCAGTAAGAAAAGAAACTATGAAAGCAACCATTAAAGAATATAACATATGAACATATTTTAACGTGGAAAACCCAAAAAGAGAAAAACCATGGTGAGTGTTAGCTCACAGTATATTATAATCGGTTATAAGATATTACAAAAAGGCTCATTGCCAGGTGGACTTGTCTGAGGGACTCACTGTCCAGAGAATAAGAGAAATAGAAGAAAGGGGTGGCTCACTACCAAGTTTTGAATTGCTACAAATGCATGATCTACAATATGCAGGAAATACAGTTCCAATAAAGCTCAAAACATTGAATCAGCACACTTCATGTTACTTTGCTCTAACACTCTACTCTGCACTTCATTGCATCACATTCACATGCTCTACTTAAGAACTCGCACACACAACTTAATCATCACTCTTCAACACTAAAATGATCTTGCATTTATACCCATTACATTCGCAATCACCTATAACATCAATTAGGTCAACCTAATAAGATGTACCATGCATATAATGACTTGTCAACCCAAAACATAGTTCATGCCACAACTCAAAACTTACAACTCATCAAATAGGTTGAGGTGGACCTATAATAGCTCTTACATAACTGATCAACACTTATCTAAACTTCACATAACTCAAAACATATTAGGTCAGCACCATTGGTGACCTAACATCAAAATTCACCAACTGATCATCCACAATTGACACTTAGATGCAACTGACACTTATAAATACTTTCACAAATCCGCAAGACTAGATATTCTTATGCAGTGAAGTGCAGACTAATCAAAACATACTCTGCATTGGAAGTGCTGTCATTGGCAAACCCGATACTTTCACTTATAACTTTTGCACCCAAAGGGAAAAACAATATGAAAGTTTGGTTTTAGACTCCTTTGACCTCCTCAAAAATTTCCTTTGAACCACAAAGCAAGATTCTTCAATGCAGACCAATGACCAACATGGATCAAAAACCAAATGCACTATAAAAAAAACTATGCCCTGACACTTAGCCAATTCTACAACTCAACTGTCTGCATCAAATCAAAACTTCTTACATCTGTGCACTAGATTATCATCTTCATGCACACTTATGTTTTATCAATCGGTTTGACATGAATCTTCATATCAAACCACAATATTGACATCAATGACAACACTGTATCTGCATACTGTGTATCTCATGCTTATGTTGCCAATAAGAATATCAATGACAAACTCCTTAAACTTTCAACAATCTCCCCCTTTATCATTGATGGCAACATGTGAAATTCTTCTCAAGCCATGTCCAAACTACTCTCCCCCTTTGACATCAAAGGCAAAGGGTGCAAAACATAAACATATTTATGTTATCTTTCCTTCTCTTTACAAATATTTTGCATTATCAACCAACTCTTCACCAGATTACACATAGACTCCCCTTGTCATATATATATATATATATACATACAAGAGAGTAGAAACTTGACCAGCTCCCCCTAACAATGCTATCCATCAAACTAGATCAAAATTTGCGGTGGAAAACTATCTTCTAACTTTTGCATATGTACAAAGAAATTTGAATTGCATAAAAGAAATAGAAATAAATATAAATTAGCTAGTGGAGGGAACATTGCTATTGTTTGAGACCTACAATTTTGCAAGATGTGCCTCCAAATCCTATTTTTTGTTGTCCCATTCCTTCTTGGTTATGCCAAGCATGCGACTCTAGGTCTCAAACTCAATGAGTTCTTTCGCATCATCTAGAATGTTAGGTATCAAATTCATCTTTGTAGCCTTCTCTGCGTTTGTTAGAGCATTGGATACAGATGTATACTTTGCATTTACCGACTCTCTAAGATGTCCAAACTGCACTATTATCTTTTCTCTTTGTTCTTGCAGTTGGAAGAATTGTTCATGCAGGTTTTCAATTGTCGACCTTGTTGATCTTGCTACATCATTTGTCGGGTTGTAAGCATCAAATGCCATGTCAGTTTGTGACTCAATGGAGTCCATCCTTTATACTCTTCGTGGACCTCAACCATTTTAGGAAAAATGAAACAAGTCTTTGGCCTCTTCTACACAATCCTACACTCGAGATTTTTCTGAATTTTATTGTGTAGTGGCACATTTATCCACCATTTTTGCCAACTTCCTATCGTCCACCTTCTTGGTGATATGCTTCTCCAATTTTTGCTCTAGTCCACTAGAATATTCTTTAAAAGAATCAAGTAAAAGTTTAAATTTTGTACATCAGATAGAGAATTGTCGATACTTTCTCCGGGAACACTCTCCTACGGTGCCTTTACTGCTTCATCTATTAGCTCCACACTCTTCTAACGAGTTTGCAAGATTTCTTTCCTTATAGAGGCATGAAATGCATCTCCTAGTTGTAACTTGTGTAGTGGGGACATCTTATCCATATCCATCTAACCTTGATGCATTGGTATCTGTAATAGTTGCGGGGAGACAACTGGTTGAAACTACAACTGCATGCTCAATAGACTCTTCAAGGAGTCTCTAGAGGTTCCAAAAGACTCTCCAACCAATTTCTCATCGACTTCTTTCTTTTCCAAAGCCTTTTCCTTGTCACCAATGCTATCCTTTGCTCTTCCATTCTTCTCAACATTGTCAGGCTCTTCCTCATTCTTCTCATCATCAACAGATGTTTCATTATTATCCAAAGGAGGTATATGTTCTATGTTTTGTGCCTCACTGGTCTCTAGGTTGTCTTGTTCGACCTCTGCAGCCTTTTCCAATTCCAGAAGAGGGGAGTTAGGTTTTGTATGAGTATCCTCTTGTAATTCTTCAATCTTCCCTTCTGTAACAATATTTTCTCCTACCAAAGGAGTCCCACTAGTAACACCTTCTTTTGCAATGTTCTCTTCCACATCCGAAAGGGTATCATTTTGCACATTCTCTTCTTCTACTCTATGCTCATGTTGATTATCATCATGTTGTGCAGTTTTTGGCATATTGACTTCTGAAGCAAGCATATCATCATGTATTTCCTCTTCACTCTCTGAGGTCGTACCCAAATCCTTTGCCAAGTTGGCAATCTTCTCAACAGTCTCATTCTTTAACCTCCCAATATCACATTTGTCTCAGCTCATAAGTGTAGTGACTCTTTGTTTGGTCCTAAATTCTTTGCTATACACTTGAGCTATTCTGGCTTTATTCTCATTTGAGAAGGTAGCACTAACTTCCTCCAAAGCAAATGATCTCAACTTTTCATCTTCATTCATTGCCTCTTCTCTTCTTGAATACAATGCATTTCTCAAATCCTCAAGCAATTGGCCTTCAATATCTTTCATATTGACCTCAAAAGTAACAATATATTTAACAATAGCCTCTGCTATTGTGGATTTATCCATGTCATAGATGTAGAGGTATATAATGCAACAATTTGTTCTAACATCTCATGTTCTACAATACCATTAAACAATGCGTCCAAATTCATAGGGCTATGAGTTCTTATCGGAGGGGTAGAATTATCCTTCTTTGCTTTCAGAGGAGCTTTTTCTCCTTTATCTTTCTTCTCCCTTACATAGATTTTAAATTCTTTCTTTTGTTTCTCTACCTCAGCTTCACTATTCGTGTCAACAATGTCAATCTTGACCACCTTTGTACTTGTCTCTACTTGAGACTCAATTTTTATTTATTCATTTATTTATATTTCTGATTAGAGGTTGTTCTTCTACCTCTTCCTCTTCTTCATCTACACTCAAATTTGTTTCCCTTGTGGCCTTAGCCTTCACTCTCCTTTTTCGTGTGGCACCTTGCTACTTTATCGGAGGAGCCTTTTCCTTCACTAATGCACTATTATTTTTTCAAAGCACTGGTTGACTCCTTTCTCTTAGTTCCATTGGTAGAGGGAAAATTCAAAGAGGACTTGGGGGCAACCGAAGAGGGGGTAGATGTTCTACCAAATCTTATTGTATTGAATGCACCTCCCAAAGAGCCAGACATGCCTTTGGCTTTCTCCAATTGTTCCTTTGAAAGGCCCGCCATCTTTGCAACCTGTGCAGTCATTTTCTCAACATATTTCTTTATCCATTTCTCCCTCTATTGCATGTGCACCTCCATAGACTTCTCTTTATATGTGCCATACCTTTCTTTAGAGGTGTCTTTGGGTTTGCTCAACATATGGTCAGCTAGACCAACAATTACATCCACCACAACTTCATATCCCATTTCTGGGATTCACACAGTCCTAGACTCAACAACCTCCATTATACAACAATCCTTGCTCACCATGAAAATGATGTTATTTTTGTACCTTTCCACCACACTTTTCAGAATTATTTCTCTAGCTTGCATATTTTATTGGAAAGTCTTAAAGAATTCCCATAGTGCCTTCTTTTGAGTGTCTTCATCTCCTAATCTCAATAAGTGATCTCTGATTTGATGTGCCACTAGTCTCTCCTTCAACCGTGATACTATGTTTCTAGTTTCAGGAACCTCATTAAGAAAGTAGAAAAGAAAATAAATAATCAAGGTACTGAACATAAAGGGGTACTTGGAGTCTTTGGTCTTCTCCAAGTTTTCTAGGAGTTGTTCCCTCAACAACTCACACAAATCATAGTTGACACCTTTCTTAACCATCTCATGTGCAATGTTGATGGTGGTTGCAAAAACAAAGTTCTCTCTATTTGTGAAATAAATCTTGTACCCTATTACCATTATTGCATATTTCACTATAGGATCTCTGATGTCTTTTTTGCACCAAATTGAAAGTGCTTTCAAAACTTAAGGAAAATGGAAACTATAAAATACCTTTTGAATGTTGCTAGTTAGGGTTTCGTGTGCAAGAATTTTGAAATGCTTCTCTTCACTTCTTCACTGCTCTTCTCTCTTCAAATACTCATTTGCAAATGACTTAGAAATATGTTAAATCACTTATAAACCCTTTTTGAAAATAACCTAATTTGCATTGAATACACTATTTTGAAGTTAGGCAAAAAAGTTGATAACCCTAATTGTAATGCACAGTCACCTTTGGTTACTCCGCAAACTTTCGCATCTTGATACTTTCCATCAATGTTTTCGTCAATAGGTTAAGCATATCGAACCACGTCTCATATCAATATGTTGAGGGCATGAACATCTGCATTAGAAGCTGTCATAGATTCATCCTTAACTTTTCTTTCTTCCTTCTTTCTCCAAATCTTATCCATCTCTTTCTTCATCTCTATTGGATCAACCTTTTTCACTAGATCATTCTTCTTTACTGGACCAACCTTCACATTCTTGCTTCTGTAAAACTTAGCAATGTGTCCTAACTTATTGCATTTGTGGCATTTGACATTTTGAACAAACTTACTTCCACCCATTCTAGATTTGCATTGATTAGCTTTGTGTCCAAATCCATTGCATGTATAACAATAGCCATTGAAACACTGAAACATCATACCATTGTTATAGCCATTCATCATTTGATTTTTTCATTCACTAGCCTTATGGTTGAATCTTTTCCATATAAAACATTGATTGAAAAATTATTGAATATTCTGATTCATTCTGCTTCTACATTCCATAGCCTTGTGTTCAAACTTATTGCAAGAATAATATAAACCATTAAAATATAGGTACCTTTGTGCATTTGGTTGTCTGATAGGTGGTCTTTTAAAGTCTTTCCTTTGATTTCAGACCTACTTGGCATTGCTCTTCTTGTCCTCATTCTTCTTTTGTTCATTGTTCTTCTTTCTAGCACTTGGTGTTTGATCCACCTTTGAGTTTTCTCCATTTTCAAACCCTAATCCACCTTTGTCTTTAGAATTCTTTTGATTTGTAATCATTTCACCAAGCATTGTAGAGCTCATCTTGAATTTTTCTTTTTGAATCTTTGTTTTCTCCAGATCTAATCTCAAGGTTACAACTTCTTGTTCAAGCTTTGAGCATTCTTTAGATTTGTCTTTCAACTTAGCATTCATATAGTCTTCAACTTTTTTACTTTCTTCAATCTACAATTTTAAGCTGGGAATGATCTCATTTGATTGCTTGAGCTCTTTGATCTTATCTATAGCTTTCTTGAGTTTCTCTCTCAATATCTTAATGTATTCATCTGCATCACTAAGATCCTTTTTCAAATCTTTGTTCTCAATATTTGCTTTGTACAATTCATCTAGTGCAAATTTGAGTTGTCCTTCCATATCAATAATGCAGTCTTTTTCAGTAAATCCTACCATAGGAATTTATTCTGGAGTAGGATACTTCCTTGTAGCCATGCATTCAATTCCAATATCTACTTCAACAATCAAGCCAAATGAAGGAACCAAGCTCTGATACCAATTGTTGAACACCCGAAATACTAAGAGGGGGGTGAATCAGTATTCTCTAAAACTACCTAAACACTTAAACATTCATTCCACACATCATATTTAGTTTGCAGTAAGGAAAGAAAACATGAAAGCAACCATCAAAGAATATAACACATGAACACTAGATTTTTAGGTGAAAAACCCAAAAAGGGAAAAACCATAGTGAGGGTTAGCTCACAATATAATATATCTAGTTATAAGATATTACAGAAAGACTCACTACCATGCAGACTCACTATTCGGTGGACTCATTGTCCAGAGAATAAGAGAATTAGAAGAGAGGGGTGGCTCAATGCCAAGATTTGAACTGCTACAAATGCACCTACAATATGTAGGAAATACAATTCCACTAAATCTCAAAACACTGAATCAACACACTTCATATTACTTTGCTCTAACACTCTGCTCTACTCTTCATTCACATCACATTTGCATGCTCTTCTTAGGAACTTGCACACACAACTTAATCATCACTCTTCAACACCAAAATGATCTTGTATTTATACCCATTACATTCGTAATCACCTACAACATCAATTGGGTCAGCCTAATAAGATGTATTGTGCATACAATCACTAGTAGAATTTGGCAAATAAATGACTACATGACTAAAAAATTTAGTCACAATAACTAAAAATGATTAAATTCTAGTTAGATTTTGCAACACAGCTATAAATGACTAAATAAATGACTAATTTGATCATCGTAAGTGACTAATTTGATCATCGGGTAAAAAAAGGAGATATTAGTGAAAAACTAAGTTTTTGTTTGGGCACCAAATAATGAAAATGAGAATTTTGACTAAGTTTTTTTTTGGGCACCAAATAATGAAAAAAATAATTTTCATTCCTTGTGTCTATTGAGCCATGTAATAGGAGGAAGGTTAGGGGTTTTTTAGTTTGCTAGTTGGAAGAAGTCTAAAGATTTTTTGAGGGCATAGCGTAGAACCAGTAGTTGGTTGCACTAGCATCTATCCACGTTGAGAAAACCTGGGATAAAAGGCATGTTGAGTTTGATATGAAGAAACATTTCTTTGTTGGGTTTGAATTCATCCACACTGTAGAGATTCACAAGGGTTTGAAGACACGTTGCATGCACGAGGAGATTGTCCAAGGTTTTGAGGACAAATCATGCCCACATTGAGTAATATTCGAGGTTTTCCTGGAAGCCTTCATCCTCACATCTTGCCAGGTATACTCTATGTCATTAGGGTTTTTAGTTTTGTTTGAAGTTTTGAGGAAGATCTTGCTTATCTCTTCATGAAGGTTTTATCCCCGTCATAAGCCCAAACTAGGAAGTCAAAGCTCTTATTAGGAAAACAACCACCTTCATAGGTGATACTTTCATATCACAATGCAAATATTTTGAGAAGATCACAGGCCATGATATGTTTAAGACATGACAATAGTCTCATTGTTGAAGTGTCAATGGGTTTTACTGGTTATGAGGAGTTTTTTTGGTTATGAATGGCAATGTTTATGTCTTTGTAAAGAAAATAATGATGAATAAATGGCAATACGTATGTTTTGCTATCTTGATATCACCAATGTCGACCACCATTAAAATTCAGCCACGACCTATGGGTGAGAACTGCTTCTTTGGCCAATAGGTTTTTGTCCTTGGCCATTTATAAACTAGTAGGGGTTTATTAATAACATTTTGTTTCCACAGTCCATGATAGATGTGAGCAAGATTTCTGGATTAACTGTGTGCAATTTTTTACATCAACGTTTCAGATCAAACTCCATGATCCATCATCAGGATGATAAGCAGAAAGAGAGAGCAGCGAAAATAAGATAGCAGACTTGGGTAGAAATAGGTGAGGGAAGGGGAGGGGGGAAGACACATAACCCAAAAAATGGGGGAGAAAAGGTCAGACAAAGGGAGAGGAGAGGAGAGGAAAAGTCAAAGATGAAAAACCTTTGCAAACATGGGACAGAAAAAAGAAAGAGATTAAAAGCTAGGGAACTATAAAATAACCATAAAATAAAGACCCAAGAAGAAGCAGGGAATCAACTAGAATAAATTAAAAATCACTAATAAAAGCAAAAAACAAGAATGAGGACAAGTTAAAAATAGGGAAACAAGTAGGATAAGCTGAATAAGGAAAAAGAAAATAAGAAAAAACAATTAAAAGGAGAAACGGTGAAGAAAAAAAACATAATAAAGACAAAGAAGCAAAAGAAAGGAAACTTAAAGCCAAGACCAAAAAATAACGAGCAATTACAAAGAGACAACAAATAAAAACATAGGAGTACAAGAAAAAACATCACAATGAAACTCAAATCTGCAAGGTTTTTTCCTCTGGTTACTAACAATCTGCGAGGTTTTGTCCTCAAATCTATTTGTTTGAAAACAAATACTCAAGACAAATCTCATTAGGGTTTGATGTGGGTGTTCAAAAGTAACCTACCATTGCATGTTTTCTTTATCTAAATTATGATCATGACTATAACTTCTCTTTCTTTTTATCCATCCTTTTCTACCTAAATAAACAAGTGTTCTAGATCTCCTTTATCACCCATTGTCATGTGGCTATAACTATCCCTACTTCTTGATTTTCCTTGAGCTTCATGGTACTTGTCCTATTTATTACAATCATAAAGAGTATCTTTTGCATATGGATTTCCCTTATATCCATTGACAACGACTATAATCTTTTATGTCTTATAACCATCTTTTATTATCTACAATCTGGCTTTTTATAAATGTTTATACACAAATCATTTCCCTTTGTTAATAGGTCTATCACTATTGAATTCTCAAGGAGACCTTCATGGTGAAAGAATTTTCCATTTGCAACATGACTGTATTTAATAAAGCACTATCCTCTTCAAAACTCTACTTTCATGTCTTTATGAACCTCTCATAATCCTAGGTATAAGTAAGAGTTGTCCATGTAGCTTGCACTTGACACTGTCATGGTGATGAATCATATGCAAACTTCTTGTGCTCATTCATCACTGGACTCATTGTAAGTTTTCATTGTCTTTTGGCATAAAAAAACCTTATCATCTCTATATGATCATTGCTCTTGCAAAGTCCTTTTAAGTAACATTCATAAGGTTTAGAAAATATTGATCACTCTCTAGAATAGCCCATTAAAAAAGGGTTGTGCTTCAATGCACTACATAATTGATATAAAACAATTGCTTTGCATATCAACCAGAGTTATAGGATCTTTATTGCAGCAATAGGTAATCGCTCTTGGATCATGCTATCATTACATTGTAACCTATTAAACTTGAGTCAACTTGAATGCACCCAATGATGATTGACACCTAATTGTGATGACAGTGATTAATTTGTACATGAATTGTGCTCATATGAGTGCCTCAATTTCCATCACAACATAGCCACATTAAACTTGGGTCACACATGAATGTATCATGTATTTGTTATAACACAATTGTGCCACATGACCAATAGAGTTATGGATCACATAATTACAGTCACAAGAATTTTTTCCTCAGTTGTGCTCTTATGGTGATTCCATTACCATTACAACATAACCCTTTGGACTTATATTGCTCAAATCCTTACATTGCTTATTTTCTCTTTGGATGGATGGCAATTCAATGGTAGGGATTTGTATGTAGGTCATGCTCATATAAGTTCCTTCATCACCATTACACAATAGTACATTGGAATTTCCTTTCTTGAACCTTTACTTTGTTTTTTATTTTTAGGGTTTCTTAGTGATTATTCCATTTCCACGTGGCATATTGTTAAAAGAAACCAAGCCAAAATCATTATGTTTTTAGTTAACTCATGCTAACATACTTTCGGAATAAATGTTTGACTACATTACTTCGAGTACGAAGAATTTTGTTTTCTGATTATAATACATTCATTAAGAGTTGTAGAAAGCTTCTTGTGCTGAAACCCATCCTGTAAACTTGCTTTAAGCTACATTTAGGAGGCTTCATGGATTTTTTGTGATTTATTTAGCTTTTGTTTTGATAGTAAATGACATTGGATTCTTTCTGAAACTGAAATGATTTATTAATTATGGTTTTATGATGATTAAATTTTTTATTTAGAAAGGGTTAATATGTGGCATTTTTTTATGTTCAGGAAGAATAGATTGTTATGCAACATTAGGGTATGGACGGTTTAGGCAAACTTGGATTGCTATAAGTGACATAACCAAGTTGGAGAGTACTTTTAGCTAGTCTTAAACACTTCCAGGTGTTTTCACTTGGAAGCAGGACCTGAGTGTTGGAATACAAATGTCGGTGGACAGAGAAAATCATAATACCACTAGTCCAATTTCAGATCCAATTTGAGGTCGTGAATATTGGACAGAGAAAGTTCATACATTCTAAAGATAAAATCATAAATCTGTTGGTCCAATTTCACATCCAATTTGAGGTCGTGAAGCTCCAACAAAGGAATTTCCTACATTCTAAAGATAAAATCATAAATCTATTGGTCCAATTGGAGATCCAATTTGAGGTCCTACAGAGAAAGTTCCTACATTCTAAAGATAAAATCATAAATCTACTTGGTCCAATTTGAGGTCCAATTGTAAGGATTTGTATTTTTAATTATACTTTTTGGCATTTGGCTTGATTCAAATTGTTACTTTAGAATTATGGTATTTCTTTCTTCTAATGTTTTCAACCCTCATTTCAGGGAAGGGCTCCAAAGATGGTTCCTTCATATGGAGACTACACTTTTTTGCTATAGGTTCAGTCTAGAAACACCAAAAGCTTAGGTACCATCATACTCAGAGAAAAAATAGGATTCTATAGTTAATTGTTGTAGCATAACAAATAGGCTTAATAGTTGTTCATATACCATTGTTTCTAATTCAAAATTGATATACCTTATTCTAGGAGCAAATCATAGGGGGAGTCTATACATAAGACACCATTGTTTTAAATTCAAAATTGTTGGTTCTTTCACAATTGTTTGTTTCATTTATTTGATCTAAGACAACTTGTTGTATAGAAGATGCTCTCAAAATCATAGTAAAATCCTTTATTCTGGGAAGACTGTTCAAAATCTTCCCATCATAACAATGAACAAAAACATTAGTCATTAACTTGAATTTTGAAATATTTTCATCAAATTCTACTTTTTCACTCTCTTTTCGATTCTGAATTTTATTCCCAATTTTATCCATGTAGAACTTCCTCAGCTTGTAGATCCTGCTATTAGCCATAACTTTACAAGGTGTCGAGGATAGGTTCAAGTTTTTACCCAAGCAAAAATTGACAAAATTTGGCCTTACCAGATACAATGTGTTGAAAAGCTCTTTGAAGTTATTTTGGAAAAGAGTTCTTGAGAGTATAATGCGTAGTTTTGAATTAACCTTTTTGCATGAATTCCATATCTTTGATTGGTTATTTCAAGCTTGATGACCTTCATCAAGAACGAGTAGACCTGGGCTCTCTCATATATTTATCATTAAGGCATAAGCATATTTGGAAGTGGATTTTTATCAGATATTGCAGTTGCAAGTGTGGATTTTTATCAGATATTGTAGTTGCAAGTTCCACTTCGGATCACCAAAGCCTTCAAAAAATATTCTATACAACCACCGCAACACTGTATGACTATTGTTGGGCCTTTGCGGTGTTGCAGGGAGCTTTCTCGCAACACCGTAAAGGCCCAACAATAGCCATGCGATGTTGCAGTAGTTGTGCATAAGGTTTTGTGAAGGATTTGGTGATCCAAAGTGGAACTTGCAACTACAATATATGATAAAAAATCACTTCCAAATATGCTTTTGATGGATGTTGATATCCTCATCCAAAGCTCCAATTCACACATAGGCAGGAAAGACGCTTTCAAAGGTTGAGGAGTTGGGTTTTACACCCATTGGTTGCATTTTCTTAAAATTTTCTAAGGACTTTTTAGAAAACCCATTTTGAACATATCCTTCAATCACGACATTCCATGATATCACATTTCCTTGAGGCATTTTTTGAAACACTTTGCTTTCCTTGTCTATGCTTCCACATTTGCATGTATGTCTAGCAGGGCACTTGTAACTACAACATATGACAAAAAAATCCCTACTATTATGCTTTGATGGATGTCCCTTCGTTATTACTGGATATCTAATGTAGTGCACATTATTATAGTGCAAGCCTATTTTTCAATTTTTTTCATTTAGCATCACCAATATTCTCCATAAGAACATTGTCCTTGTTTAAAATGATGGAATTGGTTCACATCTCTTAGAAAAATTTCTCTTGCAACAATCTTGGAGATGAATTTAGATGCAATCTGAAAATCAAAACATACTTGAAGGTTCTTAACAACTCTAATAATTGTACCAGAGGCTATGTTTAAAAAACCAAATGCAATTGCTAACTTTTCACTATGGTGGCAGATAAATGATTCTTTTTTCTTCTATTCCATAGCATTAAGTAAAATTCTTGAATCTAGAAATACCCTGCTACCTTCATTTTCCAAGCCAATTTCTCCAATTTTGCATAGCTCTCCCATGTTTGTAGATGTGATCTGTCTCCTACAATTTTTTAATTGATTTATCTTTTTGCTGTGTTTGGACTTACTTTTGTAAACTTGCAATATACAATTCACTTTTATTCTTTCTGAATTGAGACTAATAGTAATTTTATTGGTTGTATTGAGGCATAACTTCATTCATGGCGGAAAAGGTAGACCATGTTGCTCATATTAGATGGCACGTTGCATATAAAGGAGGAAAGATTCTAGTCAGGTTATTGTTGACTATATTGAAGAAGATAACTTCATATATGGGACACAATCAACACTCTCCTTGGATTTTACATGTTACAATTTGCTCCAAGAATATTTCCCTTGTTGTAGAAGTTTTAAGAGATGAAAGGGGCATGTGCTCGCATTGAAGGACTCCAAACATGCATTTCCATCATTGCAGAAGTTTTTTGGATAAGTTTCTTTCTTGTAGTCATTTCTATGCAATATTGTAACTCAGATTTTTAGTCTTGTGACTGAAAATAAAAATTATGATACTCTATTTCTAAGTTGTAACTAGAACACCTTTCTTTTATTAATAAAGTTCACTGATTTTGCCTTTTCAATGGTTGTCTTATTGTGTGCAATTGATGATTGATGTGTATTTCTATGTTGTATGTTTAAATCTTTAAATATCAGTGAATTAAAATGACTAAATATACTACTAATTGATGTCAATTAATAATTAAATTGACTAAATATACTACCAATTGACATAAATCAGTGAACAGTGAATAAATATGACTAAATATACGACCCGTGAAATAAAAATGACTAAATATACTACCAATTGATAAAAATCAATGAACAGTGAATAAATATGACAATATATGACCTGTGAAATAAAATGACTAAATTTATTACCAAATCGATCTAAATGATGATTAAAACTAATGAATAAATACACTACCAATGGACATAAATCAATGAATAAAAATGACTAAATAAGTGACCAAATTACAACAATCAAGGAATAAATCAAAGACTAAATATATTAGTGAATACAAAATTACTAAATAAGTGACCAGATTACAACAATCAATGACTAAATCAACAACTAAATATACTACCAAATAGATCAATCAAAACAACCAATAAATGACTAAAAATGGTTTAGTCATCAATCTATTCATGTTATAAATGACTGGCAATAAACTACTAATGGTCACGTGACCAAGTTTAGTCATTTATAAGCAGGGTTTAGTAGCTTTTTCAGTAGTTTATTATTGTTTCTATATTAGTGAATGAATTGTTAGCCCAAAACATGCTTCACAAATTCACAAGACCAAATATTCTTTTGTGGTGAAGTGAAGACTTATTAAAACATGCTCTTTATTGGAAACACTATCACTAATAGACCCAATACTCGGTTACTCATAAATTCTGCACCAGAGGGAAAATCAATATGAAAGTTTGGATTTAGACTCCCTTGACCTCCTCAAAAATTACCTTCGAACTATAGAGAAATATTCTTCAATGCGGACCAACGACCAACGCAGACCAAAAACTGAATGCACTGTACATAGAAAACTATGTTTGGACACTTAGCCAATTCTACAACTCAACTATTTGCACCAGATCAAAAATTCTTGCATCTGTGCACTGGATTACCATCTTCATGCACACTCATGTTTCATCAATTAGTCTAACATCAATCTTCATACCAAGCCACAATGTTGATATCAATGTCAACACTATATCTGCATATTGTGTATCTCATGCTCATGTTGCCAACAAGCATACCAATGACAAGCTCCTTCAACTTTCAAAAATTTGGGAGGATCTAATCTCTATCACCACACATGAACTAAGTCTAATGTGATTAATGATTACATTACAAGAGGTGTCTTACACCTAAGGAGTAATCATGATTAAGAAAGAGGAAATTTCATGTCAAATTTATGACATGGTCTCTTGAATTTTCTATGGAATTATTCATTTCTCACAACCTAGTATTAATTAGAAAGGAAATTTGATGGTTTTGTGGATGACTATGAAAAGAGGTGACAAAAATTCTAAGATGATGAGTGGTGATAGGAATAGGGTGGAGCCCTAAAATTGTGAGGGGGTCCACCATAGGCCCCAAGTTTGGAAGATCTAGGAGTAAGGGGCCTTACCTTGTACCTAGAGAGATGTAACAACCATGAACTTGTTGTTATAAAGGTTGTTGTGAGGGGGTGTAGAAATAAGAAGGTGGCGATGTTTGGTTGAGAGTAAACGATAAATGAAGAAATCATAGCTCATGTAACTAGTCTATATATATAGGGTAGAAAGGTTTTCAAGGATAGGGATAAGCTTAAAACCAGTGTGGTCTATATAATCCACATAAGCCTCTCAAGTATGTCAATGTGGTAGGAGGTTGCCAATCTAGAATAGCCTAGATATTTTTTGGTCCACTTGTACACCCTTGACACTTTTGATTGACCCAAATAAAAAAAATATTTTAATAAAACCCACATTTGGATAAATTAGAAAATAAAGATACCACTCAAAAATTCCCAAAATTATATCTCGGTGCTTCAAATTATCTTCTTGTGTTTTACTATTAATCAAAATATCATCAAAGAAAATTAGCATAATTTTTCTCAAATTCTTAGAAAATACCTAGTTCATACATGAATAAAAGGTGGCTAGAGCATTAGTAAGTCCAAAAGGCATAGCCAAAAACTAAAAGTTTCCATAATGACACCTAAAATCTATCTTCTACACGCTTCTTCTCAAGTGTGGATATGTTAATATCCTAATCTCAAATTAATTACAGAAAAGTATACAGTTCCATGTAGCTCAACAATAAACTCATCTATCCTAGGAATGGGTTATCTATTTTTGATGGTCCTCTTATTTGATGCTCTATAATCAATACAAATCCACATAGTACCATCCTTATTTCTTACGAGAACCACTAAAGATGCAAATGGATTAGAACTAGGCCTTATGTAATCAATCTCTAGGAGTTATTTTATATCACTTTAAATCTCTTCTTTATACCCCCCTGGGTGATGGTATGGATTAGTTATAAGAAGTTTTACATCATTTTCCAATTCTATAATGTGTTAAAAACCCTAATTTGGTGGTAATCCTACCACACTATGCTTATCACACAATGTAGTGTACTTTCCCCTTATTGATGAATCTATGTCCATAATAATATGGATCTCTGCATGGAAAACATATCTTCTTTCTCTTGAGTTTGTTTCTTATCTCTTCATCTACCCTCTTGTTGTAACTCAAAGTTTGATCTTTTTCTAAATTGTTGCATGAAATTCCTTCATTTTTATTCTTCCATTCTGATGTCATGAGGTGGATGCTTTGGATTGATGAGAGAAGGTATTTTTCTATATATATGGCTCCAAGGTTAGGGCCCTCTTTATATCTTCTTGCAACGTTGTAGGTGAAAAATACTTCACAATACCCTTAACAAGTTCTACCAAATCCTCCAAAAAGATGAATTCCATTCTCTTTTTGAAATATCGGGAATCATAACAAGATACAAAAAATTAGCTACATATGATTCCATATTATTATGTTTTTTAATCCTTGTAGGCTCTCTAAAATATTCATATTTATCTCTTCTTTCAAAATGATCCAAAATTATTTGGCTAAATTCATCAAATGTTTGCATAAGGTTATGGCCTTGTGTAATCAAACCGCAAAGCCACATCTCATTAGCAGTTCCTTCCAAATCTAAAGTTACAAACTAGATGACATCTTCTTCTACCATAGGCATAAGTGTAAACAATATTTGAAACTCCTACATCCATGCTCCTATTGAAATCTTATAACTTCCATCGAATTTAGGAGTATTCAAATTTGAATTTTTTTGTTGCAATGCTCCCTTCTCATCATTTTGGTAACCATTTTAACTTCTTTTTAAATCCCTCCTTTCCTATATGTCTAATAAATTAGTGAATTATACTATTCTCTTTGAGATTTTTAGATTTTCTATTGTATTCTTCAACAATATTCTCAAGACCCTCTCATGTAGGATCTTCGAAGGCTTTCTTTTTATCATATTATTTTCTTAAAAAATAGGATTTGATGGTTTAAAATGGAATTCCCTATGGATTTATTATTTCTAGATGTACTTCCTTCACCCTAAGATTCTTTATTCACATGTAGATTCTTCAATTCATTTAGGGTGTTGGTCATTTTTATTATTAGCTCAATCAATGTATTTTTCCTTTGATTCATCTTAATAATATTATTTTAGAGAAATGTTTCTATTTATTCATCAATCAACCTTATTTCCCCTCTATCATTTATTCTATGGCATAGAGAAATTGTATTGACAAATTTCTCTCTTTTCTCTAATTCCTAAGTTCTCTTTCACTCTAAAGCATCAACAAGTAAATTTACCTTGTAGGCTAGCAAGATCACAACTCTGATACCACTATAATATTCCAAATGAATTATTCTATAAATTTACATTAGAATATAAAATAACACAACAATTCCAAAGATGAATAACAATATTCAAACCCTATTCAAATTTCTTTTGAAAGTATCATGAAATAACCATGAAGACTCATAGATTTCTCCACAAACTGTGCATCAAATTTGATAATTTTTGTAGTAAACACCTAGAATCTTCTTCTAATGTAGAAAAATAATTTTCACATACAAAACACATTGATACAATAAAAAATAAAACAAAAACAATAGCTAAAAATACTAGAAACAATCACTCTTAAATCCAAACAAAACTATAAAAATCACAAAACAATAACTCTAAATTTTGCTTGAACTCAGAGTCTCTTGAAATACTACAACAAACATACGAAACCACACATTTGGAACATGTAAAATCCTACAAAGACTTGAAGCTCGTATGCAATCTCTTAGTAAGATTGTCTCTTAAAACCAATGGATTTTTTATCCATTGAATACTACCTTCAATAGGTTTTCGTCTAAGAAGGAAATGTAAAACATAAAGCTTATTCAAAACTAATGATGCAAAAATGATGAGATAAAATCCAAAATGTTTACAAACTGCATATTTATATCATTTCTATCCAAATTTTGGTGCCTAAATTCCTAATGCCCCTTGGAGGGAAATTTAAAATAATATTAAATGTTGCCTCTCCCACGTCCAAAATTATTAGTCAAAAAATAACAAAAAAAACTCCACTATTGAATCCCAATACCTTATTTGGAACCAATTTAATTTAATTTTAATATTTAAATGTCCCAATAATACTTTAAAATAATAAAATTCCATCTAGGACAAAATACATATTAAAATTATTATTTCCCTATCAATTTATCTTAACCTAGGAAATATTAAAATAATCTATTTAATCACTTGAATTAAATTATTTTGAAAGTAGACATGACATTTTTTATTGGGTTTATTTTATTTCTATATAATTATATTAATTGATTAGAGTTTAATACATTCATTGTGAATTATCTCTTCTATATTTAATTACAATATTAAATTTAAATTAAAATACTATTGTTATATATATATATATATATAATTCAAATAAATTACATAACAATGATGTATCTTAATGAAATGTCTTGTATTAGGTGATTTGGATAGAGTTGAAAATATTAGTATACAATTTGTATGAAAAAATGATTTGTTATTTAATTTATTTGAATTGGACATATATATACATATATGTGTGTGTATATATATACACACACATATATGTATATATATGTCCAATTCAAATAAATTAGATAACGATGACATATCTTGTATTAGGTGATTTGGATAGAGTTGAAAATATTAGTACACATGTGCACGCATGCGCACACACATGTATATATATGTCAAATTCAAATAAACTAGATAACAATGACATATTATATTAGATGATTTGGATAGAGTTGGAAATATTAGTATACAGTTTGTATGAAAAAGTATTTAATTATTTTTATAATATTTAAAAGAAAATATTTAAAATTTAATTAATTTCTTAAAAAATATTTTTTTATTAATTACTATAGTATAAAATATATAAAAAAATTAGAATATTAATTTTTTAATAGAATTTAATGAATTGCTAATTTTATATATGTAATTTTAAATATTAATATTAATAATTGTAAACAATTAAAATAGATGAATCAATATAAAAATATATATTTATATTCTTATATTAATTCATCTATTTTAATCATTTACAATTATTAATATTAACATTTAAAATTACATATATAAAATTAAGAATTCATTAAATTCTATAAAAAACTAATCTTTTAATATTTTTATATTATAATAATTAATAAAAAAAATATTTTAAAAAAACTAAATATATTAAAAATAAAATTTAAAAAAATATTATTCTAATGTTTCCAACTCTATCCAAAATTACCTAATACAAGATATGCCATTATTATCTAATTTATTTGAATTTGACATTTGACTTCCATTTTCAATAATTTACAAAGAAAACCTTCAAATCACATAATATGTATTATATTATAAAAAGAGTCTAGAAGGAATCGACTCTTTTGTTCATGATAGTAACCGTATGACTTAATCATCTTATAAAATGGCATTAAATTAGAAATCTTTTTATAATGGTTTATGAAGTTGATGTATAACTATCTTACCCTTTTTAAATTATGAAGCCTAATTAAAAGAGTATATTTTGATGTAATATAATTTTAGATAAATTTGTTTTTTTTTTTTTTTTTTTTTATATTACTATAATGTTGTATCAATTTATTCTAAGGGAAAAATACATATATTATTTAATGTAATTAAATAATTTAAATAAATATAATTGATGATTTTTTTTATTTTTTTGATTGCAATTTGACCTCTTGTCTGCAAGAGGATGCTTTAACCAATCGAACTAGGCCCACCTCCCCTTAATTAAAATTAATTTTGAAATGAATATAGAATTTAAATAAATAAAATTAAAAATTAACAATTTGAAGATGGAAAAGTGATGTCCAAGAAATAGTTGATTTGTCATAATATTTCATTTTTAAATTTTATTTAGATGAATGTCTTATAATTTGTAGATTAATCGAACTTTATTCTAGTTTACTTATGTAAGTGTGAACATAATCTTCATGATTGTAGACTTGAATCTAATATCTAAATTTGAATTGTAAGTTATGGGACTCTACCCATTTTTACACCATATTTTATTGGATCAACATATTTGTTTGATGGCATTGCATTATTTTACAAAAATAGCTTTGTAGTGCATTAGAGTTATATTAGTTACTTATCCCTCTTGAAGTTTTCCATGGATTTAGGTTATTCCTCTACTCATCTTTGGTCTTCCTCCAAAGCCCTCAAACCTTATCTTGTTTGTGTGCTTTTTGGACCCAACTTTTATTGGTTTTACTATTTGTGGTGAAATCACAACTTCCATCAAGCAATACTTATGAAGCTGTCATGGTAATTTTAAAAATTTAATTATAAATTTATAACTATCCCAATAGTTTCCTTATTGATATGCCAATCTTGTGACCATTACAATAGTTTCAAAACTGTTTATCTACTAAAACGATAGTTTTGCATGATTTGATAAAAAAAACATACAATTTATAACATCTTACCTACCTAGTCAATCTTGTAACTTCTCCTTTACCAACTCCCAATAACATAAAATATTATTTTGTCCCCCTCATTAAAACAAAGCTAAATTTACATACAAACTATAGATCTATGTAACTATTACACCATGAAAGCATTTTCCAACTTCCTTCTTTTCCTCATTACTATGTATCAATGCCTATTCTACCTATATTTTCATTCTCTTTACCTATTTTCCATATTTTCCATAGCCTAGATAAGTAAAAAAATATAAAAATATTGAGAATCATGATATTTTAGAAATGATTCTAAGCATAAATTCAACATTGCTTTCTTCCTTTGTAATCAATCCATCTTCAAATCCATTAATACATAGTTTATGATTAGATATGTATGTTCATGCATTTGTTTTCTTTGCTTTCTTAATTAGACTATTAGAATTTTGAATTGTTTAGATTATTATTTTTATGTGATTAAATTATCTTAGGTCAATATTATTTTTCAGTATATTATATATGTTTTCTTTTTAATCTAGATTCTCGAGAGATTTTAAGCTCCCCTTTTTCATAGACAAACCTATCTAGGGGTCCATATTGCAAATAGGGGACTCTTATCTTTCCAATTTCAACTAAAATTCATACTCTAAATATTTCATTTTTATCTAAAAGTATCAATTATCCTTGTTAGTTGGGATTTCATATTCCAAATTAATTTTTACCAAGATCAAACTTCCTACGGTCTCTTAACTCCTATATTTTATTTTACCTTGTTCTATATAATCATAAGCCTCATTATGAATTAGACATATCATAATTTTTTGGGCTTTCAAATATCTCACATTGATATCCCTAAGATAGATCATAAACATCATTATGGATTTGTTAGTATACATTGTTACATGGTATTGATAATTTTTAGATATTATATAAATTTATTTCATCATGTTAAGACATTCTTGTGTGTCGTCCTACACCTATACTATCCCCTTTTAAGATTTATTTTTATATTAAAATTTTAAAATTATTTACTAAATGTTGGATATTGTTAAATAAACTAGTGTATAGCCTTCTAAGACTTTTTGTTCACTATCTATACATGCAACAATTAATATTTACTCATTTTATTATTGAAGCATTATACAACTTTAAATATATTTAATATTGATCTACACATTAGTATTATAACCTTCAGAGGCCAGATTATTCATTGTCCTCATTTTATTTTATATTTGCACTTATTTATTTTTAGGACAACCACACTAAATCATTGAAATCTTGTCCATTTATTACTATACATTGAACAATAAAATATCACATAAATTTCATTTTGGGCATAAAAAATAACATGTTTCTTACTAGTTATTGTATTGGTTCATTTGGAAAAATATATAGTAATATTATAACTAATTTCCTTTGAAATATTTGAACATCAAAAATATTCATTGCTCAATAATATTTTATTTTTTTGTTGCATATGAACATAACATCTACATTTGTATATTAGGAATATAGCTTTCATTCTAATTTTTATTGAAAATATAGGCTGTCTCATTTATCATAATATTTAAATAATCATAACATTATTCTATATCTTTCCTTGATAAAATAAATGAATGCATTAATGGAAATCATTTATGAAAAAATAAGAAGTTTTCTCTTAGAAAAGAAAAAATTATTTTTGTACATAGTAATTAGTAAACATTATCAAATTATAAAACATAAAAACAACAAAACATTTGGAAAACTAAAATTGCACACCCATGTGCCTTGGGATCCATTGAGATATTATTGAGGAGCTATAATAAGAGGGAAGTGTCCCTCCTTACACTATTTACCTCCTTCTCTAATTATTTATTAAACTTGAATTTACTATTGATACTTGCATTCTAATAGTATTGAAGCATGGTCCTCTACCCCATCCCATTTATGAAATATTTCCATTAGCACCTCCTATCACCATTTTCATTCTCCCTTGAGATCCTAGAGATGAATACTTCCTAGAAGAATTTACCGAATTAATTTTTTGTTTCCTTCTAAGGATACAAAATATTATTGATCTATTATAGATCTCTTACTTTCATATTTTAATTTTTTGATGATACAATATTATTTACCCATTAAACACATTTGGTGAGCCTCGACCTTATTCCAAAAAACTAGATATGAATTATTTCCTCATTTTTTAAAACCAATATTTCTTGAAGTCTCTTAGTGGGGGATGCAAGAGCCTTATATATGGGTCCTTTAGTGGACCTCTATTAAATACCTTGCATGTCTTTCTCTAAAACAACCTAACATACACATATTTAGTGAACCTAACATTAAAACATTTATTCTTTAATTCACTTTTTTCTTCATAATTTTATTTAATTAGAAAATTTACCTCTTCCATAATTTATATGCTTCTTTACATCTCTTAAATGACCAATACTTAGGATTTCACAACCTTTTAGTTATCTTTCATAATCCATAGATAAATTTGCTATGATTCCCCTTTTCATATAGAAGGGGAACATAGTGAGTGTTTTACTAATATTGTTCATCCTTATTTATGGGTTCAAGTTCTTAAAAACTTTGAACACTCTAATAAAATGATACAGGAGCATCCAGGCGGACTGGAAATCAACATCAACCAAAAAAAATAATTATTTTTCATGTTTAATTTTTGCATTTTGGTGTGGGTTGGATCTTCAAGAGAATCTTGTAGAGTGTTTGAACAATAAAATATTCATTTACTAATACATGGATTTTCATTTCAAAAATTAGAGGCAAACAATGTGATTAATTTGATTTTAAAATTATTGTATAATTTTGAGGATTGAAGGGTAAGGGGTCCATTGGCATGTTAGAGGAAACTTGAAAATAAGAATTGACATTAATTTTATCAATTGGGATTCCTATAGAATTTTTCATAAGGAAAGTGACCTTTGACATTCCATTCTTGTCTTATCGAGTGCTTAAAATGGAGGGGAAAGATAGCGATTTAAAAAAAAATAATAAATGTCTCTTTTATTACCAAAGGAGAATGATTAGGTTTTGTATTTTCTTTATTTTCCAACACATTTTGGAAGCAAACCTATGTCTTTATTTCATTCTTTGTGAAGGAATTTCAAAGCTCAAGTTCAGGGAAATGAAAGGGCGGATTTGGGTGCCACTTTTTTATGCTTGCAAGGGTATAAGAGTATATAAAATAAAGAATTTAGTGGTGTAAAAAAGAAGCAATAAACAACAGAAAGGTTGGAGAAAGAACATGTAGTTTGCTCTTGTGAGTTGCGTAAGAAAGAGTGTAGGAAATTGGCTTGTGAAGAGAAGAGGAATAGAAGAAGAGAAAAATGATTTTACAAGTGTGTTGTAGGTGTTCAAGGAAGCCATGAGAGTTGCATAATAAAGAGAAAAAATTGGTTTTAGAAGATGAGTAAAGCCAAGAAGGTTTGAAGACATGAGAATTTGAAGACTTGTAGACAAGATGTGTCTAGACAAACTTGTAAAAATTTATGAATTTTATTCAATGTTGAATTCTCCATATATGTAATTAATCTTGAGGAATTTTCATGTATAAATGTGCATGAACATTGAAATGAAGATATTTTTCAGATTCCTTTTCTATTTATATGTTTTTGATTAGGGGAAAACAAGTTTTGATGGGGTCCTGAAACCCATTACATACAAGTTTCGAAGGGACCTGAAACCCTATCTGAGCAAAGCATGCTGCTAAAAGATAAATCACAGACCATCAGCAACCCAACAATAGCAACAAAAAATAAAGAAAAACAAGACAAAAAAAGTTGCACAAAGGTTTTGAAGGGACCTTAAACCCTTTACAACAAGGTTTTGACTGGGACCTTTAACCCAAGAAAAGAGAGGGACTTAAAACCCTATCAAGAAATGAGAACCACTTGAATCATTTGAGCAACCATCAGCCTGTACCACCCAAACTGTAGCATAACATCCACTCAATGAAAACAACACTAAGCCAAAATAGAGAGGGCAACAAGAGATTCCTTCCAAAACCACCAAAACAGCCCTACTCCCTTCCTCAATAAAGGAGCAATAAGGAAATAAAGAGTATAGAGACCTTTCAAACTAGGATACCAACTCAATCCCCACCTCAATAGGAGAGAGCTCCCATCTACTAGAGAGGATGTCACAACCAACTATTCCATTGCTGCTTGAAAATTCCAGCACCCTCAACCTCCACCTCCATAGGAGAAATGTCCACCTCAAAAGGATCAACCACTGAGGGAAAAAGAAACCTTCACCTCCCAAATCTGCCTCAATAGGAGATGAATCCACCTCCATAGGATCTAAGGAGAAAGCCAGCACAATAGCAGAACCAACAGTCATACCATCCTTTGGCAAAACCAACAATAGGAATAAAAGGTGGAGCATGAAAAGAGTTGTGAACAATATCCAATACATGAAGGCAACAACAAAAACCTCCACATTGGACTCACACAACTGGGTCTAGACAACAAATTCCAACAAAAGAAACATACAACCAAGGCCTTCCAGAGCAGCACTAGAGCCTCCCAAAAACAAAGCAACTAGTTGGGACAACAAAAATAGCTTGAAACACAACCCAGCCAAGAACACCCTAACAGTTCCAAGGGGAGAAAAAAATCCAAAAACTTCTAGAAAATTTAGACCTTGAAATAAATCTCAGAAGCCATCTCCATCAAAAGAAACAACACTAGGAACACCCCAGTCCAAGGTTGAAAGAACAAATCCTTCAGAAAAAGCATAAACCCCTTCAAAAGAGAGATCATCACTAACCAGTAGGGGATCCACATCAGCACCACAAATAGGAGGCTCACCTCACTAGCCAGTCTAACACCCATTGTAGCAACATGGAGGGCACAAAACCACTCCACAAAAGCCTCTAAAGCAAGATAAGCATTAAGAAACAACCTCTCAAGGCCAATCAAACTCCTGAGCACCTCAAACAGCTAGGGGGATGTAACGGGACAAAACCAAAAAGGAGAGGCAACAACCAACCCCAAGCCCAAAAAAGGAAAACCCAAAGAAAACAAAGGAATGCCAAGAACAAACCTAATAAAATAAGCTCAGATTGGACCAATAACAAAAAAAAATCCAAACCCTCTGAGCACCAAAGGAAAAAATAGAAGCACAAGCCGCCAGGCCCACCCAACAACCGCTAAAGACCAAAGAATCCCTCAACACTGAGAGCAGACCAGAAAGCAAAAGGAGAATCGACCAAACCAAAACCAGTGCACACCAAAAAGGAGGAAATGTAGTATCCACCAAAAACCACCACATGCCCAAAATCCCCATCATCTTCTTCCGAATCTGAGCTCCCATCCTCATCACTGAAGGAAAAACTCAAGCTTCCTCCTCTGCTCCATTTCCTACTCAAGCGCTCCATATTTAATATTTTTCAATATGTTGAATCCCCTTCTATTTATATGTTAATGTGGATTGGATGAAATTTTAAGGTTGCAAGATTGAGTATTTTGATAAGACCCCCCAATCTCATTCACATCAATTGGTATGAAAGCTAGAAGACCATGAGTGTGTAGAGTATGCACAAGGACTTGTGGGTAGAGGAAGCACAATTGTGAAGAGCTCATGTGGACTATTGCAAGTGTGAGAGAGAATTATTGAGTAGTGAGAGTTGAAGCTGCAAAGAAAAGTAAAATTACAAATTACAAAGAGGTGAAGCAAGTTATGAAAGATTGCAACGAGTAAGATGAAGATATATGTGTGGAAGCCCATGATATGGGAGAGCTAGAGATATCAAGAGAGGAAAATTTTGAAGATGATGATGGATATAAATAAGAGATTGGACAAGTTGGAAGCTATGCAGATGGAGAGTTTGCAATGGATGAGTTCACAACGAAGGCATGCCATGAGGAAGGTGTGAAAGAAAAGGATGAGGAAGATGAAAATTATGTGCAATAGTGATTGAGGAAGTAAAAGATGTGAGAAGTGAAGAGAAGAATGTATAAGAGGTTTCTGAAAATGAAAATAATGAAGATGGGAAATCAAAGCAATGATGGAGTGTGAGGATGTTGGAAACGAAGGACAAAGAAAAGAATATTGGGACAATGAAAGAGAATGAGGTAAATCTAGATTTTAATTTATTTACAAAGATGAAAGTAGAGGATGAATGGTATGGATAGGATGTAAGGAATGAGGGAGGTCAAATAGGATGTTTGGGTTGGATACCACGAAGGAGGAGAGAAGTGAAGAAATCCTTTGAAAGAGGATGATGATTCATGGTGGACATGATTCCACAAGAGGAAGAAAGAAGAGGATGCAGAGTTGTTGGAAGAGAATAGTGAATGTTCCAGCAAGGTGAGCTGAAAAAGAAGGAAGAAAAAAATTAGTAGGGTAGATGTCTCAACATTGGAGTATGCTGCTATTAATTGTTCACAATGTTAGGGTTAGAGATGGTAGATATCTAACAATTAAATGCAGATTTAATTAATAAACAGAGAAACTAAAACACACACACATATTAAATCATAACATAGAAATTTAACGTGGTTCACCCAATCCGAGCTACATCCACCAAACCACATCCATCCAATACTTTTATTATCCAGTGTAAAACCTATTACAATCTTGCGAATAATCGCATTTTTCATCATACTGAAATACCCATCCAAACCCCTTTTTATCAAGATTAGAAGCTTCCAGATTTTAGGGTTCTACAAAATTAGATAGGGGCTAGGGTGTACAGTATACCATGGGCTATACAGTATAGCATGATCAGTCACCACATACCAACAATCTCCCACTTGGAGACTGATCAGGCTCCACACCAACATAATCTCCCACTTGGAGACTGATTCTGGACGACACTGCTGCAATTACAGCTCCCACTGGAAATAAGGACCTTGGACCCTGCTACTCTATTATACTTGAATTCAACCTTGAAGACCAATTGAAGCTGAAGAGGAGCTCAGCTTCTCCCTTGTCAACGCCTTCGTAAACATATCTGCTGGATTGACATCTATATGTATCTTGTCCAACTTAACCTGTCCATCCTCCAACACTGACCGAATGAAATGATATCTCAACTGGATGTGTTTTGTTTTAGAATGCATAGCAGAATTCTTTGCAAGATGTATAGAACTCTGGCTGTCTGTAAACAAGTAATTTCTAGCCTGTTGTTTTCCTAACTCATTCATGAAAATTTGCAGCCATATCATCTCATTTGCCACCTTTGTTGCAGCAACATACTCTGCCTCTGTGGTGGATAAAGCAACCACCTTCTGCAATCGAGAAATCCAACTCACTGTTGTCCCACCAACTGTAAATACATAACCTATGGTACTCCGCCTGGTATCTATATCCCCAACCAAATCTGAGTCAACATAGCCTTTTAAATCAATATTAGAGCCCCCAAAACATAGATAATTATTGGATGTACCTCTCAAGTACCTAAGAATCTATTTTACTGCATTCCAATGCTCAACTCCAGGATGACTCAAATACCTGCTAACAACTCCTACAACATGTGCAATATCTAGTCTTGTGCATACCATGGCATACATCAAACTACCTATAGCTGAAGCATATGGTACCTTGGACATTTTTTCTTCCTCCTCTTGTGTCTTTGGACACATATCCTTAGTCAATTTAACATGACTAGGCAGGTGTCAGTTGACTTTGCATTCTCCATATGAAATCTCTGCAACACCTTTTCAACATAATTAGCCCGAGATAAAAACAATTTTCTATTTTTCCTATCTCTACAAATTTTCATACCAAGGATTTGTTTTGCTGCCCCCAAATCCTTCATAGCAAAAGAATTTGCTAACTGTTGTTTTAACTCACTTATGTGAACCATGTTAGACCCAGCTACAAGCATGTCATCAACATATAAACATAAAATAATGTAGCTGTCATTATCCAACCTCTTAAAATAAACACAATGGTCAGAATTACACTGACTATAGCCTTGCTCAGCCATAAAACTATCAAATTTTAAGTACCACTGCCGAGGTGCTTGCTTCAAGCCATATAAACTTTTCTTCAATCTGCACACCAGTTTCTCTTTACCTTTGACCTCAAATCCTTGTCGCTGGTCCATATATATTTCCTCTTCCAAATCACCATGGAGAAAGGTTGTTTTAACATCAAGCTGTTCCAAATGCAAATCTTCAATAGCCACAATACTTAAAACAATACGAATAGAAGTCATTTTAACAACAAAAGAAAAGATCTCATCAAAATCAATACCCTTTTTCTGTGCAAATCCCTTTACAACTAATCTGGCTTTAAATCTCTTCTTACCTCCATCCACCTCTTTCAGCCTATAAATCCATTTGTTTGGTAAAGCCTTTTTACCTGCAGGCAACTTGCATAATTCCCAAGTCTGGTTTTTCAGCAAGGAGTCCATTTCTTCTTCCATTCCATGCTCCCACTGAACCTTGGTATCCACTTGCATAGCTTCATCATAATATTCTGGTTCACCAGCATCGGTTAACAAAATAGTCTACAAAGAGGGAGAGAATCTTTCTGGAGGTCTACTTATCCTTGAAAATCATCTAATAGGAGTTTTTGGTACTTGTTGTTGTTGTTGTTGCCCATCATGAGGAACCACTGAAACATCATTGTTTGGAATATCATCCAACACTGCATAATCATTTTCTTTATTCTCATGCTGCAGCAACAGATCTTTGTACAACACTTTCTCATTGAATATGACATCCCTACTTCTCACAATTTTCTGATTTTCAAAATCCCAAAGCCTATAACCAAATTCATCAATGACATATCCAACAAATACATATTTCTTTGATTTTTCATCAAGCTTGGTTCTATTTTCAGAATCTACATGTGCAAATGCTTCACAATCGAAGGTTTTGAGAAAAGAATAACTCACCTTCTTACCTTTCCATGCTTCCTCTGGAATACCACAACCCAAAGGATTAGAGGGACCTATTAATTAAATAAACAACTTGATGTTTATAGTCTACGCCCACATTTTTAAAGGCAGCCCAACATGCAATCTCATAGTCCGGCACACTCCATTATTGTTCTATTCATGCGCTCAACCACTCCATTTTCCTGTGGAGTCCTTGGAACCATTTTTGCCTAGCGAATACCATTAGAGGAACAATAATCTTCAAACTCTTTGCTGCAATACTCACCACCATTATCAGATCTGAGACATTTTAGCCTTTTACTTGTCTCATTCTCAACCAAGCTTCTCCATTTTTTAAAAGTTTCAAATACTTCAGATTTCTTCCTAAGGAAATAAATCCATACCTTCCTAGTTGCATCATCAATGAATGTAATATAATACAGAGAGCCACCGAGAGAAGATACCTGAGTTGGTCCCCATACATCTGTATGCACAAGCTCCAATTTCTCATCTTTCTTTTACTTCCCATCCTTGAGAAAACTTACTTCTTTGTTTTCCATACACACAACTTTCACAAAATCCATATTAACACATTTTAGACCTGGTAAAACATTATTTGAATGAAGTACTTTCATACCTTTTGCACTCATATGCCCAAGTCTATTATGCCACGTGTTGATTCAGAGTCCACAACAACTGTATGATCTTCTACGTTGAACTGCAACAACTGTTCTTGAACATTGACCCTTTTCCGTAACAATTAAAGAGTAGAAGGAACAATATGACCTGTACAAAGATATAAGGTGCCTACTTTCACACCTTTTGCTACCACTAAGGCACCCTTTGTGACCTTCCAATTTTTATCACTAAATGTAACAACACAACCTTCATCATCTAGTTGCCCTGCTGAAATTAAATTTCTGCTTAACTTTGGAACATGCCTTACCTCACGTAGTAGCCAATGATTCCCATTCTGCAACTTAATCTTGATTCTTCCCTTTCCAACAATCTGACAGGGTTCATTATCTCCTAAATAAACCAGCCCAAAATCCCCTTGGACATAATCAAGAAAATAACTTCTATGGGGGGTAGCATGAAATGAAGCCCCTAAATCTAACACCCAAGAATCATCAACATTATCAAGGGAAAGAATCAAAGCATCCTCATCAGATTTATTACTTACCACATTTGCCTCTTTACTTCCTTCCTTTTTGTCTCCTTTATTTTTCTGAGACCAACAATCTTTCTTCAGATGACCTGGCTTACCACAGTACCAGCAATCCCTCTTGTCTCTAGATTGAGACCTTTTGTCCTTTGATTTTCCTCGTGACTTCCCACGATTTCCATAATTGTTTCCTCTCTCCTTTGTTCTGCCCCTACTTTCTGCATTCAAAACACTGCCTGATGTGGATGTTCCTCCTAAGCTTTTCCTACGAATTTCCTCACTCAAAATAACACCAACAACATCATCAAACTTCAATGTATTCAAACCAGAAACAAAATTGTTAATAGCCATTACCAAGCTATTCCAGCTTTCAAGCAAAGAACATAGAATCAAAAGAGCCCTAACTTCATCAAAGTTTACTTTTACAAAAGTTAATTGACTAGTGACCATATTAAACTCATTTAAATGATCAGTAACTGACCCACCTTCTACCATTTTCATATTAAATAAACGCTTCATAAGAAATACCTTATTTGAAGTGGAAGGTTTTTCATATAACTTCACCAGGGTTTCCATCAACTCTTGAGTTGTCTTTGTTGTTGTAATATTGAACGCCACTGATTGTGCTAGGCACAAACGAATACTGCCAAGAGCCTTTCTATCCAAGATCTCCTAGTCCTCATCTGACATTGCTGTAGGTTTCTTGGTTTTCCCTTCCAATGGCCACCATAAATCCTTCTGATAGAGATAGTCCTCCATCTGCATCTTCCATAACTGATAGTTCTGCCCATTAAACTTCTCAACCTTCTTACCCTCATCTGCCATTGCTCCCACTCAACCGTGAGACTCCCACTTAGCCATGAGACCTTCCTACATATGATAATCGAAACACAACCCACTCTGATACCACTTGTTAGGGTTAGAGATGGCAGATATCTAACAATTAAATATAGATTTAATTAATAAACAAAGAAACTAAAACACACACACAGATTAAATTATAACACAAAAATTTAATGTGGTTCACCCAATCCGGGCTACATCCACCAAACCGTAGCCATCCAATACTTTTATTATCCAATGTAAAACCTATTACAATCTTGCAAATAATCACATTCTTCATCATACTAAAATACACATCCGAACCCCTTTTTATCAAACTTAGAAGCTTCCAGATTTTAGGGTTCTACAAAATCAGATAGGTGCTAGGGTGTACAGTATATCATGGGCTATACAGTATAACATGATCAGTCGCCACATACCAACACACAACTCGAAAGGGTAGTTTTACCACTTAGCTTCATTTTGTGAGCCCATGCTCAAAAAATTCTTACTCGATGTGTTTGATGCAGGAGCATCTAGGTGGACTGAAAATCAACATCAACCAAAAAATATATTATTTTTTTCATGTTTAATTTTTGTATTTTGGTGTGGGTTGGAGCTTCAAGAAAATCTTGTGGAGTGTTTTAAGGATAAAATCTTCATTTACCAATACTTGGATTTTTATTTCAAAAATCAGAGGCAAACAATGTGTTTAAAGTGATTTTAAAATTATTGTATAATTTCAAGGATTGAAGGGTTTAAGGGGTCTATTGGCATGTTAGAGGAAACTTGAAAATAATAATTGATATTCATTTTATCAATTTGGATGCCTATAAAAGTTTTCATAAGGAAAGTGACCTTTGAAATTCCATTCTTGTCTCATCAGGTACTTAAAAAGGAGGGAAAAGATAGTGATTTTTGAAAAATAATAAATGAATCTTCAATTAACAAAGGAGCACAAATCGGTTTTGTATTTTCTTCATTTTAAAAAGGAATCTATAGTATCAAGGTGTTTGATATGGTGAAGCAACATTAACAACACATTTTGGAAGCAAAACTACATCTTTATTTCATTCTTTGTGAAGGAATTTCAAAGGTCAAGTTGAGGGAAATGAAAGGGCAGATTTGGCTGCCACTTTTTGATGCTTGCAAGCGTGTAAAAATATATAAAATACAGCTTTTAATGGTGTAAAAAAGCAGCAATCAACAACAAGGTTGGAGAAAGAACTTGCAGGTTGCTCTTGAGAGTTGCATAAGAAAGAGTGCTAGAAATCAACTTGTGAAGAGAAGAGGAATATAAGAAGAGAAAAATGATTTTGTAGGTGTGTTGTAGATGTTCAAGGCAACCATGAGACTGTATAATAAAGAGAAAAATCTGGTTTCAGAAGATGAGTGAATCCAAGAAGGTTTTAAGAAATGAGGATTTGAAGACTCGTAGACAAGATGTGTCTAGAAAAGCTTGTAATTTTTTTTGAATTTTATTCAATTTTGAATCCTCCATATTTTGTATGAGTGTGTATGAACATTGAAATGAAGATATGTTTTAGATTCCTTTTCCATTTATATGTTAATGTGGATTGGATGACATGTTAAGGCTGCAAGATTGGGTAGTTTGATAAGACCCCCCAATCTCGTCTACATCATAAAATTCTTCACCAAAAATATTAAAAAAATAGAAAAAAAAATTGGAGCTATAAGAAAATATAAAAATAGAAAATATCCTACAAATCTAAACGCATTACCTTAAAGATAAATTATATTATCCTCCATGATGTTTTCTAGACTAGGGGTATACTTTCTTATAGGATTACCTCTCATATAATTAAGAAACTCAAACATTTATAGGATGGATCCTCTTGTTCTAGTGGCCACCATGGGACATAGTGGATGTTAGATGAACTCCCTAATATGTTGTGATACAAGCCATATATGACCCCTTTTATAAAATGAGGGAGATGAAAGTTGAGATTTGACACATTGAGGATAATCTCCTCATATCATATAGTGTTGAGATTTCTATCAATGTGAATCATATACTCAATAGTGCCCTAAAAACCATAATTCTAGATAGTCCATTTCCACCATTGACGAGTTTATATCCATAGGTAAAAGTAAAAACCTGTGTCATACTTTATAAAAGAATCGGTCAACACAAATAAAAATTCTCAACTTCAACCACATAAAATTAGTCTTTATGTTTTGAATTTCAAAATGATGTAAACTAATGAAATCTAGAACTCTTGATGAAGTTTATTCTTGTAATTTTCAAAATTTTAAAAAATTGTTTTAATTTTTTTATAAATTTAAGAGTAGATTTTGAATTGCTAAAAATTTCATGAAAAAATGACATTAAGTTGACATAAAAAAAAAAAAGAATTTTTTATATTTTTCTCTTTTTTTTGCCAAATAGATAACTTCAATATCTAGTGCATATAATTTTTTTAAAAAAATTGATGTATATTTTCATAGTAATAACGTTTTAAATACAGACATACCAAAATTTGATAGTTTTCATTTGACATCAACTATTGTATAATTTTTTTTATCATTTTAAAAAAAAATTATACCCTTTTGAAGAAGATTATCTCCTCTAGTGCACCATATATTTTGCATTTTTTAAAATATGTTTTAGTGTATATTTTTTTAATTTATAATCAACCTCAATTTTTATTTTAACAACCTACTTGCATTATTTAAAATAAAAAAAATATTAAAAGTAATCAGAATATCAATAAAAATATATATATGGTTCTTGACTCCGAGATCTACAAAAGGGTATTTTTAGTTTTTTGAAAAAAATCATTTTGACTAAAGAAATATCATGTTCAAGTGAAAAAATTTAAAAAAATTCTGAAAAAAGATGAGGTGGTTGCCAACAAGGATGCCACATAGACAATTTTGAGTGAAAGGGTTTTGACTAAAATCCTTTCACATGAAACCATTTCAATAAAAAACTTACATATAAATTGAGTCGTATTTTAAAGTGACAAATGAAAAAATTCAAATTTTGTAGTTTCAGGAAAAAGGGTTTCACCTAAAACTTATAGGCCACATAGTTTCGGGCAAAACTATTTCGATCAAAACTATTTAGGTTGAAACTATTTTTCTTATAAATATTTAGTTGGTTGAAAGTGTGACACAGGTTTGTACTTTTACCCCCATGTTAGTGGATTGCATTTGGTAGTTGGAGATGGAATGATGTTCATCTTCTTTTGATATATATTATACTTCCCATGACTATAAGTTTTTTGAGTGACTAGCTATCGTAGTTCTCCATTCCCTTAAGTTTCTGTGAAGCACCATTAGCTACAAGACTAATCATATTAACCTTACTATAATTTCACTCAAAGGAAATTATCTTGATGGTTACTATCCATACTATTCTATCTTACCTCCTAATGCAAAACAATAATCAAGAATCCTATGGGATTGTTGATTATTGCAGCCCCTTCTCTCATACAAGGAATAAACTTGAAAATAATGAGAAAACTCAACTAATTGGAAACTCAAGATCAATTCTCCAGCACTCATAATGTTATGAATTTCACAATAATTTTTTGATTTCATTCATTACATTCCCCAAGAATTGAAATAGAAGATTTTTTAGATGAGAAAAACATGGGAAATCACCTACAAGCAAGCTGATTACCTTCAACAAAAAAATTGTAGCAACAAGACCACTCTAAAACATTACTACAACAACAAAAATCAAATCCAACTTCTTCAATTCCACACTTGGGCATTCCCCTTGATTTCTAGGCAAGCTTTCCTTCAAAATTTCTTTGATTTTTCTATTTTTTCACCTTTTATCCTTCTCCTCCAAACTGGCCATCATTTTATTTTTCACCACCAGGCTACATTTTTCCAAATCACTTCCCCTTCCTAGGCATTGGGAAAAATTCCCCTATAATTTCTCCTAGTAAAATGAATTCTTGTTGCTAAAAATCAACCCCACACAATCCAACTCCAACACTTCTTCTGCTAGGCACTTGCCACCCACACCAACCATTCAATGCATTTTTACAAAATTTAAAATGGAGTTACACCTCCCAAGAATAGCTACCTCATGCCTGGGTGTGGGATTTTGCAACTCCCAAGTTGTTATTAATTTCCACCTCTAGACACTCTAATTTGAGTTTGGAATCAAATTCAAATTCACCTAGGAGTTTTTAAATTTGAGGAGTTTTAAATAGATAAATTCTTGTGTGCAATACACCACCAATCAAACCAAAAAAAAAAAAAATTAAAATATTTTTGGTGTGCAGGATTGCTCATGCGCCTGGATACTCCTGCATTAAGAAACCCGGGTAAGAAAAAATGTTTCATGAGTGAAGGCTCATAAACATTCATCTGGATTTGTATTTCCAAACCCATGTTGTTCCTTCTATCTTCCTTCCTTTCCATCTGATTAGATACTCGTTTTTTTTGCTCGGTGTCTTCTTATTTGTTCTTGAATTCATCACTTTAACCAATTTCTTCATTCTTCTTTTTTGGTAGTTGTTGCACCCTTCGTGTTGTGTCATGGAAATCTGAAACACTCCCACTTTTTCCTTTTAGAAACTTATCCTTTCATTGATGAGCTAAAATCAGGTCTTTATCCTTAAATTCTTGTCTTCTCCTTAAATCAGCACACTCTTTGTGCCTCTTGGTTTTTTTTGTAACTTCTTTTTCATAAAACTAAATCTCCTAAGGTTATCCAACAACTTATCTTCCTCTAAAATTTGTAAAATATCTCTAACATGTTTCAAATAATCCAAAATTCCATCTAAAAAAATTATGAACTTACCAAGGAGTGGTTTATGTGCTTCATCCTTCACCATACCTTTGATCTTCATCTGTTGCCCCAACTTATTCTAGATGAGAAACCAAGTCATAACACATCACTTCCATTTGTCTCTTTCAGAAATTCTTTTCTTAGAATTACACATACTCTAGTATCATTGTCCACTTTCTTAAATTTTTCTTTCACTAGTGTCATGTAACATATTTTTTCCCATCTTTGGTTATTGTGTAAGTGTTTGTTTCACCATCATATATGGCCTTTTGGTCATACTACCATGGTCTATCCAAAAAAATATGACAATCATCCATAGGCATTACATCACACATAATCTCATCTCTATAATTGCCAATTTGAAAACTTACCGAACATTGTTCATTTAGCATAAGTTGATGGCCCTTTTCAAATCACACAACCTTTTAGGGATTTGTATGTTTCTTTTTCTCCAAAATTAGTTTCTCCACCATTTCTTGAGATACTAAATTATCTATGCTACCGCTATCCACAATCATGGTGCAACACTTTCCCCTTCCTCTGCAAATGGTTTTAAATAAACTCCTCCTTTGTATGGGTTCTTGTTACTCCTTTTCTAGCTTTAAGAGCACTCTCTAGCTTCTCCATCCTCTGGGTCTACTAATTCATTTTCTTCTTTAACCTTTGTGGTAAATGTTCTCCCAGTCTTACTTTTCCCATCCTCTTATTGCACTTGAGGGCATTCAAATTCCATGTGACCAGCCTCTCCACAATTGAAACAAATTCCTAAAAATCCTCTTCCATAATCTCCCCTTCCTCTTGAAGTTTCTCCTCTTCCTCTTGAGGAATCTCCTCTTCCCCTCATATTTGAGCCATAATTTGTTTGATACCAACTTGCCTCTACTTCCTTTATTAGCTGACATCTTCCACTATTTGTTTGTTCTCTACCTGTTAAAGTTTCTCCTCTACCTCTGGAATTGATTTGTTTCCTTCTTGCCAACTTTTCCTTTTCCTTGAGAGCATATTGATAAGCGTCCTACACTATTATTATCATCACCATACTAAGTTCATCTTGGATAACAATATGCAACCCATTCACATACCTTGCAACTTTTTCTTCACCATCTTCAACATGTTTAACACGAATGCCCAATTTGTAGAATTTTGGTGTATTCCATGAAATTCAAATCTATTTTTTTAAGATTTTAAAGATTCTTAAACAAACTAATGTGATTGTCTACAGGAAAGAATTTATCCTTCAACTTTGTAACCATCTTATCCCATGATTTAATATTTTCTTTTCATTTCCTTTGTCTTTCAATCTGCACTTGATACCACCATAGGGATGCATGCCCATTCAACCTCGTACAAGCATACTTCACCTTATTTTTGTCCTCAATGGATTCTATGTCAAAATACTTATCCATTTCTCTAATCCAGTCAATGAGATCTTCTAGATTCAAACTCCCACTGTAGATCATTGGATCCATCCTTGGCTTACTAATATAGAGAGGATTTTCTGCTCTTAAATCCCTCTCTAAAATACTCACAACAATAACTTAAACAAAATAAATAAATTGCAAATTAAACTCAACAATTTATTTGCACATGAAACCATTAAAATGCTCAGCTCAAGAAATCTGATTACACATGAGTTTTAGTCATCAATGGACTGATATGTATCAAATATTTTTCTTAAAAACATATTATATGCAAATTAAATACATTCAAAGACAAACTATGCTCAACTATGTGAGCTCCTGCAAACAAAATTATCTTCCAGCACCTAAATTCCACCTCTAGCTTTTGTAGCTTCAATTCTATTGTTTTGAAACCTTCGTGGATGTTGTCAATCAGTCCAAACCTACAACCAGAACCCAAGATAACTCTCTCAGAGAATACCACGCCTCCCCTTGCTCTGCCTTCCAAATTCTTCTTCAAAAATTCTTCCATGATAAGTGGTTTTCCAAATTCTTCTCACACCTTGTCATGAAATTAATTTCTCATGCTTTATTTTGTGTCTCTTCAATATGTCACAACCCTTTTTGTTTATACACATCAAAATCATAAAAAAAACAATTAAAACCCATTTCCAACAACCCACTAAAGATAGGAGTCTTTTTCAAAAAAATTCCTCTCCTTTTGACTCTTAAAAAAGAAAAAATCAAATAGCGGGCCTAGGTGCACACTTTCACAATCCCTATTATTTAGAAATAATTATTGAGTTTTTTAAAGCTCCATAAATCAAATCCCAATGCCTCATATTGTCTCTCAAATATTTTGTAATTAAATATTTTTAAAACTATTTTTCTGCTTTTTCACCGTAGTCAACTTGTCAAAGTTGAAAAGGAATTTAATTGTCAGGTTTAAATATTTGAATATAAATATTTAGCCATCCTCAACATGTAATCTAAGACAAAAATTAATCCACTTCAAAAAACCAAAATTACACAATTCAAAAATTCAACCTTTTTGTTGACAAGATTGCAAGTGACCATGGATGCTCCTGCATCAAACACCCACAGTAGAAGAGAAATGCTTCATGAGTGAACCTCATAAAAATTTATGAATTCTATGTTTTTCTTGGATCCATTTCTCCTCTTTTCTCACTATAAATTTTCTACTCAACTGATTCTACAAATTCACATTACTAGTCACTCTCAACTTTCCTCTTTTTATGCTCCTCATGAAACTTGTGTTATCAAAATTAACTTCCCACCAATGTTCTTTATCAAAATCATAATAATCAAATGTACTTATATCTCCCTCTTTAGTAAAATACAAATCATTTATTGCCTATCTTGTTGTTATACCTTTTCCTCCTCCTTTACCTAGTTTACAATGTGGTTTGTCACTCCTATTATGCCTTCAGAAAGACATATTGTTGCTGCAATTTGATCTTCAACACCTAATTCAGTGTTACTACCACAATCCATAGATTCATTTTCCACATTTTTTAGCAAATAGTCAAGATCCCTTATCAAGGAATATTCATCTTCAACACTTTTAATCAAACAATCATAAGAAATTTTCATTTTCACCTCAATTTGTTCACCACTCTCACCTACTTCCAAAGGATTTATTGCTGCAACCTTTGACTATAAATTTACATTCTCAATATTATCAAAACATGTACTAAAATTTGAAATTACCTCTTGAACCGTTGATTTTTGGCTCTTAGGACTTCCCTTACTCTTCAAGGGTTTTTCACCTAAAAGGAGAGAAGTAGGCCAAAAATGCTATAGGGTTCATTCAATTATGTATTGTGGAATGTTGTTATGTCTAAATGAAATAATGTAACTATAATTAACTGATCTAGATGAATGAAAACAAATGCTAAACTAAGATTTACACTATGTTTGAAAACACGCTGTGATATTCAAAAAGCATGAAAGAATGAATATAAATGCAAATCAAACCAAACAGAACGTTGTTTCTCAGAATGTGTGCACCTGGTAAACTATAGAAGGTTGGAAAATGATCTAGAAGACTAATGAAATTTGAACTTGGGCTGATTGGGACTCATTCGCCACCTTGGGTGAATTAGTCCCAGATCAAGACTTTTCTACACAGAACCTAATTTCTGATAGTTTAGGATCTAGAAATATATCTAACTCAAATTTGCATCTTAGGAGGGACTCATTTGCCATGTATGGTGAATTAGTCCACTTTCTGATTTCTACAAGTATAAAACTTTGTTCAACACCTTGACACCTGTACAACAATTTCTAACGGAAACCTGATTTTGGATCTTGGAAAATTCCTGAAAAAACACTTTAAAATTGTTTGTCTAATGGGGGGTTTTCCTTAGTCAAACCCCTAGTTGGATAATTAAATCTTGAATAGAGAAATAATTCTGCATAAACCCTCTCCTTAGATGTGTTAAAGACTAGGAAAGTCTGAATCATGACAAAAACCCTATTCTATTGATCTAGAATAAGACATGCAAGAATGATTTACATGATGCAAGATCTCGACCCTAGAAATCTCACAACACATGAAAAGAGGGATGAAATGGCATGCAAATGCAAAACAAATAAGATGTAAACCTTAATCTGAAGATAGAGTAACAATGGAAGATGGAATCAATAGGAAACCAATTCCTTAGGTGTGATTTAGTGGCTAGTTGCACCTCTTCACCATAGATTTCTTCATGATTCACCATAGGCATCCATCATCAACCCTTTGCAATGTTGAGTCTTGATCAAAATAGTGAGCTTCAAGACCTGTAAAAAATTTAGTTTGCTGCCCTAAAACTTCAACTTTATTCATAAAACTTGTGATAGAAGGCTTGACTTTTTAAATTGCTCTTGAAAAGTGATTAAAAGATTAAAATATTGTGAAAAATGAATAATGATGAGTATTTATAAGCAAAAACACCTTATTTTCCCATTAATTAAACCTAAGAGGATGAAATTTATTGGAAATTAAAGTTAAATTGATTAAATTCCCGCTTGATTTTGAATTTTCCCTCAAAGGGGACTCATTCGCCACCCTTGGCGAATGGGTCCCACTAGAGGGGACTCATTCGTCCAAGATGGAAAAGGGGTCCCACTACTACTGTTTGAAGGTGGGTTGTCATGGTATGATGTAATTAAATGTTGTTTGTCAGGTTTTATGTGATTTCTCTAGTAAAACAGGCCTCTAGATCAAAATTAATGGGTCTAAGGGCCCTATAAATGTTGTTTTGAAGGGTAATTGGTGAAAAGGGACTAAAAAGTGGGTCCAATCATGTGTGAAATTGTCTCTTTTCTCAAGTGGGTCCAATTTTCTATGACACATTTAGCCCCCACTTTAGCACCCATATGACTCTACGTGCATATGTAAGCTAAAGGACTCTAAACAATGCACTTTATTACATAAAAGGATACACATTCAAAAGATGAGAGAACGAAGCCCCCAATGTAGTTATCTACACAACCACAACATTAGGAACCGCATCCTGCAACACACATTTGTTAATTTCTCAAAAATTCTTATGTCTAACTCCTAGGAATCCAATTCGAGGGTAGATGTATGCCCTCCCTTGATTCTGCTTGCTTTACGTAGGTGGAATCAAGGTACCAAAACTAGCCACATTGAATAAGAGAAACCATATCATAGAGCATTTGCAAGTACCATGTTACATAACGATAGGAAATTGATGATGTCGAGTGTGAAAACACGATTCCAACGCATCAAACGGTGTCAAAAATGGATTACCCTATCTCTCGTTATGTTGATTTGAAGAATGGTTACATTATGAGTTCGTGAAAAGATGATAATCGTATACTAATGTATAAAGGTAAAAAGAGATGAAAAGAGGTTAAAAGAAGTGGATGAAAGTAATTTGTCACTTACTATTCATTTTTACCTTCTTGTAGCTTGAAAGTGACCAGTGAAAGAAGAACATGTCGAGCAGATGGGATTACACACCTTCGTGGTTGGATGATCTTCATGAGTAGGTGGCGTGCGGCGAGCTACATCATGAGGTGAGTCGATTCTGCAATTTCCATCTTATGAATTTGTAATATTTTAATGATTTTTAGGCATGGATAGGGTAATTTAGGATTCTTGGAAAAAAAAGTTTGCAAAGCGTCCCCTTTTTTCACAAAGTGTCCCATTTGTTTGTAGAGTGTCCCTTTTGTTTGCAAAGTGTCTTGTTTCTTCGTGAAGTGTCCCATTTCTCTGCAAAATGTCCAAAAAGGGTTCTAAAGTGTCTAGGGCCATTAGAAAAGCACACTAGATCAACTTTAGCACACTTGCATGATAGATTATGTGAAAATTGAAGAAACTAGATAAAATATAGAGCCTTTTGTGATGATTTTGATAGGTTCCCACCTAGTTGCAATAGTAGCTAGGGGGAAGATAGCTGAAATTCTTGAGAGATCATGTGCCATCGCTATCAGCGGCAGAGGTAGAGCATTTACAGTCAGTGGGTATCTATTGGGAATATCTTATGCCACCTATGAGATACCATGACGCCATGCTTATGGCTCTATGTGAGCATTGGGATGCTGATACTTGTACCTTTCATCTTCCCACTAGGGAAATGACTATCACTCTCAAGGAAATACACCTCATTCTCTGAGTTCCTATTTGGGGAGAGTGGGTACATTTTGGGGGGGATCGGTCATTCCAAGAGAAGAAGAGAGATATGCAGTATTGTCTTGGTGGACCTATACATGATGAGAGGGTTAGAGTGCGGATTGAGCTTCCCATGCTACTGTATTCATGAGATCCTGTGGTTAGACGGATTATGATGCACACAGTGGCACTGGTTCTCAATCCAAATGGATGAGCGAAACACTTGGATGGAGGAATAGTACATTTGATTCGAGGGATGCATGAGTGGAGGATAGTCTATGCCTGGGGCCACTACATTCTAGCACACTTATATTATGATCTTGGCAGATTTGTGTTTCGAGATATCAACATGGTCCATTGTACGCTACTACAGGTGTGGTGCCTTGAGCATATCACATGTACTAGGCTTGTCGGATACCATTGTACTATAGCTGCAAGTTACCCATGAGCATTCAGCTATCCTTTGCAACACTTGTGGAAGTATGGACATTTACAATTTTGAAGGGTGCGATTTGACTGGCTAGAGGAGGATGAGATCCTTTGGAAAACTAAGGAGGATGCAGAGGGATATGTATCTAGTAGGGAGGCATGACTACGTTGTACGACCATTCTACTATGGGTGAGTCATGCAATAGTTTGGACAAGTGCAGACACCACCAAGGGTGTGCCCCTTCATTAGACAATTAGTGCAGAGTGCCCAGAGGCCAATGGATACTATTTGACTGATGATAGATCATGTGCGTGAGTGATGTTGATGATTCAGATCATGACCAACCACCAAAATTTGATGTTGATGATTTCAGTAGCACAGACGAGCATGAGGAATGGTGGTCATATGCAAGACCAGCTCCTGTGTTCCCCATGGGTTTCCCAATTGGTGATGCAAGGCCAACACCAAATTAGGGTGATGAGCTAGAGGAGAGAGCAGAGGAGGTACGATATAGGCCATCAGAGATTTTTACAGATGTTATCAATGGGGAGTACTAGTCTGAGGCCAATCCTGATTATGAAGACCGAGAGGATGATGGGGAGGAGGAGGATTATGAGGAGGATGATTACTACAAGGAGGAGCCACCCCTAAGCGAGGGTGATAAGATAGATATTGAGGATTAGCATGAGCATGGAGAGTCCTCACATACTTACAGGACCAAATCACAGGCAATAGCTATAGTAGACATCAGCACTCAGAGTCAAAGAGAGGCTAGCACATCTTCGATGCCCCCCAGAGAGGATGAGGTTGACATTCCTCATGCATTTGGAGACATAGGTGATGATATTTAATTTTATGAATGTCCTGTAGTGATTTATGCTTTATTTATGTATATATATATCATGATGATGTGTTATTGATTGTGTACATGATCAATATTCCAGAAGCGACAAGAGACTGGCAAGAGCTCTATCGTCAGGGAGCCATAGAGATAGTGTCAGCATCCATCGAGGAGGATGAGATAGATCCTAACTACGTGCCCCCACCGATCATGGAGGAAGAGCTAGAGTCACTCAAACCATTTGTGAGGTTGCGGGAAGCGTACAAGAGTGTGAGGAGGTGACTCCATAGGGCTGAGAGTGCACTACAGTCAGCACAGCCCTCAGCAGAGGTAGAGAGACTGCAGGCAGAGCTGGAACATACACGAGCAGAGAGGGATCAAATGGTAGATGAGCGGCTTGTAGCCATTGGACGAGTAAAGGGTTTGGAGTATGCACTTAGACTCGAAAGTTCATGATCACGGTCACACATGACCATCTCTCAATGCCCAAGGACCAGATCAGGAGTGCCAGATCCTAAGGGGTCTAGCTCTCACAGACCATTTTGATATTGTATATGATGATGATATGTAAAAATGTTGATATATATATAGACATGTATCTTTAATGTTATGATGATGTTGCTTTTTATGTTGAGGTTAAATGCTATGTGATTAATTAAATGACTTTGAGTAAAAAGGATTTAATTAATGGCTACATGATTTAACATGATTGATGTGATCTAGTATAAAACATATTTTAGTTTTATCATAGATACAAAATGAATAATGAGAAAAGAATATCTTAAATTAAATACATGAATAAGGATCTAACTTAACACAACAAGAATAGTATGAAGCCTAAAGCAATTATAAATGGGATTTATATAATTACCTTAGTGTTCAAGACAAACACAAGATTAGTTGTCAGGAATGAAGCAATGTGAAAGTTACTTAGAATCAAATAACTTTAAACTACAATGCTTTAACTATCATACTATTTGAAGAGGCTAGAGGTAATACCAATGCAAATGCATGGCATTAATGGGTTCCTTAAGGGGTGTTCTGTCAAGCTGCGTTAAGAGATAAGCACCAAACCCATAAGTGGTATGAACCTTGTAAGGTCCCAACCAATTAGGGCTGAACATATCTTTGTCTTCATTGTCAGCACTAGCATTTTGTTAATTTTCAATAAGAACAAAATCTCCCTTAGAAAATGATCAAGGGATGACATGAATGTTGTGTTTGCATTGTAATTGTTTGATGTGAGCTTGGAGATGTTTGAGAGCATTAATACGTTGTTCATCGAGCATCTCAAGTTAATGAAATTGTTGATCTTTATAAGTTCCATCATCAAAGATATCTCAGATAGAAACTCGCAAAGTAGGAATATCTAACTCCAAGGGCATGATCACATCAGTTCCATAAACAAGGCCATAAGGGGTATTTCCTATGGATGATCAAACATTAGTTCTATAGGCCCAAAGCGCATAGGATAGTTGCATATGCTAATATTTATGATGCTTGGTGATAGTTTCCTTAAGAATTTGTTCGAGAAGCTTATTAGTATTTTTAGCTTGTCCATTGGATTGCAGTTAATACGGTGTAGAAAAGTGGTGTTGAATATTGAATGTTTCAATAAATTACTAAAATTTGTTATTCTTAAAAGGAGTTCCATTGTCTGAAACAATGGTGGACGAGAGTCCAAAGAAAGCAATTATGTGATCCAAAATGAAATGAAAAATTGCTTCAACAATTGTAGAATGAAGGGGGATCGCTTCCACCCATTTCATGAAATAGTTTATTGCAATTATGATAAATGTATGTCCAATAGAAGGTGGAAATTTTTTTCCAATAAGATCAAACCCCCATACTGAAAATGGCCAAATAGGAACATTGGCCCGGAGCTCAGAAGCAGAAGCAGAGATCAAATTGCTATGCTCTTGGAATTTTTGACATTGTTTAATGTAGGTGAAACAATATTTATCCACATGTCTCCAATAATAACCCATATGAATAAGTTTTTGCACTAACGAACGACCACCAAAATGACCATCATAGGCGCCAGCATGAGCATGTTGAAGCACTAAAGGGATTTCAGAATCGCGAAGACATCGTAATAGGAGACCATTAAAAGATCTTCTATACAAGGCATTTGCAAGGATCACATACTTAGCCACGAGTTTACGTAAATTCTTTCTAGTATTCATCGTGGTAGGCTCTGGAATGGTACCATCTTGTAAATAGTTATATATTGTATCATACCATTCACATGAAGCATCTTGAGTTATTTCCAAAATGTCCACTAACAAGGTATCAATCGAAGGTTTGGTGATGGGATGGATAATAAAGGTGAAATTGGTGGAAGGATCGAGCGGGGATATGAGAGAAGCTGCACTCGCCATTGCATCCGCATGTCAATTATCTTTGCATGGGATGTTATGAATGGTGAATGAGTCAAATTTTTCTAATAGGATCATTGTAATATCCTTATATTTTAATATTTTGTCATGTTTAGTTTGATATGCTCCATTGATTTGTTTAATGACTAATTGTGAATCACCAAAGATCTTGATATGTTTAACATTGAAAGATATAGCAACTTGTAAACCTGCAATCAAAGCTTCATACTCAGTTGTATTATTTGTGCATAGGAAATGTAATCGATAGGATAAGGAAATAGGTTTTACAGTAGGTGGAATGAGAATCACTCCAGCACCGGAGCCTATTCTCACTTAGATCCATCAAAAAATAAATCCCATGGTTTAATGTCAGCAATTAAGACATGATCATCAGGAAAAGAATTAGAATTAGGTAAAGCAAAAGGGGAAGGAGTGTCAGCCAAGTTATCGGTTAAGGCTTGGCCTTTAATTGATTTTTTTGAAACAAATTTAAGATCAAACTCAGTTAAAAACATCACCCATTTAGCTAAGCATCCAGAGAGAGCTATTTTGTTGAAAAGATATTTAAGATGATCAAATTTTGTGATTACTTGTATTTCAACATTTAGTAAATAATGTCACAACTTACTAGTAGCGAATACAAGAGCCAAACATTGTTTTTCAATTGGTGAATATCATGTTTCATAATCAATTAAGGTATGACTGATGTAATAAATAGGGTGTTCTCTATAATGATCATCAGTTTGAGCCAACAATGCTACAAGAGCATGGGTTGATGTGGCGATGTACAAGATAAAGGGTCTATGTGGCATAGCAGGTTGTTAAATGGGTGGAGTGACAAGATATTCCTTGAGACTCTCAAAAGCTTGTTTACAATCTTCATCTCAATCAAAAGCTATACCCTTTTTAAGAAGAAGCGTGAAAGGTAATGTGTGGTCGACTAAAGATGCAATGAAATGATGAATAGCTTGAATTCATCCTTGTAATGTTCACAACTAAGAAATATTTTGAGGAGGTTGCATGTTAATAATTGCATCAATTTTCTTTGTATCCACCTCAATGCCTCTGTGAGAAATGACAAACCCCAAATTTTACCATTGTCTACACCAAAGACACTTTTGTGGATTTAAGTGCATGTATTTGTGTATTTGTTCAAAGATTGTATGAAGGATGTTCACATTGTCTTTTCATGTTAATGATTTTTCTAGGATATCGTTGACATAATCTTCCAGAATTTTATGAATGTAATCATGAAATATTAATGTCATTGCGCGTTGATAAGTGTGCCAACATTCTTTACGCCAAAAGGCATCACAACCCAACAAAATGTTCCCCAAATAGTTGTAAACGCGGTTTTGAATTGATCTTGAGGGTTAATAAAGATTTGATTATAACCAGAAAATCCATCCATAAATGACAACAAAGCATGTCTAGCAGTTGAATCCACGATCATTTCTATATTAGGAAGTGGAAAATCATCTTTTAAAGAGGCTTTATTCAAGTCTCAAAAATACGTGCATATCATAATACGATAATTTCTAGTTTTGCAACTACGACAATATTTGAGATCCAAGAAGGATAATCAATAGGTCTAATAAAGCCTGCATCAAGAAGTTTTTTGAGTTCCGCTTTAACACACAAGGCCACATTAGGATGCATTTTTTTGGATCTTTTGACAAACAGATTTAGCGTTTTCAACAAAGACAATGTTGTGCATCACAATTTTCCGATCAATTCATAGCATATTAAAATATTTCCAAGCAAAATTTTTAGGAAAATCATGAAGTAAAGCAGTAGTATCTTCTTGTTCTTCATCATCAAGGAACTTCCCAATCTTAATAACTTCATCTTTATCATCGATTTCCATTGGCACATCAATTGTATCTCCTAAAGGGAGTGCATTGGATTTAGGACTTTTAGATTCAGAGAGCTCTTCATTGATATCACTTGCTTCTTGCTCAATAACAGTCATGACACTAGAAATTTTTGTCATGTGATTATGCAAGGATGGGTATCATAAACACCTAACATGTGTTTCAAATCCTCATCACTATCAGCATACATCCATGAAGGCGTAAGGTTATATCAAGCAAATCAAGATGTTTGATTGTAAGTTTGTGTTGTGGGTGACATGTTATAACATTAATGTTCAAGGATTGTCTTTGAGTAGCTTTAGTCATTTTAGAAAAAGAGTAGCCCAATCCAGTTTTCGTTTCTTGTGTAGTAGGTTCAATAGGGACATGAATACCTTGCTCATGTTTTCCACATCATTTTCCAGTATAGCCTAATTTTTTGACAAAATTATAGCCTTTTCCTTAATTTTTTTCCATTTCACACAGGTTAGGTGGGGCTTGATAATCTATCTTATCAAAATTTGTTGTGTATGTCACATTGTCATCCAAATTATAGGAGATAGATGTTTGAGGTGATTGTTGAGAATTTTGAGTGGACATGATTGTTGGTTGATCTTGTTTCTCATCTTTCTTTTGCATGAGTATGTATTCGCCCATAGACAAGGGTGTAAATTCTAAGGTTCCCCAATCGTCACCAAATAATTTAGAAACTGATTCATTATCATTATGCTCAATTTAAAGAGGGTATATATTGGATGTTGGAATTAATGTTTTCAAAGGAATTTTAACCCATTTTTCAAGGTGCAAGCAACTTTCAGGCTCAGGATCTATTTCAATTTGATAAATGCGATCATTATAGACATATTTCATGATACGATGAAAGGTTGAAGGTACTACATTCATCTCATGAATCCATGGTCAACCTAAAAGAAGATTAGGCGAAAGATCATAAGGAATGACATGGATAGGATTTTTCAAAGTAACCATTCCAAATTTAATAAGCAAAGTAATTATCCCAAGTGGTTGCTTTGTTGTATTATCAAATCCTCAAATGGAGACAAAATCAGGGGTGATTTGTGATCTATCAACAACTAATCGATCAAGGAGACTCACATTACACACATTAATGGAAGAACCATTATCTATGAGGGTGCACTTGATACCAAAGCAATTGAATCGAGCAATTATCATAAAAGCATCATGTTGATTATGCAACTCCAAAGGAGGGAGATCATGTTGGTGAAAGGTAATGTTAAGATTCTTTTTATGGATTAGAGCTTCCACATCATTCGGAGTGGTGCCAGGAGGAATTGTGATTTTCTTAAGAGTGGTTTGAAGAATATTGTGATAATTTGGTGAGTTTTGAAGTAAATCCCAAAGGGAAAGTTTGGCGGGAGTATTCTTTAGTTCAACAAGATCATACTCCTTTGTGTGCGGGTTATAACGAGGAGCACTAGGCATATTAGGTAAAGGTAAAGAGGGTGGGGTTGGTTGCGGCGGTTGCAGGTTGTTTTGGGTGTTATATGTATGAGCAATAGTATCATTACTAGGTTGCTACAATACATTGGTATTAGGAGGGTAAAGGGTGTAGTGGGGTCGATTTGAGGGGTGAAGCAGATGTGAGGGTGGGTAAAGGATAAGCTTGGGTTGAATTACATTAACATCCTTGATTTTAGGGGTCTCACAACACGCTAAAGTGGATGAGGTGGGTGAAATGAAGTCTTGAAGAGAATCATCTATCAAATTCCAATCATCACTAGTAAAGGGTTTGAGAGGTAAATTGTTGCCGATTGGTTCAAGACATTCAAGAGAAACATTAGAAGTTGTAACGTTCGATATCATGAGTTGGTCTCCACAAACCTTAGTGGATGGCTTATGCAAGATGAATTCTTGGAGGGATCCATCTAACCAATCAAAATCATCACAAGAAAAAGGTTTGAGGGAAACGTTGTCATTAATAGGTTTATTTTTCTCATTGCAAGTATTAGAGGATGAAGTGAGTGAGAGGAAGTCTTAAAGGACTTCATCTAACTTATCAAAATCATCACTACTAAGTGGCTTGGATGAGATGTTATTTAAAACTTGAATCATTTTCTTAATTGGATCATTGGAAGCATTATGCAATTGATTTTGGATATTTGCTAATTTTTCCTCAATGCAATTGATTTTGGATATTTGCTAATTTTTCCTCAATGTAAGTTGATCGAAAAGGACTACAGAATATTATTGAAAATGGAACTTGCAAAAGTCTAAGACTATCCATAAATTCCATGAAAATAAAAGAAATTTATGCTAAGAAAACAAAAATAACTAAATTGTAACAGAATACTAATGACAAAAAATAGAAAGATGCAATGCAGGAAATGAAAATCTAAAAGTACTGTTTTAAAACTGTAAAGGGACTAATTCGCCCTAGGTGGCGAATGAGTCCTACGATATGATTTTTTAAATTTTTTTTAGATTTTTTTTTGTATTTTCTATAAAATGTTAAGTTTGTATAATGCAAATACAAAATGAAAAAGAAAATATTTAGAATGATTAAATGAAATGTAATGATGGAATCTAAAAAATGCTTTCACAAATGCAATGTTTGAGAAACCTAAAGATGCAAAACAATGCACAATGATGAAGTAATGAGATCCTAAGATGCAAACAAAAATGTAGATCAGAAAAATGTTATGCTCAAAATTCGGGTTCACCAAAATGAACCATCGATTTTTGGCTCTTAGGACTTCCCTTACTCTTTTAGGGTTTTTCACCTAAAAGGAGAGTAGGCTAAAAAGGCTATAGGGTTCATTCAATTATGTATTGTGGAATGTTTTTATGTCTAAATGAACTAATCTAACTACAATTAATTGATCTAGATGAATGAAAATGAATGCTAAACTAAGATTTACACTATGTTTGAAAACATGTGATATTTAAAAAGCATGAAATAATGAATAGAAATGCAAATCAGACCAAATAGAATGTTGTTTCTCAGAATGTGTGCAACTGGTAAACTAAAGAAGGTTGGAAAATGATCTGGAAGACTAATAAAATTTGAACTTGGGCTAACTGGGACTCATTCACCACCTTGGGCGAATCAGTCCTAAATTAGGACTTTTCTGCACAAAAGCTATTTTCTGACAGTCTGGGATCTAGAAATGTATTTGACTCAAATTTGCATCTTGGGAGGGATTCATTCACCATGCATGAATAATTAGTCCAATTTCTGATTTCTACAAGTACAAAACTCTATTCAGCACCTTGACACATGTACAACAATTTTTGACAAAAACTTGATTTCGGATCTCAGAAAATTCTTGCAAAAAACTTTAAAATGGTTTTTCTAATGGGGGTTTTCCTTAGTCAAACCCCTAGTTGGATAATTAAATATTGAATAGAGAAATAAATCTACATAAACCCTAGCCTTAGATGTGTTAAAGACTAGGAAAGTCTGAATCATGACAAAACCCTATTCTATTGATCTAGAATAAGACATGCAAGAATGATTTACATGATTCAAAATATCAACCATAGAAATCTCACAACACACAAAAAATATTGATGAAATGACATGAAAATTCAAAACAAATAAGATGTAAACCTTAATCTAAAGATAAAGTAACAATGGAAGATGGAATCAATAGGAAACCAAGTCCTTAGGTGTGATTTAGTGGCTAGCTGCACCTCTTCACCCTAGATTTCTTCACGATTCACCATAGGCATCCATCATCAACCCTTTTCAATGTTGAATCTTGATCAAAATAGTGAGCTTCAAGACATACAAAAACTTTAGTTTACTGCCCTAAAACTTCAACTTTATTCATAAAACTTGTGATAGAAGACTTGACTTTTGAAATTGCTCTTGAAAAGTGATAAAAAGATTAAAATATTGTGAAAAATGAATAATGATGAGTATTTATAAGCAACAACACCTTTCCCATTAACTAAACCTAATAGGTTGACATTTACCAAAAATTAAAGTTAAATTGATTAAATTCCCGCTTGATTTTGAATTTTCCCTCAAAGGGGACTCATTTGCAACCCTTGGTGAATGGGTCCCACTAGAGGGGTCTCATTCACCCAAAGTGGCAAATGGGTCCCACTACTATTGTTTGAAGGTGGGTTGTCAGGGTATGATGTAATTAAATGTTGTTTGTTGGGTTTTATGTGATTTCTCATGTAAAACGTGCCTTTAGATCAAAACTAATGGGTCTAAGGGGACTATAAATGTTGTTTTGAAGGGTAATTGGTGAAAAGGGACTAAAAATTGGGTCCAATCATGCATGAAATTGTCTCTTTTCTCAAAAGGATCCAATTTTCTATGGCACACCTCTTTACCTTTGGCTGCAACCTTTGCATTAGCTGAAATTTTCCCATTCCACTCTCTTTCAATTGCTCCCAATCACATTAGCAAATTATCTTTCTCATCTTCATCATGGTTAGTGTTAAAGCTAGCATATTCAAGCTTCATATCATCTAAAATTATGATTTCATCAGCCAAACAAGACCTTGCATTGTTGGAAACCTTACCCATTTCTTCTTTCAATGGATTCAATTTGTGTTTCACACCATCATTCATCAATATGTGTGCGTTGTCATAACCATTGTGCATTGCCTTCGTGTCAAATTTCTAAGGTCTTCCTAGAAGAATATGCCAAGAATCCATTGGGATAATATCACATAAAAATTCATCATAATAGCATCATATCTTAAATTTTACCAAATATTGTTTGCTGATCAAAAGCTTCTTGTCATCTTGTACCCATGCTATCTGATATGGATACAGGTGCTTCTTCCTTTCTAGTTGTAATTTTATTACCATTTAATCAAACACAATATTGTGTGTGCTTCCACTATCAATAATGAAAATACATGCCTTTCCTTCACACTTGCATCTTTTCCTAAACAAACTTCACCTTTGAATGGATTTATCATCTTCATTTAACAATGTTCCTAGCCATTAAAGTTTCACCATCTTCTGCTTCTTCTGAATGTGATGATCCTGCATCTTCTCTATTCACATTTGGTGCTCTATTTTGATTTTTGATCCTTTTTCTTGGTCTTTCCTCTTCATGAGGATAGTCATATGCTATGTGACCCTCTTCCCCACACTTAAAAAAAGTTCCTCGAAAGGTTTGTCTTCCAAAACCTCTACCCGATCTTCCTCTACTTCTTGGATTTTAATGTCTTGACCCATAAAATTCTTCATTCCTATGTTGGTTATTGCTGCCTTGGTCTGTATTTTTTTTATTTTTTAGATTATTTTCTACTCCATATGTTCTTCCTTCAACCTCCTTTTCATGGCCTCTTCCTCTTTGCTTACTTTCAAATCTTTTATTGAACCTTTCTTCTATCTTCAATGTTAATTGATAAGCATCTTCCATTGTCACAACTCTAACAAGTTCCATATCTTCTTCAATGCTTGACCTCAACCCATTTATGTATCTTGCAACCTTTTCCTCGATTTCCTCTTAATGTCTAGTCCTTATAAGAATTCTATGGAATTCTTTAGTGTATTCTTTAATAGTCTATAGGAATAAATTGGCTTTTCAATCTCTCCACCATTTTATCCCATTTGGTAATTTTATCTTTTCCTATTCTTCCCCTTTATAATTTAACCTCTCTCCACCATATTGAGGTTGTAGACACTGAAAAAGTCCTGATTGATACTATGCATCTGGTTCTGATAAATTAACACTGTTTCTTCCTAAATCACTTCAAATTCATCAATTAATTAAATAATCAACATGTTATTTAGTTAAAATAATCAAATTTGGCTATTAATCAAATAATTAAATTTATTGATTAATCCACCCTTCTTCTAACTAATATTCATCATATTTAATTAAATCAAATCATTTAATTAAATCCCCTTAAATCCTCTCATTTGATTAAAATCAATCAAATAAAATGTCACAATCTCCTAATCCACTCCAATTAATTAATCCTAAATCACCTTTCTAATCATCATTAATAATTCCTCCAAATTTTAACTCCTCAAGAGTTAAATCAACCCATGATCAACTAACTAGGTTGCACATGAAAATAATTTTTATTAATTATCTAATTCCTCTATTTATCCTCACAAGGGAAAATTTTGAGGAATATTCCTCTCAACAACCTCTCATTCAATTTCCCTCCAAAGGTTTTCAAAAACTTTTCACATCCTTAATAACTCCTCTTAAAAATGAAATAAATTATCTTACATCCTCTCAAATCTCAACAACATTCATTCAATTTCTCTTACAACCTTTCAAATCCTCAACCAATCTCATTTATTTCTCTTCCATCCTCCTCCACTCACACATTTCCCAAAACGTGCTCCACCTTCCTCCAATATAATTGTGACACCTGGAACATTCTCATTGGCTCCCACTCTATCCCACATTCATCAAATCCTCTCATTCTTCAACCCTTGGCTTCTATAAATAGAAACATCCTTTTCACAATATGGATCCACAACTTCATGCATTATCATTATATTCATTTTCATTGTTTTCAATCACCATCTTCATGTCATTTTGAGCTCATTTTCATCACTTAGCATCATTTCCACACTTAGAATCATCTTCAAATATCAAGCTTATCAATTGGGATTGGGAAAGGGATTCTTTCCACATAAAAGGAGCACCACTCCCCCTATGGGATGGAGGTTTAGTTATTTTAATTTGGTTTTCATGTTAGCTTTAGTTGTTTTACTATCATGTTCATGTTTCCTCTTTGATTTAGCTAAGAATTTCATAGGGAATATTAGATTTTGGATTTCTAACATGACTAATCATTATTTGATGTTCTTATGTTAGCTTGTTGCAAGTTTGATGTTCACATTTTGGCACTAGAAGGAGGGCTAACCAATTTATCTTGTCAAATTTTGCCTAAAATTTCATGTTTTTGTAGCTAAAGGGGAGCGACATCACCTTTGACTCATACAGGGTCACATTTTCTTGCAACATCACTTTTGAAAATTTCTAGAGCGTTGCTTTCAAAAACATCACCTTTGCTCCATCGCACTGCATATGCACGTCGTCGCGTCGCTTTTGCTACAAAGTCACATTTGACTCTTCTGTCTTTTGTCTTACCTTTTGGTTCCGCAGCACATTGCTTTTGAAATTACACTGCATTCGTTGTCTCTGTCCTTTGCAGAGCACCACCTTTTTTTCTCAATAGAGCACTGCATTTTCTTTTAATGTTGCATTTGACAATTGCAAAGCATCACATTTGCTATAGAGTGTCACCTTTGCAGGAAAGGGAGGAAAATTAAGTTGGATGCTTAAAAGTATTTCTTAATGCTCATTGTAATAGCTTAGGCTTTTCAATTCTGTACTTTATTTCCCGTTCTAGGACCAACTAGAGTTATTTTGGGCATAAAATTTATAAACAACTCAAGCTTTGCCAAAGTTGGTTAACATTGAACCTTAGAAACTTACTAGAATTTGGATTTTGGGTTAAAATTGAACAAACAATTTCATACTTGGTTTTGGTGCTCTAAAAAGAACTCATTATTGCTTTGAGGCTTAAAACGAACTTGTGTTTTCATTGCCTTGTAATATTTTTTGCAACTTGTATCATTCAAGTGCATATGCACTTCTCTCACACTTCATGGTGATCTTGAGAATCAAAATCATTCTAGTGACATTGGTTGTCTAAAAGATTACCTACACATTTCAAGTTTGGGTTTAAAATTGAACAATCATGCTAGTGTGAGAAAGAGACATTGTGCGTGTTCCCTCCTTTCATTTACGTGAACTGGGCGGTTGAAATACAAGTGTACTCCCTCACTTTTGTTACCTTTAGAGAGGCCTGCCTAAGAACAACTCAAAGGTGACTCCAACCGGTTTTTCACTCGGGCCGGTATATAAATGGATAAGACTAAACTGTCAAGTCCTCATGGTATGTAGGCCTTAGTCATATAGTGTCTTTCAAAATGAGGTACTACTATAAAAATTATAAGAGCTCCTATTAGGATTGATTAAAGCTTTTAGTGGCTTGTTGGATGCTCGCAAGGTGCCATAGCCTTGATTACTCGAACTAAGAACCAATTTGTATAGAAGACGAAATCCTTACTATTTGTTGGTGCAAGAATAGTCATTCTAAAGCCGCCCCACATTTGTACTATTCAAAGTAGAAACATAATAAATCCTTTTGAACGTTGGATTTTAAGGATTTTTAGATTTGGTGGTCTCAAGAAGTGTGTGTCATTGAGGGGAGCCAGTGTCGCCAAATCTCTAGTTGTTCACTTTGTCTCAGTGTTTGGAGAAATCCAAGTGGGGACTCAACAAATATTGTCCTTTATATCCTAGGGTTGTGCAATTTGAGTCAGTCAAATACTTTGCTTGGATCTCAAAAATTTGTAACAAACATTCAACAAGTCATCAAAATTTCAACCCCTTTGGAAAGAGAAAATACCCTTGAAAAGTCCTTAGAGGCTTCTAAATATTTGGGCCCATATCTCAATTTTCTCTCTCTAAAGTCAACCTAGGAAAGCTATGCCCTTGATTCTTTGATTTTCACATAATGGAACTTGTGAAATGAAAAGGAATTGAGACATAGACATTTAGTTTGAAAGCTAAGCAATAAGTGTTGATGTGGTAAAAATAATCCATTTAATCAAGATAAAGGACAATTAAACCCCACATATGTGTTTGTTAAAATGATTTCCTGCAAAGTCAAAATCTCAAAACCAAAGTCTATCAATCGTCATAAGCGTCTTAGTCCAAAATATCTCAAGAAACATCTTTCAGCACTTTACAAAGTCAGAGATAGATTGGTCTAAAAAATTTACAAACATGCTTCAAAGGATAATCCAAACTTGTATTCATTCTACTATTGTCAAAATCCAAGTCTTTTCCAATGTTTTGAGTATCTCACATTATAGGGTTGAAACTTTTAGAGGTATAGCATGTTCTTCAATACCTCAGTGGTCTTGTAAAAAAGTCTCTCTAGGTTCATTTAGGATCAAAACCAACATCTTCATTTGTCACCATCACCAATCAAATCCCATCTCACAAATGACTTTTACAACTTTGAAAAAATCATTCATGCTAGACTTTTGGTAATCCTCAAAATCAAAATCAAAAATCACTTTGTTTGACTAAGTGTGTGTGGATGAATCCCTCCTCATACATTTAGTTAGAGTATCATCATTGTGGACAATTTTATTACAAGATAACATCTAACATCTTGGGGCTTATAAGTTCATTATCCAAAATCAAATCAAATCCAAACCAAATCCAAAAGTCCTAAAGTCTAGTATTCCTCCAAAGTTCTTAAGAGTTCAATCAACCATATCATTCATCATTCCTTTATCTCATCACCTTCATTTGATCCCTAAACATCCTAGATTGTATTTTTGTGCCTAAAGTCTAGAGCAACCTATGGAGTTAGAGGTTTACCTCCCATATTCCTAAAAGTTGACTCTTATTTTATGGTCCAAACAAGATCTCAACACAAGAAAAATATGAAGCAAAATAAAGAAACATCCACTTCAAGTGACTTGAGTCGAACTGTATTTGAATTCAACCCCATGGGATCTAACAACCCCCACTTAACCTTCCTCAACTACCACAATATCTTCAAGAGGGATGTTGTCAAGTGGAGGATGTCATCAACAATTACCAAGGGATGTCCCCAGATGAAATCTTAGAGCTAGTCCAAAATTATGAAACACACAAAATTGTCAACATAGTTATGAGACTCAATCCCACACAATACATGTTAGCATTAGCAAAGGAAGGGGCTAAACTCCCTTCTGATTTTGATGTAAGCACTATTTTGGAATAAACTTTTGGGAATATACCACCAATATCATTCACACCTTCCTTCCAAAAAATCATCCATCCCATCATACAACCAACATCTTCTCATGCTCCAAGTCAACCCATGATCACCAAGGGGAGTTCATTACTCCAAGCTCTTCAAACACATCCCCTTGTAAACAACCAAAACTTGGACACAAAAACAATCTTGGGTATGCCAAATACCATCCCACAAGACCCAAAACATCTGTATATCACACTCATTTCCATCACACCAAAAATTCATCTACCTTCACCACATCACCGACATATTCTCTTGATACACAAGTCTCTCTCCCCATGATATCACAAGGAAAAGTGGGCTTATTTGGACAAGGGGGAACCTTTGATGCATCATCCTCACTTTTTTATGAAAATGCACCTCCAATATTCCCATCATTTCCTCTTTTAACATCAACATCCACACCAATCCAAGGTTTAGGGAAACCCCCTTTACCCAACATTCCAATCCAAAACTAATCAAGTCAAATCAATCCTCTGGTCACAAATCAAATCAGCACATCAATCATCCTGTTATGCCCTGCATAACCACCCCACTTTGATATGGATCAAAATGGGTCCCTCTTTGTCTTTTCCCTTTGGCCTTTGGTTTTATGCCTTAGGCATTTTCCTTTGAAAGTTTTGTCGGAGGCAAAACCAGGACCAATACCGGACTTGGAAATTCCTTCTAAGTTCGGGTCTTGTTCCTTCCTCGGTTCTGGTTTCGAAAGACCTTGGTTTTCATTTCTTTTGTTCTTTGTCAGAGTCGTGTCTAGGCTTGGTTCGGAATGTTGAATTTTCTCAAGTTCCTCGTTTTGGTCTCGGCCTGGGTCCAACCCCGCCTTTTCTTCTCTCTTCGTTGGTCTTTGTTGTTTTGTGTCCTTTGCCTTAGGTGTTTTCTTTTCAGCCTTGGGAATTTTCTTTTTGTTTCATGTGTTTTGGCGAACCCAGACCCGGAACCGATTCTGAACTTGGAACTTCTTCCAAGCTTCATTTTTGTTCCTTCCCTAGCCCTGATCCCGCCTCTTTGGTCTTCTCTCCCTTGCGTGTCTGTTCACGTTGTTCCACTTGTCCCATTCTTTTCATTTTGGTTCCTTCTTACATTATCGTGGGGTTGTACTCCCCTTTCCTCATTCTCTTTCTATTCCTTTCTTCCTCCTCTTTCGGATGATGCCAGAGATGGGTTCGGAATGGAATCTGAACCTAAAACTTGGAGAAGTTCCTGGTTCAGATTTTGGTTCAAAACCCGATTCTACCTTGTTGGTCGCTTTGCTCCGGCTCCGCCGGTGTTTTGTTCCCATCTTTTTTTGGGTATTCTTGTGGATGCAAATCCGGGATAGGGTATTAACTCGAGGATGTTGATTATTTCCCTGGCTTGTTCTCGCCCCAACTCTGGTCCTAGTGCCAGTTTTCTTTTGGCCCGCCCCCGCTAGTTTTGAAGGCGGGGGATGTCATTTCTGGGTCAAGTTTTGTCCCGATCCCGGTTCCGTCAGGACTTGTTTGGATTTTTCTTCCCATTCCCGTGTTGGCTCTGCTTTCGCCGAAGTTAAGTTTATTTTTGGTAAAAGGCATGATATTAATGTATTGTTCTAATGAAGACCTTGCTTTGCAGGATCAGGTTCTGTGCGTGGTGATCTATCTCAGGGGGTTGGCCAAAATTTTGAGTTGGGTGGAATGTCTCACCGACTATGTAAAGTCTAACCAAAGGAAAATGGGCTTTTTCCAAAGCAGAGTGGCTTCGCCATAAGGTCTGGGCAACCATGGAGAGCTATACTGATACAGAATGGGTTCATCACCGAGAAAACATTCGGTCATTATAACATCTCCCCGACCATGGGAAGTCATGCCGACTGAAGGAAGTTGCGCCAAAGAAGGTTTTCGAGGAAGGTTTGTGTTCTCACTGTGAGGACTTGCCGACCGCCTTCAGATGGGTTCTTGTATTGCCATAAGGTTCTCTCCCCGCTAAGAAGTCTCGGCGAGGAAAGAAAGTCTCACCGACTAGAAAAAAGATCAAACACTTCGACGAGAGTCTTTTCTTCTATGTATGGTCATAGCGAAGTCTTTTGGTCTTGCTGACTAGTGACAAGGAGAAGGCTTCGGCGAGAGATGTTGAATTCGTGACGAAGTCTTGCTGAGACCCTGATGTCTCAACGACACAGTGCAAAGGGGGGGGTCTTTTGGGTGTCTTCGGTGAGAGAATCGTTATGTTACAGCGACAAGGGATGAGCTAGTAAAGCTTTCACCAAGGAAAAGGGGTGTCTATAGGACATCTTCCCGATAAGGGGAGGTTACAACGAAATGCATATAATGAAATATTTCGTTTCGGTGTGACTGCAAGAGGATCTTGGCGACATCGAAATTCAGCGAAAGGAAATGAATTTGGCGAGAGGTCTCGCCGATGATCCAAAGTCATGCCGATGAAAAGGATCAACAGAAGGCTATGATGTCGGTATAGGGTCCCAGCAAAGAAAATAAGTCTCCCCGACATAGAATGAAATGACATCAACGAAGGGTTATACTTTCGCCACAACGTCTTGGCAATGAGTGAGGGTCACACCGAAAGAAAGAAGTGGAGCTCGGCGAAGGATCATGTCTTCGCTAAGAGGTCTTAGCAAAGAAAGTATGTCACAACGAGGCGGACAATCTGAAGCTCAAGGAAGATAAATGTTGTGATATGAAATCGCATCGGGGAGACACCAGGGGTGTCTCATCGTCATGCGATTGCCAAGCGGACCACCTTTTGACCGCTCGAGATTCTACATAGCAAGTGACCGTCCAATCAGGGGGAGATAAGAGGGGCCTTTGACTGATTGACTGCCCCTGTGGAGGGGACTAATAGAGTGTGACCAGATGGATTCTTTCTGAGAACAGGTGGCGATGGTCTGCTCGGCTGAAATGAAAAGATCCACAGGGATATCCAATAGTGTTTTTAGAAAATAGTCAACGAATATGTAGAGTCTAGAATAGAAAGGAAGCTGAAAGAAAGATGAAAGAAACCATGACTCATAGGGATAGCTATGAGATCTATTGACAGGGGTAGCTCAGCTTTAACAACGATATTTTCGGGTACTCAAAGTAGCTCTGCTGGAGGTCGAAAATGGACGTGGAGGTGTGGGAGTTATGGCGGTAGCTACAAAAGATCTGCAGAGCACCTTAGGGGACTATCTTCACAAACATAAGACACCGAGGATTGGGATTTATTGCAAAATCCACTTTTGTTAAAGATCTGGGCGCTGACTTCTTGACACCACGGGATATTTTGTAAACCCTAAAAACAGGCGCCAAAATTCTTCTTAGGGAGATGTATATAGGGCATTCTTGCCTCTTTGTAAAAGGGGAGGAGTTTTTTTGTTTTTTTTCGAGAATTTTAGTGTTAGCACTTCTAGATTAGAACTTCTAGGTTTAGAGAACTTTTTAGAGCTAGAACTGCTAGGATTTAGTCAGCTAGCAGAAGGAGATTGAGTTGCATCTTGATTCTCAATAATGAGAGCTTCTCCTGTCTTCTTAGTTAGCAGTTAGATTTTAGTACAAATTTTAATGTATTTTCAAAGTTCTTCTAGTGTAGCTGGAAGCAGTCTGAAGACACAGGTTTTCTGTACACTGGTGATTGTGCCAGATTTGTAAATGTTGCTTATCTATCTAACCCACAGTAGAAGCAACCAGATTTGAATCTACTTCATATTGTGTTCCAAAACAGTATTTATCTAAAATTAATCATCTGATTTTGAAAGCTTTCAAGGAATGAAATCTCATTTTGGTTTTTGCTTAAATGGTAGTTTATAATCAGTTGTTAAAAATTAGCACAGTGAATGAATGATATTGTGTGTTAATCACAAGTTAATTTGTTCTTCAATTTTAGTTTACAAATTCCTTGAAAGGTAATAAGTCTGGTTAAATTGGATGAACTATTGTTCTTTTCTATTCCAAAACCTTGATCCATATTTTTTGTATTTCTTTAAAACCCCTGGTTAGAATAGGTTTTATTTCATGCTTGATCTTAGAACAATCCAGAAGCCCAACACCAGCAGGCCCCTTGAATATTACTGTCGCATTGGCCACTGAGTAACATCAGCACAGTTGAGACCCAAATACCAAGATCTTCGGAGCTAAGGCATCCATGTGTTGCCTTTCTCTTTCAGGAGAAGCAGAGTAGCAATATTTTGCTTGCATTGTTGTAGTGCCAAAATTGCCATCAACATGAACTGGTGCTAGAAGGAGGGCAGAAGGGAAAACTGGATAAAGCTGGGTCATCTTCCCCAAAAAGGCCCCATAGAGTTCTTCGATCAACTAGGAATCCATCATCCTTAATAGAACTCAAGACCCCAACAAGACATAAGTATCATAGAATTGGGGCAACCATCATACCACCCTTATCAGCTCCACTCACTCCACCAGGATTTGCACCAATACCTCATTGGATACCCATTAATCCATTTGCCAATTCATCTCAATTATCATCATAGATAATTCAACCCATACAACAGCTGGCTCAACCACCACCACCAATGGCCTTCTTCCAGAATAATCCCTCTCTGTTAGGGACTATTCCTGGAGGTTTTCATGACCTACCTAAGAACCATGAGAAATTTTGTCCTAAGTACATTCATGGTGAATCACGGAGTGCTAAGGAGCACATACAGGCTTTTAAGGATGCATGTACCTAAGCTCAAATAGCTCACCAGGATGTAGTCTATAGGTTGTTTCCTTATTCCTTAGGGGATATGGCTTATAAATGGTATCTTAATATTCCCCAAGGCTCTATTTTGTCCTCGACAGATTTGGAAAATGATTTCATTAATCAATTCAGAATCTATGTGGACTCGGGTCTTTTATATCATCAATTTTCTACTATCAGGAAGGAGCCAGGTGAGTCCTTGCCCTTGTTCAATACCAGATTCCAGCAAATGTATAGGAGATTGCAAGATACCTATCTAGTCACTCACGACAGTGCCATTCTAGCTTACTTTAGAGTTATAGACCTCCTACTTGGCTTGTTCTTGCAAAGAACTTACCTACCAGCTAAAATTGATTCTCTATCCAAAGTTTATCATTTAGCAATCAAGCTGCAGCAACAAGTTAGTTCTCAACAAGGAGGCATGGGAGGAGGTTTCCCTTCGATAGTGTATCAGATGCATAGCCCAACTCCTTTATTTAATATTGTCCTAGGAATGTCTCCTTCCCACTACGGGCCTATATCTGAATTACAAATTCAACCACCTGTCCCACTCTTTGCTACTAGAACTTCTAATCCCTTTCAACAATCACAACTTCCTCAAAGTTCTTAGGGTCATCATAACCAAATTGGAACACCAAGTCATGGTGGTCAGCCACCTGCTGCTAAGAATGTGGAGAGTGAGAAGACAGTCCAGCTTACAAATGAGGTAGAGACATTGAAGAAAATGTTGTCCCAAGTTACAAATGACGTAGCTTAGCTTCAGTTGAACCCTTCCCAAAACCAAGGGAATTACCCTAACCAAAACAACAACAACTAGGGTACTTATTAGAACAACAATAAATACAACCAAAGAGGTTACCAAAACCAAAATAGAGGGTACAACCAGAGGCCGAACAAAAACATGCAATGGAATACAAGGCATAATAATGGTGGAGTCCCTCACAACTATCAAGAAAATGAGGAGAGAGCACATACTGCAAACGTGACCGACCTCAACTTCATGACCAATTGGTGCAGGCTGCATAATACAACAACCCATTCTGAAGTGAACTACCCTGAACTGGAGAAGATGGTCAAGATGGCACACGGAGATTCCCATACATTCTAGGGGAATGCCAACAAAGGAAGTGACTCAACAGATACTGCAATGACCTATGAGCTCTTTGAGGAGGAGCCTTCATTCCCAAGGCAAGAAGAGAATGAACCAGAGGAGGATTCATATGATGCCCAGGCTTTTCAAACTAAAAGAGGACACTTTCTGAAAAATCAAGGTAAGGGGCCATTCACTACATCAGCACCTCCTAATCACATGGTGCCTCCAAATCAAAGTGCTGACAATAATCCTCCTCCACCAAAAGGCCCGCCTGATCTCCATAACAAGGGTAACTCCTCTGCCATTTTCAAAGGTACTACTAGTTGTAACACAGAATTTGATGTCGTTTATGAGATACAGAGATAGAAAACTTCTTTGTCATTCTTTGACATCTTGAAGTGGTGCCCTGCTCAAAGGGAAATAGTGATGAAGGCTCTAGAACAAGCCGATAAGTCAAAAGGAAAAAGTAAAGTGGCACCTGCTGGGGATGTGAATGCAGCCTTATATAGAAACAAGGTAGGTACTCCACCTTTCCTTTTAAGCTTAAGAATTTTTGGCAAGAACTTACACAACTATCTATTGGATTCATGAGCTTCAGGAAATGTCATGCCATTTTCCATATGTAAGAAGTTGGGATTAAACCCCATTCAGAAAAATAAAAAGGTCATTCAACTTGACAAGACAAAGGTTAATGTGGTAGGAGAATTAAGAGACATACATGTTCAAGTAGGATCAGATCCTAGGATCCTAGAACCAACATAGATATTCAAGTGGCAGATATTCCCGAGACCTATGGTATGCTGCTAAGCCGAGATTTGATGAAAAATTTAGGGGGATATCTTGCCCTTGACTTTTCACATATGTGGCTGTCATGGAAAGTGATTCCTAATCAAATTAGGATTGAAAGCGAGCCTCGCCTCAAGCATACCATTACTGAATATGATTGCCACAATGAGGTAGCCTATTTCGAAACTGAAATAGGTGTGTATAAAAGAGATGAAATTTTAACCTTCTCTATTGTTGATCCTAAAGAACTGTCAATGCTAGGGTTCCCTAATCCTATAATTAATAAAAATCAGCAAGCATTGGTCAAAAAACTGCAGCAAGATTAGCTGGTCTTAGGGGCAGACATAGATTTGCAAAGTCTCCTACTTTCTAATTGGTGTAGGGTACATTATCAAAGCCACTCTAAATTAACTTGTCAACCTTGCATTGACATTTTAAAACATGTTTCCCAAAATAAGGAAGCTATCTCAAGTTGCCCTGAGGCCATCGCAGACTGCTTCTCATTTGAGGCCAAGGAAGTAACTATGTTAACCAGGGATACAATACTTTTAGAAGAAATCTCTTCTCAAATCAAACCTACTCTAGACACACGCCCAAATCAACATACTGATGAGGATTAGCCCCAAGATCTGCTTGACACCCCTATGCTTACAAATGAAACAAAACCCAAGGGGTTAACTAAAGACACTAGTGATGGTCAGAAGGATAGTCACGGATCAGATGCTATAACTAAATATGAATTGGAAAGCGTACCTAAGGGACTTATAGAACACCCTTCCCTTATACCTAAAGTAAAAGATCAAGGAGTCCCACATCTGGCTCATTCTACTCAAGCACCCATAACAGCTTCAAAACAATCAACCCCAGCCCACAATCAGCTATGGACCCTTACCCTTGATGGATCCAAGTCCAAGACCGGTTGTGGTGTTGGAATTGTGCTAACCAGCCTGAAAGGGAAAGTTCTCTTTGCTTCTTACATGCTGTAATTCAAGTGCACTAATAACATAGCTGAATATGAAGCCCTAGCTCAAGGATTAATGTTTGCACACAAGAAGAAGGTCACTACCTTGGTGGTCAAGGGAGATTCAAAAATTGTAGTCAAGCAAGTTCGTAGCTAGTATACCTGTCACAACAGAAGGCTGGCTGCATATAGAAACAGGGTATGGAACCTGATCGAAGACTTTGATGCCTTTGGGATTAGTCTCATCCCAAGAGAATAAAATTAGGTAGTTGATTCACTGGTTGTTGCTGCAAGTACCTTGGAACCTATGCAAGGCTCCAAATTCAAAAGATTCTCAGTGGAACTGATGTCCACCCCAACTGTTCCTGACAATATTAAGAATTTCCAAGTCTTTGATGATGATCGACACATTCTGGAATTCTTAGCAAGCTCATATGTCTTTGAAGGGAAAATTATTGATGAGTCTAACAGAGATCAAGGGGATTGGAACCCTGAAGAATGTGATACAGAAGGGGTCCTTAATCTAAAAAGTAATAACATTCCCAAGGGAATGATTGCTCTAGAGAGAATCTTTGACTCAGATCCGAGGGCTCAAGAGAAGGCATCAGCTAAAGAAAAGGGAGGCGAATATGAGACAATTAACCTAGCTGACTCAGGCTCTGAAAGGAATGTCTACATAGGGAAGGCCTGCCCTGAAGCAATCAGGGAAGACATATTGATGGCACTAAAAAAGAATATTGTTGCGATAGCTTGGGGATATGAAGACCTACAGACAGTTGATGCTTTAGTTATGACCCACACTATCCCTTTGAAGCCTGAAGCTAAACCCTTCAGACAGAAGCAGCGCCCTGTCAATGCTCTAATTGAGCCATTGATCTATAAAGAAGTCCAAAAATTACTCTCTGCCAGGATAATCTTCCCTGTGTGCCATTCAACCTGGGTGGCTAACTTATTTCTAGTCTGTAAAAAGAATGGAGAGATTAGGCTGTGTGTTGACTTCAGAAATCTGAATAGAGCCTCTGAAAAGGATAACTACCCACTCCCTTCCCTGGATGAGGTATTGCAAACGATTAATGGAACGTAGATGATGTCATTCTTAGATGGTTACTTTGAATATAATTAGGGAATGGTCGACTTTGAAGATAGGATGAAGACGACTTTCACTACCAAGTGGGGGATGTTTGCATATAGAAGGATGCCATTTGGCCTGATAAATGCTAGAACAACTTTCGAGCGTGCCATGGACAAAACTTTCAAGGATCTAATTGGAAAATGCATTATTGTTTACATGGACAACCTGACAGTGTTCTCCAAGGATCGATTGAACCATGCCGCAGACTTAGCCAAAGTTCTCTAGAGGTGTATTCAATATGGCATCTCCCTTAACCCCAACAAATGTGTGTTTGGAGTCTCAGAAGGCAAGCTTTTGGGACATATAATTTTAGAAAGGGGGATTTCAATTGACCCAGATCGAGTCGAATCTATTTTGAAGATCACTAGGCCAGGAAGCAAGAAAGAAATGAAGTCCTTTTTCGAAAAAAATAATTTTGTGAGAAAGTTCATTACGGGCTTTGCAGAGATTGTAAAGCCTCTGAACCAAATGATGAAGAAGGATGCCAAGATAGAGTGGAAAGATGAGGAAAAAGATGTGTTCTCACAAGTCAAGTGATCCATTTCAGAAGCTCCAGTCCTCACTAGCCCTGACTACTTTAGGCTGTTTCATATTTATTTTTTTGCCTCTCAGCATTCTTGTGCAACTGTGCTAACTTAGCGGAGAGAAGAACAAGAAGAAAGGCCAATTGCTTTCATGACCTCTCCATTTAAAAATGCTGAAATAAAATACCCACCCCTTGAGAAGCATTAAAAAATTCGAGCTGTTAAAAAATTCAGGCATTACATCCTCCAAAGCCAAATTATTGTTGTAGTTTCAGACGCTGCTGTCAAATCCCTATTGATGCAGAGCGAGCTAGGAGAAAGAAGAGGGAAATGGATGGCCATCCTGCAAGAGTTTGATTTAGAGATACACCCTATGAAACTTGTCTAAGGTACTAGTTTGTCTGAATCCATGGCTGATGCTGGTAACAACGTTATTTGTCAACAATATACTACTCAGTCCTTCTCAAATGACCCATGGTATGCTAATCTCATTTCTTTCATGCTCAATAACCGGTGTCTGGAGGGAATGAATGCCACTCAGAGGAGAGACTTGAGACTGAAAAGCTCACATTACATGCTCAAAGGGGGGCTCTTATACAAAAAGAATTTTGAAGGAATGTACTTAAGATGCCTTGATCATCAAGAGGCTAAACATGTGATCTCTATGTTTCATGGGAAGCATGGAATGGGTCATGGATCTACCGATTCACTGGCACACCAGATCCTCTGATCTAGTTACTACTAGCCTTGTGTATTCAAGGATGCACATTATTATGTGAGAACATGTCATGTGTGCCAAGTTTCTGCACCAAGGGAATGCCATGCAGCCATGCCATTGCAACCCGTCTATGAGGTGAGGTCGTTTGCCCAGGGGGCACTAGATTTTATTGGAGTGATTAAACTGAACTCTTCTGTAGGACATAAATTCATCTTGACTGCTACTGACTACTGCACGAGGTGAACAGAGGCCATACCCTACAAGAACAGCACCACAGAGGTAGTGATCAAGTTCCTCACCGAATGCATCACTACAAGGTTTGGGGTACCTTTTGCTCTGGTATGTGATAATGGTTTTGCCTTTTCTTCTGCTAAATTTATTTCTTGGGCATATAATCATAAGATTGTTTTGAAATATTCTTGAAATTATTACCCACAAGGCAATGGAGTTGCAAAGTCTACCAATAAGAATCTCTTAGGGGTGACTAAGAAACTATTAGAATATAACCCTAGAGACTGGCATACCCAGCTGAGATTCACATTATGGGCAGATATGACTAGGATTAAGGTTGCCTTAAACACCTCACCATTCAAGCTAGTATATGGCCAAGAGCCTGTCTTTCCTATCCATTTACAAATACCTATCCTAGATTTCAAGCTGGTATATGGATCAAAATGGGTCCCCCTTTGTCTTTTCCCTTTGGCCTTTGGTTTTCTGCCTTAGGCGTTTTCCTTTCAAAGTTCTGTCGGAGGCGGAACCGGGACCAATACTGGACTTGGAAATTCCTTCTAAGTTCGGGTCTCGTTCCTTCCCTGGTTCCAGTTCTGACAGACCTTGTTTTTCATTTCTTTTGTTCTTTGTCGGAGTCGTGTCCGGGCCTAGTTCAAAATGTTGAATTTTCTCAAGTTCCTCGTTTTGGTCCCGTCCCGGGTCCAACCCCACCTTTTCTTCTCTCTTTGTTGGTCTTTGTTGGTTTGTTTCCTTTACCTTAGGTGTTTTCTTTTTGGCCTTGGGCATTTTTTATTTTTTTTTCATGTGTTTTGGCAGACCCGGACCCGGAACCGATTCCAAACTTGGAACTTCTTCCAAGCTCCATTTTTGTTCCTTCCCTGGCCCCAACCCTGCCGCTTTGGTCTTCTCTCCCTTGCACGTCTATTCATGTTGTTCCACTTGTCCCATTATTTTCATTTTGTTTCCTTCTTGCATTATCATGGGGTTGTCCTCCCCTTTCCTTGTTCTCTTTCTATTCCTTTCTTCCTCCTCTTTCGGATGACGCCGGAGGCAGGTTCAGAAAGAAATCTGAACCTGAAACTTGGAGAAGTTTTTGGTTCGGATTTTGGTTCCAACCCCGGTACCGCTTTGTTGGTTGCTCTACTTTGGCTCTGCCAGTGTTTTGTTCTCATCTTTTTTTTGGTATTCTCACGGACATGAATACAGGACGGGGTATGAACTCGAGAATGTTGATTATTTCCCTGGCTCGTTCTCGCCCCGACTCCGGTCCTGGTGCCAGTTTTCTTTTGGCCTTGATCCCGCCAGTTTTGAAGGTGGAGGATGTCATTTCTGGGTCAAGTTTTGTCCCGATCCTGGTTCCTCTGGGACTTGTTTGGATTTTGCTTCCCATTTTTGTGTTGGCTCCGCTTCCACCAGAGTTAAGTTTCTTTTTGGTAAAAGGCATGATATTAATGTATTGTTCTAATGAAGACCTTGCTTTGTAGGATCAGGTTCTGTGCATGGTGATTTGTCTCAAGGGGTTGGCCAGAATTTTGAGTTTAATGGAAGGTCTCACCGACTAAGTAAAGTCTTCCTGAAGGAAAATGGGCTTTCGCCAAAGCAGAGTGGCTTCACCATAAGGTCTAGGCGACCACGAAGAGCTATACCGATACAGAATGGGTTCATCACCGACAAAACATTGGGTCACTATAACATCTCCCTGACCATGGGAAGTCATGCTGACTGAAGGAAGTCACGCCAAAGAATGTTTTTCAGGGAAGGTTTGCATTCTCACCATGAGATCTTGCCAACCACCTTCAGATGGGTTCTTGTATCACCATAAGGTTCTCTCCCCGCTAAGAAGTCTCGGCAAGGAAAGAAAGTCTCACTAACTAGCAAAAAGATCAAACACTTCGGCGGGAGTCTTTTCTTCGGTGTATGGTCATAGCAAAGTCTTTTGGTCTTGCTGACCAGTGGCAAGGAGAAGGCTTCGACGGGAGATGTTGAATTCGTGATGAAATCTTGCTGAGACCCTGATGTCTCACCAACACAGTGCAAAGGGGGGGTATATCAGGTGTCTTCGGTGAGAGAATCGGTATGTTACAGCGACAGGGGATGAGCTAATAAGGTTTTCACCAAGGAAAAGGGGTGTCTATAGGATGTCTTCCCGATAAGGGGAGGTTACAGTGAAACACATATAACAAAATATTTCATTTTGGTGTGACTGCAAGAGGGTCTTGGCGACACCAGAATTCGGCGAAAGGAAATGAATTCAGCGGGAGGTCTCGCCAATGATCCAAAGTCACGCCGATGACAAGGATCGACAGAAGGTTGTGATGTCGGTATAGGGTCTCAGCGAAGAAAATAATTCTCCCCGACATAGAAGGAAATGACATCGGCGAAGGGTTATACTTTCACCACAGGGTCTTGGTGATGAGTGAGGGTCACACCAAAAGAAAGAAGTGGAGCTCGGCAAAGAATCATGTCTTCACTAAGAGGTCTTAGCGAAGAAAATAAGTCATAGTGAGGCAGACAATCTAAAGCCCAAGGAAGATAACTATTATGATATGAAATCGCATTGGGGAGACACCAGGGGTGTCTCACCGACATGCGATTTCCAAGCGGACCACCTTTTGACCGCTCAAGATTCTGCGTAGCAAGTGACCATCCAATCAGGGGGAGCTAAGAGGGGCCTTTGACTGATTGACCGCCCCTATGGAGGGGACTAACAAAGTGCGACTAGATGGATTCTTTCTGAGAACAGGTGGCGATGGTCTGCTCAGCCGAAATGCAAAGATCCACAAGGAGACCCGGTAGTGTTTTCAGAAAATAGTCAACGATTATGCAGAGAGTCCAGAACAGAAAGGAAGCTGAAAGAAAGATGAAAGAAACCATGACTCATAGGGATAGCTGTGAGATCTGTTGATAGGGGTAGCTCAGCTTTAATGGTGATATTTTAGGGCACTCAAAGCAGCTCTGCTGGAGGTCAAAAATGGACACGAAGGCGTGGGAGTTATGACGGTAGCTACAAAAGATCTGCAGAGCACCTCAGGGGACTATCTTCACCGACATAAGACACCGAGGATTGGGATTTATTGCAGAATCCACTTTTGTTAAAGATCTGGGTGCTGACTTCCTGACACCATGGGATATTTTGTAAACCCTAAAAATGGGTGCCGACATTCTTCTCAGGGAGATGTATATATGGCATTCTTGCCTCTTTGTAAAACGGGAGGAGTTTTTTTGTTTTTTTTCAAGAATTTTAGTGTTAGCACTTCTAGATTAGAACTTCTAGGTTTAGAGAAATTTTTAGAGCTAGAACTATTAGGAGTTAGTCAGCAAGCAAAAGGAGATCGAGTTGCATCTTGATTCTCAGTAATGAGAGCTTCTCTTGTCTTCTTAGTTAGCAGTTAGATTTCAGTACAGATTGTAATGTATTTTCAAAGTTCTTCTAGTGTCGATGGAAGCAGTCTTAAGACACAAGTTTTTTGTACACTGGTGATTGTGCCAGATTTGTAAATGTTGCTTATCTGTCTAACCCATAGTAGAAGTAACCATATTTGAATCTACTTCATATTGTGTTCTAGAACGGTATTTATCTAAAATTAATCATCTGATTTTGAAAGCTTTCAAGGAATGAAATCTCATTTTGTGTTTTGCTTAAATGGTAGTTTATAATCAGTTGTTAAAAATTAGCACTATGAATGAATGATACTGTGTGTTAATTACAAGTTAATTTGTTCTTCAATTTTAGTTTACAAATTCCTTGAAAGGAAATAAGTCTGGTTAAATTGGATGAACTATTGTTCTTTTCTGTTCCAAAACCTTGATCCATCTTTTTTGTATTTCTTTAAAACCCCTGGTTAGAATAGGTTTTATTTCATGCTTGATCTTAGAACAATCCAAAAGCCCAACACCAACAGGCCCCTTGAATATTATTGTCGCATTGGCCACTATGTAACATCAGCACAATTGAGACCCAACTACCAAGACCTTGGGAGCTAAGGCATCCATGTGTTGAATTTCTCTTTTAGGAGAAGCAGAGTAGCAATATTTTGCTTGCATTGTTGTGGTTCCAAAATCACCATCAACACATACCAAATCCTCCAAGCATGCCACTAACATCACAACAACACGTTGCACTAATCCAAACATCTCAACCAATCATCATTCCATCTACAACACCTCAATCTCTTCAAAATGTGGTCTCCCAAGGACCTATCACATCAACCATACCATCTACCACACAACCCCTTATCATCACTCAACAAGTACTTCCACAACCACCTCAAAAAAATATTGCCCCCTCATCTCACACCATTCTGCCAAATCGTCCACCTCCACCACCAAACCCAAACATGGAAAATCAATACAACATCACATTACAAGCAACCCATCAAGCATATCAAAAGTAATTCCAACAATTCCAAGCTCAACAAGCTATGCAACAAACCACACAAGCTGCGCAAGAAGCCGCACAACAAGCACAAGCACAACAAGTCGTACAACAAGTTTCCCAAGCACAAGCCCAAGCTTTACTACAGCGACAACAAGCTACACAAGCGCAAGCTAAGGACCAAGCTCAAGCACAAGTGCAAGCTCAATACCAAGTGCAATAAGCCCAAGCACAAGCCTTGTTACAACAAGCTTATCAACAAGATTTGCAGCAATACCAAGCACAACAACAAGTAGCTCAGCTACAAGCCCAACAACAAGCATTGTTGGCACTACAGCAGCAAGACCAACAACAAGCATTACTGGAACAACAACAACTACAGGAATACCAACAAGCATTGCTTGCACAACAAAACTTACAACAACCTCCCATGAACACACAACAAAATTCCTTGAACACAAACAGACAAACTATCCCACCCTAAAACACATCCATCCCACCACCAAATCCACAAAGTGATTTGTCCACACAAATTAAACTGCTCTCACAACAAATTTTGGACATACAATCCAAAAATACAACAAAATCGCAGGGGAATATATTTCCCTGTCCATTTGATAGAAGCATTACAATGGTCCCCTTCCCACAAGGATTTGAGGTACCAAAATTTGACAAATATCATGGGACCGGTAATCCTGAAGATCACATCAAGGAATTCCATGTACACTATATGGAAGTTTCATATAATGATTCTTATTTTATTTGAATCTTCCCTCAGAGTTTGGTTGGTCTAGCAATGGAATGGTTTTCCCACCTTCCCCCTGGAATTAAAAAGTTTCAATAAATTGTGGACTTATTCATATAAAATTACTCATTTAACATAGGCATAGAAGTGAGCTTGGAAGAATTTCCCAGCCTAAAACAAGCCAAGGGAGAAACATTTGCATCCTTCTTTCAATGATGGTGATCCAAGGCCAATAGGAGCAAGTGGGCTATGCCAGAAGAAAAAAAATTAGGACTATCATCTCCAACCTTGAAGGGACCTTGTCTTTTCATTTTAAAATGCAATGCATAACAACCTATGACCAATTGATTCCCAAGGTGCTCAACATCGAAAGATCCCTTATAGCACAAGGGGGCACACCTACATATCATGACAATAGACCATGAAGAAGTTATAATGACAAACCTCACACATGGGAAAAGAAAAAGAATGTCACTAATGATGGTGCTGTCAACGCCAAAGTTATTATCAGTGCTCCAAGGAAAAATACACAAACATATCAACAACCACAAGTCAATACCCAAAACAAAACACAAGCCAACCCAACATCACAACAACAATCCAACAATCAAATGGTCAACAACCTAAATGCTCAAATGGGACCACCCCCAAAGAAAAAATATCCCCCTAAACAAAAATACACACCACTTGGGGAACCGATCGAATCTGTCATGCAACAGCTAGTACAAGAAAATCTCATCAAAATCTCTATTTATGAAAATTATCAAGAGCCTCAGGTTAAACCACCATGGTATAATGAGAAACATCTCTATTATTTTCAAAAAATAAAGGGATACATGACAACCAACTACATGCGACTTAAAAATCTAATCCTAGATCTCATTGATGACAAGACCATAACCATTGAACAACCCACAGGGAATCAAGATATTAAAATATACACGAATCCGATGCCCGATCACAATAAAGGAAACAACAACAGTAAGGGAAAGTACAATAATGTGAACCATGTTTATGACCATGTTGTTGCATCCTTGGATGAGTGGGTAATAGTTGTCAATATCAAAGGATCTAGAGCCTAGTGTGGAGTCACCACATGTGGCGACAGAATTACCATTCTAGGACCATCACAACCATCCAAGGCACCCACCACCAATCCAAAGTCAATCCATAATGGTTATAATGTCCTAGATCAACTGAAAAATACCCCCACCCAAATTTCCATCATGGAGTTGCTAAAAATATCACCCACACATAGAGAAATCCTAAAAAAGGCACTAGTTACATCTTCTATCAGAACAAATCTTGATGCAAACCAGTTCCAAGCTATGATCGTACATATCACTACACCGCATCTCCTAACATTCTCTGAGTAGAATAAAGTCAAATGATTCTTGGTGGATGGACGTGCATGTTTGAATAAAGTCGAATGAGTCTTGGTGGATGGAGGTGCATGTTTGAATATTTATACTCAAACTAATAAAGAATTTGGGATTCTCTGAAGATTTCATTGAGAGAGGTAAAGGTATCACTATCAAGGCTTATGATGATCAAGAAAGGGTGTCTCAAGGCACCATTCATCTCCCTATTCAAGTAGGTCCAACAATCATAGAGACTACTTTCCAATTCCTTTACCTTGAACTCCCTTACAATATCCTCCTAGGGCGCCCATGGATCCATGGGATGCAATCTATCACATCCACATTCCATCAATGTGTTAAGCTCCCTTATCAAAACCAAGAAGTCACAGTCCATGGTGATCTTGAACCGTTCTATTATTGCAAAAATATGGAGGCCAAGTATTACAAGATCCCCCAAGTCCCAAAGAATGATGAGGGACCCACATCTCCATGTATAGACCCATCCACCCTATCCTCCACTTCTAATACAAAGAAACTCTCCATTCCGAACATCCCCAATATTAAGGTTATTATCCAAGATAATGGTTGTGGAGACTATAAAATGAAGAAGAGCACCTTTGTGATGGGAGGCTTACCTCAGTCTCCTAGATCCTATGGGAAGCCACAACCAATTGACACAACATCCTAGACCTTCAAAGCAAAACCTACCACCTTCAAAAAATGGGGATACCTAAGTAAAGAGGTGGTAGATGAGAAAGATGTATCAAGCTTGCTATATCAAGATAAAAGACCTATATCAGACCTCCCCATCGAGGAAAACAATAAAGGTCTTCAATTAATGTGTGGATGGGGCTACAACAAAAATGCGAAGCTTGGGAAAAATGAAAATGGCTTATTAGAACCCATTATTCCTGAGAAATGCATGAAGAATCTTGGCCTTGGATTTACACCTACAAGGATAACCATTCTTGGCAAAGTTACCCCTGTTAAAAAATTCAAAGCTCCTCCTCAATTACCAATATCCACAGGTCTACCTCTAGACAACTATACCTTCGAAATAACTAATGTGTGTGACGAGGATCCCATCACTAACCTACCCATGTTATTTGAGGATTCCTCTCTTTTTATGATCACTACCATGTATTTCGAGACAAGTAACCAAACCACTGAATTAAAGCTTGTCTACCCCCAACTGATAGACCGTGACCAGCGAGGACCACCGATCTTAGACAAATTCAAATACAATGAGGCTCTCTCAAAATTCATGGGACTACGGGATACTCTACCATATGGAGATCATAAATCAAGGTTTGATATTGAACTGGACACACACATAAACTATGGGGAAACAATTGAATCTCTCAATCGCAAAATAGAAAATCTAAGAGTAATATCTAGGTCTTTAAGTGAAAACCACACTGTGGCACTTTCTGACCCGAAAATAGTAAAAAGAAAGGATGTGTCCAATGTTGAAAACCTCTCTAAGGTGCCAAAGGATGAGGGATTCAATATTCCCCTTAGTTTCATCCATCAAGAAAAATCAACAGTCTTGGTAGAGAATTGTAACGCAGACAATTTGGGAACTAAAGAGACACCACACATCACTTTCTATGCAAAATCACTTTTGGTCGAGGAATAAGAAATTCTAGATACATTTCTAAGAGAAAGAAAGGTAAAATTTGCATGGACCTATGCTAACATGCCTGGTCTTGATCCAGAGGTAGTAGTCCATCACCTAGTAGTCTATCCAAAAGCAAAGCCAATAAGACAAAGATTGAGAAAGATGCATCCACAAATCACATTATTAGTCAAACTGGAGCTACAAAAACTCCTTGACGCTGGCTTCATACAACCCATCGATTATCGAAAATGGATTTCCAACCTTGTACCTATTCCTAATCCCACTGGGGGAATCCACATCTGCATTGACTTCAGGGACTTGAACAAAGCATGCCCTAAGGATGATTTTCCTCTTCCCAACATAGACATGATTGTAGATCTAACATGGCATGAAATGCTATCATTAATGGATGGATTTTTTAGGGTACAATGAAAATTTTATGATAGCCAAAGATGATCAACATAAGATAGCCTTTACTTGTCCATGGGGAATTTACTGTTGGAACATTATTCTGTTTGGGCTAAAGAACACTAGAGCTACATACCAAAGGGATATGACTTTTATTTTTCATGACATGATCCACAAATCTATAGAGGATTATGTAGATGACATATTAGCCAAATCAAGGAAACATCAAGACCACATAGCAGCACTAGGATCTATCTTTGACAGATTGGAAGAATATAAGGTTAGACTCAACCCTAAGAAATGTGTCTTCAGTAAAGCTCCTAGGGTATATTGTATTGATGAGGGGAATCGAGATAGACCCTACAAAAGTCAAAGAAATTCTTGAAATGGAAGCACCAAGAACACTAAAGTAGTTAAGGGGCTTGTAGGGAAGGCTCCAATCCATTCACAGATTCATAACATAGTTAGCAAATAAACTATCCCATATTCTCATCTACTCCACAAGGGGGTAACATACAAATGGGACAAGAAATGTGATCAAGCATTGAATAAAATCAAGGGATACTTGCTAACACCACCATTCCTCATGCCACCTTTCCAAAACAAACCATTGATACTCTACATATTGGCAACAACAAAAACACTTGGACCTCTCTTAGCGCAACATGATTAAACAAGGAAAGAGCCATTTACTATATCAGTAGAACCATGGTGGGACACGAGTTAAACTATACGTTCATTGAGAAGGCTTTCTTAGTAGTAGTGTTTGTTGCAAAAAAATTTAGGCACTACATGTTGGCTCATCAAATAAAGCTCATCGCTAAGATAAACCCCTTAAAATATCTACTTTCTAAAGCAATTCTGACAGGGCAAATGGCTAAGTGAGTCATGATCCTAACATAATATGCCATTTAATATGTAGAATGGAAATCCATCAAAGGACAGGTAATTGCAGATCAACTAGCGGAGGCACCTATATATTCAGAGAACCCATCGGTATTAGAATTTCCTAATGAGTCAATCTTCAATTTAAGTGTAGTAGATCATTGGAAGGTATATTTTGATGGGTCCTACACACAGCATGGATCAGGAGCAAGAGTCTTCTTCATCACACCACAAGGATATTGTATCTCGAAGTCATATAAGCTATGTTTTTTGTGCACTAACAATATTGTTGAGTATGAGGCCCTTGTCATAGGACTAATAATTGTATTACAATGGCATATTATGGCACTTAAGGTCTATGGGGACTCACAGCTAATCATCAATTAGGTCAATGATTAATACCAAACAAAGGATGACAAGCTTACCGCATATAAGAAACTGGTGGAGAGTCTTAAGGAGTTCTTCATCGACATCACATTTGAGCAAATACCAAGGGAAAACAATAGAGTAGCTCACACTATGGCAACAATCAAATCATTACTAGATATCCCATGCAACATCCATAAACATGAATTCCTAGTAGAGTAGCTTCTCATGCCAGCTTTTGAGGTACCAAATTATGAGTTTGTGTGTGAAATAATTGGTCCCGATGATCCTTGGTACCATGACATATACACCTACCTGAAAATAGGAATCCTTCCTGTTGACATCACCTCAAACCTTAAGAGAACCTTTATTAAAAAGTCATCCCATTTCATTATCTTAGGTGATACCCTTTATTGTAGAAGTATCGAAGGAACCCTTTTGTGATGCCTTAACCCCAAGGAAGCTTTGACTGCTTTAACCAAGGTACATGATGGTATTTGTGGTTCACATTCTAGTGGTATGACCTTGGCCAAGAAACTGTTGAGGACTGGGTACTACTAGCCTACAATGGAGAAGGAATCTCATGCTTATGTTTGAAGATGTTTACAATGTCAACAGCATGGGGACCTCATCCATGCACCAACTCAGGAGTTCCAACCGATTATAACACCTTGGCCCTTTTCACAGTGGGGGCTTGATCTCATTGGTAGAATCACACCCACCTCATCTAATGGACACAAGTTCATTATCACCATCACAGAGTACTTCACAAAGTGGGTAGAGGCCATCCCCATGACCAATATCATAGGGAAGAAGATATCCAAATTCATCCTAAACTTCATCATTTGTCTTTACGGTGTTCCACAAGCCCTTATCTCAGATAACGGGACACCTTTCAAGAACCAGGATGTTTGAGAGCTATGAAAAAAATTTAATAACCAACATTGCTTCTCCACCCCATACTACACCCAAGGCAATGACCAAGTTGATGTTTCTAATAAAACCATCCTAAAGATCCTCAAGAAAATAATCAATGAAGTTGGTCGCAACTGGCACCTACAGTTGAATTCTGCCTTATGAGCCTACCAAACGAGTATCTACACACCTACAGGTACAACTCATTTCTCCCTAGTCTATGGATGAGAAGCCATCATTTCCATTGAGATTGAGCTCCCATCCTTAAGAATATCATTGTAGAATCTCATCACTGATGAACAATATCGGGTGTCATGGTTGAACGAGCTAGGAATACTAGAAGAGTGGCACATGGATGCTTTGAACCACCTATAGGTCTATCCGAACCATCTCAAAAGGAGCTATAATAAGAAGATCAAGAGTCATTCATTTCAAGTCGGAGAGCTCATGTTAAAATAAAATCAGAAGAATGTACCAAATCCAAACAACAAGGGAAAATTTGAACCCAATTGGTTGGGACCCTTTGTCGTCACTGCAAGTTATAAATCGGGATCATATCAGTTATCCACACCTAAAGGTGAGCCTCTGCAGGAGCCTATCAATAGCTCCCATCTCAAAAAAAATTATGCCTAAAATTGCAAGGTATAACTCCAAAAAATCCAAAAAAAATTAGAAAAAGGATTGAAAAAAGTAAAGAAAAAATTCATCCTCTAGTGAAAACCACTTTGGTGGTGCTTTGGGAAAGTACCTTGGTGAAAACCTGGCAAATAGGCACCTCATGTAAATAAGCAGTTTCCATCTACCAAGATCTCTTTGGCTCGTTCCACATCATTCATCCATCGCATTCCATTGATCTTTCTGACACCCATCCACATTCGCATTATAGCTTGATCCTATGTTTGTATCATGTTTCCTCCTAGTACTACCTGAACCATTCCTAAGGTCAATTTGTCTTGCCTATATCAAATTATTCTATCATATCACGTTGGGGGCATGTTCTTATACCTGCATTGGATCAGATTCGTGTATGTTCTTGAAATATTCCTTAAAATAAAAAAATCCAAAAACATTCATAAATTGAAAAATCCAAAAAAAATCATAAATCAAAAAATTCAAAAACATTCAGAAAATCAAAAAACCCAAAAACATCCAAAAATAGGTCAAAAAGACAGAAAAATTCAAAAATAGAGTCGTCATGTCGAACTACGGGTCTATGAGATTGAACTCAGGCAAGGCCATCACTGATGTGCCCTCGAGACACATTAGGTCAGTTCTTTAAGAGTTTGTCATAATAAACCAACAATCCAATTGTTCATTCTTCATCAATAAAGGAGTATGTGTCAGTCGAACTACATGGTCTCTACGTGTAGAATGTAGGAAAGTCTATCTTTGATCAACCCTCGAGACCCCTAGGATAGGTCTTTAGGTTAGGTTTTTGGTCAAAATCTCATAAAACACCAAAAAAATTGGAAATTTTGAAAATCAAAACATTTGTAAAGCATCTCAAAAATACCAAAAACAACCTCAATTTTTTTTGAAAATACTAAAAACATTCAAAAAACCCAAAATCATCCATCCTGTTTCACGTTCATCTGCAATAAACATCCACTCACAATAAATCAAACATCACCTTCAACCTTTGGCAACACAATTGGAAACAAGTTTATCAAATTAAAAGTGAAAACTCAAACATCAAGGCCTCAAGTCTAGGTCAGTAGGTAAACAAGTTGGTCAACTCTTGGTATCAATAGTCCATCATCCAATTAATCCCACAATCATCTAATAATATCATGTCCTAGGAGGCATCCTTCCTACAATGGACATCAACATAAAACCTCACCAAATTTTGTCTTGGCTAGAGGTATGAAGAACATTGGCTTGTTTATTTACTTGATCTTTTCTTTTGATTTCTTATTGCGCCCTTTCCAATGACCCCTTGATGATGTCTAATAAAAATGATTTAGAGAGAAAGGAATGGGCCATTGATCATTATCTTTTGTCTGTTGTGCTTGTTGGATATTCTTGTAATATAACCTTGGTCATGCTTACTTTGTTTGGTTTGTAGGGAGGGTGTTTTAGATATCTTGTTGACTATTACAGGGGAAGGTTTTGGCCTTTCTATGTTTTGGTTTGAGATGTTTCAAATGTCTGAAGTACATCCTAAAAAAAATTTGTATGCCAAGTGTGAATAGGGGTACTCCTATTTGATTGTCAAGTCAAATTCCATCACACTAGGTACAACGCCATCCTGGTTCTTTATACCTTGATGCATTGTATCTATGTGTTATCAAAAATAAGGAAAGTAAGCTCTTTATGTCCCCCAATCTCTGATAAGCAATCATATCATTATCATCACAATATTTCTGCATCATCTCAAACTCAAGGGTTGATTCCTCTTTCTTCTATCTTTTCCATATACTAATACTAACATGGTATCATGACATTCAAAAATAAAAAACCATCTATATCTGCATCCATCCTACATCCACAAATCGTCAGCATATTGCACATATCATCATAATAGACAGCATTATCCATTATAATATAGATTGGTTATTCTAAGCATCTCATAAACCACACATTTGCATAAGCATATATTCCATAAACATATAAGCATTATCATAATCATGACATTTTTGCATCCTACATGCATACATTGCATATAGAAAAGATACTGAAAAGGAAGTTAAAAATATCATTGCATTACAGATTTGCATCCATCACACCAAAGTGCATCCATATAGATCCATGTGCATTTATACCATACATTGATAATATCACATGTCATCATAAACATAAAACATCATAACATAAAGCATGAACATTAGATCCATCCATACATATCATATCCATCAATGACACATAAAAGAAAATAACCATCACATCATATAAGCGCATCGAAGTCATCTCATGTATATATATCAAAAAATTTGAATGTCATGATAAAATCAGAATCAGATATATAGTATCATCATCGAATATACAAGAGGCTAATCAAAACCCATCTAATGAATGTATGTACATCATAAATCAAGTTGTAAAATCCAAAAATGTATCTAAGTGAACTATCAATGCGGCGAGCTACCCTCACTCTGTAAATCCCCATGATGGATGCCTCGGCTTTGGTGATGAGATCCTGATGGTCTCCTCAATGTCCCTATGTGATGGGTCCTACTAGGAGCAACCTGGTTGAGATGGGAGAAATCTAGCTCTCGTCACTCCTATGCCACCACCCTGTAATATAAGGTCCTATAGTATGATGCCTCCTGCATCCCTCGGTTGTGCATCTCAACTAGGATTGTGGCCTATCCCTACGCCTATTGTGTTGTAGCCTCTAGTTGTTGTCTTTGTCCCTACTCCAAGGCCAACCTGAGGTCTGCATCTTGTCTCATCTGGCGCTCTTGCGCCACCTCTTTTTGTGCATGATCCCTCTCTTGGATTAGGGTCTGAATCTGAGCCTAGGCCTACTACAGTTGCCATGTTAGGACCTGTATCTGTGCCTATAGTTCCACTATTTGTCTGTCCCTAGGATCGGAACCTGGTGGTGGTGGTCATGGTGCCTATTGGTGTGGCTACTAAGGTGGCTATATTGGTGGTCTTTGACCAATGGTTGGCACCAGTGGTGGAATCTATCCATCGTTCCCATTGTGCCCTACACTTCTGCCCTATCTGTCATGTGCCTAATGGCCTAGCTATTGAGGGACCTATCCAATTTGGGGTCCATTGAACTATCCTCTACCTACTATTGGCACCATTGGTAATGTCAACCGAATAGGAGTGTGGGCCTGAAAGTACGTATCATAGGCCTATGTGGTTCCTACATATGCGAGACCATCAAAGTAAACCCACGACATCATCACAAGTTGTCTAAAGTCGTCAATGGCCTGCTGGGGGGATCCTCTGCCCCCACGTTGTCTCTCTAGTATTCCACACAAATATGGCTCTTTGTCCATCATCAGGCGCATCTTGTACCTCTCTAACCTGGCAAGCAACCCTATCTGGGAGGTACCGCTCTATTGTGCGATGTTCTCATCCTTACAAGTATCTGGATTACCGATAGTAGAAAATATGGGCATCATCATCATGCCACCTATGAAAGTGGAGCTACGTTCTACACCAAAACACTGTCATCTCATCAATAACCTGCCTTTAGTGTGGGATGCCTATAATGCCTGTATAATGAAGGGTGGCCATCCACCCATACCTATAAACCATAGGATCATCGTGGTGTATCTAGACATCTACAATCATGGGCCTCAAAACGGCTATATGCTCATATGCCCACACATGAAGAAGTGTAACTCCCACTCCAATGCTATGGGACCCATAGTACATGACCTAGTGCATATCATGATACAACAATGCTAGGACGACTGGCCCCCAGGCATAGACGGTCATCTCCTCCATCATGTGAGACCAAACGATCCCCCATCCAATGTTGCAACCTCTCGCTCTTCTATCAAGAAAGAGGAATCCCAAGATCAATGCTCCAATAAACAAGGTCAAATTAGGGGAAATCCCCTCATATTGGTGAAGGTTGATCCGATCGTTGTCCACCTTGTACGAGTCAATGCCAAAAAGCTGAAATATGGCATCACCTCCGGCCTCCACATCATATATGATCCTCTCATCGTGTATGGGGATCTGCAGGATCTACCATGCATCCTCTAGGGTAACGATGGCCTCGTTGGTCGGTAAATGGAATGAGGAGGTCTCACTACACCATCTCTCCACCAATGTAGTCATCATCACAAGGTGTGTCCTCACCTTGGGCATCTAAGCTACATGTCTGAAGCTAATCGAGCCAAGAAATAATAGTGCATCATCTATCAAGTGCCTCGCCCGACACAAAATCTGCATCCTTTGCTCCTTTGAGTGGAGAACTTGCAAGACCTTTTGCATCCAAAATGCCAGAACATCTAAATTCATCAATCTAGCGCATTTTTTAAAATTAAAATTCCTCAAAAAGCAAAGGCAAGTTGGCATTTGCAAAGGTGACACTCTGTCATCTTGCAAAAATGACACTAAAATAAAAAGTGGCACTCTATGTCAAAAGCGAGTCAGAATTTCAAGGCAACGTTGTACTCTTTTGGGGCTGCGTGACAGTCCTACAAAGGAAAGTCACAATTTTTTCTGTGAATCTGAGACCCTCTAGCATTGCGCAACACTGTGCTGCAAATGAGGGTCAACATGCACAAAGGCGACGCTAACCATAACAATTGTGGCACCCTAGGGGATCACTTTTGATCGACCTAATTAGACCCTAATAAATGCATCAAAATCACACAAAACAAGAAAAGTTTGGAAAGCCGTACTAGGGGTCTTGCGTCTCAAGGTCACTAGAACTCGCAAACCCAATCCATCTGATGTCTGGGGAAGACATGATTCGCCATTCCATCAGTACCTTAGAGCAAAAAATCAATATTTCTAAAGGCTAAGAGTGCAAATGATTTGAAAATGACCCTCCTAACCGTATTTATGCAAATTGTTTAGGGTATTTTGGGTATTTTTTTAGGGTTTTTGAACCCATTTAATATGTTTTTTGCCAAATGAAGCCTGTTTTGACCCATTTTCTGTGTCGTGAGCTTAATTTCACATCATGTGGGCTATTTTCTATGCATGTATCCTTGTTGAACCTTTTTTGCGAGCTTGACCTAATTTTGCAAATTTCCCCAATCTCTCGAGCGGGTAGTATAGCGACACAATTTCTTCCACTAGGGTAGCAGTGGGGCATCCGAAAAAATTAGAAATTTTTTTAATTTTGATTATGGCAGTGTTATTCTTTGAACTGATGAAATAGGTACTTCACTTCAAAGAGGGGAAAAATGTAGACACTAAAAAAGTCTTGATTGATACTATGCATATGATTCTGATAAATTAACACTGTTTCTTCCTAAATCACTTCAAATTCATCAATTAATTAAATAATCAACATTATTTAGTTAAAATAAGAAAATTCAGCTATTAATCAAATAATTAAATTTATTGATTAACTCACCCTTCTTCTAACTAATATTCATCATATTTAATTAAATCAAATCATTTAATTAAATCCCCTTAAATCCTCTCATTTGATTAAAATTAATCAAATCAAATGTCACAATCTCCTAATCCACTCCAATTAATTAATTTTGAATTAATTAATCCTAAATCACCTTTCTAATCATAATTAATAATTCCTCCAATTTTTAACTCCTCAAGAGTTAAATCAACCCATGGTCAACTAACCAGATTGCACATGAAAATAATTTCTATTAATTATCTAATTCCTCTATTTATCCTCACAAGGGCATATTCCAAGGAATATTCCTCTCAACAACCTCTCATTCAATTTCCCTCCAAAGGTTTTCAAAAACCTTTCACATTCTCAATAACTCCTCTTACAAATGCAATAAATTCTCTTACATCCTCTCAAATCTCAACAACATTCATTCAATTTCTCTTACAACCTTTCAAATCCTAAACCATTCTCATTTATTTTCCTTCCATCCTCCTCCACTCACACATTTCCCAAAATGTGCTCCACCTTCCTCCAATAGAATTGTGACACTTGGCACATTCTCATTGACTCCCATTTTATCCCACATTCATCAAATCATCTCATTCTGCAACCCTTGGCTTCTATAAATAGAGACATCCTTTTCACAATATGGATCCACAACTTCATGCATTATCAGTATAGTCATTTTTCATTGTTTGCAATCACCATCTTCATGTCATTTTGAGCTCATTTTCATCACTTAACATCATTTCCACACTTATAATCATCTTCAAACATCAAGCTTATCAATTGGGATTGGGAGAGGGATTCTTTCCACATCAAAGGAGCACCACTCCCACTATGGGATGGAGGTTTAGTTATGTCAATTTGGTTCCATGTTAGCTTTAGTTGTTTTACTATCATGTTCATGTTTCCTCCTTGATTTAGCTAAGAATTTCATAGGGAACATTAGATTTTGGATTTCTAACATGACCAATCATTGTTTGGTGTTCTTATGTTAGCTTGTTGCAGGTTTGATGTTCACAGAGGCATGTCCTTTCAGCCTTGTCTTGGAAAATTTCACTCTATTAGGATCCTCTATCTCTTCAAATTCAATATACTCTTCTATTTCATTAAGACAATCTATCAATTCCTCTGGATTCAGACTTCCATTAAATGTAGACACCTCAATTTTTGGTCTCTTTCCCATTTTTGTTAAGGCTTTCAGTAGTGGATCATTTGCAACTACTGCAATTTCCTCTCTTTGCTTTGTATCTAGACTAGCATTCTTTATGCTTTCATCTTCATCATCACTTCCTAAATCTCTCATTCTTGCAAATCCTATCCTTATCTCATTTTTTAAAGTTTCAACCTGCCTTCTCAAGGCTCTAAAATCATCTCTTACAAAATTATCTCCTCTGACAAACATTTTTTTTTTGTAACACCACAACTCACAAGTCCTGATGTAAACTGCCTCTCTTCTGTAGTTTGTTTACATGCTCAAGATCAACTTGATGTACTTACACTAATGTAGAGAGGATTTTCTACTCTCAAATCCCTCTCTAAAATCCTCACAACAATAGCTTAAACAAAATAAAGAAATTGCAAATTAAACTCAACAATTTATTTGCACATGAAACCATTAAAATGCTCAGTTCAAGAAATATAATTACACATGAGTTTCAGTCATTAATGGACTGATATACATCAAATAATATTCTTACAAACATCTTATATGAAAATTAATTACATTCAAAGACAAACTATGTGCAACTATGTGAGCTCTTGCAAACAAAATTATCTTTCAGCACCTAAATTCCACCTCTAGCTTTTGTAGCTTCAATTCTATTGTTTTGAAACCTTCATGGACTGTTGTAAATAAATACAAACCTACAACCAACACCCAAGATATTTTTCTCAAAGAATACCATGCCTTCCCCTGCTTTGCCTTCCAAATTCTTCTTCAAAAATTCTTCCATGATAAGTGGTTTTCTAGATTCTTTTCACAACCTGTCATGAAATTAATTTCTCATGCTTTATTTGTGCCTCTTCAATATTTCATGACCCTTTCTATTACTACACATCAAAATCCTCAAAAAAATAATTAAAACCCATTTTCAATATCCCACTAAAGATAAGAGTCTTTTTTAAGTTTTTTTCTCTCCTTTTGACTCCTAAAAAAGAAAAAAGAAAAAATCAAGCCTGGGTGCCCACTTTCACAGTCCCTATTATTTAGGAATCATTATTGAGTGTTTTAAATCTCCATAAATCAAACCCCAACACCTCATATTTTCTCTCAAATATTTTTCAATTAAATATTTTTAAAACTGCTTTTTTTGCTTTTTCACCCCAGTCAACTTGTCAAAGTTGCAAAGGAATTTAATAGAAAAGTTTAAATATTTGAAGATAAATATTTAGCCATTCTCAACATGTAATCCAAGCTAAAAATTAATCCAATTCAAAAATCCAAACTTACACAATTCAAAAAATCAACCTTTTTGTTGACACGGGATTGCAAGTCACCATGGATGCTCCTGCATCACTTACTTCCAAGCTTAGATAACACTTGTCGGAATCTATCCTCTCATGCATCTTCTCCTCCTAACTCTACAAATTTCAGTGCTTCCTCTTCACTAACATCTTCAATAGGGATCCCTCTTTGTTGGGATGTTTCTATGGCTTCCAACCTTGCAATGATTCCCCTTAGCATCTCCATCATTGTTGGATTTTTTTCTCCTCATGGGTCTCTTCCTCTACCTCATCCTCTATATGATATACCCTCTCCACTCTACCTGCTTTGATACCAATTAATGCAAAACAAAAATCAAGAATCATATGGGATTGTTGATTATTGTGGCTCCTTCACTCACACAAGCAATATAACTTGAAAATAATGAGAAAAATCAATTGATGGAAAACTCAAGACCAATTCTCTAGCACTGATAGTATTATGAATTTCATAATAATTTTTTGATTACATTCATTACATTCCCAAGAATTGAAATAGAAGATTTTTGAGATAATAAAAACATAGGAAATCACCTATAGGCAAGTTGATTGCCCTCAACAACAAAATTGCAGCAACAAGACCACTCTAAAACATTACTACACTAGCAAAAATCAACTCCATCTTCTCCAATTCCACACTTGGGCATTCCCTTTGATTTCCAGACAAGCTTTCCTTAAAAATTTCTTTGATTTTTCTAATTTTTCACCTTCTATTCTTCTCCTCAAAACTGGGTGTTGGTTTTTTTCACCACCATGCTACATTTTTCCAAATAACTTCACCTTCCTAGGTGTTGGGAAAAACTCCCCTACAATTTCTCTTGGTAAAATTAATTATTTTTACTAAAAATCAACCACACACAATCCAACTCCACCACTTCTTCTCCTAGGCACTTTCCACCCACACCAACCATTCAACACATTTTTTAAAAATGTAAAATGGAGTTACACATCCTAGGAATAGCTCCCTCATGCCTAGGCATGGGATTTTGAAACTCCCAAGTTGCTATTAATTTCCACCTCCAGCCACTCCAATTTGAATTTGGAATCAAATTCAAATTCCCCTGGGAGTTTTTAAATTCAAGGGGTTTTAAAATAGATGAATTATTTCCTGCAAGACACTACCAATTAAACCAAAACAAAAATTAAAATATTTTTGGTGTGTAGGATTTCCCCTGCACCCGAATGCTCCTGCATCACCTCCACACATCACTAAAGAGATTCTCCATGCCTTAGTACCTTATCTTTTACATAGATATAATATTTCTCCTTTCATTTTTTTCCATGATACCATATCAATTACATAACTTAGAATATCTAAAAGAACCTGAATATCATATAAATAGTTATATGGCCATTCCCATGTGACTTTTATATCTTCCCAAATACAAGGAAGAGGAATACCCAAATACACATATCAAATATTATGCCATAGCCATTTGAGAACTTGTGAGGCTCAATATTTCATGTGACTATTGCTACTCCTTTTTCCTTTGGTGGATTCCATTATTTCTAAATAGCTAAATAAAATTCATGAATTGTGCAACCTTATTTAAGTGTGTTGTGAATATCATTGATCATGTTGGTGAGCCTTGTGGGTAACTCTATCTCCCTCTCTCTCTAAACACCATGTTGTGAATATGTTTTCTATTTTCAAGGAATTGAAGATTGTATTATAATTTTTTTACAATGAGATACCACTAAATCTTGTACCTTACTACATATTTTACACTCTAATGATGTTGCTAAATTCAAATTATTATATCTTTGAACTTATATCTCTTTAAATATAGATTATAAATCTAATAAAATTTACTTATTATCAAATATATAATGATAATTATATAACCTAGTTAAGGTTGGATGTTATCTTATGAGGTTGAAATAATTGAAAGAGATATTCTATAATGAGAATTTGGTTGAATAGGAAGTGAGAAATAAAGTTGTATCTAGCTTTATTCCAACAAGTTACTAATAATTTCAATTTTTTCAAAGTGGCTATAGAGGAGTGATGGATAATTATGTGAAAGTGTGAATGAAGGTCATTCTAATCATACTAAAGGTGGACCTTAGGTGAATAGAGATGGTAAGTTATTATATTTCAATTTCGGATTTTATTTTAAGAGAGATGTTGAAAGGGATAAAAAGATAATTTTCTTGATTTGAGAGTAAAAATAGACCCCTATGGTAAGTACCTATGGGTGGGGGATTATTGGACAAGTAATATTGTCCTTTTTTCATGATTTGACCCTTAAAAAGGCCCCTTGGAAGAAAATTACGAGATTTAAAATACGGGGATATTGAGTGACTTGTTACCATCCAAGCTTCCTTATAAAGATTTAAATTAGGGGTTGTGTCAAGTACATCCCTCTTCGCTATATCTCACACATGTATGAGACAAAGAAATAATGCAAACCTTTTTAGGGTTTGGGAGTGAGGATAAGGGAGTGAGTTGGAGGCCATGTGTCACCCTCTCATTTGGTAAGGATGGGTGACATGACACTCCTTACTAATACCTCTTCTAAAGATTGAGAAAGGATTTTTGCCTTATTTAATTTTGTATGTTTTTATTTTGGAGAGTGACTTGGGGGTATTAGAAGAGAAGGAGATGATATCTTATAATGTAGGTGGAGATCAAGTTTGTGGTGAATGGAGAAGAAAGGAGGATATTCATCCATATAAGATCATGTAGATAGGTAAGTCCTCATCATTTTATTTTATTATTTGTATAAAAGTATTAAGAGTTATTTTTATTTGTGAAGAAATTTCTTGTAAAATATAGTTTTGTGAAAATTATTGTGTGTTAATTTTACTTAGTGGATTGTGATTGGGATTGAAGTCATGCACATCACCTTTAAGGATTGATTGTGTTGAGATGATGAAGTCACAGTGTCCCTGATGAAGCTGCAGTCTTCAATAGAGGACCTTTGCCAGGAAAGATATTCAACCACATAGAAAGTGTTGCAACAATGGAATGCAAAATACAGATTCTATTATGATGATATGATATTTACAAGAGTACAAGTGTCTGATTAAATAGGCAAGAGTGAGAATCTAGAATGCATAAGATGTTGCCAAGTGTTAAAATCATACTACATGTGACAACATGTGAACCCTACCTAGGAAATGATAAAATTTCTAGAAGGACAACTCATCTTTTAGAAGGAATCTTATCCCTACACATGAAAAGGGGAAATTATCCCATTATTTAATGATTTTCTAGTTTATGCAACCTAGGACTAAATTAATGCAAGACCTAAGTTAACTTATGCTAGTGTAATAATTAACTAATTACACTAACAAATTGCAATTTGGCTTGATTTGATTTGAAGACCTACAAGAATTAGTACTCACAAACAAAATGTATGCATAAACATGAATACACTCACATAAAAATTTACATGATGCTTTGATGTTGAAATGTTGCAATAATCTTGATAATTCTACTCTTGACCACTCTTGAATGCTTTTAGGAATATTAATTTTCTCAATGATTTCTTATCCTTGCTAGTTACCTTTCAAATGATGAAATGACTAGGTATTTATATGCAATTAATTTAATTTCTTACAAATTAATTCCTAATAGCCAACATTTAGGATTTGAAATTCAAATAATAAATTTCCAACCCCATCATATTTAAATTTGGGTCCACTTTAAGGGGAAAAGGGCACCAAGGGCACCCTTGTCCAAAACCACTTTTTTGATATATGAAGTATCGAGGATAAAATATTAAATGCCTTCTTGGGTTTTGTACATTTTATTTCTTGATAAATGCTAAAATGGGCCATAGAATGCATAATTTAGGAAATTGGGAGCACGATTGCATCCAAGCACATAAGAGGGAGAAAAATCTAGTGTGAAATTGTCAAGGGTGAAAATTTACGATGCTATAGTTTGTACATGGGTACCTCTAGCTCATTAGGCCTTGTAGCTAAGAACTATCCATTCATCCATCCTTACATTCATCATTAAATTTTTATCTTCTTCCTAAGTTGATCTTAAGGGAAGATGTTGGAGTAAATAGGAAAATTAAGCTAGTCTTAGGAGTTTTATTTATAATATTAGATTAAAATATTTTTAGTTCATGGTGTCTCATAGAATAGGATGACACTAGGAAGGATCTAATTTAATCCTTGCCTAGTGTTTCATCTAGGATTTCCTTTTTTATTTTATAAGAATTATTTCATTTTAATCATTCATCTAATTGTATTCATTCAAATTCATTAGTTTAGAAGATCAATCATGGATCCCATTTGGATCAATCAATTTCTCAAGGTTACATGGCATAATAATTTTTTTCACTCTCTCCATATGATAATTGTTTTGGTTGCAGGTGATTTTTGGAAACTATGGGGTTCAGCATCAACTCCAAAAAAAATTAAGGAACGATAAGTAGGATTAATTGGGTATGTGGTTATAAGGTTTACACCTTAATAAATAAAATCAATAGTATGGATCGCAGATTTTTTTTTATTAGAGCTAAAGCAAGTTTTTATGGGACCCAAAACCCATTACAAGTAGGTTTTGAAGGGACCAGAAACTCTTTCAAAGTCAAGAATGGTGCTAAAGAAATAATCCACAACCAACAATAGCCTAACAAAATCCACCAAAGGATAAGCAATACTACTCAAACTACAATAAACAGGTTTTAAAGGGACCTTAAACCCTTTACAACCAGGTTTTTATAGGGACCTTGAATGCTAACTAACCATAAACACAGCCTGAATAAGCTAGGCCATAGCTAACTAGCTGCTCAAAAGAATCAAAGTTGGGCCAAGGAAAAACAACCAAATTAATGGTGAAGAACACCCACACACCCCTATTTCTCAACACATCAAGCACATCCAAACTCCCCACCTCAATAGGGGAGTTAGAGAGCACCATAGAACACTAAGAAGCATTAGCCTTCTTACAACACCATCCCACTCGATTCACCAACCCAAACTCCACCTCAATAGGAGAGAGCTCCCCTTTATAGGAGAGAATGAAATGAGAGCCCTTACCTCCAAATCCACCACTCTCCTACACACACCAGCTCCACCTCAATAGGAACCAACAGAAGAGAAGAGATATCCTCACCACATCTACAACAACCAACTCCACCTCAATAGGAGAGGGCTCCTCCTCAAAAGGAGAAATCTCCACCTCAATAGAAGACACTAGTTGTAGAATCCATCAGAAAGCAAAAACTCCAAAAGAAATCACGAGCTTCTGGTACTTGAAGAAAGACTTAGAAATTCCCCTATCCATTAGCAGTAAAAACACACACACCTAAGAATTCAAGATAGACGATTTGAACAACTCAACTAACAACAATAAACACATATCAGCCAAAAGAATAAACTCTAGGTATAACCCAGTCCAAAGAAGAAACTCAAAAACAAGGGAAAAATCACCTCCCTTGAGCACCATCAAAGAGGAAATAAGTAAACAAGAAACCTCCCATACAAAATCAAACTCCATCAACATAAAAATATTTACAGACCAAAAGGGGTACAAAACCATGAAATCTCTAGAGGGATACCCTTCACCAGCTAGGGAAACCATCTTGAGGCCCACAAAACCCACGAAGGGGCTCTACTTAGGGACACTAGATGGTGAAGGTACTAGCATACCCCACACCCAAAAATACACTCCCAAAACCCGACCATCCAACACTGGTCCAACAAAACAATGGCTCCAGCACTCACAAAGCAACCAAAGCTAACAAACCGTAACCTCGTATCAGCCTCCTCAGCCATAGCAATGGAAGTGCCAACAACCTCAACTGCACCAACTCCTAGAGCACAAAGGATCCCAACAATAAAATAGACCCCATTGAAAGGGCCACACACAACCAAAAGCCCCAAAATAGGATCACAAGAGCCAACACACAATAGAAGAATGGGAAGGTCAGGAAAGCCGCATAGAAACAATGAAAGGATTTGATCAAAATATTAAGCTCCACGTACTCCATAACATGTCACTCAAGGACAAGATATAGCCAGAGCTCCAAACATAATCCCACCACAAGAAAACCAAAACACACACCATTCTCCAGAAAGAAAGCCTCAAGAAAAACACATAGCTGAAGAACGGGAAGATAAGGAGAACCCACATAGGAAGAATGAAGGGATTCAGCCAAAACATTAAGCACTATATCCTCCCTAACATTCCAGTCAAGGTCAAGAGACAACCAAAACTCCAAACACACTCTCACCTCAGGAAAACCATACCTCACCCCATTTTCCACAAAGAAAGCCTCAGGAAAAAAAAGATTCTTGCAACACGCATACCTCACAAGCATCAGCCAGAGCAACAAAACTAAGGTCTGTAGAGGGAAGGAAAAACTCATGCAGACCAAAAAATCCATGTGTCATCACCATCCTCAAAATATTCCTCATCTATAGATGTTTCTCCTTTGAAATTTGAAAATGCTCTCCTGCTCATCCTGTAAGCCTATCAGTCAAGAATAATTTTGGATCGTCGATATTTGTTAGTGTTTTAAGTATGAGTTATTTTCATAAAAATATTATTATTTTAATGTAATTTTTTCACCACTTCTTGTATGTAGCAAGTAAGGTGAAAGAAATGGATTAGTCTAAGAAATGAATCTTTAAATAACATGAAGTTAGGAATTCACTTCTACCAAAGAAACTAGAACCTCATGGTGGTGTGTGGCATGAACATCACTAGTGTTCTTTACACAAAATTTCATCACAATTGGATCATGTGTACAGTTTAATATAAGGATCCATATAATTTTAGTTGTTGTGGTGTGCCAAATATAAATTCAAATAGATCCTATATTAACATAAGATAAGACCTTAATTATAACATATATTTTAGTATAGAGGAAATCATGTAGGAAAACTAGTTGTATGAATTGAAAAGTTATAAATAAATTATAACAATTTTGTGATAGGTTTCTATTTTATGTCAACCATTGTAGTATTTTTTATGCATCGTGGGGGTTTAGCATGAAAATTTTAGGCTAACAACATAGATTTATAAGGTAATAACAACAATAATAAGAACATGAAGGAAACATCAATTATTTTAATTTTGATAGTAAAACCCTACCTTCTACCTTGAACCACTTTAGTATTGTCTTAGATAATAAATAAGGAGACATGAGGGATTCTTTTTATAGACACATGAACGTAGGAGTTTCTAAGATGAAAGAATATTTTTTTATAATTTTCAAAGTAAGATTTTGTGAGACCAAAAGCCACTCTTTAAAGAGATATCCAATTTGTAAAGATATGGGAAAATATGGAACATTAGTAGAAGGAATAAACTCCAAAGTTGTAGACACAAAGCACCCTAGAAGAACCAACATTATGAAATTGTTTTCAAAACCAACTACTCCCAAAAGGAGGTGATTATGAAACTATTTCTCTAGTGGAAGGAGCAATTACATAATGGCAACAAGAATGTGAAACAAAAAAATATGTTTTCTCATTGAAATTTAGATCTATAGTCTTTCTATACATGGTGAAATCCCTACAACATATGTTTAAGGATATGAAGAGGCTAGATTGGATCATAGGATGCATTGCATAGTAAACATATTTTTATTAAAAAAATATAAATAATAATTGACCAAATCCAAAATGAAACACATAAAGAGTGAGAATGTAATATAGAAATAAGAAATTTTAAGTAGATTATATAACTTATGCAAATAAAGAATTCAAATCTAAATAACACTAAGAAGTTGGGAAACACACAAAACAACTCTCTCACTTTTAATTGTTTCTAGGATGTACAATGACAACTTCCAATTAATTTTTCTTTTGTTAAAATTTCAAAATAAAATGATCTCACTATCATTTTTTAATTTTATTATCTTTCCATTTTATATGCATACTCTTAACTTTATGAAAATTAATAAATAAAATCCACTATCATTTAAATAAAAACTCAAATAACTCAATATAAATTAAAAATTATTTAACTTATTATTTTTAGATAATTTTCTTGTAAATTGTAGTCATATTCTATCAGCAATAGTAAATAACTATTTTTTCTACACAATGCTTCCTAAATATGTCATTGTCATATGATATTGTCCTATTACATTATCCTTTTCAATCTTGACATACATTGATTATGCTCTACATTATAATTTATAAACAAAAATATTTAAAATAAGATAAAATTAAGTTACACCCTTTGATCATAATAGAAACAAATATAACAAACAAATATATTAGTATTGATGTCAAACCTACATTAAATTTTTTTTATTTTTAACGTTAAAATATTAAAAGATATTTTTTGGTTCGTTAAATTGATAATTTAAAGATTTTTTTCTTTGTAGGATTATATTTTTTGTTATATTATATATTTTTAAATATATGTTAATTTAATTCTCAACTTTATCAATTTAATTTTGAAATATAACCTCACATCACTAATATTTTTTAAATATTTAGTTATATACTTTAATTTAATATATATTTTTTTCATAAAACAAAGTTTACATTGTATCATACAAATTAAAAAGATAATTATTAAAAAAATTATATATATACAAACAAACAATAAGACCATAAAAACTAAATACTTAATATAATATTCAATAAATTATTGCATAGATAAACCAAAGCGCAATGATGTAGGGATAAGGTGAAAGGATAGCTTACATATAAAAATGTTCTGACTTATTTAAAAAATCACTTCAAATGTCTTTCTACACTAGATGTTATATTTTTTTATTTTTTAAAATTTATAAAGAATAAGGTGATCTAACGAAGCATTCTAGTAAGTTATTGGTTTCTATTTGTTTGGTTGGTTTATATATTAAAATACTAAATTAAAATTAAAATGAGAAGATAATATTCTCCAATATCACTATGGGATTATAAAGCATGTTTGACTAGGTAAAAGCATACTATTGTAATTATATAGATATTAAGAAAAACATATGCTAGTAGAATTCACATGGCATTGGATGTGTTAGGCCACCTACTAATGTTTTTATTTATATTTAGAAAGTATGGTAAGGTTAGGTTCTTACAAAGATGTTGATGGAATAATATATTATATGGTAGTGTAGAGGAATAATATAGTATATAGTTTTGTTTAAATTATGTATATAGTTTTGATATTTGATTAATATTATTTTTTTATAATTTATAAATTGATTAAATTTACATTATTTTTTATTTTTAAAGGTTTAAATTATATATGTTATTTTATCTTTTATTAAATTTTATTTATGGTTTTTTTGGACATAATGTTATTTGGAATCGTATCTTTTATTTTCAAAAGTGTTTTTTTATGTATTATGACTTAATCTTTTATTAAATTAAGTTGTTTTTTTATCAAGGAAAGGGTCTAATCTCTTACATAAAGTAGAATCCAATACTGAAAAATATATTAAATTGTTGTTCAAGTGCATTATGACATTTAAATTGAGTGTCGAAGATGTCATATTTAAGAACAAGCCCTAAGATAGTATCTGTACATTGAAAGATTGTTGAAAATATTAAAAATCATATCAAATCACATTGAGATCATTATCAAGTAGAAGATTCAAGGATTATATCATTCCTAGACATTGACTACATGTAGACATTATGCACCATATTTATTTTGTGCCTTTAAATCTTGTGAAATTGACATATAGAGTTTGACTCAAAGTCAAGGAATTTGTATACTTCAAAAATCTTAATAGAAAACCCTCTTAGGGTGTTTATTAGCTCCACACTAGTTCCAAAAATTTATCTATAAAAATGCACGTCTTCAAATTATGTTCTAGAGAAGAAAAATCTCACAATCATATAGATAGAATAACAACACATCAAGACTAAAATATAGGTTTATTTGATGTTGGGGTGATTATTTTGTCTCAATTAGGTGCTTTTGTAAAAGGTGGGTCATTTTATCTTGGGGCTTAGTTGAACAATAAACATAATTCTTAGTCATTCTTGAATGGTAAAAAAATTAAAATTCTTTGGGTTGTAATATTTTGTAGGTGGAATGTGACTCCAAATTTATCATATTAGGACCCCTATAATTGTTTGAATGAGTAGAAATTATAGAGAATCACATAGGAGTTGAAATTGATAGGGAGAAACTTAGATTATTTAAGGTTTAAGCATTGTGTAAGAGAATGTAAAGTTAATTTTTCCCACAACCCTTTTTGGAAAATTTAAGCGTTGATCATGGAAAATTGGATATTGTTGATACTCTAATTACTGAGACTTCACATTATATGTTTCCTCACTATTAATTTTCATTCTCCTTCATAATGAACTAATGATATATGACCTTGGTGTAGGTAATTATATTTTTTGGCCCTTTAATTATATCTTGTATGTAGCATTCATACTACACTGAAGGCTATCTTATTTCCATTGTATGATTCCATGCTATATGTAGAGGAATTGGTTCTATTTTTACATTATGTCAAGCCTAAATTTTCTTATAAGTGTTTCTCTATTATTTTCCTACAAGTGTTATTTAGTGTGTTCATTTTAGCCTAGCATTATAAAGAGAGTTGATTTAAGTTGTGACTCTATATATTTGAGTTGTTGAGCTAATATACAACTATGAATGTCTCAAATTAATATTTTAATTTTCTCTTTATAAAGGATATTCATGGTCAATATGGTTTAGAAAATATGTAGATAATTTTCCCTCTATTTAGGATATTCTTATTAAGTAATTGTAGCATAATAAAATGAAGGGATTCATAAAGTTGTCATAATTTTTTATCCCTTGGTTTGAATTGATGGGGGCTATAGCAGAAGGTTTTGTAGCCACAACCTATGCTTGGATGTTATTAGAAGAAGGAGAATTTATCTTGATAATTTTTTTATTTTTCTTCTTAAATGATTGATAATTAGAAGTATGAGCAACCTCAAATTTGCCAACAAGATCTGATGAGGAAAAACCATCATATTGGCTAACTAACAATTGGTAGTCACAAAGAGTTGTGCAAAGATGTATAAAAGGAAGGGTATTATATTAATAGAGTCTTATCCTAGAAATGTGTGGCTATAAGTTTCCAATAAAAACTTGTTGTACATCAGTGTCCCAAAGACAATATGAGATTTGAGAGTAGATAGATTGATATTGCCTATAAAATTAGTAAATTTTTCTTTGGCTCCTTGCTTGCAATCAACCAAGTCAGTTAATGTGACTTGGGGTCCAATGTTAGCTTACAAGTGTTGAAGAAATTGACTGGCCAATTATGAAAAAGAGTGGACTAAAATATTAGGTAATGAACAAACCTAGTCCAAGGCCATGTCTTTCAACAACTGAGGAAAGCGCTTGGATAAGAGAGCATCCTCAAAGAGGAAATCACTACATAGCGTGGTAAAGGTTGATACATGATTATTAGGATCCCCTTTTCCATTATACTTCTCAAAATAGGGTGTTTCAATATTTTGTGGAATTGAATTTTTTAGAATTGTAGATGCAAGAGCATCCCTAGTTCACAAGCAATCTTGCATCAACTAGAATATTTGCATTTTAGTTTGTTTCTTTTCATTTTCTTATTTAGTTCAATTAGTTCAGTCATAAGTAGTTTTTTTATATTGGTCTGTGTTTTTCCGATGTTTCATTTCAGACCTTGCAGGGCCTAATGACACATCATTCAATGTTCTTTGGTTCGTGGTCGACCTTCCCTTGAGATTCACACTTCATTTCATTCATTTGTGAAGGAATACTTCTTGATTAGGTCTGACCTATCTGTGTACACATCTTACACCACTTCATCAGATTTTGTAACCTTATTGGGCTGACATAGAGGAATTTGTTGTTCTGGAGATGATATATCGATGTAATAGATCCTTAGGAAAGTAGTTCTCGATAGTGATTCAAATAGATATTTTGGAAATCTTTGCGAAGGAGCTTCAAAGCTACATCTTGAGCATATTCTGTAATTGTGAGATCAGGCCTATGAACCCTAAGTGTAAGCCCGCATGTTGTCGGCCAGTTGTATTTGATTTATATCATTGTTGAATGACTAAATCTGCATTTGTTTCATATCTTTGAGTTGTTTTTTTTGTTTACTCTAGTTGCATGGTCTGGACTATTCTCTTTGAGGACCCTCCTAACCATGACTACACCAAGTGGGATCAGAGTGAAAGTTTGAATCTTTGTGAGTGAATTGAGCGAATTTGGTAAAGGATTTCCATAAGATCTTGTTGTAGACATATCTCTAAATCTGAGGCAGCCTACTTGTGTTGTCAACTAATCATTGATTGTGAGGTAGTTGTCACCTTGTAGCTAGATCGTCGAACCTGAGACAGTTTGCACTTTATCCTAGGAATATGTCACTAAGGAGAATCCTTTCTATTGGAACGATGGTTGAAAGGATAGATGAGATGATGGAAATGATGAGGACTATGCGAGTTCCCTTAGATGTTGTTGAAGAATATCAATGAAAAGGCTTGACACCTAGACCTAATGTTGAAAGTGATGATGATGATGAATTTCAATCTGCTAATCAAATTAGTGAAACCCTAGGAAGTGAAGAAGAAGAAGAATCAGATCAGACAAAGATGTTGCGAGCTATTTCAAAGATTGGGAAAATACCTATAGTAGATGTGTCGAATTATACTAGTAATTTGAATCCTGAGGAGTTGATTGACTGCATAAATAACCTAGAAGAATACTTTGAGTATGAAGAAATTGAAGATTCAGAGAAGGTAAAATTTTTGTAAAGAAAAAGTTGAAAGGACATGTTGCTATTTGGTGGAAAGAAGTATAGTTGGATAGAAATAGAAGAGGAAAAGAAAAGATTATAAATGGGATAGAATGGTGGAAAAGTTGAAGAATCAGTTTATACCTACTGACTATGAGTTGGACTTGTTGAAGAGATTGCAGAACTTGAGACAAAAGGAGAAATATGTGAAGGAGTACAACGAAGAATTTCATAAGATGATCATAAGGACTAGACATAGTGAAGCTAGCAAAGAGAAAGTGGCTAGATACATCAATGGACTAAGGTTGAACATTCAAGAAGAACTGAGTTTGGTAAGGATGACAACACTAGAAGAAGCGTACCAGTTTTCCCTAAAAGTTGAGAAGTTGAATAGAAAGCATAAGTAGAGACAGAAAGGAAGAGGAGGTAAATTTTAGATAGGAAGAACATTTTTCAGAGGAGAGAGATCATTTGTGGAGTAGAATAGACATGAGAATACATTCAAGAAGGAAGATAAAGATGATAGTGTATACCGAAGAGATGACAGAACATTCTACCAAAGAGGAAACCCTAATGCATACTAGAGTGAAGGCTACAAAAGAGAAGAAAGAGAATTTGATAAGAGAGCATTTAGAGGAACCTTTTTTAAGTGTGGAGGTGAAGGACATAAAGCATTTGAATGTAATCAAGGAAGTACAAGAAAAGTGACAAAGAATAGTGGAAGAGCAGCCTATGTTGAAGAAGAACCTGTTGGATCATAGAGTTCAGTTGGTAAACCTAAGAAAGGAGAATCACTTGTGATGAGGAGAGCACTATTTCAAGCAGAGACAAATGAAAAACTGCCATAGAGGAAAATTTTGTTCAAAACTAGATGCAAATCAGAACGTAAGTATTGTAAAGTTGTAATTGATAGTGGTAGTTTAGATAACCTAGTTTCAAAGGAGATGGTGACTAAGCTGAAGTTGGAAATATTGAAACACCCTAAGCCCTATCAGATAGCATGGATTCAGGATGATCATAAGGTATCGGTGAGTGAAAAATGTTTGGTGAAATTTCATATTGGATCTTATCGTGATGAATTCTTGTGTGATATTATGCCTATGGATGTATGCCATATTTTGTTGGGTAGACCTTGGCAGTATGATAGAAAATCTATATATTATAGGAGAAAGAATACATATACCATAACATCAAATGGAAAGAGAATTACCTTGATTCCTTTAGAAGATGATCCTAAGAGTGAGGTATGTGGGAATGTTAGAATCTATTTGGTAGATGGAAGAAAAAATTTGGATGGTTTGAGACATGAGAATATGTGTTATGCTTTGATCCCTAAGAAGCCTGAAACATTGAAGAAGGAGAATGAAGAATCATAGTTAGAGGAGATAAAATATTTTTTGATAGAGTATGGAGACATCATATCAAATAATGTACCTAAAGGATTGCCACCTATAAGGAGTATTAGCCATCACATGGATCTTATACCTGGAGCTAGTTTTCCTAATAAATAAACACATAGAATGACACCAACAGAGAATGAAGAATTGAATAGATAGATACAAGAGTTGTTGAGGAAATATTTGATGAAAGAAATCTTGATTCCTTGTGTAGTACCTGCAGTATTAGCACCTAAGAAGGATGGAGAATGGAGAATGCGTACAAACTCTAGAGCAATAAACAAAATCAAAATTAAGTATAGATTCCCTAGGATGGATGATATCATGGATTGTTTGAGTGGAGCAAAGTATTTTACAAAGATAGACTTGAAGAGTGGATATCACCATATCAGAATCAGAGAAGGAGATTAATGGAAGACTGCTTTTAAGACAAATGAAGGGTTGTATGAGTGGCTAGTGATGCCTTTTGGATTGACAAATGCACCAAGTAATTTCATGAGGTTGATGAATGAATTCTTGAAGAGATTCTTGGGTAAGTTTGTTATTGTATATTTGGATGACATTATAATTTTCAGTAAGACAAAGGAAGAACATTTGCAGCACCTGAGACAAGTATTGCAGAGACTGGTAGAAGAGAAATTGATGATAAACCCTAAGAAGTGTAGTTTCATGAAGGAAGAGTTGGTATATCTAGGATTTATGATTTCTAGAGAAGGATTGAAGATGGACCCTAAGAAAGTAAGGGCAATTGTTGAATGGCCTACACCTGAGAGCATTGGAGAAGTAAGATCATTTTATGGATTGTCTAGTTTCTACCGGAAGTTCATTAGAAATTTTAGTTCAGTATGTAACCCTATGATAGAGGTAATGAGAGGTGAAAGGAAAGAATTTAATTGGACATCTGGAGCAAATAAGAGTTTTGAATTATTGAAGCATAAAGTGATAGAGCAACCTATGTTGGCATTACCAGATTTCAATAAAGTATTTCAAGTTGATTGTGATGCAAGTGGAAATGCAATAGTAGTATTAAGTCAAGAAGGTAGACCTATAGCATATTTTAGTGAAAATTTGAATGATGCAAGGAAAAGATATTTAGTTTATGATCAAGATTTTTATGCCATAATTCAAGCTTAGAAGAAGTGGAGACATTACTTTTTTCCTAAGGAGTTTTTGTTGTATACAGATCATCAAGCTTTGCAGTATTTGAATAGTCAAGGTAATTTGAATCAAAGACATATGAGATGGGTAGAGTTTATGTAGAGTTATACTTTTTTTTTGAAACATAGGAGTGGAAAGTCAAATAAAGTTCTTGATGCTTTGAGTAGGAGAAGGAACTTGTTGACATAAATGAGAGTTGAAGTGTTAGGTTTTGATGAATTGAAGCATATGTATGAGGGAGACACCGATTTTGTAGAACCTTGGAAAGCATGTAAGGAACCTATTATGATAGATAGGAGAAAGTGGTTGGATTATTTCATTCAAGAAGAAATTTTGTTCAAAGGAAATTAGTTGTGCATACCTAGAAGTTCAATGAGGGATAATATGATAAAGGAGAAGCATAGTGGTGGATTGGTAGGATATTTTGGTATGGTTAAGACAGTGGCATTGGTAAGTGAAAACTACTTTTGGCCTCAAATATATAAGGATGTAAGGAAATTTGTTTAGAATTGTAGAGTTTTTCAAGTTGCAAAAGGGAGTAGTCAAAACACTGGATTATATAAACCTTTGAAAGTACCGAAGAGACCTTGGGAAGAAATCAGTATGGATTTTTTATTAGGATTTATGAAGACACAGAGAGGACATGATTCTATATTTGTCGTAGTAGATAGATTTTCAAGGCTCATTTCATACCTTGTAAGAAGACAACTGATGCAGTACATGCAGGAGACCTATTTTTCAAAGAGATTGTGAGATTGCATGGATTACCTAAGAGTATAGTTTTAGATAGAGACATGAGGTTTTTTGGTTACTTTTGGAAGACACTTTGGAAGAAGATGAAGACAAATTTGAAGTTCAATTCACCATTTCATCCATAGAAAGATGGACAGATAGAGGCAGTGAATAGGAGTTTGGGAAATTTGTTGAGATGTTTGGTTGGAGAAAAGGCTGGAATTTGGGACTTGATTCTTTCATAAGAAGATTTTGCATACAATAACTCAATGAATAGGATTACAGGAAGAACACCTTTTTATATTGTTACCGAAGTAAACCCTAGAGTAGTGGTAGAGTTGGGAGATATTAGTATGGAGGAAAAGAGAAGTGTGTAAGAAGAAGAATTTGCAAATCACATGAAGACATTGCATAATCAGGTGAAGAAACATTTTGAGGTCATGAATAGCAAGTATAAAGAGCAAGAAGATGAGAGAAGAAGACAAGGAATTTTACATGGGAGAAGAAGTGATGGTGTACTTGAGAAAAGAGATATTTCTAGTTGGGACATATAACAAGTTGAAGATGAAGAAGTTTGGACCTTGTAGGGTACTCAAGAAGTTTGATTCAGGAAATGCATATGAAGTAGAGTTATCAGAGACATTAGGTATATCACCTAATTTCAACATTGCAGACCTATATCAGTATCATGAAGCAGAGTTTAGTGATAGCATGGAAGAAGAAACCTTGAAGAAGCAGTTACCACAACAACCACTGGAGCAGATTGAAGGCATCTTGGACAACACAATTGCACGAAGCACCAAAGGAAGGAATATAAATAATATATTGTGAAGTGGAAAGGCAGACCAGCAAAAGATTCATCTTGGATTTCTCAAGCTGAGGTAGACCATCTTTGTTCCCCTCTAGCCCCATCAAAGTGAGGGAATCACTTTTAAATCATCCCCAGGTGTCTGATGCAGGAGCATCCCTGGTTCACAAGCAATATTGCATCAACCAAAATATTTTCATTTTAATTTGTTTCTTTTCATTTCCTATTCAGATCATTTAGTTCAATCATAAGTAGTTTTTGTATTTTGGTCCATGTTCTTTTGTTGTTTCATTTCAAACCTTGCAGATCCTAATGACACATCATTCAATGTTCTTTGGTTTATGGTTGACCTTCCCTTGAGATCCGCAATTCATTTCATTCATTTGTAGAGGAATACTTCTTGATTAGGTTTGACCTATCTATGTACACACATTACACCTCTTCATCAAAGTTTGTAACCTTCTTGGGCCAACACAGATGAATATGTTGTTCTGGAGATGATATATATTGATGTAATAGATCCTTAGGAAATTAGTTCTCGATAGTGATTTAGATAGATAGTTTGTAAATCTTTGTGAAGTAGCTTCAAAGCTATATCTTGAGCATATTATGCAATTTTGAGATCAAGCGTGTGAGCCCTAAGTGTAAGCCCGCATGTTTCCAACCAATTGTATTTAATTTCTATCATATGTTGAATGAATGAATCTACATTTGTTTCATATCTTCAAGTTGCTTCTATTGTGTTTACTCTAGCTGCACAGTTTGGACTGTTCTCTTTGAGGACCCTCCTAACCGTGACTACACCAATTGGGAATTACAATGGGTTACTAGTCAGGTATGTTAGAGGATTGGAGTGGGATTTGATTCTATTTGTATTGGATATTTGTTGTTGTAAGGAAGTCAAACTTTATAAAATTTGGTTTATGACAAGATCAGTTGGTGAGAGCGTTTGAGAATTGGTAGAGTGTGAAGGATTAGTGGTAGTAATAGGTGGATTATAATTTTGATAATTTAATTGTGCTACATGTTGATAAATGGGTGGATTGATGTTTTGTAAAGTAAATTGGAGGCTTAAGGAAGGTGGAACAAAGCTATGTTGATTACCACATGAAATCCCCAAACTATTGTTAATATTATTATCAAATTACACAAAAAAGGTTATGATGAAAGAATTGAAACTAGGAATAGAAGATGTTATCATGGGAGTTGAAACTTTTGTTCCTATTTTATTTTGAGGAGATGCATCATTAAGAATTTTTCCACAACTAGTTGTTGTCATAATGTTTGAATCCACTATGTGAGCTAGGTTGTGTAGAAGTTCCACACCTTGAGAATCATTAATCAATTTTCTAAGGTTGTGTTATAAGAGGGAAAACTTCTCTAGCTAAATGCTTGGTAATCAAGTATAGTTGAAGAACAACCAAGTCTTGTTCTAGCTTTTGGATTTTTTCTTCAAGAACATAAGCCATGGAATTTTCTAGCCCCAAATAATCATGTAGGGATTATGGACCAGACTTCATTGGTAAAGTAAGAGTGGGAGTAGGATCCAAAGGTGATTGTGTTGATATAGCTCCTTGATTGAAAGAGAAAAAATTTAGGCTCAACACTAGAGCTAGTTAAAGTACAAGATGCCATAAATTGAGAACTTTTTCTTATAGGAGTGTTGGATATAGAACACCATCGTGAAACTCATAAAGCACATATGAGTTTCAAGACACATAAATATTCCTAAGAATAAGAAAGAAGAAAATGACAAGAGAAGTTGAAGAAAGGTGATGAAAACATGGGTATGCTAAGTGTATGTTAGAAGGAAGTGTTTTTGGTTTATGTTTTACAATAATAAAAGAGAAAAATCATTTAAATTCTTTGCTCACTAATGTAAACATACAATATTTTCATATGAAAATGAGATATTCAATGAATCTAGTTCTTTAATAAAGTAACATATGTGCATTCAAATAACCTAATTTCTTGATAAGATTACAAAATATATACTTTTTAAATTAAAAGAATTATAATTGTAAGATATGTTGAGGGTTCACCAAAATCTAATATGGTGAAATGGGGCCTAGGCTAAATACCTTAACCTAAATCAATCATTCTACCATAAACATTGAGGGATACAAAATCAACTAAGAGACACTATTTGGATGTTGTCCTCAAGGGAGAGCCAAACAAGTTTGTCAAAGTTTTGGTCCCTTTTTTTTATGTGATGATTTATTGGAAGAAGTATATTAAAATAGGTGAATTAGGATAAAAGTGATGAATTGTAACAAAATCTGTAAAATGCAAAACAAAAAGGTAGAAACATAAAGCACATATGGAGAGTGAAGATAGAGAGGAACCTAGCATTCAAATCTAGAGCTCAACTAGCAAAAAAGAGGTGTTAGGAACCCTAGTCTGGAGATATTGGAATCTAGGATTTTAGAATCTACACAAGTGCATCACAATCTGAAGGTCTCTAGCAATTGAGATGAAGTTCTAAATTCCAATAGTGTGTGAATAAACAACAGACCCTAGTTTGTTGATAAGTAGTGTATGAATGCATGAATTGGAGTTTTAAAGCCTTGAGATGTAAAATCCTCCTCAATCAAATCTAGACATATAATGTGCAACATGGACAAAGGGAGAAGGGTTGTGTTTTATAGGGGCTTACCTTGGTCAACCCCATTTTGGGCTTTCCACCTCCATAATGGCTATGATGATAAATAGTAAAGAGTGTGTGCTCTTGAGAGAGGAGAGAAAAAATAATAAATATGAATGATAATGAACACAAATAGAACTTACCACTCATAACTAAAATCCTTGTTGGATTGAATTCATTTTACTCATTGCATACAAGGAGAAATAGGAGGATGCTTGGAGACCTTGTAAGTCTTAGTGCACATAATAATAAAAAACATAAACACATAAACATGAAAGTTCTTGCAATCAATAAACATGAATTTTCTGATGTGTTGCAAATTGTAATTGACTATAATTATGTCTTTAATCCTTTTCTTATTCTACTCTTGATATTGCATTAATTTTTAGGTTGCAAGAGAGAGAGAGATTAAGTTGCTAGTTATTTTTTATAATATAAGCTACATTTGTAAGGTGCAAAACCCCCAACACAAAAAATACATAAGGGCCAAAGTTCAAAAGATCATATTAAAGAGAAAAATGAACCAGCATTAACATTATACGACCAAGGACAACATACTAATTTTTCACAAAAATAGCACAAAAATAGAAAAAACCATAGATCCCTAATGGGAGTGGACAAGCCCCGGACCGCTACTTTGCAATATGCTCCCATTCCTCTATGAGGAATTTAAAGAAATCCACATTCGACTTACTAGAACTGGGATCACTCACAGGCACCTTCTTCTGGACCTCATCCTTCAACATTAATACAAGAGTCACCATAGAGTGGTGGATGAATTTGATGGTAAACAGGTGAGCCTGTTCAAATTCTTCTCAAGGGTGTTGACACAGGTCAAAATGGTGTTTTAGTCTTCATTAGAGCCCTGAGTGGGCTTAGTGGCTGCTTCATTTCTTGCATTATGGTTGGAGGATTTCGGAGTGGACTCCTCCATCAGCATTGAGTTGAGTTTATGGAAATGGTTAGGTCCCTCAACAAAATCATCAATTCGGAGCTGATGGACACAATGAGAACTTCAGGTTTCTATTTATCCAAATGGTTTGAATGCTTGACACTAGTAGGTCTTGTACCCACTTCCACCGCCATAGCCATAATGTTGTCCTCCTCCCCCAAACCTTTAGAGTCATCATCTCCTTCTTCATTGTCAGTGGTGGGTTCTTCTACATAGAAGGTAATTGATTTCTTCTTGTTAGGTCCTGGTTTAGGCTTGCTCATTTGTTTAACTCTTTTAGCGGGGGTATTTTTGAGCTCACATAAACTAGCCACAACATTCTTCTTGGATTACATAGGGTTGGATTTTTTCTTTTTTCAAACAATTTAGGTTTATTTTCATGGGTGGGTTCCATGGTGGTTGGGGGAACTTTATGTTTGGAGCCAGGGGTAGAAACAGGGGAAGATTTGTTGGGGGAATTTTCAGGGGACTCAGGGTCTTCAAAAACCCTAGTAGCATTGATGGGTTTAGGAGGGCATAAAGCCAAGTGGAAATGATACAGATGCAAAATCAACCCTTGATACAAGGGGAGGAGAGGTTTTTCAAGGTTTTTAGTAGCCAATTTCATGGTTTCCTTCATAGATATTTCTAAAGAGGAAAGGAGGAAGAAAGGGAAACTAATACGAAGGTTATGCCTAAAATGGTTAAGCAATGGCATATGATACTAATAATAGCATTTGAAATGACCTTCAAGGGTAACATACTTCATAAGAACAAGACACTCCTAATCCCAAGGGATTGATATTTTGCTCCTATCATACCTGACATGGAACTTGACTGTCTGCTCATTCTCCTAAAAACTGTTGCATTTTATCCACATCAAGAACTTTTGTGTGTGTTCTTAAATTTTTCCTAGAGCAAGACAACCCTGTGGCTTTAGTGATGGAATCCACACTAACTTCAAAAGAAATGCCACTAATATTAATTTGTTTGTCATTCCAACTATTTGTAAATTGGGTCGAGAGATTTTTGTCATGGAATTTGAGATTCTCCATTAATAGGGCTAGGCCCCCTTCAACATAAATGTGTCAGACTAAAGCATTGTGCCTAAACTCCCCATAGGAACATGGTTTAGTTTTGACTCTATCTCCACCCATAGTGCATATAATTTTACTCATACAACCATGGGAACCAAGAATAGTTGGTCTATGGTCTTGAGAGGTAAGTGGGTCTAGCTCAACCTGCATGCATAACACACACAACATCAAGTTTCAAAAATCTAGAAGAAAACCTAAGTCAAAAGTCAAAAGGAATAAAAATGTTCCTTTATACAAAAGTTCTCAACTTTCCAGAAACAAAAGTGCAATTCTATTACAAAAGCACAAGTTTATTGCAAAAGCACGTACTGTTAGCAAAAAACAAAAGCATAGGGTTATAACAAAAGAAAAATATGATAGCATTGGGATTTTACAATAGCACAAACTCCATTTTAAATAATCGTGCCTTTGTAGAGTGTTAGAAACCAAGATCAGATTTGCAAACCAGAATAACCTTCCACAGAAGAGAAAAATCAGAAAAGGCAGAGATTTGCAAGAAGATGTGCAAATATTATTATTCGAGAGTTCATAATTACATGATAATGATTTTCTTTATAAAAGAAAGATGCATAAACCTAATCTTATCTTGAGCAACAAGATAGCTCGATAAGATAAAGATAAAGCCTATAACTTAGGAATTAAATAATTACCTAAGTAAACTTATGCAAAGTGTAATTAATAATTAATTACACCAACACCCCCCCATAAGTGCAACTTAGGGAGAAACAAATAAAGCATGCACCTAAAACTAAGATGAATGCAAGAAAGCATAAATGGGTCTCGGCAACAAGGCCTGATCAGGTACCCAAGTACAAATGCAATAATGAAGTAGAGAAGGAAAACCCAGTGGGAATAAAACCCCCTACAATGAGATGACTACTGCAAAGAAGCACTAGAAGAACACTAAGGAGTAACACTAGAACCTGATTCTGGCAAGCAAGGAAAGATACTTCTATTTACTATTGAAACCAAATGAGAGTCATTAATTGACTCAAGGAATCATGATAAAGCAACAGCAGACCCGATGCCATGGAACAATGGAAAACTCACAAATTGGAACAACCCTGGAATCTGTGAAGCAATAGGAGATGAGATGATGATAGAATCTGGAAGCTGTGTAACTCGATGTCGATGCCAAACTGAGACTAAAACTCTTCCATGGGAAGGAGTACCATAAAGACTCTAGAACATTAACCATAAAAACATGGCCTTCAAACTGAGATGGATCCAATGTGGGTCATTAACCATAGGCTCTTAATCTAAAGTGTAAACTGATGTGAATCAACAATGTATCTAGCTAAGCAAAGATATGGCCAAAAGAAACTAAGAGACCAGATAAACTCATGCAAGTTGCCATCAAAACAATATGAAGATGGGGATCAAAGTGCATACACACTCTAATCAAATTTATTATGCAAGAAACCCCCTCTGAATGGAACTTTATATTAATTCATTTATTACAATAACCCAATGATTGTAAAAGGAGAGAATCCTAAATGTGCATAAATAGAAAATAACATGAAGTGGTATTGAAATGAAGTGCAAATGTTCAATTTTCACCTTTCCAACTACCATGACATCCAAGTAATCTTCAAAAATCCCATCGGGACAAATCTGGAATAAAAAAAAAACTTGGGAGAGATACATAAAAAATTGAATAGACAGCAAGATAGAGCTCCTCAATACCTTTCCAATGCCATAAAGAAGATGAAAAACAGAGATCGTGGCAAAGAGTTATGAGCTTTGAAGCCCAAAATACACATCTAACTTCAAATAGAAAAAAATAGAAGATAAATAGAAACTTTATGAAAAATAAACTACACCACAAGATAGTGCTTGGAACCAGCTTTCCAACAATATTTCATTTTTGAAAATACGAGTTTGGACGCAAAAGTTATACCCAAAATACCAAAACTCCTCCAAAAGGGTTTGGAGTTAAGCCTACGGCTAGGCTAACCGCTAGCATTAACCACTAGCGGTTAACTACTAGTGGTTAACTCACAGTGGTGCCCATAAACTCTAGTTTTTTTTCTTGATTTGTGTGTTGTACCAGGCCGTACGACCCAGAAATGAAAAAAAATTACCTCCCAGAGTCACTGTGTCTAATTTTGACGATTTGACAGTCGATTTTGGGGTTTTTGGGCACTCTGAACGCGATGGTGAGGTCCATTTGGGTTGAAAACGCTCCAAAATTTCAAGTACGCTCTAGATCTGGAAACCCTCATCAACTTCAAATCCTCATAGATCTGACAAACAAGGTCTTTTTCGATAAAATGAAAGGCAAACCTGACTGTTCTGAAAGCTCTGGATTTAATGAAATGCTCAGATCTAACCCAAAATGTTGCATAGATGAACTCAAGGCATGATACACCTTCCACGCAAGAGATCTGCAAACAAATGTATGTAATTAACTTCAACAAGAAAAAGTTACAGAAGAGAAAACTTTCAAGAAGATATGAAAGCTACAGATATTCTCCTGCTAATAATTACAATGAGATCAAATCCTTATGAAAGGAGATCAAGAAACCCTAAAAGGGAAACCCTAGTGTGCACACTTAATAATTAATAAATAAATAATTATTAATGTGCCTAAGTTTAGCTTAAGTAACTAAAGTGATAAGTGACTTAATTAATTAACCAATATGATTAAATTAATTAAGTAAAACAACTTATTACTCTAACACCCCCCCTTAAGATGAACTTAGGAAGTAGCTAAAACACTAAGAAAAAGATGCATGAAAGCAAAGATGGGTCCCGACAAACAAGGCCAAGTAAGGTACCCATGTACAAACAGAAGATCTCTATAAAGCGGAGAAATAGAGAAAACCTCGTGGGAAAAAAAAACTCTACTCCAAGAAGAGATCAAAGGCGATTAAAGGACTGAAAAGCCTCCAAATCAAGCAAATGTCCTGAAAAAGAACATGTAGAACATCACAGAAGCATGAAGAAGTTGCAAACTCTGTCAAAAGATGACTGCTACGGTGCCGAAGAACCTCCTCTGAAGATAGGATGATCAGGATCAAGAAGACAAAAATCTGCATGAGTGCCCCCAATGACACTACTCGAATCAGATGGCAAACAAAGGCAAACGCCTGGAACAAAGATACAAATGGCACAAGTACCAATAGTCTGAAGAACACTGATCAACTGAGGAAATGGAAGATTCCTTCCAAGGCGAAACCAAGGAAGCATTAACACCAATAGTAGAAACCCCCCCATAATGTTGAAAAGGGAGAGGCGTGAAAGGTACACTGAAATTGAATGCCAAAAAGTAGTGCATGAAGAGAAACTAAGAGCATCTGAAAGTGCACAAGAAAGCACTTGCAACTAAAAAGTGGTGTGCAAAACAAAGCACACATACATGAGGCTAGAATCATATGGATCCACTATTGTCGTGGAGAGACACTCACCGAACAAAGGTGTGATGGAAAAACAAAGGCACTACACAACCCCCCATTGCACTTTATAATATAGTGCGAGTACAAAATATGGCACAAAGTGATGTGTAAGAAACCCAATACTACACATACAATGCTGAGGCATTTGATCTCAGTGCGTTTATAAAAGAGAAATACATGCAATGTGAGCCCATAATGTCTACAATGTCCAAATAGGACAACATGTTGAAAATACAATTCTCTAATAGAAAAAGAGGAAACTGGTAGCACCATGATGAAGTACATGAAAAAAAATGCAGTTTCAAAAAAAATGGCACCCAAAAATGTGTCTGAATGCAGAAGATATGGCTCGTCAAAGTCTCCAAAATGATAACTGAACAGCAACAGCACTGATAAAATAGAATTCTGGAAAAAACCAGAAGTTAAAACTAGAAAATACTTACACCATTGCGAAGAGCACGAAATTCCACCCCATTTCAAAAAAAATTGCACGCAAAAATACCACCATATGGCTGAGATATGGCCTCTGGAAGTTGAGATACAAAACTGAAAAGCCCAACGGAGAGGGGCTGAGAAGAGCAAAAAGGATCTCCACCAAATTTAGCAAAACTACCTCCAAATATGAAGGTCCACCTGATTTAGTGTGCAGGAAAAAAACTCCTCCAATAAAACATTAAAAAATTACAATAAAAAGCTTTGATTTTTTTTTAAAAAATCATAAAAAGGCTTTGATTTTTTATTTTTTTTTAAATCATAAAAAAGCTGTGGGACGGTATGCTGCACAGGTCTATGTAGGTCAGTACCTGCATAGGGTACGTACCCTTCCTTGTTGACTTTTGTTTTTAAAAACAAAAGAAACTTTTAAAGCTTTTAAATGTTTTTAAAGCTTTGTAAAAAACAAAAAAAATTACAATAAAAAATCTGCAACTTTTTATATGCAGTAAAAAAAAATTATTTTTTTTTTGATGAATTTTTTTTACCTCGATCCATGTGCAGATTGCCTATAGGCAGTACAGACACAAAAAAAATTGCGTCAGAAATCAACTGAACCAAATATAGGCAAGTTTACAGTCGATCTTTAAGTTTTTGGCCACTCCAAATGCAATGGTGAGGTCCGTTTAGGCTAAAAATGCTCCAAAAAATTGAGCACCCCTTGGATTTGGCAAAAAAAGACTTTCTTCAAACCCTCACAGATTTGACAAACGGAAGCCAAATTTGATGAAACAAAGGTCGATTTGGACTATTCCGGCAACTATGGATTCAATGGAGAGGTCTGATTCATGCCAAAATGCTTCTAAAAACTTCCTCCTCCAAAATTTGCAAAGAAAGCAAAGGGGATTCAGATATGAAGCCTGCACCCCTTGTTGAAGAAGAAAACTTCATAAATTGAGAAGGGGTTCGCTAAATCCACACTCTGATACCATGTTAGAAACCAAGATCAGATTTGCAAACCAGAATAACCTTCCACAGAAGAGAAAAATTAGAAAAGGTAGAGATTTGCAAGAAGATGTGCAAATATTATTATTCGAGAGTTCATAATTACATGATAATGATTTGCTTTATAAAAGAAAAGATGCATAACCCTAATCTTATCTTGAGCAACAATATAGCTCGATAAGATAAAGATAAAGCCTATAACTTAGGAATTAAATAATTACCTAAGTAAACTTATGCAAAGTGTAATTAATAATTAATTACACCAACATAGAGGATCCACGCTTTCGTATAAAAGTGTGGTGTTGGTAACAAAGGTGCTCCAAAATAAACTTTAACGCTTTTGTTCACCTAAGTTCTATGCTACATTTCACTATATGAAAGTACATGCAAAGGGGGTTTTTCAAAGTACGCACCTGACCACCTAAACCAGAAGGGTGCTAGAACTCATGGACTTGATCAGCTCGATGGCAAGTGTAAATAATGAACTCCATTGTCACAGAGTCTTCGCAGCAACTCTCCAAGGGAATATCTCTGGAGCTCAAGTTTTCACAAAGAAATATGTGCAAATGAGTGGGGAATTTCTTTAAATGAGCATATGTACCCTCCTAAACCTAGGGTTTTGACCCTAAAACTCTTTTTTCTAGCCTTTTGTGCACCCAATTTAGTATTTGAGCCTTTCTAGGATTTATTTTTCGTCCTTTATGCAGCAATACCACTCCCATCGCCATGTCGCGATATCAACCCGAAAGTCAATTTTTCAGCATTTCTTCATCTACTAGAGCATAGTAGGGCATTTGGAAAAATCAGAATTTTTTTTATTTTGATTTGAGTAGTCCTTCATCCGCTGGGGAACAATGGGGCATCAGGAAAAATCAGAAAAAATAAAAATAATTTTGATTTGAGCAGTATTAGTTCTTTGAAGCAATGCAACAGGTACCTCACTTCAAAGAGGAGAAAAATGTAGACACCTAAAAATTTCCTAAGCATATCATACACCAAATTTCACTTACTAACACCATTTCTTGCATAATTCACCTAATTCCTCTATTTAATTAAATAATGTCCAATTATTTAGTTAAATTCATCTGATTCTCCTATTAATCGAATAATTAAGATTATTTGATTAATTCATCATTTTCTCCCCTTTTTTTTAAATAATGCAATATTATTTAATTAAATGCTAATAATCCTCTTTGATTAAATAATTCTAAATTGTTTAAATAAATATCTCAATTCATCCAACTTGCACAATTAAATGATTTTCATGAATCGTTTAATTAGCTAATTTTCTTTCAATCCTCCAACTTGTATAAAGAATATTCCACGTGGAATATTTCCTTTTCAAATTTGAATTCTTCCCTCCAACTCAAAATATATCCAACATGATTCCTCAAATTAAGGGATATTGTTTAGTCTCTCATGTATTATGAACCCTTGATCTAATCCTTTATCCATGTCTCACATGAACTATCAACCACTTGATCTATTCTCGATCCATGTCTTCATCCTCAATTCAATTTCATCCATTGATTAGTATTTTGAATCATGAGGATTGATAAATATCTCAAGAATCTATAAATACCAATGCAATGTCATATCAATTCAACACACATTCTTATGCAAAGTTACTCTCTCAAATTGATCACTCATTCTTGAGCAATTTGAGAACCTTTTGTGTGAATAAACCTTATCAATCATCATCAAGCTTTTGCAAACAAAATGGATTAGAAAAAATTGATAAATCCACATCCCATATCACTCAATTTGCTTCAACTCCACAATGGAATGGGGAGTTTTACACACTATTTTAGATTCAATTTCTTTGAATTATGTTTAATGATTTTTTAATTAAATCTTCTTAGTGTTGTTAATCAAATTTCATTGGAGTATTGTCTTTAATTGATCATTTTCTTAGTTTAATTGCTTCATTTTGTATTATTTGATCAATTGAATTCATATACTTACAGTAACAATATAGTATTCAATAGATATAAGATACTTTAAAACTGCAAACATTCATTCAAGTACCCATATCTGGTGCAACTCAAGAAAATTTTCACAATTAAACTAAATTTTTAAAGAGGTTTAGATTAACCATACAAAGTAACTTATAGATAGAAAGCCACAAATGGTATTAACCAAAGATCCATCAAATATATAAACATATTATCATCACTATTATTGAACTTTATCTAACATTTGAATGTTAGATGCACACGACAACTGAGAGGGGGGTGAATCAATTGTACATTGAAACATCAAAACCCTCATTAACATTTAGATCTTTATTAGCCCTTAAACCCTTAATCAAATTTAGCAAGAAAGTAAACAATTGAAACAACAACACATCAAAACACCATACACAATAGAACACTAGATTTACGTGGAAAACCAAAGAAGGGAAAAACCACAGTGAGGATTAGCTCACAATATAAAGTAATAGCAACACTGAATATAATAGGCTCACTGTCGGAGGGCTCACTTCCCAAAAGAAAGAAGGGCTCACTAGCAATGGCTCATTTCCATATGAGAAAGAAGAAAGAAAGGAACTGTTACAAATAGAAATCCATTTGAGAGCAACAGGGAGATCCACCATAACAACTCTAAACTATTTGCAACCTCTAGCTCACTGCCTTCAATAACTTCAGGTATAATACAAATGTAGACCCTTCTGCTCACTACTTTAGAGTCATAGGCATTATGCTCACACTCATATCACCACACTTAATCAAATTCACATCTTTCATACACCTTCTACAGATCTTCACTCATCTCCAATGATTTACCTTGCTTATATACCATCCATAAACTGGAAAACATTCTCCAAGGTGGGCTATGCACCTCAAACGTGTAATTACAAAATAGGTCAGCACCAAACACCTCCTTAGTGGAAATAAGTAAAGGACGAACACACCATGGGTTAACTAGGACCCAAATCTACACCAACACACTTTGCAAAGCTTCTACAAACAACACAACACTTCCACAATTAGCGCTAATATGCTAGGTTGGCCAAAACTATATTAATGCCCTTAACAATTAAGTTCATGCTTAACTAGGTTTGAAGATATCTTTGTGGACCACGTAAAAAACACTCCTCAATATCCATACAACATCTTAGAATATTCCAACATCATCAAAATATTCTACAACTCTGTCACAACCCCTAAAACTTAGAACACCATCATTATGTGCAACCAAACATAGTGGTATAGACATCCAACACACCAAACAACCTTGTGGAACACCACAGCACCTGAAACTTCAAGGAAAGGTAGATATAGATAACATAAGCACATTCCCAGATTTGCAAGACAAGAACCTTCACTACGAAGAAATGTGAAGCAATTGCATTTCTCCTAGACACCCTATTTCACTTGGGAACTCTTACTCCAATCCTTCAGGAAGGGATGGTTACCATAGCTTTTCTTTGACAAGAAAGGACAAAGTTTGAGAATTTAACCTACAAGAACATGACTATGATCCAGTATTGGGAAAAGTTCACCAAAATATTGAAGTATGTGATGCAATACCAAGGAGATGAAAGTTTCCATATTTGGAAATTCATAATAGGACTAAGACCCCACATAGGAGCTAAAGTGGATATGCATGATCCATTTACCATGAATGAAGCCTTCCTAAAAGCCACCAAACAAGAACAAAAACTATAGCAATTTTCTAATCTCCATAATGACTCAAATTCTAAGTCGCGGTATGGGAAGAAGAAATTTCATAAAGGAGACAAGAGCCATCAGATCCATAATCTCAGATGGGAAGTGAGTCACAGGAAAAGGGTGAAGATGGTAATGGTGGAAATAACAAGAAGGAAAACAAAAATAAGGGTAAAGACGGCCATAAGTAGAAGTGCTTTAGAGAGAACAACCCAGGAGGTCACAAAGGGCCTCATGATGGATTTTATACTTGTGGAGGTGATCATTATGCCTCAAATTTTCCTTAGTGATCAAATTCATGGAAGGAAGGAAGATACCAACCAACTCAACATCACCAGATCCACACTGCAGTGGATAACAAATAGGCAAAGTATCAAGCTACGCCAATTCAACTGACGGGTAAACTCTATGGCCAATTTGTTTCTATCTTAATTGATACTGGAGCTACTGAATTTTTTATAGATCCTAGAATAGTATCCAAGATACCCATTAGACCTGGATACATGGAAACCTCATGGATAGTTCAATATGGTAATTGAGCAGAGTTGAGGGTAGGTACATGTCTCTTTTGCAGTGAGTTAGAGCTTCCAACCTTTCAAACTTAGGTCAACTTGTATGTGGCACCTTTAGGCTCATATGATGTAATCTTGGGAATAAATTGGTTAACTGAGCATAAGGCTATATTGATATGTGAGGATAAGGTAGTCAATTATCTGGATGATTATGGAAACCTAGTCAAGGTTTGTGGAACACAGAGACCCTTGGAGCTTAGACAGATTTCTATGATACAACTCAAGAAGGCTCGTCGAAAGGGATGTGCAACTTATGTTGTGTATGTTAGTAACCTTGATAGTAAGGAACCATATTTGGATGACTATCCTATTCTCAAGGAGTTCCAAGATGTATTCCCTGAAGAACTTACAGAGTTTCCTCAGAAGCGAGAATTTGACTTTTCTATCAATCTTGTCCTAGGATTTGAGCCTCAATCTAAGGCACCTTATCGGATGACTACCACAAAATTGTATGAGTTGAAAGCCCAGTTAATGGAATTTCTAAACAAAGGGCTCATAAGACCCAATGTTTCTCATTGGGGAGCACCGATTATCTTTGTGAAAAATAAGGATGGAACCTTGCATTTGTGTATATATTATCAAATATTGAACAAGGTGACCATCAAGAACCGATATCCACTCCCAATGATTGATGAGTTGTTTGACCAAATGAAGGGAGTGACGGTGTTCTCCAAAATTGATCTCAAGTCTAGGGTACCATTAGTTGATAATTAAGGAAGAAGATATTCCAAAGACTGCATTTAGAACTTGATATGGACATTATGAGTTCATAACGGTACCCTTTAGTTTCACTAATGCGCCTATGAACCTCATGAATAATGTATTCAAAGAGTACTTGGATGAATTTGTTTTGATCTTCATTGATGATATCCTAGTCTACTCAAAGTATTTCAAAGAGCATGAAAGGAACTTGAGGATAGTCTTTCAGTGGCTAAGATAAAGGAAACTCTTTGGGAATTTTTCTAAGTATTATTTCTATCAAGATAGGGTGCACTATCTAGGCCATATCATTTTAGCTGAAGGAGTTTGTAGACCCTGAGAAGATCAAGACAATCATGGAATGATTAGTGCCTCAGAATGTGTCAAAATTTCATAGCTTCATGGGCCTCACAAGGTACTATAGGAAGTTTTTGCAAGGGTTTTCCTCAATTATATCTCTTATCACCTCACTCTAAAGGCAGGGAATGTGGTTTGAATGGACTAAGAAGTGTGAGTAGGAATTCCAACTACTGAAGGAGAGGCTCATGATGGCACCAATGCTGACCATCCCTAACCCTAATGGGAGATTCACGGTAATCACATATGCTTCAAGAGAGGGATTGGGGGAAGTATTAATGCAAGATGGACAAGTGGTAGCATATGAATCAAGAAATCTCAAGTAGCATGAAGTGAACTACATGCCCCATGATTTAGAATTGGTCGTAATAGTTCATTCCTTACAAATTTGGAGGCATTATCTTTTGGGGAATCCATTTGAACTCAAGACAGAGCACTTGGGATTGAGATACATATTTACTCAACCAAACCTTAATGTGCGACAAAGAATGTGGTTAGAATTCCTTAGCGAGTCTGACTTCGAAATTGAGTATATAAAGGGAAAAGAGAATAGAGTGGCTAATGCTCCTAGTATACGAAGACATCTGGTAGCCATGATCTCAACAAGGTCTAACTTGAGACAACAGGTAATTTAGTATCTGCCAAGGGATGAGGACTATGAGAGAGTGAAGAGAGCCCTAGTAGAAAATCCTTTAGATCGCTGATTCGATGGAAATGAGATCGAACCGGATGGTATTTTGAGATATCAGATAAAAATGTATATTCCTAAATTTGGAGAGTTGAGAAAGTTGGTTTTAGAAGAGATTCACAATGTGCAATATTCAGGACACCCTAGAGTATCCAAGATGTTCGCAAAGTTGAAGACTGTATTTTTGGCCTAGACTCAAGAAGTACGTAGCCAGATGCTTAGAGTGCCAATGAGTCAAGGTTGAGCATGCATACCCAGTCGGCTACTGTATCCTCATGACATACCTGAGTACAAATGGTAGGTGATCAGTATGGATTTCATATAAGGGTTGTCATTGAGCAAGAACAAGCATGATGTTATCTTGGTCATGATTGATAAATTGACTAAGGTTGTGCACTTTATTCCAAGAAACCTTAAGGATGGATCCTTGACCTAGCTAAGAAATTTGTCTAGGGGATCTTCCACTTGCATGGAGTGATAGAGACTATCATTTCTGATAGGGACACTCAGATGACCTCAATATTTTAGACAGCCTGTAGACATCAAAAATATACAGATTGATATCACACTCGATCTTGATCTACTAACATCGCTTCATCCTGAATTATCCCTCTATCTAACCATTTAATTGAATAGCCTTATTTGATTAAAGTCATCATAATTCCCCTTTTAATTAAATAAATCCCTTGATTTAATTAAATCATTGTCTCTGTGTAATTAGCTAGATCATTTCATCTTCCTATCTTTGTTTAATTAAATAATCCATATTATTTGATTAAATATCTAAAGTTCATCTAATTAAATTAAATAAATCAAACATTTATCTAATTTAATCTAACATCACCCCCTTTGGTTAAATAAATAAAAATATTTATTTAACTAAGTCTAAATCATTCTCTTCTCATTTTGAGTTATTTAAATCCTAAAATCTAAGTCAAAATGGTCAAATCAACTAACATCATTTAAATTAATCAAATCATGATTAATGCTAATCCTAATCACTCAAATCCTCTATATTTTGCAACTTGCACATGAAAATCAATTTAATTGGTTTATAAATCATCTATTTTCATTCAAAAAAGGCATCCAAGTGGGAATATTCTTCAAATTTGAAATCTCCCCCCAAATAGACATGCACATCCAACAAAGCATTTAAAATCTCTTACATGTCCTTGTGCATTGAGCCAAGTGGCATTTAACTCCTCTCTCATCCCCCCTAAACATGTCACTTCTTCAAATTCAAATTTCAAACTTGTACATTGATCAAAATGTGCTCAACCTTCATCCATTCTCATGTGGACAAGTGGCATCTTGCCATTTGTTGGTTTTTAGTCCCACATTGCTCCATTTTGGACATCTCTTCAACTTGAAATTCTATAAATAGAGAGCTCATCCTTCATTTCTAGGATCCACAATTCATGCAAAGTTATTATACTTAAATCCATAGCAACTTTCATCCATTTTCTCAAAGCATAGTTAGGTTTTTTGCATATTTTCAACATGGAGCTCCATTGAAGTCATCACTACAAGCATCAATCCTTCATCAAACATCTTCACTACATCATTCGAGTTGGGAAAGGGCCAATTTTCACATCAAATTGGCACCAACTCCCTCAAGAGATTAAGAGTTTGCATGGTTTTAGAATAGGATTTGACATTCTTGCTTCAAATTTGTTGTGTTCTTAACTTCATTCCTCTTCTTTTACTTTCAAATGAATTTCTTGAGGAATCATGTTTCTAACCATGAATTTGATCTAACATATTTATTGTTTCTTGTGTTCTTGTAGGTTGGGAATCATAGGTTCACACAACCCTAAACACTGCATTGGGAACCAAACTAAATTTTAGCTTAGCTTATCATCCTCAGACTGATGGACAAAGAGAGAGGGTGAATCAGGTAGTCAGAGACCTCCTTTGATTGTATTGTATGGACCAACAGTGTAGGTGGGAGGAATATTTTCCTTTGGTGGAGTTTTCTTACAACAACTCCTATCACACATCCCTAGGCATGGCACTGTTTAAAGCTCTTTATGGGTGGAAGTGTCATACCCCCATCAGTTGGGATAAATTGGAGAACAAGATCATAGTAGGACCTAAAATTCTTAAGGAATTGGAAGAACAAATGAGAGTCATTAAAGGTAGGTTGAAGGATGTTGCAAACCGATAGAAGAGTTATTCCGATAAGAACCGAACTCTTAGACTGTTCACAATTGAAGATAAAGTTTTCTTGAGAGTTAAACCCCATAAAAGTTTTATTGCTTTTGGAAAGTTTTCCAAGTTGGGCCCAAGATATGTCGTACCGTTTGAACTCTTGGAAGTGATTAACCCAATTGCTTATAGACTAGCTCTACCAGCTACTTGGGCTTGACTTCATAATGTGTTTCATGTTCCCTTGTTTAAGCCATATCATCCTGATGTGACTCATGTGCTTGATTGGCAATCCTTGTAGGTACATGATCCAAGAGTGGTGCTAGTGGATTCCATTAGAATCTTGGATAGACACAGTGTTAAGTTATGGAGCAGAGATATTGCTCAGTTTAAGGTCCAATGGGACTAGTACTCAGAAGACAGTGCTACTTGGGAGGATGCAGAAGAAATAGAACACTCCTTTCCACATTTTCTTTCTTGGGAGATAGACTTTAACAATTTTTCTTGGAAATTTTTGGATTGAAAATTTATGATGTTTTAACTTGGAACAATTTGATGTGATATTGAAATATACATATATAATTTGATGTGATGTTGAAATAGACATATATAGTTTAAAGTGATGTTGAAATAGACATATATAGTTTAATGTGATGTTGAAATAGACATATATGCTTTAATTTGATGTGATGCTGAAAAACACATAAATGCTTTAATCTTGATTAAATAGACATCAGGATGATGTCTTGTCCAAGAGGGGAAGGATGTAATAACCCAATTTTATTGCATATTTATTATAATATGGTAAATTTAATTATTGAAGAAATTCAATATCTATTAAATGGAAAATTTGAAATTATAGAAATAGATTGAAAGAAGTTGACTGATGTTGACTATGTGATATTTTGAAATTATCCTATATATTATCAAGAATTGAATGTTACTAATAAATTTTGCAAGTGCAAGTGTGTGCAGTTGTAGGGTGACAAGTTGAAGTACGAGAGCATGGTTGAAGTACGATTGTTTAGCCGGATCAAACGGTAAGCCAGATGGAATCTAGGCACACACACCACAATTGGAATGTTATTTGCATTTAAAAATTCATATAAGAATGATTTGATGATTGAAAAGATGCATTGTGAAACAAATTTCATGGAAAATTATATTTGAAAGAGTCAATTATGAGCTTGTGTTTTCAATTTAGAAGAAAAAAAAAGTGTGATTTGGTATGTGAACAAATGTGTAAATCTCAATTATGCATTTTTGTATCATTGTTGAAATGAAAGACCATTTTATTATATAAATAATGAATATGCTCATGAAAACAATTGTATACAAATATATATATACATAAACACACATGAATATATATATATACATATACATATACATATATATATATAACTATATGTGTACATATATATAAATACATATAAAAATTATGAAATTATATATATATATATATATATATATATATATATATATATATATATTTGTGTCAAGAACACAGATAAATGTGAGCAAATCTGAGTATAATATAAAGTATGTAAATATATGTGTGTGTGTGAATATATATATATATACATACATATAAACATATAAACATATAAATTTAGAGAATTGAAAACTGATAATTATCATTATCGAATAGATGAAATTTAAATCGATATTATGAGGAATCCCACAATGGACATGGTCTACCATCAACAAAATGGAAAGAATTTGAATTTAGAATGGGCTAGAATTATCATTAATGCCCATTATTATTTTGAAATAGCCTCTTAGTGGAGGCATGGTAAAAATGAAAAAAGATGCTATTTTGAACTGGGAGATCGATTTGGGATGATAGTAGACTGGTGTGGAAAATGTAGCTTTTGGGGAAAAATACAAAGGGAAATTCCTGGTTTAAAGAGGTAATTGATGATTTTTCCTTCAATAATGTTGCTTTTCATTGATTTACAGTCTTGTTTTTAATCCAATGCATCAACCAACTGTTGCTTTGTCATTTTTATTTTGAACTCTTTGCAAAACTATATGAGTGAATTTGGAATATCTATGGTTCTATTGTTATTTTTCTCGTCACACGAATTCACCTAGGCTTGTAAATCCCATGGCTTGGAAGAGCCATCAATATGCATTAACTTGTAAGGCTCGATACCACTAAACTTGTATTCGGCTACATGTGTGTTTTTAAGTGTTAATCCCATTATAGACTATCGGGGAAACCCGATAGCACTGTAAATGGTGCGATGTAAGTTTGTATTGTTGCCACCCTTTAAGGGTAGGCTATGGAAAAAATTGTAAGATTTTTATGTCATATGTTTTAAACTGTTTAATTATTGATTCTTCAACGAATGCCCAATCGGATTGATGTCGTCACCCTCTCAACCAAGCATCGAAAGGTAATTTGTTTATGCCTTTGTTTTTCCATGCCCCCAAAGGCGATGGTGGGATCGTATCACCCATGCTTTGTGTATGATATTTGTTTACTTTTTCAAATATATGATGCCCTATATAGTCACCAAGGCCGATCAGAATAAAGGTTGAACGATGGAAAATCGTTCCTTAAATTTATTTGCATGTGTAGTATAGTGAACCATCGTTCCATATGAATGACAACTATGTCATCCATGGAAGTGATTATACCAAGTTGAGGGTGGGTGCTATGGTTTCGCCCTTGACCACGCTGTTCTTTTAGAACTAGTCAATGACCGTGGTTCGATCTAGAACACCAGATGCATATTATATGTAAACTTTGAACTTGAGGTTCCAAACTGAATTGGGGTAAAACTGATATCATGTATTCAATAATTTTATCATTGTTGAATAATAGTTAGTATGCCATCCAAAACTTTTAAATTCATTTGAAAATTGATATTAGCTTCATTTTATTGTTCTTACATGAAATTGTGTATACAAATGTTAGAATAGTTAAGCCTAGAAATGAGGTAATGGAATTTGAAGTTGCAACCATTAACTTTTGGAAATGACATTGTTTTGTCATAAACTATAATTGTTTAGTCTAAAACAACATTGTAATATTGTAAGCAATGAATGTTTTGTTGGAAATGACATTGTTTTGTCATAAATTGTAACTGTTTAGTCTGAAACAACATTGTATTGAAGTAAATAGTGATTCTTTTATTGGAAATGACATTATTTTGTCATAAACTATGATTGTTTAGTCTTAAACAACATTGTAATGATGAAAACAATGAATGTTCTATTACAAATGACATTGATTTGTTGTAAAAGAATATGTTTAGTGGGAAACAGTCGTGTTCATCTAAATTGTTTAGCTGAAATAGCATTGATTTGTTGTAAACTGAGAATGTCCTACATGAAACAACTTGTTTTATAACTGTTTAGTAGGAAACAGTACTTGTTATGTTAAAAGCAGTGAATGTTCATATGTAAACAACGATGTTAGAGTATCACAGTTTTGTAAGAATGCAAAAGAAGCAACAGTATGTGTGAAACTATTAATATAGAATTGTTCTGGATTCTTTATTTTTACAAAAGAAACGCCAGATGGAATAATATTTAATGATTGCAATCTGATTTAATGGTTTATTTCAAAATGTATGCACAAACCAGTAACTTAATTAGGCACATATATGTGTATGCACATAGACTTCATCTATGTACATACACATACTTGTGGCATACCTTCTTTTGTTCTTTTTACTTAATTCATTTCTAAATTGATAAATACTGATATTGAAAGTAAATATGGGTCATGTGAATGATATGACTGAATAATGTATTGTTCTATTGGAATTTAGAGAGGAAATCAGTAATTTGATTCTTCTTTTTCGTAGACATATGTGAGAAGAATAATCTTTTACTTGAATAGAATAGTGATACCTAAGTAGACTAGAGCACCTCAAGGTAGATGCTACTAGAGGGTAGATAGTTTTTTATGAAATGATGTATTGTAGAAAGTTACCTTCTGGGACAGGTGTCAAAATGGAGTTCAGAGAGTATAGGTTTGCTTTACTAAAACCTATTGTTTGTTGTTGTTGCAACACATTTAATATGCTTGGCCAAGCAATATAGTTCATTTTGTATGTATGAACTCTGTGATATCACTCTCTACCATTCCTAGAATAGATCTTGCATTTTATTTTCTAATATTGTAGATAGAAATTTTATGTTGATGTATGGGCATGCACCAGATTCCACCTTGCAAATTGTTCTCTTGCTAAACTTTTTGTGCAGGTTTAGGTATTCTTCAAGTTGGAAGAATTTTGGGGAAGCATAAGCTTTGTGGTTGGGTGGTAAAGCGCTTCAACCATGTTCTTTTCCACTAGTGGAGGTGAGCATTAAGAGGAACCTTAGATGTACACATGACTTTTAGTCTATGATGTAACCATCATGTAATACTTGTATTTGATGTAAAGTTGTACATTGTAATGACTATGTGGCCTTATGATCCAAGTCAAACCTGATATTGTAATTGAATTTTGAATTGAATATACAAAAATTTGACTCATTTTAAATGGACATGTGTTGCTATGATTGACTATAGCTACTAGTTATGTCTTTTTAATTTGAAATATATTCATGTGTCATTTACAATAATATTAATTAAGTAATAATTTAGGATGGATTATTACAGGTTTCTATTTTATGTCAACCATTGTAGTATGTTTTATGCATCATGGGGGTTTAGCATAAAAATTTTAGGCTAAAACATAGATTTATAAGGTAATAACAACAATAATAAGAACCTTTAAATATGAATAAACTTGAGCAAGAGGTGGAAGAGATCCTCAAGAATCTGGCCTAGTGACTGGACTTTTGGTGGTTTTTTGTTGGCTTTTTGTTGTGCTGCCTTGGGATTTTCCTTGTTTTCTTCTTTGATGGCAGCTTTTTTTTTTTGTCAGGGTCCTTTTGATGTTGTATCTTTCTCTTGTTTACTGTTAAAGGGTTTCGGGGTCCTTCAAAACCTATTTGTTCCTTAATCAAAAACAACAATAATAAGAACATGGGAAGAACATGAAGGAAACATCAATTATTTTAATTTTGATAGTAAACCCCTACCTTCTACCTTGAACCACTTTAGAATTGAGCATTTTCTTAGATAATAAATAAGGAGATGTGAGGGATTATTTCTCTAGACACATGAACATAGGAGTTTCTAAGATGGAAGAATATTTTCTTATAATTTTCAAAGTAAGCTTTTGTGAGACCAAAAGAGACTCTTTAAAGAGAGATCCAATTTGTAAAGATATGACAAATATGGAACATTAGTAGAAGGAATAAACTCCAAAGTTATAGACACAAAAGCACCCTAGAAGAACCGACATTATGAAATTACCATCTTATAGTGTATGTTTTCAAAACCAACAACTCCCAAAAGGAGGTGATTATGAAACCATTTCTCTAGTGGAAGGAGCAATTACATAATGACAACAAAACAAGAATGTGAAACAAAAAAATGTTTTCTCTTTTGAAATTTAGATCTAGAGTCTTTATATCCCTACAACATATATTTAAGGACATGAAGAGGCTAGATTGGATCATAGGTTGCGTTGCATAGTAAACACATTTAATTAAAAAATTATAAATAATAATTGACCAAATCCAAAATGAAACACATAAAAAGTGAGAGTGCAATATAGAAGTAAGGAATTCTAGGTAGATTATATAACTTATGCAAATAAAGAATTCAAAGCTAAAGAACACTAAGAAGTTAGGAAACACACGAAAGAAGTTTCTCACACTTTTAATTATTTCAACATTTCAAAATGATTAAAAAGATGTACAATGACAACTTCCAATTAATATTTCCTTTTCTTCAAATTTCAAAATAAAAATGATCTCACTATAGTTTTTTAATTTTATTATCTTTTTATTTTATATACATACTCTTTAACTTTATGAAAATAAATAAATAAAATTTAACTTCTCATTTTTAGATAATTTTGTAGTAAACTTGGTCTTATTCTATCAACAATAGTAAATAACTATTTTTTCTACAAATGCTTCCTAAATATGTCATTTGCATTATCCTTTTCAATCTTGACATATATTGATTATGCTCTATATTATAATTTATAAACAAAATTATTCAAAATAACATAAAATTAATTTACGATCATGATAGAAACAAATATAACAAACAAATATATTAGTATTGACGTAAAATCTACATGAAAATCTTTATATTTTTAATGTTAAAATATTAAAAAATATTTTTTGTTTTGTTATATTGATAATTTAATGGTTTTTTTTCTTTGTGAAATTATATTCTTATTATATTATAATTTTTATTTTATTCTTAACTTTATCAATTTAATTTTGAAATGTAATCTCACATCACTTATATTTTTTAAATATTTACTTATATACTTTAAGCTTTTTTTTTCATGAGAAAACAAAGTCTACATTTATTAAATTGAATCATACAAATTTAAAATATAATTAATAAAATCATCCCACATATATATAATAAATCTCAAAACAAACAATAAGACCATAAAAACTAAATACTTAATATAATAATATTCAATAATTTATTACATAGATAAACCAAAGCACAATTTTGTAGGGATAAGGTGAAAGGATAGCCTACATATAAAAATGTTTTGACTTCTTTAAAAAATCATTTCAAATGTCTTTCTACACTAGATGTTATATTTTTTTATTTTTTAAAAAATATAAAGAATAGGGTGATCTAATGAAGCATTCTAGTAAGTTATTGGTTTCTATTTGTTTGGTTAGTTTATATATTAAAATACTAAATTAAAATTAAAATGAGAAGATAATATTTTAAATGTCACTATGGGATTATAAAGCATGCATACTATTGTAATGATGTAATCTTAACTATATAGATATTAAGGAAGAACTTAAAAAAAAAAATGCAGTAAAATTCACATGGCATTGGATGTATTAGGCCACCTACTAATGTTTTTATTTATATTTAGAAAGTCTGGTAAGGTTAGGTTTTTACAAAGATGTTGATGGAATAATATATTATATGGTAGTGTAGAAGAATAATATGGTATATAGTTATGTTCAAATTATGTATATAGTTTCGATATTTAATTAATATTATTTTTTTATAATTTATAATTTTGATTAAATTTACATAATTGTTTTTTTTTATTTTAAAGGTTTAAATTATGTATGTTATTTTATTTTTTATTAAATTTTATTTATGATTTTTTTGACATAATGTTATTTGGAATCGTATCTTTCAATTTCAAATGTGTTTTTATATATTCTGATTTAATCTTTTATTAAATTAAATTGTTGTTTTTTTATCAAGTTAAGTAAGGAAAGGGTCTAATCCCTTACATAAAGTGGAATCCAATACTGAAAAATATATTAAATTGTTGTTCAAGTGCATTATGACATTTAAATTGAGCCTCTAAGATGTCATATTTAAGGACAAGCCCTAAGATAGTATCTATACATTGAATGATTGTTGAAAATATTAAAAATCATATCAAATCACGTTGAGATCATTATCAAGTAGAAGATTCAAGAATTATATCATTCCTAGACATTGACTACATGTAGACATTATGCACCATATTTATTTTGTGCCTTCAAATCTTGTGAAATTGACATATAGAGTTTGACTCAAAGTTAAGGAATTCGGATACTTCAAAAATATTAATAGAAAACCCTCTTAGGGTGTTTATTAGCTCACACTGGTTCCAAAAATATATCTTTAAAAATGCACGCCTTCAAATTATGTTCTAGAAAAGGAAAATTTCATAATCATTTAGATAGAATCACACACATCAAGACTAAAATATAGGTTTATTTGATGTTGGGGTGATTATTTTATCTCAATTAGGTGTTTTGGTAAAAGGTGGGTCCTTTTATCTTGGGGCTTAGTTGAACAATGAACATAAATCTCAGTCATTCTTGAATGGTTAAAATTTTAATAATCTTCAAGTTGTAATATTTTGTAGGTAGAATGTGACTCCTAATTTATCATACTAGGACCCCTATAATTGTCAAATGAATAGAAATTATAGAGAATCACAGAGGAATTGAAATTGATAGGGATAAACTTATATTATTTAAGGTTTAAGCATTGTTTAAGAGAATGTAAAGTTAATTTTTCCCACACCCCTTTTTGGAAAAGTTAAGTGTCGATCTTGGAAAATCAGATATTGTTGGTACTCTAACTACTGAGACTTCACATTATATTTTTCCTCATTATTAATTTTCATACTCCTTCATAATGAACTAATGATATTTGACCTTTGTGTAGGTAATTATATTTTTTGACCCTTTAATTATATCTTGTGTGTAGCATTCATACTACAAATTGAAGGCTATCTTATTTCTCTTGCATGATTACATGCTATATGTAGAGGAATTGGTTCTATTTTTACATCATGTCAAGCCTAGATTTTCTTATAAGTGTTCCTGTATTATTTTTCTAAAAGTGTTAATTAATGTGTTCATTTTAGCCTAGCATTATAAAGAGAGTTGATTTCAGTTGTGACTCCATATATTTGAGTTGTTGAGCTAACATGCAACTCTGAATATCTCAAATTAATATTTTATTTTTCCCTTTATAAAGTATATTCATGGTCAATATGGTTTAGAAAACATGTAGATAATTTTTCCTTTATTTAGGATATTTTTGTTAAGTAATTGTGGCATAATAAAATGAAGGGATTCATAAATTTTTCATAATTTTTTATCCCTTGGTTTGAATTGATAGGGGGCTATAGCAGAAGGTGTTGCATCCACAACCTATGTGTGGATTTTATTAGAAGAAAGAGAATTTATCTTGATAAATTTTTTATTTTTCTTCTTAAATGATTGATAATTAGAAGTATGGGCAACCTCGAATTGACCAACAAGATTTGATGAGGACAAACCCTCATATTGGCTAACTAACAATTGGTAATCACAAAGAGTTGTGCAAAGATGTATAAATGAATGGTATTATATTAATAGAATCTTATCCTAAATGTGTGGCTATAAGTTCCAATAAAAGCTTTTTGTACATCACCATCCTGAAGATAATATGAGATTTGAGAGTAGAGGGATTGATATCGCCCTATAAAATAAGTCACTTTTTCTTTCACTCCTTGCTTGCAATCAATAAAGTTAGTTAATGTGACTTTGGGTCCAATGTTAGCTTGGAAATGTGTAATAAATTGACTAACCAATTGTGAAAAAGAGTGGCCTAAAATATTAGGTAATGAAAAAAACTAGCCCATGGTCATGTCTTTCAATGATCAAGGAAAGAGCTTGGCTAAGAGAGCATCCTCAAAGAGGAAGTCACTACATAGTGTGGTAAAGGTTGATACATGATTATTAGGATCCCCTTTTATATTATACTTCTCAAAATAGGGTGTATGTTAAAGGATTGGCGTTGGATTTGTTTTTATTCATATTGGATATTTGTTGTTGTAAAGAAGTCACACTTTGTAAAATTTGGTTGATGACAAGATCAATTGGTGAGAGGGTTTGAATTGGTAGAGTGTGAATAATTGGCAGTAGTAATAGGTGGATTAGCATTTTGATAAGTTAATTGTGTAACATGTTGAGAAATGGGTGGATTGATGTTTGTAAAGTAAATTGGAGGCTTGAGGAAGGTGGAACAAAGCTATGTCGATTACCACATGAAAGCCTCAAAATAGTATTAATATTATTATTGAAATGCATAACAAAGGTATGATGGAAGAAGTGAAACTAGGAATAGAAGATGTGATCATGGGAGTTGACACTTGTGTTCCTATTTGATTTTGAGGAGATGCATTGTTGAGATTTTTTTCACAATTAGTTGTTTTCATAATGTTTGAATCCACTATGTGAGCTTGGTTATGTATAATTTCCACACCTTGAGAATCATCAATCAATTTTCTAAGGTTGTGTATAAGAGGGACAACTTATCTAGCTAAATGCTCAATACTCAAATATAGTTGGAGGCCAGCCAAGTCTTGTTCTAGATTTTTTATTTTTTCTTCAGGAACATAAGCCATGGAATTTTCCAACCCCAAGTACTCATGAAGGGATTATGGGCTAGACTTCATTGGTAAAGTAAGAGTGGGAGTAGGATACAAAGGTGATTGTGTTGAAATAGTTCCTTGATTGACAGAGTTAACAAAATTAGTCTCAACACCAGAGCTAGTTAAAGTATAGGAATCCATAAGTTGATAACTTTATCTTATAGGAGTGTTGGATATAGAACACCATGTTGTGAAACTCATAATTCACATACAAGTTTCAAGACACATAAATATTCCTAAGAATAAGAAGAAGATATAAGAAAGTGACAAGAGAAGTGGAATAAAGGTAATGAAAAGATGGATATGTTGACTATATGTTATAAGGAAGTGTTTTTGGTTTATTTTTTACAATAAGAAAAGAGAACAAACACTTAAATTATTTGCTTTCTAATGTAAACATACAATATTTTCATATGAAAAATGAGATTTTCAATGAATCTAGTTCTTTAATAAAGTAGCATATGTGCATTCAAATAACCTAATATCTTGATCAAATTACAAAATATATGGTTTTTAAATCAAAATAATTATAATTGTAAGATATGTCGAGGGTTCACCAAAATGTGATATGGTGAAATGGGATCTAGGATAAATACCCTAACCTAAATCAATCATTCCACCATAAACATTGAGGGAAATAAAATCAACCAAGAGACACTATTTGGATGTTGTCCTCAAGGGAGAGCCAAACAAGTTTGTCAAAGTTTTGATCCCTTTTTTTTTGTGTGATGATTTAGAAGAAGTGTATTAAATAGGTTAATTAGGATCAAAGTGATGAATTATAAAAAAATCTAGAAAATGCAAAACAAAAAGGTAGAAACATAAAGTACATCTTGAGAGTGAAGATAGAGAGGAACCCGACATTCAAATCTAGAGCTCAACTGGAAAAATAGAGGTGTTAGGAACCCTATTTTGGAGATGTTGGAATCTAGGGTTTTAGAATCTATACAGGTGCATCACAATCTAAAGGTCTTTGGAAACCAAGATCAGGTTCTAAAGTTTGATAGTGTGTGAATAATCAACAAACCCTATTTTGTTGATAAGTAGTGTATGAATGCATGAATTGGAGTTTTAAAGCCTTGAGATGTGAAATACTCCTCAATCAAATTTAAACATGTAATGTACAACATGGACAGAGGGAAAAGGGTTGTGTTGTATAGGGGCTTACCTTGTTCAAACCCCATTTTGGGTTTTCCACCTTCATAATAGCTATGATGATAAATAGTAAAGAGTGTGTGCTCTTGAGGGCATAAAGAAAAAACAATAATATGACTGATAATGAACAAAAATAGAACTTACCACTCATATCTAAAATCCTTGTTGGATTGAAGTCATTTTACTCATTGCATACAAGGATAAATAGGAGGATACTTGGAGATCTTGTAAGTGTTAGTGCATATAATAGTAAAAAACATAAACATGAAACTTCTTAAAATCAATGAACATGAATTTTTGGATGTGTTGTATATTGTAATTGGCTATAATTATGTCTTTAATCTTTTTCTTATTCTACCCTTGATATTGCATTAATTTTAGATTGCTAGAGAGAGATTAAGTTGCTAGTTATTTTTAATAATATAAGTTGCATTTATAGGGTATAGAACCCACAACACAAAAAAAGACACAAGGGCCAAAGTTCAATAGATTAGATTAAAGAGAAAAAGGAACCAACATTAATAGTATACGACCAAGAACAAGATACTAACAATTCGCAAAAACAACACAAAAATAGAAAAAACCATAGATCCTTAATGGGATTGGACAAGCCTCAGACTGCTACTTTGCAATATGCTCCCAATCCTCTATGAGTAATTTAAAGACATCCACATTCAACTAGATGGAATTAGAATTAGTCACAAGCACCTTCTTTTGGACCCCATCCTTCAGTAGCGATGCAAGAGTCACTGCAAAGTGGTGGATGACTTTGATGGTAAAGCATGTGAGCATGTTCAATTTCTTCTCAAGGGTGTTGACACGGGTCAAAATCCTCTTGTAGTCTTCATTAGACCCTTGATTGGGCTTAATGACCACTTCATTTCTTGCATTATGGATGGAGGAGTTTGGAATGGACTCCTCCATCAACATCCAATTGAGTTGAGGGAAATAGCTAGCTCCGTCAACAAAATCATCAGCTTCTTCCGCTGTCTCGTGCTTGTTGTTCTCCTATTTAATCATCTATTCAAAGTTGTCAGACTCAATGAGAACTTTAGGTTTCTATTTAGCCAAGCGGTTAGAATGCTAGACACTAGCAGGTTCTGCACCCACTTCCACCAACATAGTCATAATGTTGTCCTCCTCCCCCAAACCTTTAGATTCATCCTCTTCCTCTTCATTGTCATTGGTAGGTTCTTCAACATAGAAGGTAATTGATTTGTTCTTGTTAGGTACTGGTGTTGGTTTTTTTTACTGTAACCAAGTTGGTCTTCTAATCTACCTATGGAATTGCCAATTCCAATCAAGGGCAGCTCAAAGGACCTAGACCAACTAATGAGGACTTCAAAAGCCTCCTACACTTTGGGCTCTGCAAGACCTGGGAGGGTGATCCATTAATGTGTTTACAACCTCTGCACCATTATTATAAACAACATTAACAATAACAAATAATCTCACTTAATAGCTCAACACAATAGGATAATATCGAATAGAATTGGTTGTTCATCGATAATATCAACTATTTGGAGCATGAGATAACTACAATACAATCCACAGTATAAGATAGACTTTGATTTGCAATTTGTAGCAAGATCTAGGCAAAGAAAAATAAATACTGAACCATACAAATAAATATAACTTAGACCAGTGCCATATATCCATTGTAGGAGTCAAATTCATAAGCATATAAGGGTTTATGATAGATTTAACGCATAACATATAAAATCCTTGACAACATTGCATTGTAATCTCATCAATATGTATTCTAACCCAATACTACTTATCAAATCCTTATACAGAACACATCCGCCTATAATCCCATTCAAGCATTTTAATTAATTCCTTGAATTAAAGCTAAAATAGAATCATACACACCACAACAATGAGATGAATGAAACAACCCTTAGCTATCTTATTCAAAGTTCAGATATGCATGTACAATGGACAGACATGAGCTTGAATTTATCATTTCAACTCAAATGCTAGTACTATTATAGAACATTAAATCCCCATAAATTCAAAACCTATTATAGAATGACTCAGAACCTAAATTGCATTTCTCTCTAAAACCATTGAACTTTACAATTTTCTCTGCAACTTCACCTAGACTCGGCCCAAAATTATCTAACTTCCTAACTTGTACTTCTGGCCTTGAAATCCTTCTTATAGAAAATGAAGGATCAAACAAGCATCGGGCCAGAAAGTACACATGTCACTAGCCAATTGGCACACCTGGTGATATTCCAAAAATGGTTACAACAGCCATCAACTCTAGAGAATATTCTTGTTCATCGTGCCCATTAAGAAAAGTTGATGCAGCAACAAAGACCTTAAGAATCTTGTGCCAAGGCTGCCATCAAAGCAAAACTGGAATATGTTGTAACTACAGCATCTGACTTGCCAACCATTAGTATCCCACTCTTTTATTCTTCCTCAGTCAAATATTTAGATACCCATTTTTGGTATTCTTCATTAGTCGGCCATTCAAAATTAATTACCTCATTCACCTTGGCACTATAAGGTGTGTATTTTACCACTACCCGATTTTCATCTCTTTCAAAAGATTCCAAAAATGAGCTGGTACTAATAATTTTATCCATATAGCTCACCAACAAATCATAATCTGAGTCATCACAAATTAATTTAATTTGATCATTGATGACCTCACTTGCTTGATCATGCCATTGCTGGAGCGACCTGATTTTCCCCTGCTCATCAATTATATCAGGTAACAATGTGTTACCCCAATCATTAAAATTCTTCACCAATTCCCTGATCTTCCTACTCAAATCATCTGGTAGGGTCTGAAAACCTTGCAGTGATTTAACTAATACTTGAGTAGGCCTTAATGATTGGGGCCTATTATTTGTATCAAACCTTGAGGCCTTATACATTACATCTAAATTGCTGGCCCTAGGGATCCAATTTTCAATCAATGGTATCACTACCTCCTAATCCCTATCAATATTCTTTATTGCATATAATAATAAAGAATATAGAGAATGTATAGATGGAAATTTATTATCAACCCTCTCATTTAAATGTCTCAAGACATCAGTAACAATCTCCTTTTGCTTTGAAAAAGATCCTTCCTCACTTACCTTCAAATATGCCTGTAATTCATCAATTTTGTGCATGAGCTACTTCTTTGTAGGATCCGCAGAGCATTCTATTTCTTCATCAATTTCCTCTAAAGAAGGGGTGAAGGAAGGACTCTGACTGGGAGACCCTGGTGTGGAAACAATTGGAGAAGCAGGAGGCACTGACCCTGATGTGGAAGGCAATGACCTAATTCCTAGAGCACTCAATGTCTCCCCGATCTGTTTATACCTTAACCTTTCCACCTCAGTCTATAGCTCAACATTCTTCTGCTACATCTTGTTGTATTCCTCAATCAAAAGGTTATACTTCTCCATTAGCCTCCTCTTTTCGGCCTCCTCCCTTTCAGCAGTCTTTTGGGCCAATTTAGCCACATTCACAGTCAAATTAGTGGGCTCAGTGGTTGAGGTCTCTAAAGCTCTCTTTATTATTAGCCCTCCTCTTAAATTTGGGTTGATATAAAAAATATTTGGCTTTCTCCCTTGTGGGGCCAATGCCCAAATTTCCAAGGTTTCATACTCTTCACTGAAGGTAGAGTCTTGCAGTGCTTCCTTAACTTCTTCTTCAGAGTCCTGAAAGGGATGCTTGGAATTTAGAATAGCATTAAATGCTACAGCATCTACAATATCCCATTCAAGAAGAATTAATACACCAGCCTGACTCACTACTTTTCTACCTTCCTCAGGAGTGATGTTCTTGAATTCTTCCATTAATTCAAATTTCACTTCCTCATCATTCTCTTGGTCTGACCTATCAGGTCTTAGTTCTCTTCTCTTCTTAGATTTATCTTGATATTCTTCAAATTTTAGCCTCCATACCAATTGCAAGAATATAGGAGTTTTCACAAAAACATTGTCATCTAGAAACTCCTTGCATGCTTCCATTCTTGCATCTTGTACACATTTTCCTTTCATAGCCAAATCGGATAAAACCAATTCAACTAGCCTAGGAGGGGAAGGCATACCAACCTGCATGTCATGATCAGTAACAATAATTTCATCCATCAGATCCTCCTATGGTTGATCAATTCTTTGCCTTTTAGCGTTTGGCTCAGATGGTGGTGATGAGGGACTATCTTCTGGTGATGATTCTAAATCAATGATTTTAATTTCTCCAGACACTTTGAATTTTGGACCTAGCTATGAAGGCAATTTCATTATTTTCTTCCCCTTTCTGTCCACTTCTTCCTCATCACTGTTGTCATCCCTTTTCCTCCTGTAAATGGGCCTTCTTCTTGTAGGCTGATATGTTGGCCTTGTTTCAATTGGTCTGGCACCTTGTTCTTGTACACCCAGACTCAGTTCTAAATTTATCTTTTTGGTCCTCAAGGTGCCCATAATTTCTTTGAAGTTCTCCACTAGAAATTCAATTTTCTTATGGTATGGACTGAACTCCAACAATGGATCATACTTTAGATCCATTTTGTGCACAATATCTAATAGCTTATCATAAGCTATCCATTTCTCCTTGTTCAACTCCTGCCTATTTAGACCAAATTCATTTCTAATTAGGTCCTCAGGAAAGTTGAACTCATGCACAAACTTGACACCCTTTATTCTTTGTCTGAAAAGGGAAAATAAACCCTCAGGATCATGTTGCCGCTTTGGGCCACACCTCAAATGGTAATCATCAAAGAATTTCCTGAAATGCACCCAGCCTCCTTTTGAAAAGGAAAAATTAGACACCACTGTATAATCTAGGAAAAATGTTCCCTTACCCCTCTCGGTGAGGTTGTCCTCATGGATACAACCTATTTTCCACATAACTTCTACAAACCCCACTCTTGGTGGCACATTGTATGGCAATATATGGGGGGTTCCTTGAAAACCATATACCCTAAAAACAATGTTGACTGGGTATGGGATAATGTCACCCCAGTTATGGTAGACTTTCAGATCAAGCTTCCTCCCCTTTGGTTTGAGGAAATCATGCAATTCCTCAGGGATCCTAGGTACATTTACCATCAGTCTAGCCCTCAATCTGGAAGCAAAGCAATTATTAAATTTCACATAACTAGTGCTTTCCTTATTGCAAGATAAATCTGCAGTCCATAATTGTACTAGCAATCTTTCTCCATCAACCGATTGCCTCAATTCCATCTTCTCAGAGAAAAAGTCAACATTATTGCACAAGAACATATACATCAACATAGAATACTAAAATAATTATGTGTCGGTACCATTTTCTGCAACTTTGATATCCCTTCATGTATCCTCTCAGCCAAGAAATAAGCAAAGTCATAAGTCATAGAGAAATTAGGGTGTTGTATTTGCACCCCCATGAACATGTATGCAATGGGCATCACCGTACTAGGACTGAAACCCAAAATCTGGCATAATGAATAAAAGGTGGCCAAGAAATGATTTACAAAACAATTTAATCTAAAAGGTTCTTGGTCACTAGGGCTAATATGAAATCTTGAACCACTTGCCCTAGCCAAATGAGGTGGAAGCAACTTAGCTCTAAAAAGAGACTTCAACTTTGCATATTCCTACTTCATTTCCTCAAGTTTAATAGGAACCAAATATTCACTCAGTTCACTCAAGTCAAAAACCTGTTGGACTTCATCTTTGTTAATGATTAACAGAACCCTTCCATCATTATCCCTAATAACCCATGTGAAAGGGTCATATCTTGCAGTCGTTGCCCTAAGTAGGTCTACATCAGGGAACACATTTGGTACCACCAACTTCCCCACATCATACATCCAGTCATTTGAAAAGGGGTGAGGAAAATTCCTCTATCCATACCACAATCTGAACATTTCCAAGCCTATGAGAGGGACCCTAGCATCGGCTATGTTGGAGCAATTATATACCAACCCCTCCCCTAGGATTTTTCCTCACATCAAAACCAATCCCTTCTTTCTATCATTCATTGACTGGGGAAATTGATCCAGGAAATCATCGTACAGGTTTCTACTTAAATAGTCAATTTGGCCAGAATGTTGCTTTGGCGGTGCCATCTTGGACAAACTAGGGTCTTTTTACAATTTCACACTTCAAATAGCTAGGACTAACCAGAGATATGAAATTACAAAACACTACAATTTCTCACAATTTGATTAAACTATAGCCCTAAAAATGTGTATTAACAAGCCCTATGACAAGTACAGCAAATATTTTCCCAAATTCAAGTGCAGAGTAACCAAGAAAAATAGAAATTAACTCACGGATTTGTGCTTGTAGAAATCCCAAATTTTGGTTGCAAAGACTTGCAACTTTGCTTTCGGCTCTAAGACTACTTCGCAAAATACTTGAATGCTTTGTGATAAAAATAAAGTAGTAGAATTGATTTTATTTCAATCAAATCATGCCAGCAAGTGTCTCATCCACCATTAAAGCTCACTTGCGCGCTATACGAATGGATTCAACTATATTTAATGCAGATTTAAATTCTAGCCGTCGATACTTCAGTTTGATCAAATCATCGAACGGCTGCCTTCAAAACAAGCTAACATAATCGCCAACATGGCAATAAAGGGCCCACCATGCCATACGTTGCCAAGGAAATCCACGTGGCGGTCACCCGCGATATCGCAATCAATAAAAACTTTGTAATTTCTTATCACGCAATGGAGGGCAATCGTAGATCTTGATCATCAGTGATATTGTTCTTTCAACACAGTTGCTAGCCTTATCATTAACCGTCAAGCAGCTTTCCCGCCAAAATTATAACATACCCATTGATTTAAAACATGTGCATCTGAAGAACACTTTAGTAATCCGTCATCAAATGTATTAAGGCCGGATTAATTCACCAAGTTTTTTTCCTTATTCCCTTGGCTTCTTCAGATGAGACACGTGGCGCCCACCCATGATATCATGATCAATAAAAACCTTGCAATTTTCGATCACACAATGGCGGGAAACTGTTGAGATCTGACAATTATTGATCGATGGTCACTCAAACTTATCCCCCTTGGCCTCACCAAATGGGACATGTGGCTCCCACTTGTGATATCGTGATCAACCAAAGCAGTGTAGTGGGGTCATCACGGGATGGCGGGGAATGGTTGAGATCAAATGACAGTTGATCAACGGTCACACAAATTTTATCCCTCTGCAAAATAAAACATTTATTAAAAGGACAAGGGGACATCACTAGGTAGATGGTAAACAACAACATAAGTTGTTTTTAAATTATGAAACACGGGGCCAACCAAGACTTAGGAAAATAAAATCCCACAGAAGAAAGAAAATATTAAGACAAAGGGACCTAGCCTAGATGAAACGATAGGACATAAGTCATTTTAAAACCCTTCAAAAGGTAGCAGCGAAAGGGATCCCAACCAAGGCATAAAATAAACACAAGGGTTTTACATGAAAATAAGGCTAAAACCCCCAACCCTAGGAAAATTCTAACACCATGAAAGACCAGTAATATAAGGCAGGGCAAGAATGGAACACAAGGAAAAAAAAAATGAAGTTCCATCAACTAGTTTAGGCTTTCTCATTTGTTTAACTCTTTTAGCGGGGGTATTTTTGAGCTCACATAAACCAGACGCAACATTCTTCTGGGATTGCATAGGGTTGGATTTTTTTTCCAACTAGTTTTGTTTTATTTTTAGGGGTGGGTTCCATGGTGGCTGGGGAAACTTTGTGTTTGGAGCCAGGGGTAGAAAAAGGGGAAGATTTGTTGGGGGAATTTTTAGGGGACTCAAGTTATTCAACAACCCTAGTAGCACCGATGGGTTTAGGAGCGCATAAATCCAAGTGGAAATTATACAAATGAAAAATCAACCCTTGATGCAAGGGGAGGGGAGGTTTGTCAAGGTTTTTTGTAGCCAGTTTCATGGTTTCCTGCATAGAGATTTCTAAAGAGGAAAGGAGGAAAAAATGGAAATTGAAACGATGATTATGCCTAAAATGGTTAAACAATGGCATATGATAATAATAATAGCATTTGAAATGACCTTAAAGGGTAACATACTTCATAAGGACATGACAAACATGATCCTAGGGGTAGGAGTTTTCTCTTGTCATACCCTGTATGGAGCTTGACTGGCTGCTCATTCTCCTTAAAAAATTGTTGTATATTGTTTGCATCAAGAACTTTTTTTTTTTTAACTTTCTCCCAAAGCAAGACAACCCTGTGGCTTTAGCAAGGACATCTATGCTAACTTCAAAAGAATGTCATTGAGAGCAACCCATCTGCCATTCCAACTATTTTCAAATTGGGTTGAGAGATTTTCATCATGGAATTTGAGATTCTCCATTAACAGGGCTAAGACCCCTTCAACACAAATGTGATAGACTAAGCATTTCTCCTAAACTCCTTATAGGAATCAAGTTCAGTTCTGACTCTATCTCCACCCATAGTGCACAAAATTTTACTCAGACATCCACGAGAGCCAAGAATAGCTAGTCTACACTCTCGAGAGGTAAGTGGATCTAGCTAGCATACACACACAACAGAAACAATGTCAAGTTTTAAAAATCTAGTCAAAAACCTAAGTCAAAAGTCAAAAGAAATAAAAATTTGCCTTTATACAAAAGTTCCCAACTGTCAAGAAACAAAAGCACAATTCTATTACAAAAGCACAGGTTTATTGCAAAAATGCACATTGTTAGCAAAAACAAAAGCATAGGGTTATAAGAAAAGTGAAAAATAATACCATTGGGATTTTACAATAGCACAAACTCCATTTTAAAATTTGTGCCTTTTAAGAGGATTCATCGGTAACAAAGGCACATTGAAATAAACTTCAACACTTTTGTTCACCTAAGTTCTAAGCTACATTTCGCTATATGAAAGTACATGCAAAAGAGGTTTTTTTAAGTACGTACCTGGCCACCTAAATCAAGAGGGTGCTAGAACTCATGGACTCTATCAACCTGTTGTCTGGCATGAATAACGAACTCCGTTATTGTAGGGTCTCTATAGCAACTCTCCAAGGGAATCTCTCTAGAGCTCAAGTTTTCTCAAAGCAATGTGTGTGAATGAGTGGGGAATTTCTTCAAATGAGAATATGTACACTGCTTAACCTAGAGTTTTGACCCTAAATTCATTTTCTAGCCTTTTATGCACCCAGTTTAGTATTTGAGCCTTTCTAGGATTTATTTTTTGTCCTCTATGCAAAAATACCACTCCTATCGCCATGTCATGATATCGACCTGAAAGTCATTTTTTTCGCTCAATCTCTCAAGGGGAAGCATACTAGCATTCCTTCATCTGTTGGGGCATTAGAAAATATTATAATTTTTTTAATTTTTATTTTATTAGTCCATCCGTTGGGGCACATTTGAGCATCAGGAAAAATTAGAAAAATAAATAAATTTTGATTTGAGCAGTATTAGTTCTTTGAAGCAATGCAACAGGTACCTCACTTCAAAGAGGGGAAAAATGTGGACACCTAAAAATTTCCTAAGCATATCATACACCCGATTTCACTTACTAACACCGTTTCTAGCATAATTCACCTAATTCCTCTATTTAATTAAATAATTTCCAATTATTTAGTTAAATTCATCTGATTCTCCTATTAATCAAATAATTAATTTATTTGATTAATTCATCATAATTCATCATTTTCTCCCATTTTGATTAAATAATGTAATATTATTGAATTAATTGCTAATAATCCTCTTTGATTAAATAATTATCAAGTGTTTATTAAATATCTCAATTCTTCTAACTTGCACAGTTAAATGATTTTCATGAATTGATTAATTAGCTAATTTTCCTTCAATCCTCCAACTTGTACAAAGAATATTCCATGTGGAATATTTCCTTTTCAAATTTGAATTCTTCCTTCCAACTAAAAATATCTCCAACATGATTCCTAAAATTAAGGGATATTATTAAGTCTCATGGATTATGAACCCTTGATCTAATCCTTGACCCATGTCTCATGGATTATCAACCACTTGATCTATTCTCAATCCATGTCTTCATCAATTAAATTTCATCCATTGATTAGTATTTTGAATCATGAACATTGATCAATATCTCAAGAATCTATAAGTACCAAGCCAATTTCATATCAATTGAACACACATTCCTATGCAAAGTTACTCTCTCAAATTGATAACTCATCCTTGAGCAATTTGAGAACCTTTTGTGTGAATCAACCTTATCAATCATCATCAAGAGTTTGCAAACAACATGGATTAGGAAAATTTGAGCAATCCACATCCCATATCATTCAATTTGCTTCAAATCCACAATGGAATGGGGAGGTTTGCACACTAGTTTAGATTCAATTACTTTGAATTATGTTTAATGCTTTTTAATTGAATCTTCTTAGTGTTGTTAATCAAATTTCATTGGAGTATTGTCTTTAATTGATCATTTTCTTAGTTTAATTACTTCATTTTATGTTTTTGATCAATTGAATTCATATACTTGTACAGTAAAAATGTAATATTCAATAGATATAAAATACTTTCAAATTGCAAACATTCATTCGAGTACCCAGATCTGGTGCAACTCAAGAAAATCTTCACAATTTAACTAAATTTTAAAAGAGGTTCAAATTAATCATACAAAGTAACTTACAGTCAGCAAGCCACAAATGGTATGAACCAAAGATCCATAAAATATCTAAACACATTATCATCATTGTAATTGAACTTTATCTAACATTTGAATGCTAGATGCACATGACAACTAAGAGGGGGTGAATCAGTTCTACATTAAAAAATAAAAAGCTTCATTAACATTTAAATATTTATTATCCATTAAACCCTTAATTAGATTTAGCATGAAGGTAAACAAGTGAAACAACAACACATCAAAACACCATACACAATAGAACACCATATTTATGTGGAAAACCCAAGAAGGGAAAAACCACAGTGATGATTAGCTCACAATATAAAGTAATAGCAATACCAAATACAATAGGCTCACTACCAGAGGGCTCATTGTTAGTGGCTCATTGCCAGATTAGAAAGAAGAAAGGAGCTATTAAAAAGATAAATTCATCTCAAAGCAACAGGGAGATCCACCACAACAACTTTGAACCATCTGCAACCTCCAGCTCACTACCTTCAGTAACTTCATGTACAATATAAATGTAGACCCTTCTTCTCACTGCTTCAAATTCATAGGCATTAAGCTCACACTCAGATAACCAAACTTAATCAAATTTGCATTATCCTCACACCTTCTAAATATCTTCACTCATCTCTAATGATTTACCTTGCTTATATACAATCCACAAACTCAAAAACATTCTCTAAGGTCGGCTATGCATATCAAATGTGTAATTACAAAATAGGTTAGCACCAAACACCTCCGCAATAGAAAGAAGGGAAGTATGACCACACCATGGGTTAAATAAGACCCAAATCTACACCAAAATGCTTTGTAAATCTTCCACAATCAACACACCACTTCTGCAATTAGTGTTAACATGCTAGATTGGCCAAACTTGTATTAACGCCCTTAAAAATTAATTTCATACTTAACCAAGTCTAAAAAAAACTTTACAAACCACATAAAAACACTCCTCAATATCCATACATCTCAGAATAATCCAACATCGTCAGAATATTATGCAACTCTGCCACAACCCCTTGAAACTAAGAATACCATCATTTTGTGCAACTAGACACACTAGCACAGACATCCAACACACCAAACAACCTTATAGAACACCACATCACCTGAAACTTCAAGGAAAGGTAGATACAGACAATATAAACATGTTCCAAATATGCAATACAAGAACCTTTACTATGGAGAAATGCGGAGCAATCTCATTTCTCCTAGACACCTTGTTTCACCAGACAAACATATTTTCAAACACAACTTTCATTGCAGAATGATCCAGAACCCAAAACATTAGATATAGAGCCTTTGAACACCTCTAATCATAATATCCAAACCATGCAAACATATCTTCAACCATGAATAAATATGGAGTAGAACATTGAACACCATTATATCACACTAAACTCACTTTTATTCAAATTTTCTCAAAAACACTTGGAAACCAAGTGAACCAACTCTATTAGCAACCCTACTGAGATCTTTGCAACACATATGTAGCACCAGCAACACCTCTCACATCCAACTATCTCTCAAAACACAATTTCTTTTGAATTTTGTATTTTCATTAATGTCAACAGATCTTTGGTGTTGCATTCATGTTAACAGGTCTATGAGGAGTTTGTTGGAATTCTATGGAGATGCTTTGATTGGTTACATTATGTTGTCATTAGTAGTATCACTGGTTTCAAACTTGATTTTTTCTTTGATAAGCATGTGTTGGTGATGATAAACCTCTTGCATGCTTGATATGCTAATAAGGTGTTCCAAATGTTGAGTTTATACTTTCGGTGCTTGGTTTCCAAGTGCTTTTCAGAAAATTTGAATAAAAGAGGAAATAGTGTGGTGAAGAATGTTCACTGTGAAAAAGTGGAATTCAGTGTTTTTCTCATCATCTCTTCATGGATGAAGATATGTTTTTTTGGTTTAGATATGTTGATCAAAAATGTTCAGAGGTGTTAGATCCAAAGTTTTAGGTTCTAGATCATTGTGCAAAAAAAGTTGTGTTCACTAGTGTGTGAATTGTGTAAGGAGTGTTGTCTAGGAGAAATGGTTTTGTTCCACATTTCTCCATAGTTTTGTTTCTAGTCATGCAGACCTAGAAGTTTACTTATATTGCTAGTATCTATCTCCAGTCTGATTTGTTCAAATTTTGGTGCTCTACAAGGTTGGATTCAAGTGTTACAATATGTGGAAGGTTAGTTGGTTGTGCAGAATGAATATGTTCTTCTAATGTATGATGTTGCAAAGGATTTGTTGGATTTCAGGATGTTGATGGAATATTCTACATTGTGTTAAAGTAATGTGTGTGGTCTGTGAGACATCTTTGGATAAAACTTAATTATTTGATGGTGTTAACCTAGGTTCGACCGATCTTGGGTGTTTATACTAACTATATATGTGCTTCAGTGTTTTTGAATGTGTGGTGTGGCATGTATGTGTGGATTTAGGTCTAAGCTAAGGTGTGATGTGTTCTTCCTACATTCCTTTTGACCAATAGAATATTTTGATGCCAACCTAATTTTAATTTGCATATTTGAGGTGCATAGCTGACCTTTTGAATTATTTTCAAGGTTGAAGATGATATATATAAGTGTTGAGTTGATGAGTGGTGTGTAATGTGAAGTGTTCAGATGTGAAGTGTGAAAGTATGAAATTTAGTGTGAGCTTTAATGCCTAAGACTACTGGAAGAAATGAGTAGAAGGTGTCTATATTATATATAAAGAGTGTGAATGTTCTAGTGAAGCTATGGTGGAACTTTTTTGTTGATCTAAGATGGATTTCTCATTGTAACAATCTTCTTTCTTCTTTCTAATCCGGTAGTGAGCCATTGGTGGTGATCCCTTCTTTTATTTTTGGTAGTGATCCCTCCGGTAGTGAGCCTATTTTATTTAGTGTTGCAATTACTTTATATTGTGAGCTAATCCTCATTGTGGTTTTTCCCTTATTGGGTTTTCCACATAAATCTGGTGTTCTCATGTGTTTGGATGTATTTGCATTATTGTTTCTCATGTTTACATTCTGCTAATGCATGATAAGGGTTTAATGTTTGTTAAGGGTTTAAGGACTAATGCAGATTTGAATGTTAATGATGGTTTTGATGTTTTAATGTACAACTGATTCACCCCCCCTCTTTGTTGTCTTGTGCATTCAACAATTGGTATCAGATCAAGGTTCCTTAGAAGAAATCTTAACCGCTTGAGGTAGATCTGGGATGGTGCACAAGAATGAGGCTCCTTTGTTTGATGGATTTGATTATACATTTTGGAAGATCAAGATGGAATTATTTCTCTAGGGTTTGGAGTTTGGAATTTTGTTGAAACTAGATATACAATGCTTGTAAATGGACCGAGTATTCATGATGAAATCAAGGCATATAAGAACAATGGTAAAGCAAGTTATGCTCTTTTGAGTGGTCTTTCTAATTCAAAACTTGTAAAAGTTATGAGTCTTAAAAATAGTGGTGAAATCTAGAAAAATCTGGAAAGTATCTATGTAGGAGATGATAAGGTCAAGCAACCAAAGATACAAAATTTGAAGATCAAGTTTGAAAACCTAAGGATGATAGAAGATTAATATATTACAAGATACATGCATAGAGTGGACAAATTTGTCAATTCCATAAGAGGTCTTGGTGGAAATCTAGATGAAGATGAGGTGGTAAAGAAGGTACTAAGAACTCTTACTAAATCTTATAGTCATAAAGTTTTTGCTATTAAGGAAGTCCAGAATTTGAATAATTATTCTAGAGATCAATTGTTTGGTGCATTAAGTAATTTTGAATTGAGAGAGTTTGGTCCAAGTGATGTAAAAAAAGAGACTAATTTTAAAGTTAGAAAAGTAGAGAAGAATGAGGAATCTGACCCAGATGAATTTGATGAGCTACACGTAAACTTTGTTAGGAAATTGAAAAAGGGCACTAGAAAATACAAAGGTAAGTTACCTTTCAAATGCTTTCACTGTGGAAAGATTGGTCATTATGCTTCAAGATGTTCTATCAAAGCTTCAAGAGATAGACCTAAGGAGAATAAAGGTAAATTGATTAGGAGAAGTTATTATGTTAAGGAAGATGCTAGTATATCTGATGGTGAATCTGATTATCTGGATGATGAAGCTGATGAATGCTTGTTCATGGTGCTAAATATTGGAACTAATTTTGTTTAATTTTGAGAGATGTATGAAGGAATTTTTTTTGGAAGTAGGTCATAACATTGAAGGAGCAATGGTGACTAATTTTCATGCTAGAGAAGAGAAGAACAATTGGATCATTGACAATGGATGCTCAAATCACATGATAGGTGATAAGAGTAAGTTTGTTAAGCTTGAGATGTTTGAAGGTGGATTGGTTAAGTTTGGTGATGATACATTTGCTAAGATATATGGAAAAGGTTCAATCATTTTTTATTTCAAGCATAATACAAATGTTGTTCTTTATGTTAAGGGTCTGCGACATAACCTTTTGAGTGTAGGAAAAATGTGTAGCAAAGGATATAATCTTATGTTTCAGGACAATGGTTGTGAGATCAAAAAAGGATCCAAAACTATGGTTGCAGTAGGAAGAAGGACAGATGGAAATGTTTATCAACTTGAGGGTGAAAATGGTCAATGCTTTATGAGAATGTGGCATAGGATAATGTGTCACATCAATTTTGACCACCTAGTGAGGGTCAGTTCAAATCAAGCTATACGAGATATTTCAAAGATTATAAAGCCTATCAATGTTTTTTGCATGTTAGATTGGGAAGCAAGCTAGAAAGAGTTTCAAAGTAAAAGAGCAATCTACAACCTATTGATGGTTAAAACAACACAACAACATTAAATAGAATATCACTATTCTATTTCTCTTGTAAGAGAAAGACAACATATAGTAATCTAACTCCCAAGGTCCTGTTAGTTGGTTCTCAACTGTGTTGATATTGCTCAATGGTCAATGTAACTGTAATATGCAAGGGGCCTTTGTTGGTAATGAGGAACAAAACTGCATTAGATTGACTAACCTAAGTTTGGGGGGTTTAAATAAAGATAAAAAGATAGATCAAAGCTTTGAAATAGAAGAACATGAACAAAATTGCTTAATATCTAGACATGTATATCAATAATGAGTGATTCTTCACCTAATCAAAACCATAACATTATGCAATCCATAGAATAATCTATACCACTGCATACATTCATAGTGCTAATCCACAATCACAACCATTCACAAAACTTTTACTTCAAATCTTAAAACAGATCATTCACTCATCATTAAAACATAGATCAAATAGATATAATAGCAATTTCATTCACAGATAATTCAATGAGATAATCTTGAATCTGTTTCCTCTATTGATTCTCATCAAATAGAAAAAAATTCAAGCACAACAAATCACTGGCATACGGATTGATTATGAATCATTAACCTTATCAAAAAGGTCCAAAATTAACATGTAGAATGTATAAGACTGTAAAAAGGTAACCAAGTTCAACTAAACTTTCCAAAGTATCTTGCTAACAACTATGAAATTCTAAGACTATGATTCTTATTGCTATCATCAGGTGGCTATTCTTTCTTCAATGATCCAACCTTTACAAAATAGATCCAAGAGATACATATAGACATGCCATGCATAAGTTCCTCTCAATCAAAAACCTAGATCCAAAAATTAAGGAATCGGAACTGCATGAAGAAATTGGACTACTAATCTTCAGTTACATCAAGGCTTGATTATTTTTTTACAAAAAATTATGACACCCAAGAGAGAAGGTGAAACTGAGGAATGGGAACTAGAGTCCAACTTGTGTCAAATCTTGCAAAATAGGAGAAGAGAGGATGTGGTGTCAAGAGGAGAATGGTATGTTGCCAACTTACTCCTGCATTGCTTGGTCCATGATATACTCATCATAACTTGAGAACACTTGTTGAAGGATATCTAAATCAGGCCCATCTAACCAACTGTCCTCAAATTTGATCCTCTTAAATTCTGCTAAGGAAAATTCTTGCATATCCTTCAATTTCATTAATTCCTTTTTGGAAGTTTTTACTTCTTCCCTGATATCCATAAATCTATCCAACAACAATTCTTCTCCATCATCTCCTTTTTGTATTACCTCTTCAAACCTACTACTCCACTTTTCCCTAAACTTGTCCAAAGGAAGACTCTTTCTGACTGGGATGTCCATGTTGACCAGAATAGCAACTACTACCTCCAATTCATCAATCTGCCCGTTCAAGTCTTGGCTTGCTTCTTGAATCTCATTCCTATGTTGATGGATGAACTTGGACTTGAATCCTATTATGCTCACAGTCTTCTCAATAAAATCTGCATTATCTTCTTCAAGAATTGAATGCTCTAGGAGAGTGGACTTGGGCACTTTGTTGATGTCTTTAAGTTTCTTAATATATTCTTTGTATTCATCATCTTGATTTTCAAGATCTTCAGCATGTCGATTCATAATTTCTACTAACTCAAGTGTTGTTTCATGAACCCTGAAACTATCAGTTATCACCTCAACAACCTACTGATTAAGTCTATCAATTCGTCTTTCAAGCATCCCCACCTTACTCCTCATTTGCACTAAGTCATCAGCTTCCTTCTCTGTTAGTAAGATTGGGGATTCGAGAGTGGCATCTTGTGTAGAAATTGAAGTGGAAACATCCTTTAGAAACTTGTGTAGCTGATCCAATTGGGATTTAAGTTCATCTTTCTTTTTCTTGTCTTTAATCATTCTAGATCTGGTGGAGGAAGCTACAGTATCAATTAAATTCATTTGTTGGTTTCTTGTAGGTCTCCCCAAATTCACAGTACCCAATTGGTAATTAGTCATTTGGATATCATCCTTGTTCTTATCCACCACTGGAATTGCACATTCAGCAATAATCTCCCCTGTATCAGTGAGCTTGGTGGAGTGCAGAATTTGAGCCTTCTTTTTGCGTCTTTCCTTCTCAATCTCCTTCATCATTTCATCCAAATTGAGAGGTTTTGGTTGAACTATCTGTTTCTTCTCTAATTCAAGCTTCAACCATGTAGGAGAAGTAGGCATAGTGACTATTTGTGCTAAAGAAGAAAAAGCAGTGGCAAAAGATAAGGGCTGCAATATTGTGTTCTTAGGTTGAGATTCAACCTCTTGCACATTTTTTTTTTCTCTTTGTGCCTCTTCTTGTGCAAGTTTCTCAGCCTCTTCCTTATCTTTTTGTTCTTGCAATATTTTTTCTTCCAACTCCTATTGCAAATGTTCTTCTTCCAACTTCTTTTCCTCTAGCAGTTGGTCCCTCTATCTTTTTAATTCCTCGACATAATCCCATGCTTCCTTGTATTTCTTCTCATATAGATCAATTTCCTCAACCTCTTTCTCCCTTTGTAGGAACTCTTGCTCTTCTTTCCTTTTGTGGGCCTCTTCCATAGCCTTGAATTTAGCCTCAGGGCTTCTTTCTCTCTTCTTTGAGCAGCCTTCTCCTCCTCAAGGTCATGAATTTTCTATTGCAAAGCCAATTTATCCCTTTCCTCTTTCATCTTGAGCTCCTACTCCCTTTGTTGCTGCTTCTTGGCCAATTCATCAACCTTGACTTTAGCTTCCAATTCCTTCTGCTTGGCTAATACATTAGATTGTGCCTTAGCATCAATCTCTTGTTGTTTAGCTAATGCCTTAGCTTATGCCTTGGCATTTGCTTCCCTTTTGGATTCCTTAAAAAGATTTTGTTGGTCCTCCTTAGTAAAAATATGTTCAGTCCCTACATCCTCAGTCTCATCCAAAGATGCCACCACATGAGTTTCTTTGTTAGATGGGGTAGCCTCAGATTATGTGTCAACATCATGAATTTCTATCTCATTCTCCTTCTCCTTCAATAATTCAGCTTCTTTATGGAGGGTTCTTGTGGGAATCTACTCACTTGGTTGCTTTGTAACAAGAGGTTGAGTGGATGCTTCTGCTGCAACAAATGTTGAAGCACCCAGTTCTATTGTAATCTCTTCCCCATGTTCCTTAGGAGGATCTTGAACAAGAATTTTAATTTCCTCTTCAGCATGAGGAGGGAAGAACTCTAGGGGCTCCTTAGGAGCCATTCTTCTCTTAGTCCTCTTGTACCCTTGAGTGGTACCTGCGTCCTTTCTCATGATAACCCATTGAATGCTTCTATCCAAAATTGGTCTTGCAATCTGTTTTATGTCAATGGGTTCTTTTGCATTCCAATCCATTGGATCAAGATCCTTGGTACCTATATTCTCTGCATCATATTGGGGATCCAAGGTTACCCCATCATCTGACAATGTCTTAGGGATGTCTTCCTTTATCCCATACTCAATCATGAGTGGGATAGGCAGTCTTTCATAATTCCTCCTCCTGAGATCATACTCATCATGAAGATCCATCCAAAATTCCTCCAACAGATTGAAGTGTTTTTCAAAGACAGTAGGAAGGAGTCCTTGCATCTTATGATTGGAGTCATAATGTTTCCTTGAAGTATACAAACCTAACTTCAACTAAATCAATTCATCACAAACTACCTTAGCTACCACAATGTGTGGACAAATATACTCACCCAACTTCATGGGGAACTTATGACATCCAGTCTTGTGTTTATTACCAAACTTCATATTGACTGCTAAAGCTTGATAAATGGATTCCATTAAAACAATTTTATTGCTACAACATCTAGGGAGTAAATGAGGGTAGCCATCAAAACCTCCCAACCTAAAGTAAGTAAACCTGGGGTATTGAATAATCTAGTATCCCCAATCATTGATGAAGGCCATAATCTTTCTACTCAGTTGGTAACCAACATCTCCTATTAGCCAGTTAATGATGACATACAAAAATGCATCATTAACCCTTTTGTAGTGTGCCTTCAAGGTTTGCAAGGTAAGCTAATCATAATGATCTCATACATTATTTTTTCCTTGAGCCTCTCCCAATACACCTATTGCATTTAGTCCAAGAAAGATTCCTCTTCTAGTAGCTACATAGATTACATAAGATGTCATGAAGAAATTCTTGGTTTCTCTCACTCTAATCATTTGATTATGTATACAATCCAAGACAATCATGGGCCAATCAAACTATTGTCTACCATCAAGGATTGTTTGGATAAATGGAAACATCCACTCCTTGAATTGGGAAGCATCCCTCTTCCCAAATACCTTAGAAAGCATCATTATTATGTCTAAAATTTCCTTATAGAAGTCTACCCTTTTAGGCTAGTCAGGAAGCTTAGCCAAAGACTTTTTCTCAACTTTCATCCAACTCTTGTTCATATGAGTTCTATTAGCTTCCTTCCTATCACTATATAGTTTTAGTGCCTCTGCCTCATTGAGTTGTCTGGGATTTTTTCAAGCAGGTGCATTGAACAAAAATCTAATCATTTGAGGTGTTAAGTCAATGATAACATTCCCTTGCAAATCCACACATTTCCTAGTGGCAGGATTGTATTCTCTGGTTGCAGTCATTATCAATTCAGGACATTGGACAAATAGAGGGAAAATGGAAACATGTGTTAGTCCTGATTGGATAATTCTTTGTGTCCTTCCTGTTACATCTTCACCAAATGTCTCCAAGAGAAACTCCTCATAATTGAATGCACCCAAGTTGGTATCGGTGATGTCTGCCCAATTAGAATGAACCTTGCTACCAGTGAGAGTAGCTTCCCTGCGTTTGTATCTTAGAGTGTAAGGGAGCTACTCCACTTTGATCTTCTTTGGCCTAGCTCCTTGTCTTGAAGTTTCTATCGGTTGGATCCTTTGAGAAGCCTCTTTTGATGCTCCTGAAATCTTCTAATCTTTGCAATAAAATCTTGTACTAGATGAACAAAAAGCATAAAATTTAATACAACAACCAACATCCTTCCTTTACCCCTTTAGAACAACTTCCATACTTAGCTAAATTTTAAACTTCATCGGAGGTGGAGCCATAGAAGAATAAGGAACAGAGAACTATTTCAGTACAAAGTGAGACTAGGACCGAAACCAGGATGAGATCGGGACCAGAATCAGAATAGAAACTGAACCCAAAACTGATCGCTAGTTCCAAGTTTGACCTCCACTCCGGTTCTGATTTTGGCTAAAGATAAGTATAAAGACCAAAAAAATCACAATAACTGGAAGCAAGATCATTTTAGGAATGAACCTCAATAGAAAAAATCCTTGGGATGAGTTCATTCTTGAATCTACTTCTTCCAGTTTAATATGAAAATGAAGCACATTTTCTAAAGACATGGTCACATGAATCTAAGGACTTGGGCCACATATGTTTACCAAGGAATCGAAATAGAGGGGCTTAACACCACCTCTTAACCATACAAAGACCAATTTAAACCCTCAGGCTGAGATATTTTTCAAAGGTCATTGAGAAAACCCTAGTTTGCACAATGCGTCGACTCAGAAAATTAGGGCATCACAAACCCGACATGGAAATCACAGAATTGACAAGGAAGAACGATTAGAAAGGGTCTCCAAAAAAAACCAAAATCATTTAACACACGGAGGACCCAATCAAATGAAACCCTAGTTAGAAACTAGGGCATGACAAAATGCACCTGTCACAAAAGCAACAACAAATAAAAAGAAAGAAAACATAACAGGGAAACAAAGAAAAGACAAAAACAAAGCAAAAGAAAACAAGAAACAAGCAAAAATCCATAGAAAAAAACTTTGCGAACGTGTCAAAACATGACAAACAAGAACATGAGAAAGACATTAAAAATCACAATGGGAAAAGAAAGGAAAAGAAACCCTACCTCAAAACGCTCACAAGGAAAGACCGAAACTTGATGAAGATTTTCCCTATGACACGCTCTCGCAATCAAATCGCCTCTCATGAAATTCTCCTAGATCTAGTTCGCTTAAACGACTTGGATAACAAAGATAATTATCCATTTAATCATAATTAATATTTAAAAATTACTTCGTGCATGTGAGGAGGTTGCAATTAATGCCATACATGTTGTAGGTTGGAGGTGGAGTAAACAACGCGAATGAACCGTTAACTCGAGTGAACACGAAAAGTAGGGCAGACGCAGACTCGGATCCAGAAAAGAACAAGAAATTTTTTGAAAAACTTCTTATCAAACTCTGAAACCAGCTCTGGTCCCATGACAAAGACACACAACAAAAGGAAACAGGGGTGGGATCGGGACCAGAACTGGAACTGGAACTTTTGCAAAGTTCTAAGTTTTGTTCTAATTTTGATTTCACTCCCAACAAAGGAACAAGAAACAAAACAAGGACAACAAACATGATGGGAAGCAAGACTGGAACAAAAATTGGACCTATCCCAAACACCAATGAAAACAACAACACAAAGCAAATGAGTGAAGTCAGAATCAGGGCAGGAGCAGAATCTGGAAATTTTACAAAGTTCCAAGTTCACTTCCAACTTCGGTCCCGCTTTCACTCGGGAAAAACAACACACAAAGAAAATGACAAACAACTCAAGGGAGAAACAGACCCAAGAGTGCAAGACACACCGACGAACAGAGAAAAGAACAAAGAATAAAGGCAGACATGGAACTAGAATCAAATCCGGACTCAGAACCAAAACAAAAGTTTCAAGTCCAGTTTCCATCTCGACTCCACTTCTGACAGACAAAAAGAAACAAGGACTTAGGAGCAAAACGAACAACTCCTAAGACCCAAACAAAACAAAAGGAAAAAAAAAACACAAGGGGGACCCATTTTATTCCAAAATAAAATGGGGTGCTTATGCAAGGCATAACACTACCAATTCTTTAGAGTTGGTGCATACAAATCTTTGTGGACCTAACAAAATCATAAGTTTTCAAAGTGATAGGTATTTCATGCCATTAGTTGATGATTATTCTAGAATGGCTTGGGTTACTTTTCTCAAAGAAAAATCTGAAGCTTTAGATAAGTGTAAGGAATTCAACATAATGGTAGACAATGAAATGGATATGAAGATAAAATGTTTGAGATCTAATAGAGGTGGAGAGTTCACCTCCAATGAGTTTAACACTTTTTGTGAAGATCATGGAATAAAGAGGCATTTTTTAGCTCTTAGGACCCCTCAGAAGAATGGAGTTGTGGAAAGGAAAAATAGGATTGTTCAGGAAGTGGCAAGGACAATTATGAACAAAGTAAATCTACTAGATGTCTATTGGAGAGAAGATATTCATATTGCAATGTATATACACAATAGAGCATAAGCAAGGAAAAATAGTCCAAAGACTCCCTATGAGTTGTGATATTGAAGAACCACTACTATGAAATATTTTAGAGTGCTTGGAATTAAATTCTATATCAGAAGAGATGAATAAAACTTAGGAAAGTTTGATGTAAGATATGATGAAGGAATCTTCCTTGGATATTCTACAAGAATCAAGGCTTACTAGTACTAAAATAAGAGGTTGAGAAATATTTTTGAAAGTGCAAGTGTCAAATTTGATAAAGACTTACATAAAATTTCAATGATGATAGATGGATATGAATTAGATGAGTCCTCTTGTAGAGAAGAAGATAAATATGAAGGTAAGGAAAAAGAAGTGTAGGTTGAAGAGGAAGAAGCTCTAAAAATGATCCCTAAGACCCCTAAGTACATGTGCAAAAGAATCATTCAAAACATCAGATAATTGGTGACAAGAGTAGAGGTGTGTTGACAAGAAGAAAGGTTGCTATGATAGAAGAACAAGTAAACTTATGTTTACTCTCTAAAGTTGAACCTAGAACAGTGATTGAGGCATGAAAAGATGAATACTAGATCAAGGCTATGGAAGAAGAACTGATGCAAATTGAAAAGAATTGGACTTGGGGACTTTTCCTAAGACTAGAAAACAAGAATGTGATTGGAACTAAGTGGTTATTTTGGAACAAGTTGAATGAGAGTAGAGAAGTGGTAAGAAACAAAGCAAGACTTATGTGTAAGAAGGAATAGAATTTGAGGAGACATTTTATCTAGTGGAAAGAATGGGAGCTATTACGATGTTTTTTTCTTTTACAGCACATAAGGATATAAAATTCTATTAGATGGATGTAAAGTTTGCATTCTTGAATGGAGAGTTGGAAGAAGAAGTTTATATTGAAAAATCAGAAAGCTTTTAGTTATCAAATAATCCTAATACGGTCTACATATTGAAGAAGGGATTATATGGACTCAAGAAATCTCTTAGAGCTTGGTATGCAAGATTAGATAGGTACTTGTTGCAACAAGGATTCAATAAAGGTACTATAGATAGTAATATTTACTTTAAATTTGAAAAAGATCAAATCTTGATTATGGTCATGTATGTTGATGAAATAATCTTTGGAGGTAATGAAAGTATGTGCAAGATAATTTTAGAAGAGATGTAGAAAGAGTTTGAAATGTCTATGTTTGGGGAGATGAATTTCTTCCTTGGACTTCAAATCAATCAAACAAAGAAAGGAATATTCATTTCACAAACTAATTATGTCAAGGAAATTTTGAAGAAGTTTGGGATGGAAGACTCTAAACCAGTATGTACTCCCATGGTTACAAGTTGTAAACTGAGTAAGAATGAAGAATATCCTAAGGCTAATCAAAGCAAGTACAGATCGATGATTGGAGAACTACTATATCAAATTGCTACTAGATTGGATATCATGCATGTAGTTTTTCTTGTGACTAGATTTCAAGAAGATCCCAAAGAGTCACATGTGGCAGCAGTAAAGAGAATATTTAGATATTTGAAAGGCACTCCAAAACATGGTTTTTCGTATCCAAAGGATATTTATTTCTCTTTAAGTGCTTATATAGATGTAGATTCAACAGGTTGTGTGGATGATAGAAAAAGTGCAAGTGGTGATGCATTCTTTCTTGGAAGAAGTTCTTTGTCTTGGCTAAGCAAGAAGCAGGATTTAGTGTCATTATCTACTATAGAGGTAGAATACATTGTTGCAGCATCATGCTACACATTGGTTTTGTGGATGAAACAAACTTTGAAGGATATTAGAGTGGTATATGATGAACCTATTTTTATCTTATGTGATAATACAAATGTTATTAATATTTCAAAGAATTTGATAATGCATTCAAAGACAAAGCATATTTCAATCCGGTATCACTTTTTGAGAGAGAAGGTTGTAAAGAATGATGTGAAGTTGGAGTATGTGCCTACTAAGAATCAAGTTGCAGATATCTTCATGAAGGATCTACCTAAGGATACTTTTGAGTATCTCTAGGAGAAGTTGGGGATTATTAACACATCCTTCTTTCAACAAGATTTATAAGGATATGCATCAGTCTAGTGGATCTTGAGATTCATTTCTTTTTTCTAGACTGATGTTGGTGGCTACCTCTTAGGGGGAGTAGGTAGTGGAATTATTAGTTGTTCCAGTTAGGAGTAAGTGTTGTCGTCGTGTGGTATACAAGTGTTTTCCTTTGTCAGTTGTGTCAAAAGATATGTGTAGTAGTTGTTGAGTGTGCAAAAAAGTGAAGTGGAAAGGTATGTAGAGAAGGTGTGAAGAAAATAAAGTGTAGAAAAAGAAAAGGTAGTTGCAGAGAAATTGTTCCTTATAGGTGTTACCTTTGGGAAGCGAAAGTATGTATGTTTGATGTCAAATGGGGAGATATATAAGTGTGCTACCCTTTTCCATTAATGTAAAAAGGGAGAGAGAGTTAACTGAAAAACCATATAAAGTAAGGGGATGAAAATTCCTGTGAAAAAGAAAGTGATGGAAAGTATAAATGCATGTGTAATGGGGAGCAGTGTGCAATATGGTGCAGTATATGAGTTGGTGATCAGACTATGTTGTAGTTGTTGATGGTTTTTCCATGTGTTTCCATCAATGAAAAATGGGTAGATTATTGGAAGTGTGTGTTTTCATTGATGTCAATAGATCTTTGTTGTTGTATTGATGTTAATAGGTCTATGGGGAGATTTTTGGAAGTCTATGGATATGCTTTGATTAGTTGCATTATGTTGTCACTAGTAATATCACTGGTGTCAACATCTATTGTTGCTTTGATGAGCATGTGTTTGTGATGTTCAACCTCTTGTATGGTTGAGATGTTGATAAGGTGTTCCAAATGTTGAGTTTGTGCTCTTGGTGCTTGGTTTCCAAGTGATTTTGAGAAAATTTGAATAAAAGAGGAAACAATGTGGTGATGAGTGTTCAGTGTGACAAAGTGGTGTTCAATTTTTTTCTCCACAATTCTTCATGGATAAGGATCTACTTGTGCAGTTCAAATATGTTGATTAGAGGTGTTTAGTGGTGTTATATCTAGAGTTTCAAATTATAGATCATTGTCCAAAAAAATTTGTGTTCTCGGTGTGTGAACTGTGTAAGCAGTGTTGTCTGGGAGAAATGGTTTTTCTATGTATTTCTCTGTAGTTTAGTTTTTGGTCATGGGGCTCTAGAAGTGTGCTTATATTTCTAATATCTATATTCAATCTGAGTTGCTTGAAGTTTGGTGCTCCACAAGGTTGGATTTAGGTGTTGTAATGTGTGAAGGTTAATTGATTGTGCAAAACGATTATGTTCTTCTAGTGTATGATGTTGTGAAGGATTTTTGGATTTCAAGATGTTGATAAAATATTCTAGATTGTGTTAAAGTAATGTGTGTGGTCCATGATTTTTCTTTGGATCAAAGGAAGCACGTACTTAATTTTTTGATGGTGTTAACACAAGTTTGATCGACCTTGGGTGTTTACACTAACTGTAGATGTGCTTCAGTGTTTGTGAATGTGTGGCATAGTGTGTATGTATGGATTTAGGTCTAAATTAAGGTGTGGTGTTCTCCTCCTTCATTCCTTTCCACCACAGGAATGTTTGGTGTCAACCTAATTTGAATTTGTCAATTTGAGGTGCATAGCAGACCTTGTGAATTGTTTTCAAGGTTGAAGATGGTATATATGATTGTTGAGTTGATGAGTGATGTGTGTAATGTGAAGTGTTGATATGTGAAGTGTGAAAGTGTAGTGTGAGATTTAATGCCTAAGACTACTGGAAGCAGTGAGCAAAAGGTGTATACATTCTATAGAGAGAGTGTGAATGTTCTAGTGAATCTATGGTGGAACTTTTTTTATTGAACTGAGATGGATTTCTCATTGTAACAATTTTTTTTCTTCTTTATAATCTGTAGTGAGCCCTTCTTTTCTTTTGGGTAGTGAGCCCTCCAATAATGTGCCTATTGTATTCGGTGTTGCAATTACTTTATATTGTGATCTAATCCTCACCATAGTTTTTCCCTTACTGGATTTTCCTTGTAAATCTAGTGTTCTCATGTGTTTGGATGTGTTTGCATTACTGTTTCTCATGTTTAAATTCTGCTAATGCATGATAAGGCTTTAATGGTTGTTAATGGTTTAAGGACTAATACAGATCTAAATGTTAATGAGGATTTTGATGTTTTAATGTACAAATGATTCACCCCCTCTCAGTTGTCTTGTGCATTCAACAAATTTCTGCAACTATTATGAACTAATAAATCAATAACAATGCCAACAACATTGTGTTGAAATCAATACGAACAACTCCAAGATTCCAACAACTCCAATGCTAGGGGTTAACATCATCAACACTAGTAGAATTCCAACACTCTCTTCATACAAGGGGTTGACATCAATGACAACACCCAAACAACTCACAAACAAATCAAGCTTCCAAAAATCTCCCCCTTTGTCATCGATGGAAATGTCATCTTTCTGAAAAACTATCAATAAAAAAAGCAACCAATAGCAACTCTGCAATAGGTAGTACTCCCCCTAACTAGGGCATCTCTCACTCTTCATTTTCTCATTCTCTTGCTCTTGAACACTCTCTCCCCCTATGGTCTTTAGACCATATTTTCTTCTGCACTATGTTTTTTCAACTAACTCTCTCCCCCTTTGACATCAATGGAAAAGGGCCATAGACTCATCCAACTCTCTTTCATGTATTCAACTCTTTTTCTCTCTCCTTTGACAACACTCGAAGGGAAACATCTACACCTTTCACACATCATCTGCATAGCATTTTTCTTCTTTTTTCCCTTTTGAAATTTGCATACACCCCTTTGACACCACTTGCAACACCAACAAGCAACTACACTCTCTTCTCTAAACTCATTTTTCTGTACTCTCCCCCTTAGGGGCACAAATTATGCTCCATATAACTTCACCAACCAACAATACTGCTACCTACTCCCCCTAAGAGGTAGCCTTCATCAATCTAGAACAAAAGAACAAATTTTGAATTGCTCCATTGGACTGATGCACACTCTTATGCATCTAGTTGAAAGGAGAGGCAATAACCCCTAACTTATGTCAGAGATAGTCAAAAGTGTCTTTAGGAAGATCCTTTGTAGGTTCATACTCCAATTTTTCTTTATTTTCTACAATCTTCTCTATTAGAAAGTGATATTGAATCGAGATATGCTTTGTCCTTGAATACATTACCAGATTCTTTGATAAATTGATAGAACTTGTATTATCACACAAGATAGAAATGGGTTTACTATATTATATTCTAATATCTTTCAATGTTTGCTTCATCCACAACACTTGTGTGCAGCAAGAAGCTATAGAAATATACTCCACCTCTATAGAAGATAAAGATATTGAATTTTTCTTTTTGTTTAGCCAAGAAACCAACCTACTTCTAAGAAAGAAAGCACCTCCACTTGTACTTCTTCTATCATCCACACAACCTACCCAATTTGCATCTATATAGGAACTTAAAGAGAAATTTGTATCCTTTGGATACCATAAACCATAGTTCGGAGTGCCCTGCAAATATTTGAATATCCTCTTTATTGCTACCACATGTGATAATCTAGGATCTTCTTGAAATCTAGCCACAAGACAAACTGCATGCATGATATCTGGTCTAGTAGTAGTTAGATATAGTAGTCCACCAATCATTGATTTGTACTTTCTCTTATTAGTCTTAGGTGATTCATCATTCTTTCTCAACTTGCAACTAGTAACCATAGGAGTACATACCATTTTAGAGCCTTCCAATTCAAACTTCTTCAGCATTTCCTTGACATATTTTTACAATGAAATGAATATTCCTTTTTTTTCTGACTGATTTGTAGCCCAAGGAATAAATTTATCTCCCCAAACATTAACATCTCAAATCCATTATGCATCTCTTTTGAAAACTTCTTGCACATTACCTCATTTCCTCCAAAGATTATATCATCAACATACACAACCACAATCAAGATCTGATCCTTCTCAACTTTAAAGTAAAGATTGTTATCTATGGTACCTTTATTGAATCCCTACTGCAATAGGTACCTATCCAATATTGCATACCAATCTCTTGGAGATTGCTTGAGTCTATACAATACCTTCTTCAATTTTTAAACCATATTAGGATTATTTTATAACTAAAATCCTTTTGGATGTTCAATGTGTACCTCTTCTTCAAAGTCATCATTCAAGAATGTAGACTTCACATCCATTTGATAAACCTTGAATTTCTTATGTGCTGCAAGGGCCAAAAACATCCCAATGGCCTCCATTATTTCCACCGGAGCAAATGTCTCCTCAAAATCTATTCCTTCCTCTTGTGAGTATCCCTTACACACAAGTATAGCCTTATTTTTTATAACTTCTCCATTCTCATTTAGTTTGATTCAGAATACCCATCTAGTTCCTATTACATTCTTGTTTGTTGGTCTTCAAACTAATTCCCAAGCTTGTTTCTTCTCAATTTACATCAATTATTCTTCCAAAGCTTTGTTCCAATTCTCATCCGTACATGCCTCAATCACTATCTTAGGTTCTACTTTGGAAAGTAGACACAAGTTTACCTATTTTTTTGTCATAGCAGCTTTTTTGTCAACACACCTCTACTCTTATAACCAATGATATGATATTTAGAATGATTCTTCTACACATACTTAGGAGTCTTAGGAATCATTTTCAGAGCATCTTCCTCTTCAACCTACACCTCCTTTTCATTATCTTCTTCTTTTCCTTCTCTTCAAGAAGACTGGTCAAATTCATTTCCTTCTATTAGTACTAATATTTTATGTGGTTTTTCATCTACTTTGACACTATCACTTTCAACTATCTTCTTTAGCCTCTTGTTGTAGCACCAGTAAGCCTTGCTTCTTGTAGAATATCCAAGAAAGATTCCTTTATCTTACCTTGCATCAAAATTTCCCAAGCTTTCATCTCTTCTGATATAACATTTGCTTCCAAACACTCTAAAATATTTGATATTAGGAGTTCTTCCATACCATAGTTCATATGGAGTTTTGCACATATCTTAGTAGATGTATCATCACCAAACTTAACAAGACCACCTTCAACCTTCTCAAGTTTAACAAACTTATTCTTATCACATATCATATCATTTGAGCATCCATTTTCAATTATCTAGTGATTTTTTTCCTCTCTAGCTTGAAAGGAAATCACTATAGTCCCTTTGATGTTTTGACCTATTTTTGGGACAATTTCCTTCATACATCTTTCAAGGTTAGTAGAATTAGTTCTAACATTCAAATCCATGAACAAGAATTCATCATTTTCATCGTCTAGGTAGTCAGATTCATCATCAGATATGCTAGCATCTTCTTTAACATAATAACTTCTCTTGATAGATTTACCTTTATTATCCTTATATTTTTCATTTGAAACTTTTGCTAGAAATCTTGAAGCATAATGGCCTATCTTTACACAGTTAAAACATTCGAAAGATAACTTACCTTTGTATTTTCCAATTCCCTTTTAAAATATCCTAGAAAAAATTGTTTCTATCTCATCAAGATCATCTAGATCTAATCCATAATCCTTTTCTTTTTTGCTAGCTTTAAAAGCATTCTTTTTTCTTGAATCATTTTTACCAAACTCTCTCAAGTCAAAAGTAGTTAAAGCACCAAACAACTGATCTCTAGAATAGTTATCTAAATCTTGAGATTCCTCAATAGTAGAAACTTTTGGACTATAAGATTTAGGAAGAATTCTTAATACCTTCTTTACCACCTCATCTTCTTCCAATTTTCCACCAAGGCCATTGATTTAATTGACAACTTCATCCACTCTATGCATGTATCTTGCAATATCTTCATCTTCCAACATCCTTAGGGTTTCAAACATAGTCTTTAAATTTTGCATCTTTGCTTGCTTGACCTTATCATCTCCTTCATAGATACTCTCCAACTTCTTCTAGATTTATTTACCATATTTGTAGCCCATAACCTTCACAAGTTCTAAATCAGAAAGACCACTCAAAATAGAATTCCTTTCTTTTCCATTATTCTCATATGCCTTGATCTCATCACCAGTTGTCGGACCATTAGTAGGCATGGTATATCCATCTTTAATTGACTTCCAAACTCCAAACTCTAGGGAAACAAGGAAACCTTCTATCCTATTTTTCCAATATGCATAATTCATGCCATAAAACAAGTGAGCATCCTTCTTGTGCACCATCTATATCTACGTCAATTGGTTAAGCTTATTTTAAGGAACCTTGCAATATACCAATTGTTATATGTATACGAAAACTAAGAGGGGGGTGAATTGTTTGTACATTAAAACATCAAAACCCTCATTAACATTCAAATCTTTATTATCCCTTAAACCCTTAATCAGATTTAGCATGAAAGTAAACAAGTGAAAAAATAACACATAAAAATGTCATACACAATAGAACACCATATTTACATGGAAAACCCTAGAAGGGAAAAACCATGGTGAGGATTAGCTCACAATATAAAGTAATAGTAACTCTAAATATAATAGGCTCACTACTAGAGGGATCACTTCCCAAAAGAAAGAAGGGCTCAGTGAAGGATTAGAAAGAAGAAAGAAAGGAACTATTACAAAGAGAAATCCATCTCAAAGCAATGGGGAGATCCACCACAACAACTTGGAACCATCCACAATCTTTGGCTCACTGCTTTCAATAACTTTAGATACAATACAAATATAGACCATTTTTTCTCATTGCTTCGAAGTCATAGGCATTAAGCTCACACTTAGATGACCACACTTAATCAAATTTTCATCTTTCAAACACCTTCTATAGATCCTCACTCATCTCCAATGATTTACCTTGCTTATATACCATCCACAACCTTGAAAACATTCTCCAAGGTTGACTATGTACCTCAAATGCATAATTACAAAATAGATCAGCACCAAACACCTCCATGCTGGAAAGAAGTAAAGGACAAACACACCATGGGTTAAATAGGACTAAAATATACACTATCAGGCTTTGCAAAGCTTCCACAAACAACAAACCACTTCCACAATTAGTGCTAACACACCAGGTCGTCCAAACCTATATTAATACCCTTAATAATTAAGTTCAAGCTTAGCCAAGTCCAAAGATAACTTCATGGACCACATAAAAATACTCTTAAATATCTATAAAACATATCAAAATATTCAAAAATGAATTTATTTTATAGGAAATGCAAGGAAACTTAAAATAAAATGAATTGACAGGATCCATCCATCACCAAGGAATGAGTTTACATGATCATTTAATAGTTGGGAAAACATTTAATATTCATCATCTGTCTCCAACTAAATTTAGTTACACATTTTCCCTAGCATCTATATAAAAGATACAACCAAGGTTCAAACCTCACGTGGTCTCTCTCTACCATGTCAACAATGGAGATTTCTTACCTTGGTGTTAACGCATCAAAAAGTTATAGGGGAGACCCTTTAGTGAAATGGTGGGGCTTCTTTCCTATAGTTCCAACAACCAAGTTTAAACCTTGTGGTTTTGCTCTCTACCATGTCAATAATGGAGATTTCTTACCTTGTTAACACACCAAAAAGTTTTTTTTAGGTTTTCGTTCATGGTCCAACTGAACCCCAATTTATGCAAGGCATTGGCCTAGATTTCTTCTAAGAAAGGATAGTGAAGAAACATGTGAGACACAATTTCCTCCTCCCTTTTCTATAAAATAAACATATTAGGTATTTGAAAACCTCTTCTCCTTGAATTGTCTTGAGTAATAATTCTATTGTGAGAAATAATCCAACAAGATAAATTAATCTTGGGGTTGTGATGATAGTTGTTGATGAACATCAAGAATATATTGTAGTGTCCATTATATGATAGCATACTATAAGTAGACTTAACAGTGAACTTCCCTAATGGGCCGCAACCTTCCCACTCTACAACCTTCTCGCTCTTACAAGTTTGAATTTCCTTCAATCATGGAACTTGCTTGTGGGGGGAGGATCCTATCCCCCCGGACCATGCACCTCCACTTCTTATTTTCCCATATTTCCCTTTTGTTCCCATTGTAGAATAGTTTGATGGTGGGATTATTTCCACCCCAAAAATTGATGGTTGGAAAGATGCTCTACTTGGAGTGTATTTGGATGCTAGTGATGCGAGTGTTGTTCCTAAATTTTTTAAGTTAGAGAAGGGAACTTCTACCAAACTACCTGGCTCATTTATTGATTGAATTCTCTCCTCAGTGAACAACTCTCTAGTTGGAAAGTTTTTATCCTTTCAACCTAGCATAGAGATGGCCTGTAGTTGGACGTTTGCTACTTGGAACGTGAAGGGGGGGTGTCCATAAGTGCTATGCTTGGGGTCTCTTTTTGCTTAAGTTCACCTCTACTAAAGATTTCATTATGATACTTTCCCAAGGACCCTGGTTTCATGGTAAATATAGCCTATCTTTGTGTTGCTGGAAGCCAGGTTTTGACCCGATTGCAGATTTGAACAAAAAATCCCCAATTTGGATCCATCTACTAGGCCTTCCACTTAAATTTTAGGATGAAGAGATCTTCAAATGGATTCACAACTTCTTTGGAAAAAAAAAATTCACTAATGGTGTTACAAAAGCTAAATCCAGGTTATTTTTCACTTGTTTTTGTGTCAATATTTATATTAACAAAACTCCTCCTAACTCTATAATCCTTTAATCCAAGTTAGGATGTTGGACTCAGCCAATTCAATATGAAAATGCTATTGTATTTTTTCAAAACTGCAAGAAATTTGGTCACCTTTTTATTGAATGCAAAGCTCCTAACAAGAAAGTCCCTAGATCTAAAGACCCTACCCCACCTTTGAATAAAGGGACCGACTACCCATTTATGGAGGACCTTCTTAATATCTTGAAATCCTCTACTAAATAACCCATTCAAACTTCTTTAGGTTTGGATGTTTCTCCCATTGGCCAATTTTTTTTCAGTGCTCAAACCTCAAATCCCCCTTCCCTTGAGGACAATGAAATCCCTATCCCTAGTCCTTTCTTTAGAGACAAAACTTCCAGGTCTACTGAGTTAGTTGTTGTAAATACCCAAGCCTCTCTGATAGCACCTGTTGTTAAGCTTCCTATATAAAACCATAGACCTACATTTGTTGCTCATTAGTCATTCAAGGGTCTTGTTCTATCTCTGTGGGCTAGCCCTAGTACTGCTCAAATGGATAGTGGCTGCTCAACACCAAAAAAATAAAATTGGGAATAAGAACATTGATGTGGGAGTGGATTCAAAAGCAGGTAGGCCCTCTCAATGTTAAACAAGATAGAAGGAAATAACCAGGGAAATTTGTGAAAGGAAAAATATCTTGGATTCAACCACTAGAAACCATAAATGAAGTTCCTCTCTTGGAATATGAGGCATAAATAGCCCTCAAAAGCAAAACTCTCTCAAGACATGTATTCTTGAGAATAAGATTGATTTAATTTTTATTCAAGAGATTAAAATAAATCTTGAGACTTTTCAATTTGTGGTAAACCATATCTGGCTTTGGGAAAATTTCTTTTTTAGTGAATCGCATGGTACCTTTAAAGGTATTGTGACTATTTGGAATATATTGGTGGCTTCTAGATCCTTCTTGAAATTCTCTATCAACAATCTAGTTATTAAATTTAGTAACTCTTCTTGCTTCTAGAACCTTATCAACTTGTACACTCTTAATATTTGTAATGCTCATAAGACTGTTTGGGAGGATTTAGCTCAAAAAATAATGGCAAATAGAAATGATTTTTGGTTGGTGGCTAGTGACTTTAATACCCCCCTTTTTCCTTTTAAAATATTGGGGGATTAAATAATTATATTGATAGCATGCTTGATCTGGTTGATTTCATCAACACAACTGGCCTAATGGATATTGAGTTGCAGGGATAGCCCTTTACCTGAAAAACTTTAGGAAAGGTAAGAATCATGTTCATGTCAAGCTTGACCACTTTTTGGTCTCTTCTAATTGGCATATGGGGTAAATTTTAAATTTGTTGGATCTACCTTGAACTATCTTTGACCATAATCATCTCCTTCTCTCTTGGGCTAACATTCCTTGTAAGGGACCTATTCCTTTTAGCTATGCAATCATGTGGACCACACGCCTTGACTTTAGAAATTGTATCCTCAATCGGTGGAACACCCTCTTCCAAGGTATGACTATGTATAGAGTCTCCCAAAAGCTAAACCTGATAAAAGAAAAATTCAGGGGATGGAGTAGGTTAACCTTTGGGAATGTTATAAAAAAAAAGGAGATATCTACAAAACTCATTAATTTACAAAACCAAATGACAAAGGGGGATCTCTATATTGTAAGTATGTGAAATTGGAGTTGTCAATGATGTCAACAAGCTTTGGTGTAGACATTGGTGTCAACTATATGAGTAGGATATTATTGCAAGGATGTGTGCAATTGGTATTGAGTTGATGTTGTCTCTGATGATGCTTTGATTAGTTTCATTATGTTGTCATTAGTAAGCTACTAGTGTCAACCTCTAGTGTTGCTTTGATAATATTTTTTCTATGGATGAATGGTTTAGGTTCTATGATGTAGTTGGCTTGGCCATAATGATGAACTACTGAAGATGTTGAGGATGTGTCTCTAGTGCTTAGTTTCCAAGTGCTTTTGAGAAAATTTGAATAAAAGAGAAAACAGTGTGTTGCAATGTGTTATGTGTTGAAGAGTAGCATTCTAGTTTTGCTCCACATTTCTTCCATGTTGAATATTTGCTTGTTTGGTTTTGATATGTTGATCAGAGGTGTTTAGAAGTGTTGCATTCAGAATTTGATGTGTTGGATCGTTGTGCAAAGGAAGGTGTGTTCACTAGTGTATGAACTGTGTATTATAGAGGTGTCTAGGAGAAAAAAAATTGCTCCGCATTTCTCCATAGAGTGGTTTTAGGTCTTGTGGATTTGGAAGGGTGTTGATAGTATTTGTATCTTTCTATAGTTGATTTTTTTCATGGTTTGGTACTTTGGAAGTTAGTTTCTTGAGTTGTAGTGTATGGAAGAGTTGTTTAAGTGTATTGGGTGTGTACATTTTTTAGGTGAAAGTTGTTGCGAAGGAATTTTTTGGTTTCTAAGATGTTTGTAGAATATTCTAGATCATTTTCAAGCATGGTGTGTGGTTTGTGAGTCATCTTTTAGATTTTAGGGAGTGTGTACTTAAATTTTAATGATGTTAACTCAATTTCATCGACCTTGGGTGTTTACACTAATTGTGAAGTTGCTTCGATGTCTATGGAAGCATGGCATGTGGTGTATGAGTGGATTTAGGTCCTAGCTAAGGTGTGTTGTGGTCCACCTTCATTCCTTTCCACCATAAGAATTTTTTGGTACCGATCTAATTTTAATTTTAATGGTTGAGGTGTATAGTTGACCTTGGAGAATGTTTTCAAGGTTGAAGATAGTATAAATATGTGATGAGTTGTTGACTGATGTGAAGATAGAAGTGTGTGATCTGAATTACAAAGTTGTAAGGTGTAAGTTTGTGCAATGCAGTGCAATCTTTCATGTGTTAGATTACTGGATACAGTGAGAAGAATGTTTCTACAATATTCAGTAAGACTATTAAGGTGTTGGTAAAGTTGTGGTGGACTTTTATGTTGCATTGAGATGGATTTATCATTATAACATTCTTCTCTATCTTCTTTTCTATTCTAGTAGTGAGCCTTTGGAAATGAGCTTTTCTATCTTTTGGGAAGTGATCCCTTTATAATCAATGTTGATATTACTTTATATTGTGAGCTAATCCTCATTGTTTTTTTTCCCATCTTGGGTTTTCCATGTAAATATGGTGTTGATTTGGTTCTATTTTTATTATCGACTTTCATGATAAATCATTCTAACAAATTAAGGGTTAATTGATTTTATGTGAATCTAAATTTTTGTGAGGGTTTTGAAGTTTTAAGGTACAATTGATTCACCCCCCCTCTTAGTTGTCTTATGTATTCAACAATTGGTATCAGAGCAAGGTTCCTTGGAAGAAAGCTTAATCGCTTGAGGTAGATCTAGTATGGTTCACAAGAAAGATGTTCCTTTGTTTGATGGATCAAATTATGCATTTTGGAAGACAAGAATGGAAGATTTTCTTATTTCTCTTAGATTTGAAATATGGAAGTTTGTTGAGACTGGATATACTATACCTGCAAATGGTCCAAACACTGATGATGAAATCAAGGCCTATGAAAATAATGGTAAAGAAAGGAATGCTCTCTTAAGTGGTCTTGCTATTTTTGAATTGGTAATAGTTATGAATCTAAAAATTGCTAGAGAAATTTGGGTAAAGTTAGAAATAATTTATGAAGGAGATGATAAGGTCAAGCAAGCTAAGATGTAGAATTTGAAGATCATGTTTGAGACCCTATGAATGTCTAGAGATGAAAACATCACAACATACTTGTAGAAGGTGAATGAAGTTGTCAACGACATCAGAGATCTTGGTGGAGAACTAAAAGAAGAAAAAGTGCTAAAGAAGGTACTCAAAACTCTTCCTAAATCCTATAGTCATAAAGTTTTGTTATTGAGGAATTAGAAAATTTGAACCAATATACCATAGATCAATTGTATGGTTCTTTAATTGCTTTTTAAATGGGAGAATTTTGTACAAGTAATGCAAAAGTTGAGACTTCTTTTAAGGCTGGAAAATCAAAGAAGATTGTGGAATCAAATTAGGAGGATCTTGATGATGTGGAAGCTAACTTTGTGAGAAGAATGAAAAAGGGTACTAGAAAGTACAAAGGTAAGTTGTCTTTCAAATGTTTCAGTTGTGGAAAGATAGGTAATTATGCTCCAAGATATCCAAATAGAGCTTTGAATGACAAAAATAAGAACAAAGGTAAGATGATTAAGAAAAGTTATTATGTTAGAGAAGATGCCAATATATCTGATGATGAATCTTATTATGGGGATGATGAGGATGGTGAATGCTTGTTCATGGATTTAAAAGATAAAACTAATTCTACTAGCTTTGAGAGATGTGTGAAGGAAAGTTCTCTATAAGAAAATGCTAATACTAAAGGCACCTCGATGTCTGATTTTCATGCTAGGTAGGAGAAGTACTACTGGATCATTGACAGTAGATGCTCTAATCATATGACCGATGATAAGAGTAAGTTTTTCAAACTTGAAAAATATGAAGGAGGACTTGTTAGGTTTGGTGATGATACATCTACTAAGATATGTGGAAAAGGTTCAATTAGTTTTGATGGCAAGCATAACATTGATGATGTTCTTTATGTTAAGGGTTTAAGACATAACCTCTTAAGTGTTGGATAAATGTATAGAAAAGGATACAATCCTATGTTTTAGGATGATGGCTATGAAATCAAAAAAGGCTTTAGAACTATGGTTGCTAATGGAAGAATGATAGATGGAAATATTTATTAGCTCAAAGGTGCTAATGGCTATTGTTTCATGACTCAAATCAATGAGATTTTTCTATAGTATAGAAGAATGTGATACACCAATTTTGATAGCCAAGCGAGAATAATTTCCATTCAAGATGTGAGATATCTGCCAAAGATTGCAAAGCCTATCAATGATGTCTATAAGGAATGTGAAGTTGGAAAGCAAGCAAGAAGAAGTTTTAGTCAAAGATAAATCTTCTATCATACACTATTGGAATTGGTGCATACAGATTTTTGTGGTCCTACCAAAGTGGGAAGTTTTCAAGGTGATAGGTATTTCATGCTATTGGTTGATGATTATTCTAGAATGGCATGGGTTACTTTTCTCAAAGAAAATTCAAAATCCCTAGATAAGTTTAAAGCATTCAAAGTTATGGTTGAGAATGAAATGGATATGAAAATCTAGTGCTTGAGGTCTAATAGAGGTGGAGATTTCACCTCCAATTAATTCAATATATTTTGTGAGAATCATGGAATAAAGAGGAATTTATCTACCCCTATGACTCCTTAGTAGAATTGAGTGGTTGAAAGAAAGAATAGGATTGTTCAAGAAGCTACAAGGACAATGATGAAAGAATCAAATCTACTGAAATTCTATTGGAGAGAATAAATTCATATTGTTGTTTACATACTTAACAAAGTACAAGCAAGAGAAAATAATGCAAAGACTCCCTATGAGCTATGGTATGGAAGGATTCCTACTATCAAATACTTTAGAGTGTTTGGTGGCAAATACTATATCAGAAGAGATGAAGAAAACTTAGGAAATTTTGATGTAAGATCTGATGAAGGTATCTTCCTTCGATATTTTACTAGAAGCAAAGCTTACTAGTGCTACAAAAAGAGGCTAAGAAAGATTGTTGAGAGTGAAATTATCAAGGTTGATGAAGACATACAAAAGAATTTAGTGGTAATAGATGGATATGAAAAAAAGGAGTCTTCTTGTAGAGAAGAAGAAAAAGCTAAGGAAAAAGAAGTGTAGATTAAAGTGGAAGATCTCAAAAAGATTCCTAAAACTCCTAACTATGTGTGAAAGAATCATTTTGAAGAACACATCATTGGTGATAAGAGAAAAGGTGTACTGACAAGAGGGAAAGTTGCTAAAGAATAGGTAAATCTATGTTTAATTTTTGAAGTTGAACCTAAAACAATGATTGAAGCATGCAAGGATGATTATTGGATCAAGGAAATGAAAGAATAACTAATGCATATTGAGAAAAATCATACTTGGGAACTTGTCCCAAGACCAGCAAACAAGAATGTGATTGAAACTAAGTGGGTATTCCATAACAAACTAAATGAAAATGGAGAAGTAGTAAGAAACAAGGAAAGGCTTGTGTGTAAAGGATAATCACAAGTAGAAGGAATAGACTTTAAGGAGACATTTTCTCTAGTAGCAAGGATGGAAGCTATCAGGATGTTTTTGGCTTTTGCAGTAGATAAGGATTTCAAAGTATATTAAATGGATGTAAAGTCTACTTTCTTGAATTGAGAATTGGAAGAAGAGGTATACATAGAAAAATTGAAAGGGTTTTGGTTATCATATAAACTAGATATGGTTTGCAGATTGAAGAAGGCATTATATGGGTTGAAGCAAGATCCCAAAGCTTGGTATGCAAGGTTAGACAAGTACTTGTTATAGCAATGATTCAATAAAGGTACAACAAATAGAAATATTTACTACAAATTTGAAAAATATCAAATCTTGATTGTGGTTGTGTATGTTAATGGCATAATTTTTGGAGGTAATGAAGTTATGTGTAAGAAATTTGCAAAAGAGATGCAAGAATAATTTGGAATGTCAATGTTTCAAGAGATGAATTTCTTCCTTGGGCTACAAATCAATCAGAAAAATAAATCTATTTTCATTTCACAATCAAAGTATATCAAGGAAATATTGAAGAAGTTTGGAATGGAAGATTCTAAACTGGTATCTACCCCTATGGTTACTAGTTGCAAGCTGAGCAAGAATTATGAATCTCCTAAGGCTAATCAGAACAAGTATAGATCACTGATTGGAGGAATACTATATCTAACTACTACTAGACTGGATATCATGCACGTAGTTTATCTTGTGGTTGGATTTCAAGAAGATCCTAGAGAGTCACATGTTGCAGCAGTGAAGAGGATATTTAGATACTTGAAGGGTACTCTAAATCATGGCTTGTGGTATCCAAAGGATACTGAATTTTCTTTAAGTTCTTACACAAATGTGGATTGGGTTGGTTGTGTAGATGATAGGAGAAGCATAAGTGATGGTGCATTATTTCTTGGATACAGATTGGTGTCATTGCTAAGCAAGAAACAAGATTCAGTGTCTTTATCTACTGCAAAGGTAGAATATATTGTAGCAACATCTTGATGCACACAAGTTTTGTGGAGAAGGTAAACATTAAGAGATATCAAAGTGGTATATGATGAACCAATTTCTATCTTATGTGATAATAAAAGTGCTATCAATATATCAAAGAATCCAATAATGCATTCAAGGACAAAGCATATCTCAATTCAATCACTTTTTGAGAGAGAAGGTTGTAGAGAATGAAGTGAAGCTTGAATATGCCTACAAAGGATTAGGTTTTTGATATATTCACTAAGGCTCTTCCTAAGGATACTTTTGAGTACCTTCTGGAGAAGTTGGAGGTTATTGCCCCTCCTTCTTTGAACTAGATGCATAAGGATATGCATCAACCCACTGGATCTCAAGATTCATTCTTTGGTCTAGACTAATTTTGGTGGATAACTCTCAAGGAGGAGTAGGTAGTGGCATTATTGGTTGTTGCAGTAAGGATGAGTGAGAGTTATCATTATGTAGTGGTTGTTCATTGATGCAGTATGGTGTGTGTTCCTAAGGGAGAGTATTGAGAGCAGTAAAGGAAAGGAAGTTGTAGAGCAATGGTGAAAAGTATGATTAATGTCAAAGGGGGAGAATGAGTGATGCAAATATTTTATCCTTTCCCATTGATGTCAAAGGGGGAGAGAGTCATGTGAAAAAGACAAGCCACAAAGGGGGAGAGAACAATATGAAAAAGAAAAGTTCCAGTTATCAAAGGGAGAGAGAGAGAGAGAGAGAGTAATGAGCTAGTTGTGTAAGGGGCAGAGAGTAAGAAAAGAGAAGAAGAGTTGGTATGAAGTATTGATTATCAGAGTTTTTGTATTTATTGTTGATGGTTTTTCACATCATGTGTTTTCATCAATGACAGAGGGGGAGATTATTGCAAGTATGTACAATTGGTGTTGTCATTGATGTCAACAAGCTTTGGTGTTTTCATTGGTGTCAACTGTATGAGTAGGAGATTATTGCAAGGATGTGTACAATTGGTATTGATTTGATGTTGTCTCTAATGATGCTTTGATTAGTTGCATTATGTTGTCATTAGTAAGCTATTGGTGTCAACCTCTAGTGTTGCTTTGATAAGCTTCTATCTATGGATGTATGGTTGAGTTGCTATGATGTATTTGGATTGGTGGTAATGAGGAAGTACTAAAGATGTTGAGGATGTGTCTTTGGTGCTTGGTTTCCAAGTGCTTTTGAGAAAATTTGAATAAAAGAGGAAATATTGTGTTACAATGGTGTTCTATATTGAAGAGTAGCATTTTAGTTTTGCTATGCATTTCTTCTATGTTGAATATTTGCTTGTGTGGTTTTGATATGTTGATCAAAGGTGTTCAGAGGTGTTGCATTCAAAATTTTATGTGTTGGATCATTGTGCAAAGGAAAGTGTGTTCACCAATGTGTGAACTATGTATTGCAAATGTGTTTGGGAGAATTTTTTTTGCTCTGCATTTCTCTATAGAGTGGTTTCAGGTCTTATAGATCTGGAAGGGTGCTGATAGTGTTTGTATCTTTCTACACTTGAATTTTTTCATGGTTTGGTGCTTTGAAAGTCAGTTTCTTGAGTTGCAATGTATAGAAGAGTCATTTCAGTGTATTAGGTGTGTACATTCTTCAGGTGAAATTTGTTGCAAAGGAATTTGTTGGCTTTTAGGATGTTTGGGGGATATTCTAGATCATTTTCAAGTGTGGTGTGTGGTCCACGAGTCATCTTTTGGATTTGAGGAAGATAGTACTTAAATGTTGATGGTGTTAACACAATTTCATCTGACCTTGGGTGTTTACACTAATTGTGAAGTTGCTTCGATGTTTGTGGAAGCATGGTGTGGTATGTATGAGTGGATTTAGGTCCTAGCTAAGGTGTGTAAGGTGTAAATTTGTGCAATGCAGAGTGAGATTTCATGTGTTAGATTAATAGATGTGGTGAATAGAAGGTGTCTATAATCTTTAGTAAGACTTTGAAGGTGTTGGTGATGATGTGGTGGAATTTTCTATTGTATTGAGATGGATTTCTCATTGTAACATTCTTCTCTATATTCTTTTATATTCTAGTAGTGAGCCTTTCTTTCTTTTGGGTAGTGATCCCTTCAGCAGTGAGCTCTTTATAATCAGTGTTGATATTAATTTATATTTTGAGCTAATCCTAACCATGGTTTTTCCCATCTTGGGTTTTCCACGTAAATCTAGTGTTTCTTTGTGTATGGTGTTGATTTTTTTATGCTTATGTTATCTACTTTCATGATAAATCCTTCTAACATATTAAGGATTAATTGATTTGATGTGAATTTAAATGTTTGTGATGGTTTTTAAGTTTTAAGGTATAATTGATTCACCCCCCTCTTAGTATTATTTTGCATTCAATGCTCTTTGTTGACTCTCATCTTACTGAAGAATTTCTTCAAAAAGATTGGTATGAAATTCTATAGAGAGGGAATTTTTTGGAAACAAAAATAAAGGGTTCAATGGTCGAAAGAGGAGGATAGGAACTCCACTTTCTTCCAGAAGTTTGTGATAATACATAGGAAAAGGAACACTATCTCTGCCCTCATGAATGAGCATGGTGAAAATATCAATGATGATACCCTGATTGGGAAAATTGTTGGAATGTGATGTTTTTTGTTGTCATTAATGGTTGTCATTGATGTGAACATATCTTGATTGACTAATTTTGATGCTTTGGTGATTCAGATTGAAGAGATCTAGATGTTGTGTTGTGATGATCTATATTTTTCTCATGCTTGTCCTGGTCCCATTCATCTTGCAACATAATGAGACACATTCTTTTGGGTTCAGACCGATCTAGAAATTGGTTAGTGTACCTCGGAACATAATTTGCATTGTAATGTATTTACTCTATTTCTGGATATCATTGTAACATATTGACTTGAGCAAGGAGTTTTTGTGGGGTCCGCATTTCATTCTTCACCGCGGGAATGATTTTATGGCTACCCAATTCAAATTGTGTTTGGCCGACTTAGAAGACTATGAAGACATTGTGTTTGGCCGACCTAGGAGATTGTGACGGCATGGAATGGTATAAGTAAGAGTTGATCTTGATTGATGAAAGCAAGCATGATGAATGTAAATCTAAAAATCTAGACATTGTGAAGTGTGCAAAAGTACATGACCAAAGGCAGGAAATAGTGAGATTTTATCTGAAGTCATTGTTGGTGACAGTTATTTCAGTGGTGGATTTCCTTCCATCATTCTTCTGGCAATGAGCCTTTTTTTGTTGGCAGTGATCCTTTTTCTATTGGAAATGATCCTTTCCCTTTTTGAAGTGAGCCTTTATATCTTTGGTTGTAATAGTTGGGTAGTGAGCCGAACTAGTAGTGAACCTTACTTGCAGTGAGTAATTTGGTAGTGAGCCTTTGTAAAAATCACCTTAATAGGTGTCACCTTAACTAGTGCTTTATAATTGAGAATTATTATTCTTCGTGGTATTTTCCTTCTTGGTTTCAACGTAAGTTCTAGTGTTCATTGTGCTTGGTGTTGTTTTGTGCTTTCATGTTCATTAATATCTGATTGATTTAAGTTTGCTCCAGATTAATTAAAGTCAAGAAAATTGTCTTATAATAACTAATTCACCCCCCTCTCAGTTATCCAGACTGTTCAACAATTGGTATCAGAGCTTTGGTTCCTCAAAGAAGAGCTTAACCACTTGGGGTAGATCTGATGGCGCACAAATTGACAATTCCTGTATTTGATGGATCTGACTATAGTTTCTAGAAAGTACAAATGAGAGGTTACCTGATCTCTCTAGGCTACAAGACTTGGAAAAACCAAGGTATGTATAGAAAAACCACTCAAAAAACTAGATCATTGGAGATAAGAATAAGGCAATCACCAAGAGAAGTAAAGCAACTCAAGAGCAAGTATTATTGTGTCTACTCTCAGAAACTGGGCCAAATACTATAGAAGAAGCATGCAATGATCAGAATTGGGTGAAGGAAATGAAGGAAGAGCTTGATCAGATAGAGAAAATTAGACTTGGGAACTTGTGCCCAGACTGGCAAACAAAAATGTAATTGGAACAAAGTGGATATTCTAGAACAAGTTGGATGTAAACAGAAAGGTACTAAGAAACAAGGCAAGATTGGTTTGCAAAGGTTACACTCAGATTGAAGTATTGATTTTGAAGAAACATATGCACCTATTGCACAGATGGAAGTGATCTAAATATTCTTGGCCTTTACAGCTTTTAAGGATTTCAAAGTCTATCAAATGGATGTAAAATCTACATTCTTGAATGGAAAACTGAAGGAAGAAGTTTACATTGAGAAACTAGAAGGATTTAAGTCCAGAAGTGACCTAGATGTTGTTTGCAAGTTGAAGAAAGCTCTATATGGATTGAAGCGGGCACCCAAAGCCTAGTATGGTAGATTAGACAAGTACTTGATTGGTCAAAAGGGATCTGTTGACAATAATTTGTATTACAAAACTCACTTAGATCAAATTTTGATTGTTGTGGTTTATGTTGATGACATAATTTTTAGAGGAAATGATGATATGTGCAGAAGGAATTCGAAATGTCCATGATTTATGAGTTAAATTTCTTCCTTGGAGTACAACTAAATCAGACCAGCAAAGGAATTTTCATTTCTCAATCCAAGTATACCAAAGAATTATTGAAGAAGTTTGGATTGGAGAATTCTAAAATGGTTTGTACACCTATTGTTACCACATGCAAGTTGACAAAAGAAGATGATTCACCTAAAGTTGATGCAAGTATGTACATGTCAATGATTGGAGGATTGTTATATTTGACTACTACCAGACCAAACATTATGTATGTTATTTGTTTAGCAGCTAGATTTCAACAAGAACCAAAAGAATCACATGTTGCAGTAAAAAGGATTTTTAGATATTTGAAGGGTACAGAAGATATGGGGTTATGGTATCCAAAGGATTCAGACTTCACTTTGATAGCTTATACTAATGTTGATTGGGTCGAATGTGTTGATAACAGGTAGAGCACAAGTGGTGGAGCTTATTTCCTTGGTTCCCGGTTGGTTGCTTGGTCAAGTAAGAAACAAGATTATATATCTTTATCTACTACTGAAGTTGAATACATTGTAGCATCCTCTTATTGCACTCAGATACTGTGGATGAAACAAATGCTAAAGGACATTGGCATATCATTTGATGAACCAATCTTAATTATGGGTGATAATACTAGTGCAATAAACATTTCCAAGAAACTAGTACAACACTCCATAATGAAACATATATCCATTAGATGTCATTTCTTGAGGGAGAAGGTGTTGGAAAATGAGGTCAAACTTGAATATGTACCTACAAAAGAGCATATTGCAGATATTTTAATAAAACCATTGAGCAAATATACCTTTGAGTATCTCTGGTAGAAGTTATGGGTTTTTCCCCCTCCTAATCTACAATAATATGCACCAAGGTGTGCATTGGTCCAAAATATTACATGCTCACTCTTATCTAGATCAATGTTGGGAGGATTCCCCATAGGGTGAGCGGAGTAAGTTTTTTAGGGGCGGTTTTTTCCCTTTGTCCTTGATGTCAAAGGGGGAGAAGAAAAGAAGAAAATAATATGTTTATATTTGATTTGTTTGGTTTGTTGTTGATGGATGTTGTCATAAATGACAAAGAGGGAGATTGTTGGAATGTGATGTTGTTTGTTTTCATTAATGGTTGTCATTGATGTCAACATATCTTAGTTGATAAATTTTTATGCTTTGGTGATCTGGATTGGCAAACTCTAGATGTTGTGTTGTGATGATCTATCTTTTGGTCATGCTTGTCCTGGTCCCATTCATCTTACAACATAATGAGACACATTATTTTGGGTTCGGACTAATCTAGAAATTGGTTAGTGTACCCCAGAACATTATTTGCATTGTAATGTGTTTACTCTATTTCCAAATATCATTGTAACATGTTGACTTGAGCAAGGAATTTTTATGTGGTCCACGTTTCATTCCTCTTAAACATGAGAATGATTTTGTGGCTACCTAATTCAAATTGTATTTGGCCAACTTAGAAGACTATGAAGACATTATGTCTAGCTGACCTAGGAGATTGTGACGACATGGAATGGTATAAGAGTTGATTTTTTTTTATGAAAGAAAGCATGATGAATGCAAATCTAAAAATATAGACACTGTGAAGTGTGCAAAAGTACATGACCAAAGGTAGCAAATAGTGAAATTATATCTGAAGTTATTGTTGGTGATAGTTATTTCAACGGTGGATTTCCTTCCATCATTCTTTTGGCAGTGAGCCTTTTTCTGTTGGCAATGAGCCTTTTTCTGTTAGCAGTGAGCCTTTTTCTATTGGCAATGAGCCTTTCTCTTTTAGCAGTGAGCCTTTATATCTTTGGTTGTAATAACCGAGCAGTGAACCCAACCTACAGTGAGCCTTACCTGCAGTGAGCAATTTGGCAGTGAGCCTTTGTAAAAATCACCTTAACCAATGCTTTATAATTGAGAATTATTATTCTTCGTTGCTTTTCCCTTCTTGGGTTTCCACGTAAATTATGGTGTTCATTGTGCTTGGTGTTGTTTTTTGCTTTGATTTTCATTAATATCTTATTGATTTAAGTTTTCTTCAAATTAATTAAAGTCAAGAAAATTGTCTTATAGTAACTAATTCACCCCCCCCTCTCAGTTATCCAGACTATTCAACAAAAATGGCCTCGGACCATTCTATAGAGACTTCTCTAATAAGTCCCCTCCTTGTGACAATGAGCTTTTGGATCAGTTGTTAAACCACTTACCAACTACATTGTCTCCCAGAGACAATGCACACATATGGCACTAATTTTTAAAGAGGAAGTTAGGTTTGCTACCTTTTCTATGGGAGCTTATAAAGCCCTAGGTCTTGATGGATTCAATTTGGAATTCTTTCAAGAATGTTGGGACATTGTGGGTCTTGAAATTGTTAGGGCGACCAAGGATTTCTTTCACACTGGTAAAATCCTTAAAAAACTCAATAACTCTTATATTTCTCTTATCCCAGAACTTCAGGATCCTACTGGTATTGTATATTTCAGACTTATTAGTTTATGTATATGGTGTATAAGATATCCTCCAAATTTTTGGTTAATAGGATTAAACCCCTATTGAGAAATTTGATTAATTTCAACCAAAATGGGTTTGTCTCGAGGCGTCAAATTCTTGATGTGGCCATCTCAACCCACAAGATTATGCATTCTATGGCAAGAATCCTCCTAGGTATGACTCTTAAACTTGACATATCAAAGGCTTATAATAGGGTGGACTAGAATTTCATGTTTAAAGTTTTGAGAAAGGTGGGATTCCATGAGAAAGTTATCAACATTATTAGGGAATGTGTTACTATGGTGAAGCACTCTGTGTTGGTAAATGGTATTCCAAGGGGTTTCTTTGGGACCAATAGGGGCATCCATCAAGAGGACCCACTATCCCCTTACTTGTTCATCTTGGTTGCTGAAGTTTTAGGGAGAAACATCCTAAATATTCTTGAGAATGGTGAAATAAGAGGAATTTGGGCAACTTCTTCTCTCCCTCCTTCTCTTTAGCAATTTGTGGATGACACCATCCTTTTTGGTGCTACCTCTATGGTTGAGACTAGATGCTGGAAAACTGTTTGTCTAACTATGTTGTAGCCTTAGGATAATGTATTAATTATGATAAAAGAAAGATATACTTTTTCAACTCCAATGAGGTTCTAAGGAGGAAAATACAAGACATATTAGGTTTTTAGTATGTTGACCTTCCAAGAATTTATCTAGGTCTCCCCCTTATTTTTAAAGAGGTTTCCCCCTCTTTTTGGAACTCTATTTTGGAGTGTAAGCCAAAAAGGCTGGCGAGTTGGAAAGGAAAGATTATTATAAATGTTGGTAAGATGTAACTTCGTGTTGCCTCCCTTTGGGGAATCCCAATATACTTCCTAACTCTTTTTAAAATCCTATTCTATATTGTGGATAAGTTGGAAAAAATTCAGAGGAATTTCTTATGGTCAGGTAAGGAGGAAAAGAAAAAAATGGCTTTAGTTGGCTAGGATAAAGTTTTCCTCCCAAAAGTGCATGGTGGTCTAGGCATTAGGAAAATCACCCACTTAAATAAGTCTTTGATGGAAAAGGTAGGTTGGGACCTTATTCAAAAAAATAAGGATTGGTGCAAAATTTTAAGTGTAAATATCTTAGTCACTCAAAATTCCATAGTATGCTTTCTAAAACGATTTTTGTTGTAGGCTCTAAGATTTGGATTAATATCCTTAAAACTTATATTTTGATCTTGTTGGACCTTAAATAGATGGGGAATGGTAGTCTTATCTATTTTTGGGAGGACTGTTGGTTTTTTTACCAATCCCTCAATGACCACCCTTCCTTTAAAAACCTTAAAATCCCTACTATAAGCACCTTTGGCCCTCTCATTTTTTATTACCTTTTGCATGAAAATTCTTGGAAACGTATTCAAACTTGTTGCCAAGACCAATAGCATCTTCACCAAAGCACTTTACTCCTCCAAAATAACTTTTTCAAGATCAGATTCCACATCTTTCCTAGGGAGGACCACTTATTTTGGGCCAAAAGTCCTAAAGGAAACTTTTTTTGTCAAGTTATCTTATAATCTAATATTAAAGAAGGAAAAATGTGTTTCATAGATGAAGGTATGGAACAACAAGATCCTTCCTAAAATCATTTTTTCTGGTGGAAAAATATGCACAATAGAATCCTAACCCAAGACAATCTCATCAAGTGTGGTTTCCAATTACCCAATAGATGTATCCTATGCAATATGGATGAAGAAACTATCCTTCACATCCTCATACATTATCCTTTTGATTAGGAAACTTGGGGATTTGTGTTGCATAAGCTTCAAATTTGTTGGCACATGAAAGGATATTCAGGTGACCTCATGGAGGAATGGGTTAGTCCTTTCCCTCACCCCCTTATCAAATAATTATGGAAGCAGATACCTCCACACCTCTGTTGGAGCCTCTGGAAGGAAAGAAACAACTAGATCTTTAGAGATCTAAAAAGGAGCCCTGAGGAGGTTTGTTCAACTTTTTGTAAACTACTTTTGGAGAATATTTTGGTTTGACATTAGGTTTATCCTGATTCCCCTCCTCTCCCTTTGGAATCCAAAATTTCTACTCAATGGGGGTTGCCTAATTCATTTTGTAATGTTGACATTATAAATAATATGGTAAGACTTCACACTAAATGGACTCCTCCCCAATTTGGCTAGTACAAACTTAATTTTGATGGAGCTGCAAGTGGCAACCCTGGCATGGCTAGTGGGAGTGCTATGTTGAGAACTCCCACATGGGTTGTTGTGGTAGGTTATGTTGGAGGCCTTGGTGCTAACATGAATAATTGGTTGAAAATCATGGCCCTTTTGTGGGGCCTTATAATTTCTCTTGCTATTAGTGCCAAGAATCTCCTCATTGAGGGGGACTCTAAATTGATCGTTGATGCAATGAAAGGTAATACTCAATCAGGTTGGGTGCTAGAAGATACTATAAAAGATATCCAAAATCCTTCTTGGATTGGAAAATTTTGAGATCAAACATGTTTATCATGAGGACAACTAAGTTATTGATGCTATGGCACATCTAGGGATGGATCAAAAGTCTCTACAATGCTGGCACAATTTTTCCAATCACTCAAATTATGTTAGAAAACTCCTTACTTCAGAGTGAAAATATGTTGCCTCTGCTAATGACAGTTAATGGTGTAAAGGACTGCAACCCTAACCCCAGGATTATGCCTTTGGTGGAGGTTTATATTCTGAAAAGGAAAAATTTAATTTTTTTCTCGTTAGATTTTAAAAATCAGAATACTTTGTCTTTATTTTGCTACATGTTGATGTGGATGTTGACTCTACCGAAGGATACAGGACCATGTTCTAAATGGGTCCAAAAATTTGTGTGGTGGTCCACACTACTGGAGTGGCTCCTCCACATTTGGCTTAATCATATAAAGGTAGCATCATCTTGCCACATTTATGGCAATTATGAAAATATACTCATTGGAGGACTAGCAAGGATTTTATGTCCATTCCCCATCCTACCTAGAAATATTTGAGCTTAATTATGATTTTTATCACTGGCATAATTAATTCCCTTCAAATCTCTTCACAATTTTTTATTTTTTTGGCTTTTTTCCATTCCACGAGATATTTATATGATGTCCATAGAATTGCAGATTTGAATTTGAAGTCATATCCAATATTTGACAAGACTAGTATGATCATCCTTGCTGGAATCTTCCTTTCCTTTCAAATATCTACACATGGCACAATTTCTTTGGCTTCTCGCCATTCTGTGGGACACTTGTATGGGGTCCACGGAATCGTGGAATTGAAACTGAGGTCTTCTTCCATCTTTGACATGACTAGAACAATCATATTAGTTGGCATCTTCTTTTCCTTTTAAATGTCTACACATCACGTTGTTTCTTGGGATTTTTGTCATTCCACAGGTCATTTATATGAGGTTTGAAAAAGTGTGGAAAAGGATCTGGCATCATGTTCCAACATTGACAAGACTTGTACAATTGCTTGGAAAGCCTTGAATTTAAATTTTTTTGTGATTATGATTATTAGCATAAGGCAAACTTTTATTACTCGTACTACTAACATTGTGAGACACGATTGGCTCTTGATTCAAAGGATGCTTTGTAATAATTATATTTACTCTTAAATGGGTTTATATTTAATTATTACTACTCTCGCATGGTTTTTTATCCTTTATTTTCTGTTGATTACACACATTTCTCAACTCCTTGTATTTTGTGTAATCTCTTGAGAATATTTTCTATATTTTTGCATATACTATTATTCTGCCAAAAAAGGATGGGTGGGGATAAAGTTCATATTGAACCTAGTTCTTGCAATGAGTTCTCGACTAATGCCACTATTTGGCATATTTTCTATGAAGTAGGGGTTGTTTCTTTCCTAGAATGCCTCAAGGGACATGATGATAGTTTTTCCATTCAGTTTGCATGTTCCTAGGACTCAAGGAAAGTAAAATATTGTGGAATTTCCTTTGAGGTTTACTAAGATGTGATTGTATAGGTGATGAGAATGAATACAAAAGGGAAAAATGGAAAAAGGATAGAAAATTGTCAAACAATGACATTTTGGCTCTTTTTTCAAAGAGGGTGAATAGCCCACCAAACTGCAAGGTGGTTTTGATAAGGAAAAATGTCCTTCACCATGGGATAAGGTATGCCTCATACTTATGAAGTATTTTACTCTTGAAGGTAGATAGAAGTTTTGTTATTTTTACTTCTCCCTCCTTAAGCACTTCTGCCATAATGTGTTGATAAGTTTCCCTTTCTACCTGATAACCTCCCTAGAAAGATCCATTAAGGATGTCTTGGAATTAATTCAAAAATGCCTAGATAAATCTCCTATTCCTCTACATAAAAGTCTTATCATGTTCCTCTACCAATTCCATCTTGCTTTATGCCCACCAAAGTAGATTAAATCTATCTTGATTGAGGAAACCCCCTGCTTTCCCTCAATTTGCGACCACTTCAGCCCCTTAGGAGAAAAGGGAAGGTAAAAACAAGAAGCTTTCTAACCCTGATCATACTTCTCCCCCATAAAATTTTATGGGTGAACCCTCTACTCCAAATGATACCCCACTGCCCTCCACCCCTTCTAACCTTATTAGGGATAATCCTTCACCTATGACTCCTTCCTTTCACCAGTCTGAAGTAGCTCAAGGTCTTTGTGACCTTAAAAATCATCCCCCTTCTCTAAGCAGGTGGAGTTTCAGAAACCCCCCCATCAAAAAGCAAAAAAAATCACCAAAAATAGTCTTGGTTAAGGAGAAAATTATTGTTATTGTCAATGTTGAAGAGTACAAGGATAAGGAGGTGATTAGCGGCTCTCATCTGAGAAAATTCAACCATTTGGTAGGTTTTTTAAAGTCTTTTTGGAAGGAGGTGGTTGAGGATGTTATTAAGTAAGTGAATCTCTCAACCGATGAGGAGGAGAAATGATATGATTCTAAAGGTCTTGAGAACACTATTGAGAGCCAGCCTAAGTACACAATTAGCATGGACAATGCTAGTGTGGACCCTCTGATGAGATTCACAGTTGCCCTCAGTGTGTTGCAACAGTGGGAGATCTTGTTGAGCTCGAAATGAAGGTGTTGGATATTGAGAAAAAGATGGTCAACCTTTCCAAATTCAGCTCCAAGGTTATGCACAAATCAACAACTAGCCTCTACTTACTATGAGACAAAGAATTAGAGAAGGCAGGTGTAATGATAACAGTCACAAGGAACTTTTCAAGTTCCTCACTAATTATTTGGGTTAGCTATTTGGTTAATTTGTTTGTTTGGTGTCTCATGTTAGTTGTTTTTGTTTGTTTTTGATGTTTTATTGAAGCATTGTTATTGTGTTGCTTATTGTCTTTAGACTTGGTTTTCAACCTCTAGGATTTTTGTAATTGGGACAACACCCTATTTTTTGTTGCTTTATCTATAAAAAACATCTATATAAATGACACCTTTAAAGTTTGATTTTTCAAAAAACTTTGCATAGTTGGAGCTGAAAAATATCTACCACAATCCTCCATGTAGGATGAATAAGAAAAAATAGTTAATTTTTAACTTAGGCACATTTCCAAAGAATAATGTCTTAAGCATGGACCTCTTTTGTCTAAAAATATGCTACAAAACTAGTCATTTCAATTTGACTCAATATCTTCAATAGACACTATCCCTTTCTTGGCGTAAATCATAAAGGTCTCCAACACAGGAGTGGAATATTCTAATCATAAAGGTCTCCAACATAGGAGTGGAAAATTCTAATTGAGGGCCCTTAGTCACATTTATTCTATAATATTATGTATCATGATCCTTAAAGAAAAAATATTATAGGAAGCTTTTCTTGCATGAGTGTCATCCTAGAAACTTTTAATCTTCTCTAAAATTGAATTTGCAACATGTAGATTATCTTGAAAAAAGGTTCCATTTGATGAATTCCCATATAATAAAACTTTCTATTTTTACTTAAGAAGGCCAACATTAGAAGGAAGACTCTTGTCACTTGATTTCCCAATCAATGCTTGTAGAAAATTTACACAATTATTTAAAATATCAAAAAAATGAGCTTTCATTTGTTCTACTTCATGCTTAGTTTTATCCACAACTTCCCCTCTGTATTTGATAGCTTTCGTCTAATATATTGGCTCTACCATAGTTTGGTAAAAAAAAACTCAATTATTAAAATCTCCATCAAAACTTTACACATTGTTTCAATTTTATGAGATAATTGGGGGTGAATCTTGTCATAAATCTTATCGTAATCTTTACATTTAGCCAAAAGTTCATCCATAAATTTCATCAAAATGGAAAAATTCTTTTGCACCTACATGGCTTCATCAATTTCCTTCCATCCTTGATCATAGATTTTATCAAGCCAAGATTGAGTGGTTGAGCTATTCATTTCATTTTCTTCATTTGATCTACATCTTCAACAAAATTATGGAAGGGATGACAACTCATTCATGTCTTTGAGCAAGGCCCATAATGTGCTTGATATAAGCTTGAATTTTAGAAACTTGTTCCTCTAGCTGAGATTTTTTGGCTTCATATTTATTTATTCTCTATATAATGGTGTTCACAGAGCCATGCAACTCCTCAATCTCTTGGATCATTTTCATGGGACCCAAATTAATTGTAGAAATATTAAAATCTTCTAATCTTGAATCTCTATTATCTTTGTCTACTCTGGGTGTAGCAATATGCATTACCCTAGACCTTGAAGTATCCTATGACATATGAGATAAAACTCTTGCATTCTTATTTCTCTTCAATTGCTCAATTTTTCTCAAGAAGTTGGCCAAGTCCAAAGATGGAACCTCAATCACAAGTTGTTTTTCCTTTAACTGGGTATGTAGCCATTTGGAACCTGAAGATTCCTCTTTTACTTATGGTTGTTTTCAAGGAGGAGAGAGAGGATTCTCTTGATACTCATTACCTTTATTCACTTCTTCTTCACTCTAACCCAAGGCCTCATGTTGTAGATCAAAAACATTGGCATCTTGACCAATTATTCCTTCAGTAACAATATGGCCCTCTGGTATATGGGGAGAAGAAGGAATACTCATCTAAAACTTCTCTTGGGTTTTCAATTATCCATACACTTAAGTAATCCCTTATAGAAGTGGTGGTTCTATATTTTCACTGGATGGAAACTTCTCCAAAGTAATAATTCCTTGTGATAAGGCTTCATTAATCTTTGAAAGCATATTCACTATAACCTCCTTAGAAATTTTTTGAGTGATCTAGGACATAAAATAAGATATAAGGGTGAATGATGTGGAGAATGGAAGAGATGATATGGTATGGGGAATGGTGGATATAGTGGAAATGATAGTGGGAGGCATAACTTGCTAAAAAAGTATGGATGAAAGGATGGGAGAGATAAAAGTGTAATTGAGGAAGTTGGGAGTCAAGTGGTAGGGATGGAAACCTCAATATTTGATGTTGTGGTTATTTTAGTAGAAGCAATATCCTGACCAATAGAAGCAATCTCTTTTGTAGGTAGAGGTTGGAGGGAGGTGAAGAAGGGATATAATCATGAGTTTGAGAAGTAGTAGACAAAGGAGGGACTATATCTTGGGGTGAAGAGTGAGTGATTGGAGGTTCTTTTGTGTTTGATGTTTCCTTCCTACTCTTCTTATCCTTCTTAGGAAATTATTTTCATATCCCTTCGTTTGATCACTTTTTATTTAAAAAACCCTAGTGTGACTAATGGGCTATCTTTGAGTTCTTTTATCCTTTTTCCTTTATCATTTCTCTTTTTTTGTGAGATGAGGTTGATTATCCTTCAACATGTTCCTTATCATCATCTTTGAAAGATTCAAAACCATATTCTTCCATCGAATCATATGCTAATTGAATATTCTAATCCATTAGTTCAAAATCTTGTATTTCAACCCATCTTTTGATATACCAGAGCACTAACTTCATTATTTCATCAAGATTGGTTGATTTTTCATTGAACCAATTTGGAAGGGGAATTGGCTTATCAAACACAACCCTATACCATTATTATTGTACCACATCTCCATCATCCAAAAAATTAGCCCAAAAATATTCAATTTTCTCTTAACGTCTACATTGCCTTCCTATATTTTTTCTTAATTTATTAAATGGATCAAAAAAAATTCTATCATTGTGAAACATCAAATTTTAAGACTACACCTCTACATCTGAACCTTCTACAGATTGGGAAGAAGGATGTAAGTGAATAATCCTTTTCCTACAATGAGAGGATATGGAATAATAGCTTAGTGCAAGTCTTTCAAAAACTTATTTGAGTGACACAACTATCTTGTCACGTCAATAACATAATCTATCAGTGGGATACTTAGGAATCCTATATGGTGTTTTAGGGAAGCCCTTTATTCTCAAACAACTAAAGTTGTAAAACTGAATATACCAGTAGCCAAAGCTATTTACTAATTGCATTACTTGAGTGGAAAACCTTTTACTCAAATATCCCTGCAACGTTCTTGTGATATACATAGTGAAAGCATCATTCACTCTCCAATAATGTGAGAGAATTTTGTAGTTGTGTTTGTGGATACATTCATATACTTTCAATTTTATTGAGGAATTACCAACACTACCCACACAAGTTAACCCCTAGTATCTAAATTTTCTTGTAAGCGTGTACGCTACATATGATGTCATGTGGAAAATTCTAGTATCCTTCAACATCATGAACTAATTATGGATGTTGTCACTGATGATTTTTCCCAGTGGATCTTCTTATCACCACTCATTACTTAAACAAAATAGAAAATCCAGTCTTCAAAGATAGCAGTTGTTCCTAAACCCATAAATCTGCTTAGAGAAGTGACCAAATTATTGATCTCTTTAATGAAATCACTTTTGTATAAATTATTTGGGATCTTAGCTACTAATGCCTTTGAATTTTTCATCCAATGTTCACTTATAATTTTTAGACATTTTGTTGGCCCTTGATCATAGAATGTTTTACCATTCTACTTAGTCACATTTGTCATAGTAGGATGAGTAGGGATTCCAAATGCTTCAGTGATGACCACAATAGATAAATATACTATAACTCTTCCATCAAAATCAATGATCTTCTTATAAACAACAAAATAATATTCTCTACATTTTATGATCAACTTTGGGTGCTAGACTAGTGTAGGGAATCTAAGATATTATGCAATCCCATTATTAACTAGCTTCTTAACCTTGGGGGAAGGGTTGTTTCCAAACATTCACTCTCTGAAGTGTTCAATACCTACATATCCCAAGTCAATATCTCCTATGAAGTTCCAATTTTAAGTAAGCTTTGATACAAGGGAAACTCCCTTAAATTTATACTTCATTTTGTTAATCCTCGACATTTAAATTTGTATGTAAAAATTAACAAATAACCTATAAACCATTATCTATATAGATAAACATCTTAAATAAGATATTGATAACCACCAAATACTACAAGATCACAACTTTCATTAGAAAAAATCATATCTCAATTTAAATCTATACAAGCTAAATCCCATAAGCAAATATTCAATTACCATGATTTCACAAACTTTAAGAAATTTGAATTTATAAATGCTTAATCAAAATGATCACTTTATATTCCCACTAATTCATTATTTAATTTTAAGGGTTATGTGCATTTGCAAGATTTTAAGTCATTATGGAACCTCAATAGTGCCAGGGATGTGGGAAATAATGTTTATCGGCCTTTAAAACTAGGCCTCCACCTTAAAAGAAAACACATTTTCCCCCATTTTGACTCGGTGCTAGATTTCAAGGGTTATGGGTATTGCATGAAAATGGGATAAGTCAAGACATGCATAAATTTTGGGTGGCATGGGATATGATCTAAAGCCAGTCATATTTCTGCAATATAAGTTTTTGTGGAGGTTTCACAAGTTTAAGTGGTTTTGTGAAAATTGGTGGGAATAATGGACAATGTGGAACTTTGAAGGGGACTTGGATGTATTCCAATGGTCATCGAATATCCGCAATAAAAATTATATGGAATCATGTGTGGTTTTAAAAGAAGTAAAAGGTCATTGTGTGCTACGCCCTTAATATTAGTGTACATCGGGTTATGAATAGTCGGCTTGTGGCTATCTTAACTCTCTATTAAGTAATATTATCATTATTATATTGTTATTTAGTTGTTTAGGTTGGCCTAAGACTTACATAGGTGTGTCTAAGTTTGCCTAGGTGATATCCTAGGCATAAATAGGTATATATACGAGGTTGTGAGTCGTACTTCATCATCGAGTTGTGAAGTGTGTTCTCAGTAGAGATATTTGGAGGTTTTCCCCCTCAAAGTGGCTTGTTATTCTCAGTTATTACCAAGTATTTTCAGCATATTTCATATCATATTCTTCTATTGTGCAAGTTATTTCATAACAAGTGGTATTAGAGCATGATCTTGGCACCGTAGAGGCAAGGTTTTTCTCAATTTTGGAGGCGATTTTGGGAAGAGCATATATTTCAGATTTTGTAAAAAAAAATCTTATTTTTAAAGGGTTTTTGAATAACATATTAAAGAAGCTATAGTCCATATTTCAGAATAATTTGAGCATAATTAAGCGAATTATTGCAAAATTAGGGTTTCTACACAATGTTTTTGGAATCTACATATCTTGCACATCTTGTCAAATTGGAGTCTGATTTTTATTGGGTTTTTGAATACATACTAAATGATATTACAGTAAAAAAATTGGAGGAATTTGAGTATAAATAAGAAAGTTATTGAAAAATTAAATATTTCACAATTATCACTCTCCACGCTGCAAATTTGTTTATTTCTTGGAGATTTTTCTAGGTGAGAGTTATTTTGGCCATAGTAAGTTACAATAAAAATTTCAAAGAATTTAAGTTTCATTTGTGTGATTTATTTCAAAATTAGTGGTTACCATCATGAGAGGGCCCGCAACAAGGGGCAAAAAGAATGTTGTCACTCCGGGGAAGACTTCTGATAAGGATGGGGTAACAATAGAGGATATTACTCCTAATGAGGAAATAAATAAGGTCATGGAATACATTTCCTCAATTAAGATGGATATGTGTGACCTAAGAGGAGATCTATCAGGCATACAAAACATGTTAAGCACCTACATGGCTAAACCAAGAAAGGAGTTCTCAATTGACCAAGGTGAAAATTCTAGGTCAGCTACCATTGACACAAGCTTTAGTACTCCTATGGGATCTAGGAATTTATTTCCAAAGGTGGATATGCGCAAGTTCGATGGCAAGGATCCTCTAACATGGATAAACCAAATGGAGATTTTTTTTTAAGTACACCAAATCCCAAATGGACAAAAGGTCACAATGGCTTTGCACTCATCGAAGGAAAAAGGGGCTCACGATCTCATGGTAAATTTTTACAGAGGAACTCCAAGCACAATATAGCAATAGCGTGACAAAAAACTTCTTCAGCCAGCTGGCTAAGCTTCAATAAATAGGATCAATTAAGGATTATATTCAGCAATTCCAAAATTTATCCTTAAGAGTGGATACAATTATGGAGGAAAACTTGAATGATTTATTCTTGGGTGGTCTCAAGGATCACATTCAACATGAGGTATGCATGTTTAGCCCTAGCTCCATAAATGAGTCTTTTATCTTAGCACGTAGGGTAGAGGAGAAGTATTTGATTCCTAAGAAGCAAGGGGCTAATGTGATAAGAGAGAAAGGATATTCAACACAACCTACTAAGTTGACTCCACAGAAAATTGAGGAGAAAAGAGAAAAATGGTTATGTTTCAATTGTGATAGAAAATATAGTCAAGGACATAAATGCAATGAAAATAAATTGTTCTATATTGAAGGTCCAAGTGAGGAAGAAGAGGAGGAACCCATACTAGAGGATGAAAGGGAGTCAAATGAGGAATCACATGATTCTCAACCAATCATTTCTTGTCATGCACTCTCAGGTTTTAGTGCTCCACAAACTCTCAAGGTGGTGGGGTTCTTAAAGAAGCAGAATGTCACAGTGTTGATCGACTCAGGTAGTGCTCATAATTTCATCAACAAAAAGTTAGTTGCTCGTCTAAATTGTTTTATATATCCAGCTCCAGAGTTTTAGGTTTTAATTGTAGATGGTGGTACAATTAGTTATTTAGGGAAGTTTCATATTATTAAATTATCCATGGGAGATTATCAACTTGATACCCCAATGTATGCGATATCCATGGGTGCAGCAGATATTGTTTTGGGAGTACAATGGTTTACTACATTGGGAACGATTGAGATGAACTTCCAAGAACTATTCATGAGATTTCAATTAGAAGGAAGGCTAGTAGAGCTAAGGGGGTTGAAGGAAAAATCCCCACAAATGGTAAGCTCTCATCAAATGCAAAATTTTCTTAAGAAAGGAGTGGATGGATTTGTGGCCCAGCTATGTTCATTAGAAGTCTCTCAATCTAATGCTCCTACTCATCCAGATTTGCAAGCTATAATTGATCATCACTCGGTTATTCTTGGAGATATGCCTAAAGGAATTCCTCCTAAGAGGGATCATGATCATGCCATACAATTAGTCTAAGGGAGCCAACCACCAAACATTAGGCCTTACAGGTATCCACACATACAAAAGAGTGAGATAGAAAAAATTGTTGAGGAGATGCTAGAGGCAGGAATTATCAGGCATAGCCAAAGTGCTTACTCCTCGCCTATGGTGATGGTACGTAAGAAGGATAATACTTGGCGCATGTTTCCAGATTATAGAGTGCTCAACCTATACACCATTAAAGATAAGTTTCCTATTCTAGTCATTGATGATTTGCTAGATGAATTGAGTGGAGCTATGTATTTTACCAAGTTAGATCTTAGATCTGGATATCACCAAATTTAGATTAAGGAGGAAGATATTTGTAAGATAGCATTTCAGACTCATGAGGGTCATTATGAATTTTTGGTGATGCCATTTGGTCTTACCAATGCACCATCTACATTCCAAAGTTTGATGAATTCCATTTTTAAGAAGTTTTTGAGAAAGTTTGTGTTAGTATTCTTTGATGATATATTGATTTATAGCAAGACTTGGGAAGAACATTTGCAACATGTGGATCAATAATTACAAATACTTGAAGATCATAAACTCTATGCTAAGCCATCCAAGTGTGATTTTGGTCTTACAGAGGTGGAGTATTTGGGACACATAGTTTCACATGAAGGAGTAAAGATGGACCCTAAACAAATTAAGGCTATCATGGAATGGCCTATTCTAAAAACCATTAAGAAACTGAGGGGTTTCTTGGGATTGATAGGGTACTATAGAATATTTTTGAAGAATTATGGTCGTATAGAAGCACCTCTCAGCACTCTATTTAAGAAGGATTCTTTTCATTGGAATGAGTCTGCCAATATAGCATTTGAGAGATTGAAGGAGGCTATGCGTACAACTCCAGTTCTTGCCACTCCTGACTTCACCAAGGAATTCATTGTGGAATGTGATGCTTTTGGAAATGGGATAGGAGTATTTCTCATGCAAGAAGGTCAACCAATTGCTTTTGAGAGTCGTCAATTAAAGGGTAAGAATCAACTAAAACCTATTTATGAGAAGGAAATGCTAGCAATCCTCCATGAAATTAAACAATGGAGGCATTATCTATTGGGTAGACACTTCAAGGTTAAGACAAATCATGATAGCCTAAAATATTTTTTGGAACAAAGACTATCTTCTGAAGAGCAACAAAAATGGGTCACTAAGATGTTAGGATATGACTTTGAGATTGTATATAAGAAAGGGAAGAAAATATTGTAGCAGATGCACTTTCAAGGAAGGATGAGAAAGATGAAGCCTTATTGTGTGCCCTTTCAATATTACAAGAAAATTGGGTGGAGGAAGCCAAAGTAGAGTGGCAAAATGATGTTGCGACAAGTAATCTCATCGAACAATTAAAAAGTGATCCTAGTAGTTCAGATAAGTTTTGTTGGAAGGGAGATACTCTTTGGTATAAAGAGTGTTTGTATCTCTACAAGAATTCCACTCTTAAACACAAGATTCTCACAGAGTTGCATGAGTCTCCAGCAGGTGGTCATTCAAGATTTTTGAAGACATATCATCGAGTCAAGCAAAATTTTTTTGGGAAGAGCTAAAAGGTGATGTTCAAAAATTTGTGGTTGAATGTTTGGTTTGTCAAAGGAATAAAGGGGATACAATTAAGACACCGGGTCTCTTACAACCCTTATCTATTCCTAGCCAGTGTTGGGAAGAGGTATCCATGGACTTCATCATAGGGCTTCCCAAATCTAAAGTTCATAATGTCATCATGGTGGTAGTTGATTGCCTCACTAAATATGCACATTTCATTGCATTATCACATCCTTTTACAGCAAGTGCAATGGCAAAAGATTTTTTGGAGAATATCCAAAAGCTACATGGTACACCTAAGGTTATTGTTAGTGATCATGATCCTATCTTCACTAGTCACTTTTGGAAAGATTTATTCTCATGTTTAGGTACTCAAATGGCTCATAGCTCTTCATACCACCCTCAATCAGATGGGAAAACTAAGGTTGTTAATAATTTTTTGGAAGGATATCTACGTTGTTTCACTTTAGAGAAACAATCTCAATGGGTAGATTGGCTACTACTTGCAGAATGGTGGTATAACACTTCTTTTCATAGCTCATCAAAAATGTCTCCATTTTTGGCACTTTATGGATATCATCCTCCTTCCATCACATCATCAATAAAGGTGTCGCCAAGAGTTCAAGTAGTATAAGACCACTTGCTTCATCAAAAAGTACTTTCAGGACTCAAGGAAAATTTAGCCATGGCACAAAATCGAATGAAACAACAGGAAAACCAACATCGTAGTGAAAGAAGTTTTGAAGTTGGGGATTGGGTCTTCTTGAGATTGCAGACTTATAAGAAAATCTCACTAAAGCAACAAAAAATAATAATAAGTTGTCTCCAAGGTATTATGGTCCATACCAAATCATGCAAAAGATTGGTAGTGTTGCCTACAAGCTAGAGTTGCCACCAACAACAAAGATACATACATTTTTTCATGTTTCCTATTTGAAGAAGGTCATTGGGCATAATATTCCCACTCAAACAACACTACCAGCGCTCAATGAAGAAGGAAGAATCATTTTGGAACTAGAGTGTATTCATCAAACATGCATAAAGAATCTAAGGAATATAACTTTCACTGAGTATCTCATCCAATGGAAGAATTTACTAGTTGAAGATGCCACATGGGAGGACGAGGAGTTCATTCAAAAGATTCCAAACTTGATTAACATTGAGGACAATGCTTCTTTGAAGAAGGGGGGCATGCTACACCCTTAATATTAGTGTACATAGGGTTATGAATAGTCGGCTTGTGGCTATCTTAACTCTCTATTAAGTCATATTATCATTAGTATATTGTTATTTAGTTGTTTAGGTCGGCCTAAGACTTATATAGGTGTGTCTAAGTCAGCCTAGGTGATATCCTAGGCATAAATAGGTATATATAGGAGGTTGTGATTCTTATTTCATCATCAAGTTGTGAAGTGTGTTCTCATTAGAGATATTTGGAGGTTTGCCCCCTCGAAGTGGCTTGTTATTCTCAGTTATTACCAAGTATTTTCAACATACTTAATATCATATTCTTCTATTGTGCAAGTTATTTCATAACATTGTGGGAGTTTGAATTTGAATTTTCATGGAAAATGTGAGATTTTAATGATAGCACAAATATATCTCAATCTTGAATAAAGTCACAGATAACATACCTCCTAGGAAGTGAATTTGACTATAATGATTATGTGAGGAAAGTGAGTACCAATAAATGGATTGATATTTTGATAATAGTTCTAGGGTCTCTCAAAGTTTGATTAAATAATACTTTACATAGCTTAGACCTATGGAAGCTAAAATTAGAGATTCAATTCATCCCTTATAAAACTAAGGTCCTTCCATTGTGACCGAAGAATTAGTATGGGCCAACTACACTTGATCCATGAGGATTCAAAGTATAATTGTGTCACTAAACATTAATCCAATAAGATTAATCAATAAAAACTAGACTAAGAATCCATTAAAACTTAACATATTAAACTACGAAAGCTTTAGAAATATCGATTCTAATCTATTGAAACTTATCCTATTAGGGGAGTGGTGTCGCATTGATGTGGAATGGCGACCCTTTCCCAAGCTCATGGATAAATGAGCATGTTCTGATCAATTCTATTGAAGAGAATCAATGGAATCGATGAAAGATATGTGATGAAACATGATTTAAATGCTAAATTAATATGATGAAAGCTATTTTAACATGATCTATGCTAATATGATCGATATGGATGTATGCAAAGATAATATAAATGGATTCTAAGCTAAAAATATTGAAACCCTAATTACCAAATATGCTAAATGTATGCATCTATGTTACCATGGAAGCCATTAATGGAAGCTAAGCTAATATGATGCAAGAAATTAAACTAAAAGATGTTAAATACATGCTAAATATGAATGCAAATGCAAGTGATTTTAACAACATAATTTTGTTGTTAAAAGATGGATCCAGTTGTCTCCAAATAGTGACCTATTTATAGGAGGACAAGTGAGAAATAAAGGGTTGAGATTGAAAAAGCTAATCAATGGTCAAGGATGGAGGAAAGGTGAAACATGGATCATGGATTCTCATCAATGGATGAGAATCAATGATCGCATGGATCAAGGAAAGAATCAAGGGTCCATATTCTTCCAAACAAACACACTCAAAACTTGCACAAGAAGTCTTGTAAATTTGTTAGGAAGAAGAATATTCCCTTTTTTTCAAATGAGTGAGGACAAAGAATATTCTCATGGGTGAGGGGAAATTAGATATTTAGCAAATTAAAACAAAGTTTTAATGTGCACAAGGGGAAGGAATATTCCATGGGAATTTCATTTTGGAGGAATGTGCAAAGGAGGAATATTCCCTTGCAAGTGGGGGATTAGATTTATTAGTAATTGATAATTAAACAAAGGTTTAATTATGCAATTAGGGGAATTTCATGATATTCATTAAATAAAGTGATTTAATGAAAGGGGGAACGTGAAATGATATTTAATTAAATAATTTAGGGTTATTTAATTAAACAAGAAGAATTAGGGATTTAAATTAAATAATTTGATGTATTTAATTTAATACTGGATGAAATGTTAGCATGGAAGGGGGTGAATTAACTTGATTAGATTAATTAAGTTAATAGATGAAAAAGATGCAATTAATTAAATACCTAGGAAATTTTTATTAATTAAGCAAAAAGAGGATGGGTTCGATGATGAAACGATGTTAGTATATCTAATTCAAGTGCATGGTATCATTTAGGACATTTTTAAGTGTACATTTTTCCCCTCTTTGAAATGAGGTACCTACTACATTGGTTTAAAGACTAATGCTTTTCAGATTAAAAATTGTTGCTTAAATCAAAAAATAAAATTTTCTAATTTTTTGGATGCCCCACTATTGCCCCAGCGGAAGGAATAAGTTGGTTCCCTACCCCCTCAAGCAATCAGGTGGAAATTTTGAATTTTGGATTGATTTCTTGAAAAAGGTTAAATGTTGCCCCAAAATGTGACCGATGGATTAGTATGGGCCAACTACACTTGAACCATGAGGATTCAAAGTATAATTATGCCACTAAACATCAGTCTAATAAGATCAATCAATAAAAACTAGACCAAGAATCCATTAAAACTTAACATTTTAAACTACAAAAGCTTTAGAAATACCTATTCTAATATATTGAAACTTATCCTATTGGGGGAGTGGTGCTGCATTAATGTGTAATGGTGACCCTTTCCCAATCCCATGGATTTAAATGAGCCTGTTCTTATCGATTCTATTGAAGAGAATCGATGGAACTAATGAAAGATATGTGATGAAACATGATTTAAATGCTAAATTAACATGATGCAAGAAATTTTAACATGATCTATGCTAAGATGATCAATATGGATGTATGCAAAGCTAATCTAAATGGATTTTAAGCTAAAAATATTGAAACCCTAATTACCAAATATGCTAAATGTATGCATCTATGTTACCATGGAAGCCATTAATGGAAGCTAAGATAATATGATGCAAGAAATTAAACTAAAAGATGCTAAATAAGTGCTAAATATGAATGCAAATGCAAGTCATTTTAATAGCATAAGTTTGTTGTTAAAAGTGAAAGGAAGTCAGGTGAGCGGAAACAACTTCCTACACTAATCTAATTAGAAGAGTTACAAAACATTTATTTAACACCTTTTATTGTTACAATAAGAGAAGCACATACATAGAATAATTGAAATAGAACAGCAAGAATGCATAAAATAGTGACACCAAATATACGTGGGGAAAACCCTTTCGAGTAAAAAACCCCACCCTCCAAAAGCATAATACTTTCTTTATTACTTCAAATAATGGTTACAAGATATCACCAAGTATAAGCTTCTTCAACAAGTGCTTCAACAAAAACACCTATTCTGGAGTGATACTGGTAGCACTTAGTTACCTGCAAAGAAACTATGCATTCTACAACTCAAGGTACTCAATAAATAGAGTAATACAAGCTTCAAGAAGCATCTAGAAGGTAAGGGGCATCCAAATCCATATGGCACAATTTCTAATGCCTTAGACATGCATTTGGACACATGTACAATATTCCCTTACACCCCTTACAAGTGTCAAACATGCAAATAGTCTTCTTCCAAGCTTGTACGCCTAGAATATGCTAAAAATAAGCTATGAAAAATTCCTTACACATCTTATAGTTGTTATAGAATATGTCCTAGCTGATAGCACTTACAACTATGAGAGAATCCATCATAACTGACTAAAAATAGTTGATTCTCTTACATCCTTTCATAACCCAACTTGGGTGCCAACTTTCACCCATGCATTCAAAGATGCCTTATGACACATCATAGAATCTATCATATGTCATATATTCCAAAATGCGATGCCAATGTCCACTTAGGATGATGATGTGTCATCTAGTCACCTCCAATGGGGATGCCACCCAGCTGGTGGGTCCCAATTTTTGACATGACACCATAAGCATTTAAATTATACAAATAAATACATTAAATTACATCAATTGAAGCAATGTTAGGACTCTAAGGTTGAGACACCTTAATCCCAACAAAAATATGGATTCACTTGTCTCCAAATAGTGACCCATTTATAGGAGGATAAATGAGAAATGAAGGGTTGAGATTGAAAAAGCTAATCAATGGTCAATAATGGAGGAAAGGTGAAACATGGATCATGGATTCTCATCAACTGGTGAGAATCAATGATCACATGGATCAATGAAAGAATAAAGGGTCCATATTCTTCCAAACAAACACACTCAAAACTTGCACAAGAAGTCTTGTAAGTTTGTTAGGAAGAAGAATATTCCCTTTTTCAAATGAGTGAGGATAGAGAATATTCTTTGGAATATTCTCATGGGTGAGAGGAAATTAGATATTTAGCAAATTAAAACAAATTTTTAATGTGCACAAGGGGAAGGAATATTCCATGGAAATATTCCTTTTGGAGGAATGTGCAAAGGAGGGATATTCCCTTGCAAGTGGGGGAAATTAGATTTATTAGTAATTGATAATTAAACAAAGGTTTAATTATACAATTAGGGGAATTTCATGATATTCATTAAATAAAGTAATTTAATGAAAGGGGAAAGGTGAAATGATATTTAATTAAATAACTTAGGGTTATTTAATTAAATAAGAAGACTTAGGGATTTAAATTAAATAACTTGATGTATTTAATTTAATAGGATGAAATGTTAGCATGGAAGGAGGTGAATTAACTTGATTAGATTAATTAATTCAATAGATGAAAATGATGCAATTAATTAAATAGCTAGGAAAATTTAATTAATTAAGTGAAAAAAGGATGGTTTTGAGGATGAAACAGTGTTAGTATATCTAATTTGAGTGCATGATATCATTCAGAACATTTTTAAGTGTCTACAGTCGTTATGTAAAATATATCATGGATTACAATGAGGATTTCAAATGTTTAGACATAAATTATAAAACCCTAACCAGTTATGACCTTCATTTCAACCACCATGGAAGAATTTGGTTTAGGGCACAACCCCACCATTTGATAATCCTTACTTAATGAATTTGTTTAATCAAAAATTATTTGGATTTATACCCTAGCCTAAAGAAACTTGACTCAACTACATATAGGTTGATATTTACACATGATTTTTATTTGAACTCCAAGTAAACATACCTTTCACACTTTCAAATCTTCCAACACTTAGAATAATTATGAACAGAGTTGGACCAACATACTTGGATGCCTAAAGATGAAAAATGAGTTCCTACACATTGGAACCCAACAAACACCCATGAATCCATCTGAAAAATTTCCATTGACTGAAGCTCAATTTCAACTTTGAAGGTTAGAGTGAATAGTTGCAAATGAAGGAGCTAATGCTAGATTGAACTTATGTATCAACTTAAACTTTTCTCCATTAATGGCCACTCATGCCAAATAGAGTGGAAACCATATTAAATGTATAAAGTTGAAGAATTTCAAGGAGGTAGAGACATTGTAAAACTTTTGGTAGATGAGGATATATCCCTATTAGATTTGAATATCCACAATGAATAAAGACCTCACAAGTTATAAAGGAATTAAAAAATATTACAGGGATTCACATAGACAAGGATATTGTGGGGATCTTATGTGTAAAGAGATATATCTGAGTAGACACAAAAACTACACAAATCTTGTACATTGACTCCAAAACTAACTTCTAAACTTAGATGATAAAATTTATCCCAACTACAAGGACCAAACTTTCAAAACATTCCCCATGTAAAACATTAACTTCCAAAAAGCAAGACTAGAATAAGACTCGAATAAATAAAAAGTGAAAATAAAAAAGGGGGTCCCAAATTTGAATGGGGCATGTGTACAAGGCACAAGCAGCCCAAACTATCACTTTGATAAAAAATTTAAACTTTATGTTTTAGATATTCAAATTGGAAGTATGATTAAAGCTTCTAATAATAGCAGTAGTTAAATAATCAATTTTAGCTAATAACTTTATCATTTTCTCAAAATTTGGATGAAAGAATTTCTAACTTTTCCTATAAAATTTATATATTGTCTCCATTATGGATATTAATATGATTTATTTATTTTTTTCTTGTAATTAGTAATATTATTGCAATTATAAAGTATAATGGTTATCTTTAATATGTAAAAGTGTGGTAACAAAAATAAGGTGACAAACATTAGTGACTTATGTAAATATTGCATGCTTTTACATCTTAGGTGTACACTTTGGAATCTTGCTAGGCTATAATTTGAACTTGGTGTTGATGTATTATCATAATCTACTTTATAGATCAATAATCATTTTTCAACATGTTTTCAACTTTAGTTCAACATGGCGACTGAGGAGAAGACAATTGTGGAGAAGATCGTTAGAGAGGTGGGACTGAGTGATTTGAATTTGAACTCAATCCCTAGTGATCATGACGGCTTCTAGTTCAGTCAATCTATGAATTTGGTGCTTTCTATTGGTGTTGCTGAGAAGGATGGATCGAGCGATGTTGATGCTTTGGTTTTCTTTGTTGATGTTGTTGGGAAGGACGGATCATGCGGTGTGGATGTGGTCAAAGCTACGAACTCTCAGGTTCAATGTGTGTTTGAGGCTTCCAAGGAAGCATGTGTTGGTTGTCCATCAATGGAGGTGTTGGTTCATGCTCCAAAGGCCCCTGGGGGTCATGTGGTGGCTCCTCGTGATACTGTGTGGGGCCCAACTGGTGAATCATCTATGACTAATCCAAAATATTCCCAGATTGAGCATGTTCTAATGGAAAAGAACCAGCTAGTGGGGCAGTCGTCTTTGCTCATGTAGAGATGGGCTAACCTTTTCTCTTCAAAGCTTAAAGGTAAAGGAGTTACTTCAGAATCTATTTCTTCTTCTAACATGGAAGGTGGCTTTGCTTTTTCTATTTTGGATTCTATTGTAGATAAAAACATAGCTAGAATAGACTTTTCCCTGGTGGGAAAGTTTTTGGGTCTTAGACCTAATATTGAGGAGGTCCACACCTGGGTTCATAAAAAGTGGGCTCTGAAGGGGTAGGTTGAGGTTGCAGCCATGGCTAAAGGATTTTTTTCCTTTTCCTTTTCATGTGATGAAGACTTGAGGTTGATTTGTGCAAAAGGGTCATGCACTTTTGGGCATCTTACCCTAGTGTTACACCCCTGGGAGCATGGGATGGATCTTTCAAAGTACCTTTTTCACTTGGCTCTGATGTGGGTGAAGTTGTCGAATCTTCCTTTGGAATATTGGGATGAAGAGGTGTTTAAGGCGATTGCTAACTCTTTTGGATGCCTAGTTTCTATTGACAAGGCCACTCTTTAGAGAAGGCATTTGGTTGCAATGAGATTTTGTGTCATGATTGACTAAGATGTTGTGATGCCTAACTTTTTTCAACTTAACTCAAAGGTGGGTTGCTGGAAGCAACAGGTTGTCTTTGAATCTTTCCCATTCGTGTGCTTGAAATGCAAAAAAGTGGGTCACTAGGCTAAGGACTACCCTGCTAAGGCAGCTCCACCCAAGGTTTTACCTCAATCCAAAGTTTGGAAGGTTAAGGAGACTAAGGGGTCTTCTGCTCCCCCTGAGAAGGATGTTTCCACTGCTGGAAAGGGTATGAAGGTTGCAACCAATAATGAGGATCACATTGCTTCACACCCTGAGGGGGGTGAGGAGACCAAGAAGTCTGAGAACGAGGTTGCTAGACAGTTTGAGGATCTGGAGGTAGATCATGTTTTAATTACTTTGTGCTCTCCTAAATGTGTTATTCTGGAGCCAAATGTTGCCCCTTCTTCTCCCCTAGATCGTGTGTTTGGGCTAGTGGGTGGAGAGGGATTTTTAGTGGTTCTTGATATAGGGAGCAAGGAAGAGGAGGGCTATATTCCTATGAGAGGAATAAAGAAGAATTCCTCCTCTTCCCCTCCCCCTCAACTGCACAAAGGTGTTACCACAAGAAGAAAAAAAGCGGACGGTGGGTCTAAATAGATGGATTAGGGGAGACCCTCTTTGCAAAAAAGAAAGGAGAAAAACTACAAGTGGGATATTATGGAAGGGGTTTAGAAGACCTTTGATATGTTCTCTAAGAGTAGCCCCTCCTCATTCAAATGATTATTTCTTGTAACATCAAGGGGTTAAATAATGTGCACAAATAGGACCTCCTGAATAAATTGATCTGAGACCATAAGCTGAACATTTTGTTGATCCAAGAAACCAAAATGTAAATTGATAAGTTGGAATCTTTAAAGAATTTATTTTGCAAAGATTGTCACTTTCATGGGGTTATCTTTGAGGGGGCCTCAAGTGGTCTTGCTACCTTTTGGAATTCTAGGTTGATTAAAAGCGTCTCAGTTGTGGATGGCTTTAATCATGTGGAGATAAAGTTTGTTATGCTTTAAGATTCTTACTCCTGGGTTATTTCCAATGTTTATGCTCCCAATCTTAAGAGAGCCAGGAAGAAACTTTGGGATGATCTTGGTTGTCTTTGGGCCAATTTTTTGGACCTCCCTTGGCTAGTAATGGGAGACTTCAATACTCCCCTTTATGATAATAAGAAATTGGGTGGCTCTCAAGCCAATCCTAACAGTCATCTAGATTTGAGAATGTTCATAGATGATAATGCTCTTATTGATGTGAAGATGACGGGGGCCAAGTTTACCTGGTCCAATAGGCGAGTTGGTGTTGAAAATATCCAAGTCGATTTGGACAAAGCCCTAATGTCGACCTTTTGGTTTATGAATTTTGCTTTCTCTCTCTTGATGATTACAATATGTGGGTCAGATAATTTCCCTATCTCTTTTGTGGTTGATAGGATTGGGGGTAAGAAATGCTTTCCTTTTTGTTTTAAAGCTATGTGGCTGAGGGATCCTAGGTTTATGGATTGCATCTAGAATTGGTGGCAAGTGAATATTGATGGTTGTGTGATATTTAGAGTAGCTAAGAAATTAGTCTTTGTGAAGAATAATCTCAAGAAATGGAATAGAGAGTCATTTGGTCATAATTTTTACTCTAAGCACTTTATTATTCAATGGCTAGATAGTGTTCAAGAAGATATTCAGTCAAAGGGTTTATCGAAGCAGCTCCAGTTGTAGGAGGATTGTCTTTTAGCTCAACTTCATGACATTGTGGCAAAAGAGGAATATTTTTGGAAATAGAGATCTTGTGCTATTTGGCTCAAGTCTAGGGACTGAAACTCCAAGTTCTTTCATCTAACTGCCCTCAAGCATAAATCATCCAATAGGATTTCCTCCATCATGGTTGATGGTTCACTGTTGGTGGATGAGGAGGCTATTAGGAGAGTGGTTGTGAATTTATTTGAGCATATGCTTAGAGATGATTTAGTTTGGTACCAAAATAGTGTGGAGGCATCTTTGAAAGTTACCCCCATTTGGTTTCAAAAAACCTAAATAGGGAGCTTATTGCCATCCCCTATACTTTGGAAATCAAGGATGTAGTTTTCTCTTTTGAAGGGAACAAGGCCCATGGGCCTGATGGTTTTCCTTTTCTATTTTTCAGTTGTGTTGAGAGATTGTTGCAGAAAATGTGATTAATGCCACTAAGGAGTTTTTTGGGTCCAAAAGATTACTTAGAGAATTGAATGTTACCTTCATTGTTTTGATCCCCAAGACTATTGATGCCAATAGCTTTGGATATTATCATCCAATCAGTCTCTGTAACTCCATCTATAAGATTTTTTCAAAGGTGCTAGCCACTAGATTGCAAAGGCTTCTCCCTAATCTAATTTCAAAACATCAAAGTGGCTTTGTTAATGAGCAACAAATTTTGGATTCCATTATAATTTTCCATGAACTTTCTCATTCTCTTAATTCTAATAAAAATATGAGTTTTTTTCTAAAATTGCATCTTTTTAAGGCTTATGATAGGGTCAGCTAGAGGTTCTTGATTGTGGTTTTGGCTCGTTTTGGATTCTTTCAAAAGTTTCTACAACGTGTTGAACAACTCATCTCAACTCCTTCTTTTGTTGTTCTGGTGAATGGTTCTCCTCCTTTTTTTAGGAGTTAGCATGATTTGAGGCAGGGAGACCCTATTTCTCCACTTCTATTTATCTTGATGGTGGAAGCCCTAGGTAGAAATATTCAGAAGGATTTATCTATAGGTTCTTTGAGGGGTCTTTCCCCTCTTCTAGATGTGAGTTTATTGCTCATCAACAATTTGTGGATGACACTATCTTTATGGGTGAATCTTTTTTTATGAGATTAGAGTTGTGAAGGGGTTGATTGAGGCTTATGAGAAGGCATCTAGCCAATGTATTAATCTTCCTAAGATTCAAATTGTTTTCCTCAACACCCCCAATTTTCTCCAACTGAAGCTAGCTAGGATCCTTTCCTGTAATAAGGGTGAGCTCCCATCAACTTACTTGGGGTTACCTTTGTGCACTTCCAAGACTTTGGAGTCCTTCTAGCTTGGTATGTTGGGTAAGTTCAATAGAAAGGTAGCGGGTTGGAAAGGGGTGCTTCTCAATCAGGAGGGGAAGGTACAACTCATTTCCTCTACTCTTCAGAATCTTCCATTGTATGCTATGAGTATTTTTAGAATTCCAATTAAATATGAGGAGAAACTGGAACAAATCATGATAATATTTATGTGGTCGGGTGTTGAATCTAAAGCTATAATTCCTCTTGTGGCTTGGGACTTGGTTTGCAAGCCTAATAAATGGGGTGTCCTGGGTATTAGAAACTTAAAATCTTTCAACAAGGTGTTATTGTCAAAGAAAATTTGGAGGCTTCTCAATGGGGAAGCTGGTTGGGCTTCTTTGCTTAGAAATAAATATTTGTATGGCTTTGGGAGAACTTGGAATATGTTGACTTCTGATGAAATCCCTGTTGGCTCTTGTTTTTGGAGAAATATCATTCCTTGCAAGGACCTAATTACTAATAGTGTTAGGTGGTTGTTGGGTGATAGTACCAGAATTCTTTTTTGGGAGGATGCTTGGTGTGATTCAGAACCTCTGCTCAATTTTCCCTGGGCTCCTCCCATTGTTCCTTTATGCAAGCAAATCTTTGGTATTGTGGTGGTTGACTATTTTTTAGAATTGGGAGTGGAAGGATTTCTAGGAATGAGACCCATCACTGAAGGTTTTAAAGGATTTCCTGTGTAATGTTCGAGTTCCTATCTATTCGAGACTGGATAGGGTAGTTTGAGTTCCCTGTGCTAATGGTAAATTTTCAGTGGCCTTTGACTTTGTTAATTCATTTGGAGAAGCCTAACTCTTTTCCTTTATGGGGGAAATTATGAAACAAGAAGCTAATCCCTAACGTGAATGTTTTCTTCTAGCTACTCATGCAAGGTAAAGTCTTAACACAAGATAATATCTATAAAATGGGATTTGTAATTCCAAATAGGTGTGTCCTCTGTGAAGTTGATGTTGAGAATGCCTTCCATATTTTCCTTGGGTGTGGTTTTTCTTCTCTTCTCTAGAGTAAGTTTATTGGTCTTTGGAGCCTAGACTGGGTCTTCCTAGATTGTCTCTGTAATTTTGTTGAACAGTGGAAGAGTCCTTCCACTTCCCCCATTCTTTTGTGGTTATGGGAGCTTATGGCCCCTCATATTTCTTGGGGGATCAGGAAGGAATGTAAAAATAGAATTTTTCATGATTCTAAACTCAAGATTAGTAGTCTTTTCATCAAGATTCATCGGGTGATCTTGGAGAACTTTTCTCTTATTGGATCTGAGTCACCATGTTGTGCCCCATATGCTTGCTTGGTTGGGTATGAATTGTTCATGATTTCTAACTAGAAGATCCCCTCTATACCATCTGAGATTTCCAAGTCCAACCTAAATGCTAGATTGAATACTAAGTGGAGGCCACCACCTTCAAGGTGGGTTAAAATTAATTTTGATGGGGCATCCAAGGGTAAAGCTGGTCCTAAAGGTTGTGGAGGGTGTTGAGGACTGAGGATGGCATGCTCTTAGGCATGGTGGCACTCTCGTTGGGAAATTAGACAAATCAGTGTGTTAAGGTGGAGGTTGTGTTTATAAGTATTAAGTTTGTCATGGATAGGGATTACTCTAAATTATGGGTGGAAGGAGACTCATTAAGCATCATCAATTGTCTATGTGGAACCCATAAGCCTAGCTGGAATGTTGATCAATTAATTAAGATTCTATTATTATGTTGAGATCTTGTGAAGAAACTTGTGTTTCTTACATATATCAAGAAGGAAATTCATTAGCAGTTTTTTTTGCTAATGAAGCTATCAAAATTAAAGAGTATAGAGTGTGGGAGGAAGGCTCTCTCCTTCCTGAGGCAGCTAAGATCTTAATGAGAAATGATGGTTTTGGCTGAGTTTACGTGGTGGCATTATTTAACAATTAGTACCAACTTTTTACTCACATTCTTTGTGGGTATCACTCGACTTGTTGGATCTCAAACGAACTCTACTTGCCAGGGTTTTTTGTTGCTGGTTCTTGTGAATATGGGAGGTGACAAAAGTATAATTGAGTCTCATTTTTGTGTGAGCCTAAGAAAGAAGAAAAAAATTTAGACGATTGTCCAACATGGGAATTTTATGTCATTCTTGGAAAGGCTACATGGACATGATCTAAATGCTTTAGCAGAGTTTGTTTCTTGTTGGCACAATCGCACACTCTCGATTAAGGGCATGGTTGTTGATATCAATGAGGAGCTTATAGCTACTGTGACTGGGTTGCCTATGGCCGGCCATAAATTCTTCAAAGACAAGAAGAGTAATGAGGAAGCAATGGCTCAGTTTTTCAAAGATGGGGAATAGAGTAAACTCATCAAGATGGAGGCTTGGAATTATGAGTGGAAGTCTCTCAAGAAGATATGGGTGAATATTGTGGAAATAATACTACGGTATGTGACTTTAGAAGGCAGGTTCACTGCTATCCTTGGCCATCATTTTACTCTTTTAAATCATTTTAGGCATGGGTTGTTTATTTCCTTTTTGTTATTTCTCTTGTCCTCCATTGAGGTCTCTATATATGCACATTTAAAATAAAAGAGGGTTTTGGTCCTACATGAGGGCCTTATTTTATTAATTATGGAGCATGTAAAAGCCATTATCCCTACCTCATCAATTAAGGGCAAGGAGAAGACTCTTAGTGAGGATTTTGACTCTTCTGGCTCAGATACCAGCATGGCTAAGGAAGAGGAGTGGAATGAATAAGGTGAGGACGGGACCCCGTCCCCTAAGGTTGCACCCTCTAAAAGGAGGAAGAAGGGTAACCCTAAAGGTAAACGGGTAGCCAAGTGTCTCATTTCGCATGATTCAGAGTCCTAGTCTGATGGTGATGACACAAAGGTGGGCTCTAGGGATTCAACGCCCAAGGACAATGCTATCGACAGTCGTTAGGGTGATACTAAGGTTGGAGGTAAGGAGGAGGGGTTTGTTGGTTATTTTTACATTAGACACTTGAAATTCTCTAAAGGGTAGCCAACCCTTATGTTCAAGAATCTTCAAGGTTAGTGGCCAATGAAAGGGAACTTGATATTCTCCCCCACACTTTAGGCTTTGTTAAACCTAGGAGGGTAATCCCAACAATATGCTTTAAGACACTTGTTTTCCATAGTATCAAACACACAGTGAATAGATAATTCTCCTTTATATGCTTAACAAACATAATGCCCTAAAGGTATGGCTGACCTTCATGGTAGTATACACATTAAATATGAGAGATATGATGCATTGAATCCCACACACATCCACAACAAGACTAATAAGTAAAATGATTATAAATTGCTATTAGCTGCTAAATTAACCAACAAATGTAACATGAATAACACACTTAGATCAGTGCCTTATCCTTGGAATGGAGTCAACTCAAACACCTACATAATCTAATAACAATTTTCACACCTAACATTATACGAAGCTTTGAAATGTTGCATTACAGTATTTCAGCATAATATCCTAACCACTACTTTTATCAGAATCCTAGTACTCAGTTTAATACAAATTTACAGCCATATTCAAGCACCTACATTAATTCTTTGAATTAATAAACAAGAATAGAGCCACACATCCATCTGAAATTGATAGAGACAAATAATAAGATAACCTTGATTATATTATTCATAATCTATAAAACCAATACATAAGAGAGTAAAATGGTCTTGAAATAGCACCATTCAATATTATCTTGCCAGTATTGCAATCAAAATTACATATATATTAATAGACTCAGACCCTAATACTTGACTCTAAAATGCTCATTATTCTCATCAAAATGTTCTTCGTGATTAATTACAAAACAACCATCCCTCAGAAATGGAGTTGAAAACAACACATAAAGGAAACTATAAACCCTAAGTCGTGATCTCCCAAAGACATCTAGCACATTCAGGTCCATAGATTAGTGACTTCCTCCACCACTTGAAGAATCCCATCTGCCCTTTGATTCATGCATCTTGTGTTTTCCCTATAACAGAAAATATTCTCCCACTAGGAAGACTTCATTTTTCATCATTTGCCCCTCCTTGCAACTAAAAAAATATTTTGTTTGTATAAAAATAGAACCCCTTCGTGAAAATATTTCACTCTATCCATTTACCCCATAGATGAAAACTTGCTCCATTTTCACCATGAAAATCCCTTTCATCATCTTCACCTGTTGTAGAAAATTCCTCTCATCTAAGGATTTTTTACTTCACACCCTATAGCTCATATTTTTTGCTTTTAACTTGAAAACCTTTTACATTTTACTGGGTGTAGAAAACCCTCTTTTACAAGTAGCTGAAAAATATTATATTTTACTTGCAGCAAAGACTAATGTTTTCTGTGAAAAAATTAAATAATCTTCACCTGGCACCCACCTTGCACTTTACATTCCCAATAGAAAAATATTGTTTTTAACAATGAAAGTTTTAAATAACTTTATATTGGAAAAGTTTTCTTTTTATTTGTTTCATCAGGCTTCAGAATAAATTCTATAACCTTTCGTTTTTACACCATCCATTGGCCCCACCATCATTCACTCAAACATTACCCAAGCCTCCATTGCATATCGCCCATAGAATTAAAAATGAAGATAAATAGCGATGGGAAAAGTCCTCATTTTAATTTCTACCTTAGGTTGCAAAAACCATTTACTCGGCCACTTTTACCTTATCTTGCTTTCACATACATTTTTTCCATTAAAATATCCCCCAAATGATAATTTTTTGAAAATTACCATGGGCCCACCACGTTCACTCAAACTTTGCAAACATTTTAATCACTCATCTCTGATTCATCTAGAAGAGCTAATATTAATTAGCAATGGGAAAACATATCACCGCCAATCACGGATTTGAGGAGAGAGGCATGAAATAACAAAGATGAGTGAAATCAAAGGAGAGCCAATGCACATCTCCAATTTGTTGTGGGAGATGGAGAACTTAATAGCGATGGGAAATATAAGAGAAAAATAATTGCTCATCACTAACAAAGTCGGGATAAGATGCAATAAAATAGCGATATTTGTTCCTCCTATCTGAAACCCTAGTTCTTCAAATTCTGCAACCCCTTTAGATACTTTAATGGCTTGAAGCAAATTTTTACAGTAGTCAACATGCACTCTTGTCTTCCCCCTCAAAACCGCACACAAGAAAGTCAGTAGTATGTTATTGCATTGGGGTATTGAAGTCAAAATTTCCACAATGTAACATCAAATTGAAATGAAATATGTCACATAAGGGCGCCAAATGTGTTGCTCCATAATGCACTCAGGCCAAACAAACCTCAGGTGCAACACCAAACCAAAATTTCCTCAGCAATTTCGGTATGTTTTCAATATAGTCTTAAATTGTCCTTTGGCTTGATGGTTGTCCCACACCAAAATATAAATTGTTCAAATAATTTTGATACATTTTCACTGCAAGCACAAACTACCCTTTGAAATTTCTCCTTAATATCTACCACCACTACCCCACACTCTACTCAATTTCACAATGTGTTTGAGCCAAATGAGAATTGGGTGTTGATGGTGGAATGAGTTTCCTCAAACCCTTTATACCTTTTAGCTGCAAGCTCAGGATGTTCCTTGTAAAGAAAAATATGTTAAACTCACCCACGCATCAAGAACAAAGCTATTTCCTGCAACGACATCCTATACTCATGTAAAAATTTACCTTGCAATATTAAAACATACTTTGTAGCATGCGCAATGGCTACGCATTTGCAACATGAACATTTCCTATTCTCTATGCCATCATTTGTTTACAGCTTCATGTTGCCAAATGCACTCATAATGCATTTGATTCCTTCTTATCCATTTTAAAATGCATCCCAAATCAAAACTATACTCCATTGGATCTCATTCAAAGCTCAAGCCTAGCCACAAGATTTGATAGGCGCCCACAAAAATAGGAAACCCTAACAACATTATGCAACTTTATTTTTTATTTGCATTGATCTAATCATCTGCATTCAATCTCAAGTTACCCAACAGAGACACAACAATCAATGTGTTTGTAAAACAAAAGGCCTCAAGCTCCTACAAATATAATCATTGAATAAATATCCCAATATTTTACCGTGCTCAATAATGGCATTGAACCTCCAACATATTACTTTTCTGCCTATGCTTTCTCAAAAAAAAAAATTAGAGGGAAGATGTCCATATACTCAAGGAACTTGAATAACATTAGCATGTACAAAAATATTTTCTTTCTCAATATCATGGAGTTGTTCAAATAATCTAGCAAGATTAAATAGTGTTGTGACTTTATCCCATGGTAACTCAATTGAAACACCACCTTCCTCATGATTGTTTCCCTATGGATATGGTTGTCCTCAAAAGCCTGAAATATGTTCACCTCTTAATCCTTGTATTAAAAGAGGAAATGAACCTCTCTTTTTTCACAATATTGAATACAAGTATGATTAAGTACCCATGCATATGTTGTCATCTCAAAGCAATTTACTTAGAGTGGGAGCAACATTGCTTGTTTATGCTTTCTTGGAAAATATTTTAGAAGAGAGAAATTTCCATGGAATACTTTATATAAGCCTTCTTAGTCCATAAATTCCATGTTGGAGAACCAACAACATCAATTTTTATACCATCCCCTTTTTTATCTGATTGGCAATCACATCTACTTGATCTTCTTTTGTTCTATTATTTCTCACCATAGCCATATACCTTGAATTACTATCACTACCCATTTGATGAAAAAAAATTCATGAATGTAAACATGAAGCTTCCATGTGATTTCCCTATTCAAAACAATTTTACTTAAAGTGACTGCAACATTGCAACACTTACAACTTTGTAATTGTGTAAAGCATGTCGGGTCCCCATGTGGACCCAACTAAAAAAAAATTGTTTTCAAACAAATTTCATCTTTAATTGATCTGAGACTACTTTTGTATGCATCTAGTATGAAAAAATGAAGTGGTCAACTATCAAAATTCATTTTCAAGCACTTTGCACAGTAGTCAAAACAAGCCAAGTGGCCTCTGGAATCACCCTGGGAAACTAGTCAAACCATATCCTGAAATCATGAAAACATACAGGCATGCAGAAATTTGACCCAAGAATGTAGTGCAACAAATATCTTGGTTAAATTCATCTCGAGGTGCGAGATATTAATTTTCAAAGTAGCTCACTCAAACATTTCTGCAATTGCCCCTATCATAAACCAACTAGGGCTCGTCGAGTCACCTCCTTGAAAAATTATCAAATCACCTCCTAGGAAGCTACAACCAAAGGAATTAGATAATTTAGGTTCACTGAGCATGTGTGCAAGAGGGATTTCCCTGAATCATCATTCTTCATGAGATATTAAGGGTCAAACTTGACCACCTTGAAGCATTCTAAAAATGCAGATGTAAAAACAAAGCAAATTGCATTTGCTTTTGACCTGGTAAAAATATCAAATAAGATCATGAGACTATGAAACCAGAACAAGGAGCATATGAATGTGGAGGGAATGTAAGGAATCAATTTTTTTGTCATGGCAATCATCTAGTTGCAAAATATCAACTCAAACAGGAGGCCACTTCATAGAACAGAGAGTCCACAAACAACAAAACAGTCCCAGAACCTTCCAACTTTGTGCTTGAAAACCTTATCAAAACTTATCATAGGGGGGGAAAAATTGGCATACATGTTCACATATGTCACATGAGTACACCTACCAAAGGATTTGACATGAAAATCAACTGGCTCTGATTTATGACCCTCCAAAGTAGGTCACTGGGGTAGATTTTTCAGGTGCGTTTTTGAGTGTACAAATTAACTTTTTTCATCATGGGCACTCAAATTTTGAAAATTTTGAAGGTTCCATCAATGGATTTGACTAGGGACGCATGCCCTTTGCAAGAATGGTGAGATTCCAGATCTCTGGGAGAGAAAACCAAGTGCTAAGTCCTTCAGGCTTTCAGATCTGCTTCTTTATGTTGAATTGAAACTCATTTTCAAACTTCATTTGGAGACCTCGGGCCCCCAAAAATGAGGTACCAATCCTTACCTCTATAAAACACTCTATTATCTGATATCTACACTAGGCCAAGACTGAAAAACATTGTCATGAACTGCCCAGAAACTAACCCTGTTACTAGCATTGTCATTAACCATCACTACCACATGTCTGAACTTACCATTGTCACCATTATTTTTGTCAATCTACAATTAGGCACTAACTAAAAACATTCATCATCACATGACACATATTTTTTATATTCATCACATGAAACATGTTCATACTGAAAATAACATTCCTTGCTCTTCATCCTATTGTCATGCCACATCAAAATGCCTCCTAACTGAATTAGGAATTGAAAGCATTCATACTCTTCTAGGTAGATAGCATCTTGATACTCAACCTTATTTGAAACACCTATATCAAATGTAAAACATTCATATGTAATGCCCTCCAAGAGCTCTTCAATGTGTTGCTTTATTTTCTTAAGGCCGCATTCTGACCCTATATCAAATGCATCATCAAAGTCTTCAGCAAAGAGTGGATTATCTTTGCACCAATAGGGATCACCATTTCTCATCTCTAGTGAAGATGGAGGCTCATCAAATATGGGATTTTCCATTACATTCATTTTTGACATAAATGTCTTTGCCTCCTTAGCATGCAAGTCTAATTCTTCCATATCATCATTTTTATTCTGAAACACCACAATCAGTTTATGTTTCATAGGCACAATCACAATCAGCCTTGAACTCACAACAACCAATGCTATCTTCCATTTCATCCTCGGATTGTTTAGGACACATATCTACAATTTCTGACATATCCATACAATTTGAGATATCATGGTCAGAAAGCTCTTCAATCTCTATAGCACTATCACCCAAAAATGGTGGCATCCTATTACTCAAATTCTCATCACAATGCATAACCTGATCATCTAAGAGTGAACTCATGTCATCAACATCTTGCATGCTAATGTTATCCTCATCTGATGTAAAAATTCCCAACTCTACTTCATGCAAGCTAATATGACCAATAGAATAACAATCCAAAAAATTTACCCCATGAGTTGAATGTGTATGAATAGGCTCAATGATACCAAGCTCATTATTGACAAAGCTTTCAACCTTGGAAATATTGTAATAAGGACTACACGGTTCTTGCATATTGAATGATGAATACATTATCTCTCTTATCTTCAAACAAATTACCAGATTCATTTGAACCATAAGACTGCAGATGGACCCTCTCTGTGATCTCATCACTAGAACAGCTAGTAGTTCCATTACATGATGTGATATGCCAAGTATCTAAAATTGTTTCCATCTTTTTATCAATTATGTTATGTAGTGCATTTGAAACTTCATGAATGCAATCCATAGGTGCATACACCACATTATTTGGATACCCACTAAACTTTTTCCTATCAACATGAGGAATAATCACAGCTTGGGACAAGTCTTCCTCACTCACATCATTATTTGAATCATAGCCCATAACAGGGCTAGTGTGATCAGCATTATGGAATGATGTATAAGCTGAAATAATAGGGATGTAAGTGCTCTGATATTCTTTTTTAATTTCTAACTTACACCTTTCATCAACATTTGGTGTCTCAGGGAAGCAAACACTTTTAGACAGATAACTCCTTTGTATTCCATATTTCAAGTTGTTTTTAATGTTCATTTCCATCCCATATGCCTGATGCAAGGTTTTAGGATCCTTATCTCTCAACGGATAGCTCATCTCATTATCAAAAGCTCCCAAATAAACAACTAAACATATTGCATCACTTAGTCCCAAAATCTTAGGAATATCCCTCAATGTTTTAGCAAATCTTCAGTTAAATGTTGGGACCAGCTCATCCTCTTCCTTCTCAATGTTCATAAATTTATTGAGCACAAAACTAGAATTGATTCTTTCACCAAATTTCTCCATGAACACAACTTTGAACTCATCCCAAGAATAGACAGAGCATGTTGGTAAATCAAAGAACCAATCTCTTGCATATCCTTTCAAAGACTGAAGAAACAACTTTATGATCACATCCTCATGATCTATCTCATAGTCATCGATTAAATTTTTGAACTCTTGTAGATGTTTTCTTGTTGATTCATTCTTTGTACCACTAAATTTTGGTAACTTATCTCTAATTTCAGATGGAATAACATTTGGGTAACCATCAATTCCACTAAAATTGATGGGTTTATATCTTTTGATGCTGAAACTTCTTTGACAACTTGGCTGGGGTTGATCACAAACCTTGGTTGCACTAGGAACCATTCAAGGATGCATATACTGATGTACTTTGATATTCCTTTTCAAAAACTTTCACATAATGCAACTATTATGCACATAGTTCCTAGCTTCCTTATACAACATATGACCTTAAAACCTTTACAATGTATAGAACCCAATTTCAACTATGTATAAGGTTTATTCACTTTGAGTAACTCTAAGCAAAACAAGAATAATTATACATGATGCTAAATACAACTTTTATCACAAAAGTATGCAAATTAAGCATTACTATCATATCCCTTTCTTAGTGCTATTTCACCTAATAGGGGACAAAAAATTTCAAGACTTTCAACTATGGTTTTCATATACAAATTTATCTTTCTTGAAAACCAAAAATTGAAGAATACCTAGATATGTGCAACTACTATGAATTATTCTTCCTTAATAGAAATAATTGTAGATCTGAAACGTTCTTCACATCTTCATCAGGTTCGTTGATAGAGTCGCCACCTCTCTTCACAAAGGACTAAACTTCAAGCAATGCAAAGCTCCTTCAAAGATGAATTTCCTTCTGGGTCTTCTCCCACAACAAAGACACACATAAATTCTTTTAAAGTTGTTGCAACACAACCTCTTCGAGGTCTAAAAACTTTTAAAATCTGAACCAGATGTTGAAATTCACCAAACTCTTGACTCTTTCCAAATGGATACTCTTTTGATGCTCCCCAGTGGAGTTGCCAATCTGTTGGTTTTTTTTTCAGCAGACACTTGAAATTCTCTAAAGGGTAGCCAACCCTTATGTTCAATAATCTTCAAGGTCAATGACCAATGAACAGGAGCTTGATATTCTCCCCTGCACTTTAGACTCTATTAAACCTAGGAGGGTAATCACAACAATGTGCTTTTAGATACTTGTTTTCCATAGTATCAAACACACAGTGAACAAATAATTCTTCTTTATCTACTTAACATACATAATACCCTGAAGGTATGGCTGACCATCATGGCAGTATACAAATTAAACATGAGATATATGATTCATTAAATCCCACACACACCCACAACAAGATTGCTAAGTAAATTGATTATAAATTGTGATTAGCTGCTAAATTAACCAACAAATGTAACATGAAGAGCACACTTAGATCAACGCTTTATCCTTGGAACAGAGTCAACTCAAACACCTACATAATATAATAAAAAATTTCACACTTAACTTTATACGAAGCTCTGAAATGTTGCATTACAGTATTTTAGCATAATATCCTTACCACTGCTTCTTATCAGAATACTAACACTCAGTTTAATACAAATTTACAGCCATATTCAAGCACCTACATTAATTCTTTGAATCAAATAAACAAGAATAGAGCCACACATCCATTTGAAATTGATAGAGACAAATAAGATAACCTTGATTATATTATTCATAATCTATAAAACCAATACATAGAAGAGTAAAATGGTCTTGAAATTGAACCATTCAATATTATCTTGCTAGTATTTCCATCAAAATTACATAGATATTAACAGACTTAGACCCTAATACTTGACTCTAAATGCTTTGTATTCTCATCAAAATGTTCTTCATGATTAATTACAAAACAACCATCCCTCAGAAATGGAGCTGAAAACAACACTTAAAGGAAATTGTAAACCCTAAGTGGTGATCTCCCAAAGACATCTGGCACATTCAGGTCCATAGATCAGTAACTTCCTCCACTGCATGAAGAATCCCATATACCCTTTGATTCATGCATCTTGTGTTTTCCCTGTAACAGAAAATATTCTCCCACTGGGAAGACTTCATTTTTCATCATTTTCCCTTCCTTGCAGCTGAAAAAATATTTTGTTTGTAGAAAAATAGAACCGCTTCATCAAAATATTTCACTCTATCCATTTACCTCATAGATGAAAACTTGCTCCATTTTCACCATGAAAATCCCTTTCATCATCTTCACCTTGCTATAGAAAATTCCTCTCATCTGAGCATTTTTTACTTCACTGCCATGTAGCTCATGTTTTTTGCTTTTAACTTGCAAAGATTTTACATTTTACTAGGTGTGGAAAACCCTCTTTTACAAGTAGTTGAAAAATATTATATTTTACTTGCAGCAAAGAATAGTGTTTTATGTGAAAACATTAAATAATTTTCACCCAACACCCAACTTGCACTTTAGATTCCCAACAGCAAAATATTATTTTTAACAACTAAAGTTTTAAATAATTTTATATTGGAAAAGTTTTCTTTTTATTTGTTTCATTGGGCTTTACAATAACTTCTATAACCTTGCTTTTTTACATCTTCCACAGGCCACACCATCATTCAATCAAACATTACCCAAGCCTCCATCGCGCATCGCCCATAGAATTAAAAATGGAGATGATAAATAGTGATGGGAAAAGTCCTCATTTTAATTTGTACCTTAGGCTGTAAAAACCATTTACTCAAACACTTTTACCTTATCTTGCTTTCACATACATTTTCACCATTAAAATATCCCCCAAATGATAATTTTTTGAAAATTGCCATGGGCCCGCCACATTCTCTCAAACTTTGCAAACATTTTCATCACTCATCTCTAATTCATTTAGAAGAGCTAATATTAATTAGTGATGGGAAAACACATCACCGCCAATTGTGGATTTGAGGAGAGAAAGGCATGAAATAACAAAGATAAGCAAAATAAAAGGAGAGCCAGCGCACATCTCCAATTTGTTGTGGGAGATGGAGAACTTAATAGCGATGGGTGATATAAGAGAAAAACCATCACTCATTGCTAACAAAGTCAGGAAAAGATTCAATAAAAAAGCAATATTCATTCCTCCTATTTGAAACCCTGGTTCTTCAAATTATGTAACCCCTTTAGATGCTTTGACGGCCTAAAGTAAATGTTTATAGTAGTCAACATGCATTCTTGTCTTCCTCCTCACAACTGCGCACAAGAAAGCCAACAGTGTGTTATTGCATTGGGGTATTGAAGTCAAAATTTCCACAGTGCAACACCAGATTGAAATGCAATATGTCACATGAGGACGTCAAATATGTTGCTCCATAATGCGCTCAGGCCAAAACAAACCTCAGGTGCAACGCCAAACCAAAATTTCCTCAGCAATTTTGGTATGTTTTCACTATAGTCTTAAATTGTCCTTTGGCTCGATGGCTGCCCTGCAGCATAAGCTCTCCCTAGGTCATGCCAAAATAGAAATTGTTCAAACAATTTTGATACATTTTCACTGCAAGCACAAACTATCCTTTGAAATTTTTCCTTAATATCTACCGCCACTGCCCTGCACTCTGCTCAATTTCACATGTGTTTGAGCCAAATGAGAATTGGGTGTTGATGGTGGAATGAGTTTCCTCAAACCCTTTATACCTTTTAGCTACAAGCTCGAGATGTTCATTGTAAAGAAAAGTATACTAAACTCACCCATGCGTCAAGAACGAAATTATTTCCTGCAACGACATCCTATACCCGTGTAAAAATTTACCTTGCAATATTAAACCATACTCTAAAGCAAGCACAGTGGTTGCACATTTATAACAAGAACATTTCATGTTCTCCACGCCATCATTTTTTTGTAGCTTCATGTTTCCAAATACAGTCATAATGCATTTGATTCCTTCTTATCCGTTTTAAAATGCATCCCAAATCAAAACTATACTCAATTGGATCCCATTCGAAGCTCAAGCCTAGCCACAAGATTTGATAGGTGCCCACAAAAATAGGAAACCCTAACAACATTATGCAGCTTTATTTTTTATTTGCATTGAACTAATCATCTACTTTCAATCCCAAGTTACCCAACACAAACACATCAATCAATGTGTTTGTTAAAAAAAATGCCTCAGGCTCCTCTGAATATAATCATTGAAGAAATATCCCAAGCTTTTACCATGCTCAATAATGACATTGAACCTCCAATAATTTACTTTTCTGCCTGTGCTTTATCAGAAAGTTTTTTTAGAGGGAAGATATCCATATACTCAGGGAACTTGAATAACATTAGCAGGTACAAAAATATTTTCTTTCTCAGTATCATGGACTTGTTCAAATAATCTAGCAAGATTAAATAGTGTTGTGACTTTATCCCATGGTAACTCAATTGAAACACCACCTTCCTCGTGATTGTTTCCCTATGGACATGGCTTTCCTCATAAGCCTAAACTATGTTCACCTCTTAATCCTTGTATTACAAGAGAAAATGGACCTCTTGTTTTTCACTTAAAATCTTGAATGCAAGTATGATTAAGTACCCATCCATATGCTGCCATCTCAAAGCAATTTACTTAGAGTGAGAGCAACATTGCTTGTCTATGCTTTCTTGGAAAATATTTTAGAAGAGAGAAATTTCCATGGAATACTTCAAATGAGCCTTCTTGGTCCAAAAATTTCCTGTTGGAGAACCAACAACATCAATTTTCATACCATCCCCCTTTTTATCTGATTGGCAATAACATCTACTTGATCTTATTTTGTTCTTTTATTTCTCACCATAGCCATCTACCTTGAATTAATATCACTACCTATTTGATGAAAATATTGTCATGAATGTAAAAATGAAGCTTCCATGTGATTTCCCTATTCAAAACATTTTTACTTAAAGTGACTACAACATTGCAACACTTACAACTTTATAACTGTGTAAAGCATGACGGGTCCCCATGTGGACCTGGCTAAAAAAAAATTGTTTTGAAACAAATTTCATCTTTAATTGATTTGAGGCTACTTACATATGCATCTAGTATGAAAAAATTAATTCGGAAACTATCAAAATTCATTTTCAAGCACTTTGCACAATAGTCAAAACAGGCCAAGTGGCCTCTGGAATCACCTTGGGAAACTAGTCAAACGTCATCCTAAAATCATGAAAACATACAAGCATGTAGACATTTGACCCAAGAATGAAATGAAAAAAATGGATTAGTGAAATTCATCTTGAGGTGTGATATATTCATTTTCAAAGTAGCTCACTCAGACATTTCTGCAATGGCAACTATTAGAAACCAACTAGGGCTCACCAAGTCACCTCCTTGAAGAATTATCAAATCACCTCCTAGGCAGCTACCACTGGAGGAATTAGATCATTTAGGTTCATTTGGAATGTGTGCAAGAGGTCTTTCCCTAAATCATCATTCTTCATGAGATATTAAGGGTCAAACTTGACCACCTTGAAGCATTCTGAAAATGCAAATGTAAAAACAGAGCAAACTACATTTGCTTTTGACCTGGTAAAAATATCAAATCAAATCATGAGACTTTGAAACTGGACCAAGGAGCCTATGGATGTGGGGGGAATGTAAGGAATCAATATATTTGTGATGATGATCATCGAGTTTCAAAATATCAACTCGAACAGGAGGCCACTTCGTAGAACTGAGAGTCCACAAATAGCAAAACAATCCCAAAACCTTCCATCTTTGCGCTTCAAAACCTTATCAAAACTTATCACATGGGGCCAAAAATTGACATACATGTTCACATGTGTCACATGAGTACACTTACTAAATTATTTGACATGAAAATCAACTAGCTTCGATTTATGACCCTCCAAAGTAGGTCACCAGGGCAAATTTTTTAGGTGTGTTCTTGAGTGTGCAAATCAACTTTTTTCATCATGGACACTCAAATTTTAAAATTTTTGAAGGTTCCATAAGGGTTTCAGGTGAATGTGATGGCCACAGAGGCCAAGGATAATCCTAGAATGGTTTCTAAGCACATCATCGAGATGAAGAACTAGGCCTCAAAAGATATGGTAAAGGATACCACGAAGCTCAACAAGGAGAAGGCTTTGGAGGAGAAGTTGGTGGAAATGTTTGAAACTCTCCTAATGTGGAACCTATGGGTGAGAAAATGGTTTAGGAGGAGGATGTTGAGCATAAGCAAGCGAATTTTGAGCCTCTAAAGTTTAACCCCCTATCGGAGGACTTATCCTATCTTAATGATGACTCTACTTCTATGTTTGAGCTTCTTGACATGGCAAGGGCGGGGGCTACTGGAACTTTCAAATTGGAAAATGGACTCTACAGGAATTCAATAGGGTCAACATCAAAATAAGGGGATTGAAAGAGAATTTTCTAAATTTTCTAAAAGGTTCAGCCTCATATATTTTGATTGACAAAATTGTTGATCTTGAGTGTTTATTCACTAATTTCAGGTCCCTTTGTGAGTAGCGTTTAGCTGGTCTAGAAGCCAAGGTATTGGATACCAATGCGGATATCAAGAAACTTCTCCATTCCTATCATTTTTTAGTGAAGAATAGTGCAGACTCGTTGGAAGTCCTATTTTGCAAGATCGGTGAGCTTAGAGAGGACCAGTTGTATTTTTCTAAGTTAATGGAGAAGGAACAATTGGCCAAAGGTAAAGGGAAAAAAGGTGTGAAGGAGGATGGTAAAGGCCCTACTCCTAGAGGGCTAGCTGACTGGAAGAAGTCCTTTGAAGCTAAGAAAAAATAATTGTTGGGCATGATTGGGCTTTATAGGTACCAAGAACTTGAGGTGGCCAACACCTTAAGTAGTATGAAGTAGTGTCATGTTGTCTATTTTTTGTTTGCTTTTTTGTTGTTGGGTCTCGGTTTCTTTCCTATTATTTTGTTGCTTTTTTGTAGATGGTTGTTGTTGATAGTTTAGTGTTTTATCTTTGGAGCAGCATTTTGTAACTTCTGGTGTTTTGAGTTTTAGGTTGTTGTTGATATTTTAGTTTAGCATCTTTTGAGCAGCATTTTGTACCTTAAGTTATAAAGGGTTTCAAGTTCCTTCAAAACCTGTTTTCCCTTATAATAAGAACTTTAGTTCAACTAATTTTTTCCAACATATTTTCAATTTTGAGTGGTCTAATATTTCCATGGTGAGTGTAGGGAACATTGTGTGGTATTATTTGTGGAAGCAATTTGTAGACATTTATTTATTTATTGTTATAATTAGAAAAAAACTATTGGGATATGGTGTTGTACACCATTGCATAAAATGTTATATTATAATGTTGTAATTAAATAATTATTTAGTTGTGATGCACCTAGGAGGTGTAATTAATCGTATTAGGTAATTATTTTGGGGCCAGTTGTATATTGTATTGTAAAATTGGATTATTATTTAATGTGTGAGAGACTGTTGGCATTGGTTTTCATTGATGCCAACACTTGGGGAGATTGTTGCACATATGTTTGTGATATTTTCATTTGGCATTGGTTGTTCATTGATGACTACACTTAGTTTGGGTTGTTATCAATGCTTGTGTCTACACTCGGTTTGGGTTGTCATTGGTGCTTATAGTTTTATGTTGTTGATACTCTATGTTGCTAATGTTCATGGTTGGATGTCATGCCTTTGATGTTGCTGATGATCATGGTTGGATGTCATGCCTTGTTTGATGAAAAATAAAGATGTATTAAGTATGATTGTTTTCTAAAGAGATGATATCATGCTAATATATTAAGATGAAGATTAGAAGTATTAAGATGAGGATTAAAAGCACTAAGATGAGGATTCGGGGTATTAAGACGAGGATTAGAAGTTGGAGAGATGTTGTTGATGGTCTTTAGTATGTTTTATGCTCTTTCCTATTGTTCTTGAGGAAGTATGTGTTGCTACAAGGATGTTTTGGTCTTCGCATGTTGGTGAAAGGTTTTGTCCCAGGAAGTTGCTTTGAAGACTATTTGGGAGAATGCTTTGCATTCCTCCACCTTTGAAAATGTGGTCTTGCAGTTTGGGACTCATTGTTTTATGTTTTTTCAATGTTGTACTCCTATATTTTTAGGTCACCAGTGTTGTCGTGGAGGTTTTTGGTTATTATAGTGGGTTGGTAGTTTTGTTGCTTATCAAGATTAGTCTAGAAAATGCTCCACATTTCTTCATGTTGATGTTTCTAATTATGCAGCTTGGTGGATGTGCTCTCAATGTTTGTGTAGAGTCTCATTTTAGTTTTCATGTGTTGGTGTTTATTGCAAGTTGGTTTACTAATGTTCCATCTCATGTTTGTGTATTTTGTGCTTTTGGGTTGAAGTGTTTTGTTTTTGTTTAATTTTTTGTGGTTTTTTTGTGGCATGACAATGTAAAATAAGTATATGGAAGTGTTGTTGTATGTTCATGAAACATCTCTTTGTGATCTGCACATCAGTGGTTGATCTCTTTGGTGTTACATTATGTTTAAGTTGGTTTTTTGGGTAATTTGTGGATGTTTTTGGCCGATAGGGCCTGTTCTCTTGTTTGTGCTATGTGCTATGTTCTTGGGGGTCTATGCCAAAATTTGAGGTTGTGTTAAGATGTATTTGGGTCTTGATCTATCTTTTTGAGAACAGCATTGAGTAAATTGAATTGAAAGTGTGTTTTTGGGCTGATCGGTAATGTGATACACGTTTCATCTTCACATTTCCTTGTTTTCAACTTGGGTTGATGTGCGCTAGCATGTGTGTTGTTTGGGATCACATTGGAAGTCATAAATTTTTTTGGTCCTCTCTATCTCCTGGATAGGACCGCATTATTTTTTTATGGTCGACTTGTTGAGGTTATTGTTTATCTTCTATTATGGTTGACCTAATTAGTGTTTTGTGATCTTGCAAAGGATATAAATGGAAGAATAAATTAGTTACAATTTGAGTGAGAGTGTGGTGATGTGTGAATATGGAATGATGTAACTTGGGTTGTATAAAAGAAAGATCAAATGAGATTTAACACCTCAGTTAGTAGAGTGTATTGTTGACATATGTAATTTCTAAATTTTTATATATCCTACTATCAGATAATGAGTCTCTTCAACAAGTCATTATAATTTGTATCTTGACCTGGGGTTGTGCACCTCAATACTACAAGTCCTTTGTATCTTACCATAATTTTGTGTGCCTTAGCCTATAAGTCCTTCAAGAAGCAGGGTGCTTCCTTAGGCAGTGAGACTTAAAACAAATTGTAATTTTGTAAGCAGTGAGCTTCTTATATGGTGAGATTTCTCGCTGTGGTTTCTCCCTTCTTGGGTTTTCCACGTAAATATGGTGTTATGTTGTGCATGTGTGATTATTTCCTTATCTTTCATTGTTGTTGATTTGATTAAGTATTATTGATCTATGTAAGGGTTGTTGATCTTGTTAAAAGTTTGTATTTACATATTGCTAAAGGGTTTAAAATTTGAAGTGTTTAAGTTTTTGTAGATACTAATTCACCCCCCCTCTCAGTATCTAGGTGTGTTCAAAATTTTCTATCAGAGCCAAGTTCCTCTAAAGAAGCTTAACCACTTGAGGTGAGGTCTGGGATGGAAAATGATGGATCTTACAAGGGTCCTAGGTTTGATGGGACAAATTACACCTTTTGGAAAGTAAAAATGGAAGTCCATCTAAACTTTGATAGGTTTGGTGTTTGGAAATCTATTAAGGATGGTTACACTGCTCCTGCTACTCCTCCAATAAATCCAACTAAGATTGGGTTGTAGGAGAACAATTTTATGGAAAATAATTTTATCATGTGTGGGTTAGATAATTTAGAACTTTTGAAGGTGATGAATTACAATTTTGTTGAGGATGTATGGGAAAATTTGAGCAACATTTATGAAGGAGATAATAAAGTGAAGCAAGCCAAGATGCAAATCTTTAAAAGTAGATTTGAGACCTTGAGGATGAAAAATGATGAATACATGCTAGTTATATGCTTCAAGTGGATGAATTAGTATCTAGCATCAAAGGTCTTGGTGGAGAAGTGAAAGAAGATGATATTGTGAAGAAGCTTCTAAGATCTCTCCCTAAATCTTATAGTCATAAGGTATCTGCTATCGAGGAGTCTAAGGACCTGGATAAGTATTTAATAGATGAAATTTTTTGTTCTCTCAAAACCTTTAAAATGAGAGTGTTTGAAAAAGAAGCTCCAAAGAAGGAAGCAACATTCAAAACCAGTAAAAAGATAGAAGATGAAATAGTAGATCAGAATGATGACTTTGATGAGGTAGAAGCAAAAATTGTGAGAATTTTGAAGAAAGGCACCGAAAAATACAAAGGTAAGTTACCTTTCAAGTGCTTCAATTGTGGGATAATTGTCATTTTTCCTCTAAATTTCCTTTTAAAGAATCAAGGATAACAACAAAAGTGAGAAATTTAAAAGAAGTCTCTATTCCAAGGAGAGAATTTTTTCTTCAAAAGATAAGGATAATGATTCAAATGATGAAACCCTATTCATGGTTGTGAAAGAAAAAAGGGTGATATTGAAAAATATAAGAATTTTGGTATTTTGTAGGCTTACAAAAATAATAAAAGATCAATGGTTGTGTGGACTACCTTTCATGCAAAGGAAGAAGCAAATGCTTGGGTGATTGATAGTGGTTGCTCTAACCACATTATTGGTGACAAGAAGAGGTTCATCATCCTTAAGAAGTGGAATGGTGGAGCTGTCAAGTTTGGTGGTGATGATTCAACATAGATTTGTGGAAAGGGTGCTATATACATCAATGGAAATAATAATGCTAAGGATTTCCTTTATGTCAAAGGGTTGAAGCATAATCTCCTCAATGTTAGTAAAATGTGCAACAAAGGATATAAACTTACATTTCATGTCAAAGGTTGTGAGATCAGGAAGGTAGGGTTCAGAAGATTAGTTGCAAAAGATACTAGGACAAATAGAAATGTCTATCATCTAAAGGAGGAAAATGGAAGAATATGTTTATTGGATCAATCTGCTGAGTGTTGGTTGTGGAACAAGAGGATGAGACACATCAACTTTGACAATATGGTAAAGATCAACTCTACTCGTGTGGTGAGGGATATGCCTAATATAACTAAGCCTGCAAACATATTATGTAAGGAGTATCAAATGGGAAAGTAAACAAAGACAAATTTCAAGAGAAAATAGTGTTCTACAATACCATTGGAGTTGATTCAAACTGACCTATGTAGACCTACAAGAACAAAGAGTCAACGAGGTGAAAGCTATTTCATTTTGCTTATTGATGACTACTCTAGAATTACTTGGGTGACATTTTAAGAGAAAAATCAGAAGCATTTGATAAGTTTAAGAATTTTAAAGAAAAAATTGAGAATGAAATGGATGCCAAGATCAAATGCTTAAGATCTAATAGAGAAGGTGAATTTACTTCAAATGAATTTGAATTTTTTTGTGAATATCATGGTATTAGGAGACATCTTTATGCTCCTAGAACCCCTCAGTAGAATGGGGTAGTGGAAAGGAAGAATAGGAATTTGTAAGAGATGGCTAGGGATATGTTGAAAGATACTAATCTTCCTGATATGTATTGGAAGGAAGCAGTTCACACTATTGTCTATTTGCTTAATAGAGTACAATTAAGGGTTAATAGCACTAAAACCCCTTATGAGCTATGGTATGGAAGGCCTCTTACTATTAGATACTTTAGGATATTTGACAACAAATGCTACATTAGAAGAGATGAAGAAGGAATTGGAAAGTTTGATTCAAGGTGTGATGAAGGGATCTTTCTTGGATACTCAACCAAAAGCAAGGCCTATAGATGCTACAATAGGAGATTGGGAAAGATGATTGAAAGCACAAATATGAAAGTAGATGAAGATTTGTGTCAGACCTCACAAGAGCCAGAGGTTTGTGGATCTGATATACCTCTTTGCATTGAATAAGAATAAGAAGAGAAAGAAGAGAAGAAACAAGAATCAAAAAAGTTTCCTAATACTCCACTAAAGTATGTTCAGAAGAACCATTCAGCAGATCAGATCATTGGTGATAATAATGAGGGTGTGCTAACTAGGAGAAGGTTTGCAAAAGAAAGTGAGTAAGTGAATTTGTATTTACTATCAAAGGTAGAGCCCAAGA
>VDFB02000015.1:504502172-504549381 GCA_007258455.2 Sequoia sempervirens
CAGCAAAATATTATTTTTAACAACTAAAGTTTTAAATAATTTTATATTGGAAAAGTTTTCTTTTTATTTGTTTCATTGGGCTTTACAATAACTTCTATAACCTTGCTTTTTTACATCTTCCACAGGCCACACCATCATTCAATCAAACATTACCCAAGCCTCCATCGCGCATCGCCCATAGAATTAAAAATGGAGATGATAAATAGTGATGGGAAAAGTCCTCATTTTAATTTGTACCTTAGGCTGTAAAAACCATTTACTCAAACACTTTTACCTTATCTTGCTTTCACATACATTTTCACCATTAAAATATCCCCCAAATGATAATTTTTTGAAAATTGCCATGGGCCCGCCACATTCTCTCAAACTTTGCAAACATTTTCATCACTCATCTCTAATTCATTTAGAAGAGCTAATATTAATTAGTGATGGGAAAACACATCACCGCCAATTGTGGATTTGAGGAGAGAAAGGCATGAAATAACAAAGATAAGCAAAATAAAAGGAGAGCCAGCGCACATCTCCAATTTGTTGTGGGAGATGGAGAACTTAATAGCGATGGGTGATATAAGAGAAAAACCATCACTCATTGCTAACAAAGTCAGGAAAAGATTCAATAAAAAAGCAATATTCATTCCTCCTATTTGAAACCCTGGTTCTTCAAATTATGTAACCCCTTTAGATGCTTTGACGGCCTAAAGTAAATGTTTATAGTAGTCAACATGCATTCTTGTCTTCCTCCTCACAACTGCGCACAAGAAAGCCAACAGTGTGTTATTGCATTGGGGTATTGAAGTCAAAATTTCCACAGTGCAACACCAGATTGAAATGCAATATGTCACATGAGGACGTCAAATATGTTGCTCCATAATGCGCTCAGGCCAAAACAAACCTCAGGTGCAACGCCAAACCAAAATTTCCTCAGCAATTTTGGTATGTTTTCACTATAGTCTTAAATTGTCCTTTGGCTCGATGGCTGCCCTGCAGCATAAGCTCTCCCTAGGTCATGCCAAAATAGAAATTGTTCAAACAATTTTGATACATTTTCACTGCAAGCACAAACTATCCTTTGAAATTTTTCCTTAATATCTACCGCCACTGCCCTGCACTCTGCTCAATTTCACATGTGTTTGAGCCAAATGAGAATTGGGTGTTGATGGTGGAATGAGTTTCCTCAAACCCTTTATACCTTTTAGCTACAAGCTCGAGATGTTCATTGTAAAGAAAAGTATACTAAACTCACCCATGCGTCAAGAACGAAATTATTTCCTGCAACGACATCCTATACCCGTGTAAAAATTTACCTTGCAATATTAAACCATACTCTAAAGCAAGCACAGTGGTTGCACATTTATAACAAGAACATTTCATGTTCTCCACGCCATCATTTTTTTGTAGCTTCATGTTTCCAAATACAGTCATAATGCATTTGATTCCTTCTTATCCGTTTTAAAATGCATCCCAAATCAAAACTATACTCAATTGGATCCCATTCGAAGCTCAAGCCTAGCCACAAGATTTGATAGGTGCCCACAAAAATAGGAAACCCTAACAACATTATGCAGCTTTATTTTTTATTTGCATTGAACTAATCATCTACTTTCAATCCCAAGTTACCCAACACAAACACATCAATCAATGTGTTTGTTAAAAAAAATGCCTCAGGCTCCTCTGAATATAATCATTGAAGAAATATCCCAAGCTTTTACCATGCTCAATAATGACATTGAACCTCCAATAATTTACTTTTCTGCCTGTGCTTTATCAGAAAGTTTTTTTAGAGGGAAGATATCCATATACTCAGGGAACTTGAATAACATTAGCAGGTACAAAAATATTTTCTTTCTCAGTATCATGGACTTGTTCAAATAATCTAGCAAGATTAAATAGTGTTGTGACTTTATCCCATGGTAACTCAATTGAAACACCACCTTCCTCGTGATTGTTTCCCTATGGACATGGCTTTCCTCATAAGCCTAAACTATGTTCACCTCTTAATCCTTGTATTACAAGAGAAAATGGACCTCTTGTTTTTCACTTAAAATCTTGAATGCAAGTATGATTAAGTACCCATCCATATGCTGCCATCTCAAAGCAATTTACTTAGAGTGAGAGCAACATTGCTTGTCTATGCTTTCTTGGAAAATATTTTAGAAGAGAGAAATTTCCATGGAATACTTCAAATGAGCCTTCTTGGTCCAAAAATTTCCTGTTGGAGAACCAACAACATCAATTTTCATACCATCCCCCTTTTTATCTGATTGGCAATAACATCTACTTGATCTTATTTTGTTCTTTTATTTCTCACCATAGCCATCTACCTTGAATTAATATCACTACCTATTTGATGAAAATATTGTCATGAATGTAAAAATGAAGCTTCCATGTGATTTCCCTATTCAAAACATTTTTACTTAAAGTGACTACAACATTGCAACACTTACAACTTTATAACTGTGTAAAGCATGACGGGTCCCCATGTGGACCTGGCTAAAAAAAAATTGTTTTGAAACAAATTTCATCTTTAATTGATTTGAGGCTACTTACATATGCATCTAGTATGAAAAAATTAATTCGGAAACTATCAAAATTCATTTTCAAGCACTTTGCACAATAGTCAAAACAGGCCAAGTGGCCTCTGGAATCACCTTGGGAAACTAGTCAAACGTCATCCTAAAATCATGAAAACATACAAGCATGTAGACATTTGACCCAAGAATGAAATGAAAAAAATGGATTAGTGAAATTCATCTTGAGGTGTGATATATTCATTTTCAAAGTAGCTCACTCAGACATTTCTGCAATGGCAACTATTAGAAACCAACTAGGGCTCACCAAGTCACCTCCTTGAAGAATTATCAAATCACCTCCTAGGCAGCTACCACTGGAGGAATTAGATCATTTAGGTTCATTTGGAATGTGTGCAAGAGGTCTTTCCCTAAATCATCATTCTTCATGAGATATTAAGGGTCAAACTTGACCACCTTGAAGCATTCTGAAAATGCAAATGTAAAAACAGAGCAAACTACATTTGCTTTTGACCTGGTAAAAATATCAAATCAAATCATGAGACTTTGAAACTGGACCAAGGAGCCTATGGATGTGGGGGGAATGTAAGGAATCAATATATTTGTGATGATGATCATCGAGTTTCAAAATATCAACTCGAACAGGAGGCCACTTCGTAGAACTGAGAGTCCACAAATAGCAAAACAATCCCAAAACCTTCCATCTTTGCGCTTCAAAACCTTATCAAAACTTATCACATGGGGCCAAAAATTGACATACATGTTCACATGTGTCACATGAGTACACTTACTAAATTATTTGACATGAAAATCAACTAGCTTCGATTTATGACCCTCCAAAGTAGGTCACCAGGGCAAATTTTTTAGGTGTGTTCTTGAGTGTGCAAATCAACTTTTTTCATCATGGACACTCAAATTTTAAAATTTTTGAAGGTTCCATAAGGGTTTCAGGTGAATGTGATGGCCACAGAGGCCAAGGATAATCCTAGAATGGTTTCTAAGCACATCATCGAGATGAAGAACTAGGCCTCAAAAGATATGGTAAAGGATACCACGAAGCTCAACAAGGAGAAGGCTTTGGAGGAGAAGTTGGTGGAAATGTTTGAAACTCTCCTAATGTGGAACCTATGGGTGAGAAAATGGTTTAGGAGGAGGATGTTGAGCATAAGCAAGCGAATTTTGAGCCTCTAAAGTTTAACCCCCTATCGGAGGACTTATCCTATCTTAATGATGACTCTACTTCTATGTTTGAGCTTCTTGACATGGCAAGGGCGGGGGCTACTGGAACTTTCAAATTGGAAAATGGACTCTACAGGAATTCAATAGGGTCAACATCAAAATAAGGGGATTGAAAGAGAATTTTCTAAATTTTCTAAAAGGTTCAGCCTCATATATTTTGATTGACAAAATTGTTGATCTTGAGTGTTTATTCACTAATTTCAGGTCCCTTTGTGAGTAGCGTTTAGCTGGTCTAGAAGCCAAGGTATTGGATACCAATGCGGATATCAAGAAACTTCTCCATTCCTATCATTTTTTAGTGAAGAATAGTGCAGACTCGTTGGAAGTCCTATTTTGCAAGATCGGTGAGCTTAGAGAGGACCAGTTGTATTTTTCTAAGTTAATGGAGAAGGAACAATTGGCCAAAGGTAAAGGGAAAAAAGGTGTGAAGGAGGATGGTAAAGGCCCTACTCCTAGAGGGCTAGCTGACTGGAAGAAGTCCTTTGAAGCTAAGAAAAAATAATTGTTGGGCATGATTGGGCTTTATAGGTACCAAGAACTTGAGGTGGCCAACACCTTAAGTAGTATGAAGTAGTGTCATGTTGTCTATTTTTTGTTTGCTTTTTTGTTGTTGGGTCTCGGTTTCTTTCCTATTATTTTGTTGCTTTTTTGTAGATGGTTGTTGTTGATAGTTTAGTGTTTTATCTTTGGAGCAGCATTTTGTAACTTCTGGTGTTTTGAGTTTTAGGTTGTTGTTGATATTTTAGTTTAGCATCTTTTGAGCAGCATTTTGTACCTTAAGTTATAAAGGGTTTCAAGTTCCTTCAAAACCTGTTTTCCCTTATAATAAGAACTTTAGTTCAACTAATTTTTTCCAACATATTTTCAATTTTGAGTGGTCTAATATTTCCATGGTGAGTGTAGGGAACATTGTGTGGTATTATTTGTGGAAGCAATTTGTAGACATTTATTTATTTATTGTTATAATTAGAAAAAAACTATTGGGATATGGTGTTGTACACCATTGCATAAAATGTTATATTATAATGTTGTAATTAAATAATTATTTAGTTGTGATGCACCTAGGAGGTGTAATTAATCGTATTAGGTAATTATTTTGGGGCCAGTTGTATATTGTATTGTAAAATTGGATTATTATTTAATGTGTGAGAGACTGTTGGCATTGGTTTTCATTGATGCCAACACTTGGGGAGATTGTTGCACATATGTTTGTGATATTTTCATTTGGCATTGGTTGTTCATTGATGACTACACTTAGTTTGGGTTGTTATCAATGCTTGTGTCTACACTCGGTTTGGGTTGTCATTGGTGCTTATAGTTTTATGTTGTTGATACTCTATGTTGCTAATGTTCATGGTTGGATGTCATGCCTTTGATGTTGCTGATGATCATGGTTGGATGTCATGCCTTGTTTGATGAAAAATAAAGATGTATTAAGTATGATTGTTTTCTAAAGAGATGATATCATGCTAATATATTAAGATGAAGATTAGAAGTATTAAGATGAGGATTAAAAGCACTAAGATGAGGATTCGGGGTATTAAGACGAGGATTAGAAGTTGGAGAGATGTTGTTGATGGTCTTTAGTATGTTTTATGCTCTTTCCTATTGTTCTTGAGGAAGTATGTGTTGCTACAAGGATGTTTTGGTCTTCGCATGTTGGTGAAAGGTTTTGTCCCAGGAAGTTGCTTTGAAGACTATTTGGGAGAATGCTTTGCATTCCTCCACCTTTGAAAATGTGGTCTTGCAGTTTGGGACTCATTGTTTTATGTTTTTTCAATGTTGTACTCCTATATTTTTAGGTCACCAGTGTTGTCGTGGAGGTTTTTGGTTATTATAGTGGGTTGGTAGTTTTGTTGCTTATCAAGATTAGTCTAGAAAATGCTCCACATTTCTTCATGTTGATGTTTCTAATTATGCAGCTTGGTGGATGTGCTCTCAATGTTTGTGTAGAGTCTCATTTTAGTTTTCATGTGTTGGTGTTTATTGCAAGTTGGTTTACTAATGTTCCATCTCATGTTTGTGTATTTTGTGCTTTTGGGTTGAAGTGTTTTGTTTTTGTTTAATTTTTTGTGGTTTTTTTGTGGCATGACAATGTAAAATAAGTATATGGAAGTGTTGTTGTATGTTCATGAAACATCTCTTTGTGATCTGCACATCAGTGGTTGATCTCTTTGGTGTTACATTATGTTTAAGTTGGTTTTTTGGGTAATTTGTGGATGTTTTTGGCCGATAGGGCCTGTTCTCTTGTTTGTGCTATGTGCTATGTTCTTGGGGGTCTATGCCAAAATTTGAGGTTGTGTTAAGATGTATTTGGGTCTTGATCTATCTTTTTGAGAACAGCATTGAGTAAATTGAATTGAAAGTGTGTTTTTGGGCTGATCGGTAATGTGATACACGTTTCATCTTCACATTTCCTTGTTTTCAACTTGGGTTGATGTGCGCTAGCATGTGTGTTGTTTGGGATCACATTGGAAGTCATAAATTTTTTTGGTCCTCTCTATCTCCTGGATAGGACCGCATTATTTTTTTATGGTCGACTTGTTGAGGTTATTGTTTATCTTCTATTATGGTTGACCTAATTAGTGTTTTGTGATCTTGCAAAGGATATAAATGGAAGAATAAATTAGTTACAATTTGAGTGAGAGTGTGGTGATGTGTGAATATGGAATGATGTAACTTGGGTTGTATAAAAGAAAGATCAAATGAGATTTAACACCTCAGTTAGTAGAGTGTATTGTTGACATATGTAATTTCTAAATTTTTATATATCCTACTATCAGATAATGAGTCTCTTCAACAAGTCATTATAATTTGTATCTTGACCTGGGGTTGTGCACCTCAATACTACAAGTCCTTTGTATCTTACCATAATTTTGTGTGCCTTAGCCTATAAGTCCTTCAAGAAGCAGGGTGCTTCCTTAGGCAGTGAGACTTAAAACAAATTGTAATTTTGTAAGCAGTGAGCTTCTTATATGGTGAGATTTCTCGCTGTGGTTTCTCCCTTCTTGGGTTTTCCACGTAAATATGGTGTTATGTTGTGCATGTGTGATTATTTCCTTATCTTTCATTGTTGTTGATTTGATTAAGTATTATTGATCTATGTAAGGGTTGTTGATCTTGTTAAAAGTTTGTATTTACATATTGCTAAAGGGTTTAAAATTTGAAGTGTTTAAGTTTTTGTAGATACTAATTCACCCCCCCTCTCAGTATCTAGGTGTGTTCAAAATTTTCTATCAGAGCCAAGTTCCTCTAAAGAAGCTTAACCACTTGAGGTGAGGTCTGGGATGGAAAATGATGGATCTTACAAGGGTCCTAGGTTTGATGGGACAAATTACACCTTTTGGAAAGTAAAAATGGAAGTCCATCTAAACTTTGATAGGTTTGGTGTTTGGAAATCTATTAAGGATGGTTACACTGCTCCTGCTACTCCTCCAATAAATCCAACTAAGATTGGGTTGTAGGAGAACAATTTTATGGAAAATAATTTTATCATGTGTGGGTTAGATAATTTAGAACTTTTGAAGGTGATGAATTACAATTTTGTTGAGGATGTATGGGAAAATTTGAGCAACATTTATGAAGGAGATAATAAAGTGAAGCAAGCCAAGATGCAAATCTTTAAAAGTAGATTTGAGACCTTGAGGATGAAAAATGATGAATACATGCTAGTTATATGCTTCAAGTGGATGAATTAGTATCTAGCATCAAAGGTCTTGGTGGAGAAGTGAAAGAAGATGATATTGTGAAGAAGCTTCTAAGATCTCTCCCTAAATCTTATAGTCATAAGGTATCTGCTATCGAGGAGTCTAAGGACCTGGATAAGTATTTAATAGATGAAATTTTTTGTTCTCTCAAAACCTTTAAAATGAGAGTGTTTGAAAAAGAAGCTCCAAAGAAGGAAGCAACATTCAAAACCAGTAAAAAGATAGAAGATGAAATAGTAGATCAGAATGATGACTTTGATGAGGTAGAAGCAAAAATTGTGAGAATTTTGAAGAAAGGCACCGAAAAATACAAAGGTAAGTTACCTTTCAAGTGCTTCAATTGTGGGATAATTGTCATTTTTCCTCTAAATTTCCTTTTAAAGAATCAAGGATAACAACAAAAGTGAGAAATTTAAAAGAAGTCTCTATTCCAAGGAGAGAATTTTTTCTTCAAAAGATAAGGATAATGATTCAAATGATGAAACCCTATTCATGGTTGTGAAAGAAAAAAGGGTGATATTGAAAAATATAAGAATTTTGGTATTTTGTAGGCTTACAAAAATAATAAAAGATCAATGGTTGTGTGGACTACCTTTCATGCAAAGGAAGAAGCAAATGCTTGGGTGATTGATAGTGGTTGCTCTAACCACATTATTGGTGACAAGAAGAGGTTCATCATCCTTAAGAAGTGGAATGGTGGAGCTGTCAAGTTTGGTGGTGATGATTCAACATAGATTTGTGGAAAGGGTGCTATATACATCAATGGAAATAATAATGCTAAGGATTTCCTTTATGTCAAAGGGTTGAAGCATAATCTCCTCAATGTTAGTAAAATGTGCAACAAAGGATATAAACTTACATTTCATGTCAAAGGTTGTGAGATCAGGAAGGTAGGGTTCAGAAGATTAGTTGCAAAAGATACTAGGACAAATAGAAATGTCTATCATCTAAAGGAGGAAAATGGAAGAATATGTTTATTGGATCAATCTGCTGAGTGTTGGTTGTGGAACAAGAGGATGAGACACATCAACTTTGACAATATGGTAAAGATCAACTCTACTCGTGTGGTGAGGGATATGCCTAATATAACTAAGCCTGCAAACATATTATGTAAGGAGTATCAAATGGGAAAGTAAACAAAGACAAATTTCAAGAGAAAATAGTGTTCTACAATACCATTGGAGTTGATTCAAACTGACCTATGTAGACCTACAAGAACAAAGAGTCAACGAGGTGAAAGCTATTTCATTTTGCTTATTGATGACTACTCTAGAATTACTTGGGTGACATTTTAAGAGAAAAATCAGAAGCATTTGATAAGTTTAAGAATTTTAAAGAAAAAATTGAGAATGAAATGGATGCCAAGATCAAATGCTTAAGATCTAATAGAGAAGGTGAATTTACTTCAAATGAATTTGAATTTTTTTGTGAATATCATGGTATTAGGAGACATCTTTATGCTCCTAGAACCCCTCAGTAGAATGGGGTAGTGGAAAGGAAGAATAGGAATTTGTAAGAGATGGCTAGGGATATGTTGAAAGATACTAATCTTCCTGATATGTATTGGAAGGAAGCAGTTCACACTATTGTCTATTTGCTTAATAGAGTACAATTAAGGGTTAATAGCACTAAAACCCCTTATGAGCTATGGTATGGAAGGCCTCTTACTATTAGATACTTTAGGATATTTGACAACAAATGCTACATTAGAAGAGATGAAGAAGGAATTGGAAAGTTTGATTCAAGGTGTGATGAAGGGATCTTTCTTGGATACTCAACCAAAAGCAAGGCCTATAGATGCTACAATAGGAGATTGGGAAAGATGATTGAAAGCACAAATATGAAAGTAGATGAAGATTTGTGTCAGACCTCACAAGAGCCAGAGGTTTGTGGATCTGATATACCTCTTTGCATTGAATAAGAATAAGAAGAGAAAGAAGAGAAGAAACAAGAATCAAAAAAGTTTCCTAATACTCCACTAAAGTATGTTCAGAAGAACCATTCAGCAGATCAGATCATTGGTGATAATAATGAGGGTGTGCTAACTAGGAGAAGGTTTGCAAAAGAAAGTGAGTAAGTGAATTTGTATTTACTATCAAAGGTAGAGCCCAAGAACTTTGTTGATGCTAGCAAAGATAAAGGTTGTATGAAGCCAATGGAAGAGGAATTGAATTAGATAGAAAAGAATTTGACATGGGACCTAGTTTCTAGACTAGCTAATAAGAATTTTATAGGAACAAAGTGGGTATTCCAGAACAAGCTGAATGAAGATGGTGAAGTTGTGAGGAACAAATCCAAACTAGTATGTAAAGTTTATTCACAAGTTGAAGGTATTGATTTTGAGGAGACTTTTTCTCTAATAGCTAGAATGGAGGAAATAAGGATGTTTCTTGCCTTTGTTGCTCACAAGAATTTTAAATTCTCTCAAATGGATGTCAAGTCAGTATTCTTGAATGGTGATTTAGAGGAAGAGGTCTACATTGAGAAATTGAATGGTTTCTAGCTATCAAAAGATCTAGACATGGTGTATAGACTCAACAAAGCCTTGTGTGGACTCAAGAAAGCTCCTAGAGCTTGGTATGCTTGGTTGGATAAGTACTTAATTCAACAAGGTTTCAAGAAATGTATTGCAGATAGTAATCGTTACATTAAGGAAGAGGAAGACAATATTTTGATAGTTGTATGTTGATGACATCATCTTTTGTGTAGATACAAAAAGCGTTTGAGATGTCTATGATTGGTGAGTTGTCTTTCTTCCTTGGGCTCAAATTTTTCAACTAGATGATGGTATCTTTATTTCTCAGGCTAAGTATGTTAAAGAGGTAATGAAGAAGTTTGGCATGAAGGATTCCAAACTAGTAAGTACTCCTATGGTAACCAATTGTCACTTGAGAAAGATTAATGAGTCACCTAAGGTTGATTAGACTCTTTAAAGATCTACGATTAGAGGCTTATTATACTTGACTACTTCTAGACTTGATATTATGCATGTAGTTTTTTTGGTCGACAGATATCAAGCTAATACTAAGCAAACTCATGAGAAAGCAATAAAAAGAATATTCAAATATTTGAAGGGAACTCTAGATTATGGTTTGTGGTATGAGAAGGATGATAAAATTTTTTAGTGCTTATATTGATGTTGATTGGGCAGGATGTGTGGATGATCAGAGAAACACTAGTGGAAGTGCATTTTTCTTAGGAGACAAATTCGTCTCTTGGTTCAGTAAGAAGTAGGACTCACTATCCTTATCCATAGCAAAAGTTGAGTATACTATTGCAACATCTTGTTGCACCCAAGTGCTTTGGATGAAGTAGAGCTTGAAGGATATAAAGGTGGTGTATGATGAACCCATTCCTATATTATGTGATAATACCAATGCAATTAACATTTCCAAGAATCCAGTGATGCATTCAAGGACCAAACATATTTCTATCTGGTATCACTTTCTAAGGGAAAAGGTTGCAGAACAAGAAGTTAGATTGTAGTATGTGCCTACTAAGGATCAATTGCAAACATCTTTACTAAGGCACTTTTAAAGGATACTTTTGAGTATCTCCAACAGAAGTTAAGGGTTATTACCCTTCCTTTTTCTAACTAGATGCATAGACAGTGCATCTATCCAGGGGGAGAAATTCATGTCATATCCTTTTCTCCTAGATTGATGTGTGCTACCTCTCAGGGGGAGTAGGTAGTTGGTTGGTTTTTGTTGATAGGGAGAGCATGTACATTTGGTTAAAGAATAAGTGTCGTTAGTCCAAGGGGGAGAATGTGTTGATATTTTAATGAAGATCCTTGGCCCTTTGTCCTTGATTTCAAAGGGGGAGAATGAGCAGGTTTGTATTACAATCAATTCCAAAGGGGGAGATTGTTAGCCTTGGTTGTCATTGATGCTAACACTTGGGGAGATTGTCGCACATATGTTTGTGAGATTTTTTTTTGGCATTGGTTGTTAATTGATGGATACACTCTCTTTGGGTTGTCATTGATGCTTGTGTCTACACTCGATTTGGGTTGTCATTGGTGCTTACAATTGTATGTTGTTGATACTCTATATTGTTGATGTTCATGGTCCAGTGCCATGCCTTTGATATTGTTGATGATCATGGTTGGATGTCATGCCTTTTTTGATGACAAGTGAAGATGTATTGATTATGGTTGTTGTATGAAGAGAAGATATCATGATGATATATTAAGATTAGGATTAGAAGCATTAAGATAAGGATTAAAAGCATTAAGATGAGGATTAGAAGTATTAATATGAGGATTAGAATTTCCAGAGATGTTGATGGTCTCTAGTATGTCTTATGCTCTCTCATGTTGTTCCTAAGGAAGTATGTGTTGCTACAAGGATATTCTGGTCTTTGCATGTTGGTGAAAGGTTTTTCCCTACGAAGGTGCTTTAAAGACTGTTTAGGAGAATGCTCCACATTCCTCTACCTTTGAATATGTGGTCTTGTGGTTTGGGACTTAGTTTTTATGTTCTGTGGATGTTTCACTCCTGTCTTTTTAGGTCATCAATATTTTTGTGGAGTTTTTTGGTTATTGTAGTGGGTTGGTAGTTTTATTGCTTGTCAGGATTCATCCGGAAAATGCTTCAAATTTCTCTACATTGATGTTTCTAATCATGCAGCTTGGTGGAAGTGCTCTCAGTGTTTGTGCAATGTCTTAATTCAATTTTCATGTGTTGGTATTTACCGCAAGTTTGTTTACTAATGTTCCATCTCATGGTTGTGTATTTTGTGCTTTTGGGATGAAGTGTTTTGTTTCTATTTGGTTTGTTGTGGGTTTTTGTGGTATGATAGTGTAAAAAAAGTATATGGAAGTGTTGTTGAATGTTCATGGAACATATCTTTGTGAACCACACATCAATGGTTGATCTCTTTGGTGTTGTATTGTGTTTGAGTTGGATTTTTGGGTAATTTATGGATGTCTAGCTGACAAGGCTTTTTCTCGTGTTTGCACTATGTCCATGGGAATCTATGCCAACATTTGAGGTTGTGTTAATATGTATTTGGGTCCTAACCTATCTTTTTGAGAACCACATTCAGTAAATTCAGTTGAAAGTGTGCTTTTGGGCTAACTGGTAATGTGCTACATGTTCCATCTTCATGTTTCCTTGTTATTGACTTGGGTTGATGTGTGCCAACATGTGTGTTGTTTGGGATCATATTGGAAGTTATAATAAGTCATTTTTGGTCCTCTCTATCTCTTGGATAGGACCACATTATTTTTTTATGGCTGACTTATTGAGGTTATTGTTTATCTTCTATTTTGATCGACCTAATTAGTGTTTTGGGATCTTGTGGAGGATATAAATGGAAGTACAAATAAGTTGCAAGTTGAGTGAGATGTGGTGGTGTGCAAGTATGGAATGAAGTAGTGTGTTGTGGAAAAGAAATACCATATGAGCTTTAACACCTCAGTCAGCAGAGTGTATTGTTGACATATGTTGTAATTTCTAAATTTTCATGTATCATGTTATTAGACAGTGAGTCTCTTCAACAAGCCCTTGTAATATGTATCTTGCCTAGGGATTGTGTGCCTCAGTATTACAAGTCCTTTGTATCTTTCCCTAAGGTTGTGCACCTTAGCCTGCAAGTCCTTTAGGGAGCAATGTGCTTCCTTAGGTAGTGAGCCTTAAAACAAATTATAATTTTGCAAGCAATGAGCTTCCTACATTGTGAGATTTCTCACTGTGGTTTTTCCCTTCTTGGGTTTTTCATGTAAATCTAATGTTATCTTGTGCATGTGTGTTTATTGCCTTAGCTTTCATTCTTGATAATTTGATTAAGTATTGTTGATATGTGTAAGGGTTGTTGATCTTGTTAAAAGCCTATATTTGCATATTGTTGAAGGGTTTAAGTTTTTGTAGATATTGATTCACCTCCCCCTCTTAGTATATAAGTGTGCTCAATAGAGACATGGGATAATAATTTAATATTGGGTAAATATTTAATAAATCAAAAACTTAGTACCCAATATTAAATGAGGGGTCAGTGGTTTTTTATTCACATGGTTTTGTGGTACATGGTTTTATCTTACCACTTAGTTGTATTTGTGTGAGCTTGTATCCATAAAAGCAAGCACATGTTTAGTGCTTAAGGTTGGTTGGGTGAGTGGGATATCATTATTGAGTCTTTCTGATGAGTGCATATGTGAAGCATGGCATGGGATGTGTGGATTCATATTTGGACACATGGAGAATACATTGGAGTGGCTTGATGCTCCAAAAGTATTCATGATGACTCTTGTAAGTGCATGTATTATTTTATTAATGAATAATAGATAGAGTATGGATGATTTTGGAGGCTAGGTTTTCTCTCTTGAGGATTTCCCCAAGGTATATATTGTGTTATCTTGTGGCTTGTCTATTTTGATCTATGCATTATGGTTACTTGCATGCATGCTTTTCTCTCATGGGATTATGTAGGAAATGGATTAATAATGAGTTTGATTCATTATTTCCTAAAAAGTGGTGTTAGAGCTTAATGGTTGTGGGAGGTGTGAGCTTCCAGGTTTTTTTATAACCTTTGTTTGAGTAGATTTAGTGCAAAGTTGAATCCATGGCTATTTAGGAAAGATCTGAGGCATTACAAGGTATGGAACGCAAGTTGCAGGTGTTATTACGCAGATTTGGGATTTGGGGGTTTGAAGATTTGTTGGGTTTATTGTGGATCTAAGGTATGAATCTTTTGGTTCAAAAAGGTTTTCTTGTATTGAGTTTTCATATGAGGGTTTTGTAGAGGAAATTTTGCAAATGACCTCTTGAGACAAAACGGACCTCACTGTTGGATCTAGGATGGCCGAGAAATGAAAATTCATATAAAATTTGCCATATTTTGGCCATTGTGAGAAAATGAAACTATTTGGTTGTACGACCATGAAATTTGTAGAAAAATAAAAAATATTAAAAAATTAATAACCTGTAGAAAAATAACAATTCCTATGAATAATTTTTTATTAAAAATCAAAGTTAAAATAATATATATAAAAATTTAATGAATGGTGAGGGGTTTGTAGACCACCCCCCAGTACCTGCACCTACAACAATAGGTGGGTACGGGCTGTAAGGATTCTTTTCCCTACTAGTGGGGCTTAGCCCCCTGGTCAAGTGGGGGAGCACCACCCAACTTGTAGGGCTTTTTAAAAAAAATGCCTTTAAAAACACTTTGAAATCTGCTTGATTTTAAGTTTTGAAAAATTAAAATAAAATTTGTATTATTTTTAGATCTACCACCACAAAGTCGTCAGCGAGCCACTTGGGGGCCACTGACTTGCCACCTTATAAGGAAAATTGGAAAACTTTTATTGAAACAGGAATAAATTTCACTTAGGATGTCATATTTTTGACTTCTTATACTCGTTGGAAAGGTGGTTCCGAGCACCACATAGGTTTGGTTCCATGTTTTTTATTTTTGATCATTTTTTGGGGCCTAAAAGCTAGATGTTCTCTTGTACATGTTTTTGAGCATAAATTTTGCATAAGAATCCAATTTTCAATTTTGAATAGGTGTTGGAGAGCATATATATTATACTACACAATAGATTAGGTAGATTTTTAGTTTATAATGTAGGATGAGGTTTGTACTTGTTTGATCACTTGTAGGAGCCTGAGATTTGAGGTGTGATTATGTGAGCATCTAGATGAGTCAAGAGGAAAAAACTTGAGGGAATACATGTTTTTATATGATATTTATGATGGTACAATGAATTATCAGTTCGGTGCTTCCTAATAGATTTACAAGTGTTTTTTAGAGTTGGACTTTGATGGTGATAGGTACATGTGTTGTCTTCAGTTTTGAGGAGATGGGTTGGCATGAGTGGATACTTGGAGTCTTGTATGGGTGATAGTTGATTGCAAGTAAAGTGTTGGATATGGTTATGGTGTCATGGATATGTAGGTACATTTGAGCATTGACATGACATGAAGGTGTATGTGGTTGTTTGGTGGTGTTATGGTTTGATTTTAGGAGGTTTTTCTTATCTCCTTGATGCTTGATTAGTTCCTTGAACATAATTACTCATTTGTGGACATGTTTGGTGAATCAGATTTGAGGTTGATTTGGTGTTTGAGTCTTATTTTCTATAGGGTTATCTTCTCTGATATCTCAATTTGCAGGTTACTAATGTGATGATGAGTTTGCATGCTTCATTTTTGGATCTTCAAGTTATGTAGTTGTGTGGGTTGGCCACCCATTTAGTTGCAAATGGATGACTCAATTATGGACTATCTATATCCACGAGATTGGTTCAATGTTACTACAGAATTTGTTAGTCGGCCTTGTTTATGGTCATTTGTGCTTTGGTATGTTGCTTTGGGATGAGAGGATGGATGATTAGAGTACCTGATTAGTCAATTTATCATACTTGTAGCATGTGGTTTTATCACAATGTCATGATAGCTTGGTAAATTTCATTGGTTACACATTTTAGTGGGAGCTTTTGACAATGATGACTTGGTGGTGTAGGATTGATTCATGATGGTTTAATGGCAGTTGTATCTTCTTGGCTTGGAGATTTTGGTTCTAGTTGGTATGATTGGCATCCAATTCTATGTGTGGAGCTATATGATCTTCATGGAGGAGATGGTTGTCATGATACCATGTGTAGCTCTATATCATGATTTAGTGGGAATTTTTGGCAATGACTTGATTCATTATTGGTGATGGATGATCTTCTTTAGTGTTTGTGGATGTATTGGAGGAGCTCTTAGATCCTATTTTTATAGATGAATTCTTTCACATTTATAGGTACACTAGTAGGAGATGGCTATCTTCATGTGATTGGAGATGTTGATTCTTGGTTTAGAGTGTTTTGGTATTATGTCATGGTTTACTCTTGATGCTAGCTTATATTTTTGGCATGATATGGGTTCTCTTGAGACCAATATATATGCATTGTTACATGTGACCTCCTAGGAGGAGATGGTTAGATCATGATGTCATGATAGGTTACTGATTCTACAATTGGAGTTTTGACATTGATCTTGTTAGTTCTCTTGGTATTGAGTACATCAGTCATTTTCTTGGGTGTTTCATGATAGTACGATGTTACATTTGGAGGTTACCATGGATTGATCAATTGGAGGTGCTCATGGATACTTCGATAAGTGGGTGAGCTTGGAGTTCTCTTGGGATATGCAGTTACTCTTTGGAAGTTTTAGCGGGAAGACCAAGGAGCCTTCACCTAGATATGGACACGAGTTCATGATGGACCTATAGAGGATATTATTATTGGAGTGAGTCATGATGACTTGGTTATCTTGGAGGAGAATTCTCATTCCCCACTTTCTGTCTACTTGGTGGTATATCATATAATATGTATTTCCCATCCTGTTTTGATGTGATTATGTTTCATGCTTTGATTTCTCATAAGAATGAGTTGATTCATGGTGATTGATTTTGGGAGACTCATTTGAGGATTATTTATCATGAGTTTATATTGCTTTATCTTTGATAGATATGGATCTTGAGCTATGGATAGTTAGTTCTAGAGGATTCATTTTGAGGGATGGTTAGCATAGTTATCTCTTTATGTATTTGAGTTTATGTTATCATTCATTGATGAGGATTTTAGGAGATGGTTATTGGGTTGATTTTTATAGTTAGGAATGGATACTTTGAATTTTATTTCCTTCGTTAGAGAGGCTTACATCCATGTTCGCATTTACATGATTCATATGTTGCTTGATCTAAGAGATTAAACAATGTGGGTGTTGTTGAGGCTTTTTATTTGGGGTTGTAAGGAGATCATACTTGACACAATGTTGCACTTTGAGGTGTTGGTAGAAGGACATGTTATGGTTTACAGGTTTTCTTTCTTCATTTATGATTCCTTCTTGGAGGTTCATGTTCATATGATTTGGGAGAATGGTGGCAACATGTTGTGAGAGAGTATGCAGCTTTTTGGGTTACATGTGTGGATCATTGTGATTGTTCTTGGTACTTCATTTTTTATCATTTATCACACCTTGGTATATTTTTTATTGTTATACTTAATATGCTTTGACATTACCTGTGTAGTGGGAAATCCTGGATATGTATGTTCTTCATTGATAGGTTTTGATATAGGGATCTTGTAATTGCATTTTATGGGTTGCATATGTTGTTGGCATGGGTTTATTGATGTTGTTGATACCTAGGAGGTATGGATGGTTAGATGTATTAGCATGTGTTGTGGATGTTATTTCCAATCATGTGGGTTTTTACATTGTTAGAAACTTGGTTGGAGCCTTTGTTATCACTTGGATTTGATGCTTGTATTCTTGGATCGGTGCATCTTCACCTTGGCATGTTCCTTTTCTTTCATAGGTGGCATGTTAGAGAATGATAGTAGTTCTTTCTTGAGATGGTGGTCACTTTTTCTTATTGCAAGTATCTTGATGGAGCATGAGAGCATGTTGGAGATTCATGTGGTTTCATGTATGGCTATGATGATGTATTTCATTGATTGATCCCTTATGCAATGTATACAACAAGTGGGAGAATGTTGGGATATGGTGGTGTACACCATTGTATAAATATGTATTATAATGTTATAATTAAATAATTATTTAGTTGTGATGCACCTACGAGGTGTGGTTAATCACACTAGGTAATTATTTGGGGATCACTTGTATGTTGTATTGTAACATTGGATTATTATTTAATGTGTGAGAGATATGAGATAATAATTTAATATTAGGGAAATATTTAATAAAGTATAAAGTTAGTACCCAATATTAAATGAGGGGTCAGTGATTTTGTATTCACATGGTTTTATGGTACATGGTTTTATCTTACCACTTGGTTGTATTTGTGTGAGCTTGTATCTATAAAAGCAAGCACATGTTTAGTGGTTAAGGTTGGCTAGGTGTGTGGGTTGTCATTATTGAGTCTTTTTTAGGAGTGCATATGTGAAGCATGGCACGAGATGTGTGGATTCACGCTTGGACACATGGAGAATGCATTGCAGAGGCTTGATGCTTCAAAATTATTCACAATAACTCTTGTACATGTGCATGTATTATTTTATTATTGAATGATAGATGGAGTATGGATGCTTTTGGAGGCAAGGTTTTTCCCTCTTGAGGGTTTTCCCATGGTATATCTTGTGTTATCTCGTGGCTTATCTATTTTGATCTATGCATTATGGTTACTTGAATGCATGCTTTTCCCTCATGGGGTTATGTAGGAAATGGATTAAGGGTGTGGGTTTGATGCATTATTTCCTAACAAAAACTAGGACTTGATAAATAAAATATTGTGTTGTCATAGGCTTTTGAGGCTAAAAATTGGATTAGGAGCTATGGAGGAAAATTGTGGCCACAAAATTCCACTTAAAATATTTAAATTATTTTCATAATCATACTAAAAAGATATATATGTATCCTCAACTAATATAATACAATATTTTTTTAATTATGTATTTATATTACTTCTAGACACCAATTTTATGACTTGTAAGGTCCTTTAAATAAAATTGATTAGTCAAGTGATGATATTCCTATTTATGAGAATTATTGGCTCATAAATAGTATATTTAGTAATCAATTTGTCATGTATCTAAGGATATACTATTACAATGTATTAGATAGTGTTTACCTTAATGTTTTACCCTACTCTAACGTGCAAAATAACTTAAAAATGCAAGTGATAAAAGACTAAGGACACTTCAAGATTAGCCTAAAGAGTGATGAAACAAGAAGGAAAATGGATAAAACAAGATGCAAATGATTTCACCTTCCTTGTTGTTGACGACTCCTTGATTGGCCCTTGCTTGAAATGATTTTATGTGCTCCTTAGATGGATTCTTGAGTGACTAAATGCAAGATTGAATGTGCAAAATGATTAGAATGAATGGCTAGATGCTAGTAAAATGAGTGAGAATGCAAATTGATAGCATGTAGTTATCAAATGGCTAAATGTTTTAAAATGCCCTTGAGGAGGGGGTATTTATAGAAGAATTTGAATTCTCTAGAGAATTCAACAGTCAAGATGCATCCAACAAGGTCAAGATGAAGGGCTATGGTGGGTTGAGAACCCACAAGCCCTCACATCTTGACATGTGGATGGTGAAGTGGCTAAGGGGAGATGAGGTGTGAGTGAAGTGTCAAAAAGGTACATGAGGTGGAGGAAGGACAAGCACCTTGGGGAGTGAGAAGATTTCCTCAAAAAGGGATTCCTTGTCCCCAAGTGGGAGTGAAAGGGACATTTGAGAAAATTTGGAATTCCTCAAAAATCTACATGGGAAAAGAAAGGTGGTTGAAAACATAAATGTGAATTAAAAATTCACATTCTTAGGAGAATCTAAAGGATAAAAGGTGGGACTTGGTCACATGTGGAGATTGTGACAAGTCCAAGGTTCTAGAAGTCTTGGAAGGATGGAATGTGAATTAAAAATTCACATATAAAGGAGAGGAATATAGGATAAATAAAAATTCACATGAGAAAGGGGGTCAATGCCAAAAGAAGGTAAATGTAAAGGTTGGCTAAAAAATTGGTGTTAAATCTGGCTAATGACCTTGGTTAAGGTTGTGCAAATATTGGATTAGGCTAATTAATGAAAGATTAGAGGCAAGTGGCAAATGTAGGAAGATGTGACATTAATCTTTAATTAAGAGGATGCAAATCATAATCATGAATTAAATTAATTCAGATTAGGGAAAAATTATGGAGGATGTGACAGGGAGAGAGAAGATGAAGAATTTTAAATTGATTTAAAATCAAAAGGGGAAAAATGACTAAATTAAATAAATTAGTGTATTTATTTAATTTAGAGAAGAAGAATGTGAAAGATAAAGTATTAATTATTAAATTAAATACTTTGCCGATATGAGATAAAAGGTGTAATATCAATTTAGTAAATTAATATTTAATATGATAGACGAAAAGGGAGTAAATTTAATCATATGGGAGTGATTAAATTTAGGTGTCTACATTTTTCCCCTCTTCAAAATATTGTTAGGATAACAGTGTTTCGAAGAAAAATAAAACGCAAATGAGGGAGGAAATGACAGCTAGTGATTCCCCTAGCATGGAAAAGGTTAATGATGCCCTAATGACCAGGCTGAAGGAATGGAGGAATGGTAAGAGGGTATGCCCCCTCGAGAGGGCGGTCGGGGGAGAAAAAAGGGGGGCTCTGGGATGTCTCGATAGGAAGAAAAGAAAGACACCATTGGATAGAGCTCAAAAAACTAAGCAATTTTGGTTTTTGAACAGAGGTGATCCGATGCACGGTTTGCAAATGGCAGCCTTAGGAAGTTTAGGGATTAGTTGGAGGAATAAAAAGTTAAATAAAAGGTAAAAAATACATGTTTGAAGGAAGGGGTTAAAAAAGGGAATTTTAAAAATTACCTTAATCATTTGCACTGTAGCAGTTGAGAGGAGGAGAGTAGAGGAGTGAAAGCGGACGAGGAGAAACAATGTCGACAAACAATGACACCACGATCGTGCATCAGGCGGACGAGGTGCGTGCATTATATAGCGGGGGCACGGGCAGACAGTAGGTGAGTGGCAACAAAAACCCACATATTTAATTTACGCAATTTTTACGTAAAAATTAAAAATTTGAAAACGTGGGTTTTCTTGAGTAGTTAAAAATTAAAAAACGGGTCGGGATTAGAAAAAAAGGTCAAACTTAGCGGAAAAACGGGGGGGAAAGAGTTGTTGGGGCGGGGCACCGCCGCCACAGCCTGGGGCGGAGCCACCCCACTGTGGCAGGGGTGCCCCAGCCACAGGGCGGTGCCGCCCTAGCTGGGGGCAGTCCCGCCCCACAGAGGCGGGGCGCAGCCACCCCGCTGCAACCGAGGGCGGAGCTGCCCTGCTGCGGCAGGGCAGAGCCACCCCACTGTAGCCAGGGCGGAGCCACCCCGCTGCAGTGGGGCGGAGCCGCCCAGCTGCAGCCAGGCAGGGCCGCCCGATTGGGGGCAGAGCCTTTCGGTATGGGGCGAAAGGGAACAGAAAGTAGAAAACGTAAGAAGTAAGAGAAAGGACGAATATGAAAAAATGGAATAATGATAAAGTGTTTTTGTATGCAGAGTTTCGAGAGGATACAAGTGCATGAGCGACGGTTAGAGGTGATGGCGGTGACGATAGCAGTGATGAACGGGGAGGATCAGGCGGCGTTGGATCACGCAGGTTTAGATCACTGTGTTCAGTTTCCAGTGGTCAGAGCACATCCGGCGATGCTAATAGCGCTGATAGAGAAATGGAGCTCAGAGACATCCACGTTTCATATCCCTACAAGAGAGATGACCGTGACATTGGAGGATGTGTGGTGCATCTTGAGGCTACCAATTGTCGACCGGTTAGTGAGTGAGGTGGTGTCCACAGGGGTGGAGCTACAGGAGACCTTGAGAGTGTTGTTTGGTCATGTGATGCTGCCCCTAGTGAAGGGGCAGTTGGATTTGGATGGGTGCTTGTCAGTGGGAGTGTCAGCTTTACCGTTATTCCTATGTGGGCTGATTAGTGGGATACTATTGCCAGATCGGAGCAGAAATTTATGTAACCTACGCTATATGGAGGTGATTTGACATATCGTCGGGTGGCAAGGAGGGTCGTTTTTGTGGGGTTCATGTGTATTGGCTCAACTATACAGAGATATGCACGGGATCTGCTACCGGGGGGTAGCGAGTGTGACACATGTGATGCTACTACAAATTTGGGCGTGGGAGCATATTGTCGTGACGAGGCCGATAATAGTGAGGAGGGGGACAATGGATGATCGTGAGCCCGTGGCATGGGAGTATGGGGAGGAGAGAGGGTGGGTTTTCTGCTATGAGAGACACGGAGAGATGGAGGGGTGGAGGAGAGCATTTGATGATCTTCAGCCAGAGGGACATAGAGTGGCGGTCGTATAGGGCGTGTTAGTTCATGGGATGGACGGATACGAGGGGACAGGAGGGCTATTTTCTGAGCCGGTGTTTTATTATTGGTACTCTACCACGCATAGTAGAGTCTCATCGACCAGACAGGGTGTTGAGATAGTTCAGAGTGATACAGGATATTCTGACGGCGCCTATCCTGTTCCGGCAGTATAGTAGAGAGCTACCATGGGGAGGCCGTATAGCACCAGCGACAGCTAGGACATCATGGAGGGCGGCAGGACAGGTGGCTTATCTAGGGAGAGTAGGAGGAGAGCAAGTGCCAGTGGTGACTGAGCGATACCGGAGGTGGTTCCAAAATAGGTTATGGAAGAGGATTACTCCTGTGCAGCCTATTTTGAGGGTAGCGGGCGCCAGACCAGAGGATGAGCAGAGACCACGAAGGGAGAGAAGAGGATGGGAGTAGCAGCGACGAGAGGATGTGGTAGTGGTAGACAAGGGAGGACAGGAGGAGCCCGAGGGGGATGAGAGAGAGCAGGCAGGCAGAGTAGGGAGGAGAAGGAGGAGACATCAAAGACGAGGCCAAAGAGAGGGTCGGCAGCGGGAGAGGGGGCAACCACAGAGAGCCTAGGGGGAGCAGAGGGTGGAGGAGGTGATGGATGTGGATTATATGGAGGATGTGGAGGTGGTAGGTGTGAGGGATGTTGCAGAGGAGGGGAGGAGACAATTTGTGGTAGGACAACATGGTCAGCCATGGCGGTTGCGGGTTTGGTTGATTGCAGAGAGTCATGAGGCTCGTCAGGAGCCGGAGAGCGAAGAGAAGGAGGTTAGAGCAACACCATGAGAGGAGAGGAGGTCACCACGACATCGATTCGTGGTTGAGAGACAGGGAGAGGTGAGATGATTTCGGGTTCGCCGAATTGTGGAGGACCATGAGGAGCGACAGGAGCAAGAGGGGAGGGAGGAGCTAGTAGGTGGGGAGGATGAGACAGAGCAGGTGGTTGGGGAGGAGGATGCGATGGATGTGGACAAGGATGCGGTAGAGGAGAATGTTGCAGCAATAGAGTCATTAGCTTTAGTTCCTTATGTGCCAGAGGATCCCATTGTACAGGCGAGAGTACAGATGGCAGAGCGGAGAGTGAGGGCTCTTGAGGCTGAGCTAGCCAGATTAAAGTAGGAGTCATTGAGAGATTATGAGGCCTTGGTTTTTGAGCTAGGGGGAGCAGTGGAGGAGAGAGACAGGGCACAGTCAGAGGTGAAGAGGATACTGGGTGAGTTGACTAGTATGACATGGGACTGCGACAGATTACAGGCAGAGGTCGTGGTTTTACAGGCCAGGGGGAGCCAGAGGGGAGGACAAAGCAGGGAGCAGATCAGGGGGACAGGGTGTACTAGTCAGCAATCAGGAGATCTCCAGCGAGACTGGGACGAGCTTCAAGCTAGAGTACATTGCCTGGAGCAGGCAGTTGGAGATATGGGACTGATGCAGGAGAGGGAGGCTGTAGCAGTAGAGCAGGCACGGATTATGCGAGTTGAGAGGGACACAGCACAGGCGCATGTGCAGGTGATAGAGGCAGAGAGGGATGCGACACAGGCGCACATTCAAAGTGAGAGAGCAGTGGAAGAGGTGGAGATACAATCATTGCAGAGGGGGAGAGATGAGGCAGTAGCAGAGATAGCGACTCTCCGGAGAGAAAGAGATTTAACAGAGCTGAGGGCACAGGCTCTACAAAGCGATAGAGATGCAGTAGTGACTCGGGCACAGGGGGCTGAGAGGGAGAGAGATGCGGATGCAGACCCTATAGGCAGAGAGGGATGCCACGATGGCTCGTGTACCAACAGGTCAGGATGTGGGTGGGATGCCAAGAGCAGATATGCAAATTGTGGAGAGAGAGAGAGATGCAGCAGTGGCACGGGCAGCGGCTACGGAGGAGATGAGGGATCGTCTACAGGCAGAGATGACACAGAGCCGGTTGGCTAAGAAGGCATGGGAGAAGGAGAGGAGAGCTATTACCAGGGATCGAGACAGGTATCGACATGAGCAGAATGTCGCTTGGGTCTAGGTTGTAGAGCGAGAGGAGAGCATGAGAGAGGCAGGGTTCTGGATGGCTGCATATTATTCTGTAGTTCCTGATCTGGCACAGCGGACATTCCGTTATACCAGGCAGACACCTCAGATGCCAGCGCCATGTTATTCATTAGGGACACGGACCCGTGATTACAGTGATTCACCAGGGGTTTCACCAGGCAGGGGAGCAGGACCTGAGTCACCACAGAGATCAGATGTGGGGAGTTCATTCGGGAGGTGACAAGCTACTGAGTTTTTTGACAGATGCAAGATGGAGTGTGTAGGATTTATTGACAGAGATCAGAGATGTTTCATATCTCTAAATTTTGTATTTTATCATGTGATGGGTATATGTATGATGGACATGTGACACATATTATATTATTTTGATATGGGACAATTCTTATTGACACCATGTAGTATGTTTCTTTTTATGATGGGTGACTATATGCATGCGTATATGGTATTACTTGTTTATGATGCATTGGTTTATTTATGTTTATGTTTATGATATGAGATGTTCACATGGATGATTGGATATATGTACTTATAGAATATGAATAATTCCATTGATGCATGGTGATATGATATGCACATGGTTTTATGTTATGTGTATGTGTTGGATCTATGATGATTTATATATATAGATGCCTAGTTGACTTATTTGTCATGTATATATATGTGTATGATGGATTTTGTATGAACATTGTATATATGCAGGATGTGATGTATTACGAGTCTAACACTTTGTGATGCAGGTGGCGATGTATGTATGGACTTAACATGTGGTGCTGCAGGTGACGATGGATATATGTAATAGTGTTTTGGTAATTTTAGAGGGAATAACACACGGCCATAAGTGCTAATAAGAATTGTGATGGTGGGTATGTAGCAATTGTGAGGATGGGTGTCATTTTTCATCTGTCAAAAAGTATCAGTATCCTGAGATGAATGGAAGAGAATGGGGTAAAGCGTTTGCACAACCAAAACCATAAGGTGAGCGTAATGCAACGATTATGAAAATGCAATCCTATTTCAATTTGCCATCTTTGGAGCACTGGTTTTTGCTATATCATAAGACATGACACACCAAGGTATGGAGGACCGAGGTAGATTAGTGTCTAATGCATGAGACAAACACACTAGACAAGAAGGCTATCCCAATACCCCAAAGTCACGATGACCTTGTTCGGGTCTGGTATTGAAATAACCACAAGCACAAAAGGATGCCCCAACATAACACAAGACCTTGAGGATCTTGGTGGGTACTATGTGGGACAACCAAGAAGACACAATCAAAGAAAAGATCAAGATATGCCCTTATGTGGACCAATCAAAACACGCCATAAGTGATTATAGGGAGCTCAAATGATAAACAAGAACTAAAATGCTCAAAAAATCGCAATCAATTTCAAATGTCCTTTGCCATAGGATCAAGGGGATAGATGGAATTGATGAAGTCTGTTAGGAAGGATGTATCCTGTTGAGACCCATGATGAATACTAAGCGAAAATATCGATATGATGTAGGATATTCAAAATTGATTAGAATCGTTGGTACAAGTGGGTCTTGTTCATTAAGAACCAGTTGGATAAGGGCATAGCTTGATGACACAACACAAGGGAGACAAGACACAACCTAAAGACCTAGGGGCTCGAAGGCCGATCAGAAATTAGCCTTGCCTACGTGAAAGTGCAGAGCCCTCGTAGTTCATGAAAAAGACCATGGATAAGTCGGAAAGAATACAATGGTGACCGATGATGAAGGACATAAAACGCGACAAACAAATACCCCGGGGGAGGATCAAATGACCAACCTTGCCTACGTGAAAGCGCAGGGACAACGTAGTTCAATAAAAAGACCATGGATAAAAGCGAAAAGGGACTAGTGAAGATGAAATGATGGAGGACCGAAACAAGTTGATCCAAAAATGCCCCGGGGGCAGATCGAATGATCAGCCTTGCCTACGTGACAGCGCAGGGGCAACATAGTTCGACAACGGATGAAAATGACGCGGGAGGATGAGATCTAGGTGGAGACCGACACGATGGATGATCCTACATGATGACACGGGCCGATCAACAAAGGGAATGAAAGGCATAAGCTCAAAGTAGGATATAAAAAAGCTCAGGATGAGGAATAGGAAAGGTGGGTTGTCCAGTGCTCAATTCATAAATACCAAGTGGCTTAGGCAGAGGTGGGCGAGGATGATAGTGCGGATGAAAGCACAAAATAACTAAGATGTCAGGTAGATAATGATTAAGCCCTCTATGGATGATGCCTGCTAATAGGTTTTCACCATCCATACTTATCTAAGGCACCACCAAGAGGTGGTTTTCACCATAGGACGAATTTATTTTTCTTTACTATTTTTTTTTTTTTGATTTTTTTTTTTAATTTTAGGGGGGGTTACTAAACGGACTTAGGCATAGAACCTCTTCAGATGGAGGATATTGACGGGTTTATCAAGGGGATCTCCTTCAAGAGTAGTTATCCTGTAGGCCCCAGATCCATATTTCACGGCTATGATATAAGGCCCTAACCAGTTTGCCTCAAATTTTCCCTTTTTATCACGGTCTGGTTGAGTGCGTTGGTTTTCTTTGAGGACAAGCTCACCAACTTGGAATTGTCTAGGACGGACCTTTTTATTGTAATGACATTTGAGGCAATTTTGGTATGCTTGCAAGTGGTCATAGGCCTTTATTCTCCGTTCATCTAGTAACTCTAGCTGTGCAAGTCGTGCAACATGAGCATCTTCTTCACTAATAAGGTTCTTCAAAGAAATTCTCAATGAGGGGAGCTCAACTTCGATTGGCAAGACGGCTTTAGCACCATATACTAAAGAGTATGGGGTGGTGCCTGTTGGGGTGCGGATGGATGTACGGTATGCCTAGAGGGTGGGATGAATATGGAGGTGTCAATCTCGTCCAGTGTTATTGACAACCTTTTTGAGGATGCGGATGAGGGTCTTGTTGGTTGCTTTTACCTGACCATTACCCTGAGGGTAATAAGGCATCAACCAACGATGCTGGATATGGAAGGCGTCACAGAGTTGTTTCATGGCTTGATTTTTGAAAGGTTTTTCGTTGTCAGAGAGGATGGTGGACGGGATGCCATATCTGCAGAGAATATGGTAAAGGATGAATTTGAAAATCTGAGTACCGGTGATTTTTGAGAGTGGCATTGCTCCCACCCATTTGGTGAAGTACTTAGTTGCAGTAATGATGAATGTATGGCCATCGGATGATGGTGGGTAAATCTTGTCAATCAAGTCGAAACCCCATTGAGAAAATGGTCATGGTGCTAGGAGAGGCTGAAGATCTTACGCTGGGGCGTGGATCAAATCTGCATGTTGTTGGCATGGAAGACACTTCTTCACAAATTCGCAAGCATCATGTTCCAATGTAGGCCAATAATATCTAGCTCGTAGGATCCTTTTGGCGAGAGCCATACCATTTGAGTGAGCCCCACAAATACCACCATGTACTTCCGTTAGTACCGTTTGGGCCTCGATCTCATTCAGACATCTAAGGAGGATTCCATCATACCCGCGACGATAAAGCGTATCACCAACAATGATGTATCGGGAAGAATGATGGATAAAAGATTTACGTTAGTTGCGTGTAAGTTCTGGGGGTATGATATTATCACGAAGGTAAGTGTATATGTCTTGGTACCACGGGGAGGCGGGACCTACAATATCGCAGACCATGTCGATCTCAGGAACATCATATGTAGGGATTAAAAGTTGTTCAACAAGAAACTCACACTCCGTTCAGTCCTTAGGCATATCAATCAAGGAACCAATAGTGGCCATTGCATCTGCCACTTTATTCTATACCCGAGGGATTTGGTCAAACTGTATGAAGGTGAAATATTTCTTGAAATCATCCACCATGCATTTATAGGGTAATAGTTTATCATCTTTTGTGAGGAATTCATCATTAACTTGTCTAATAACCAGCAAAGAATCACCAAAGACTTTCAAATGGGTTATGTGCCACTGTTTTGCAATTTTGAAGCAAGTGAGGAGAGTCTCGTATTCTGCCATATTATTGGTACATGGGAATGCTATCCTGAATGATTTTGGGATGTAGTCACCCTAAGGGGTAACTAATAAAATTCCTGCCCCAGATCCACTATGAGTGTATGAGCCATTGAAATATAGCGTCCAAGCTGGTGCTTCTGTCACTGTGTAGATTTCTTCATCTGGGAATTCAGTGTCTAGTGGGTAGGCATCTACTAATGGTGCATCAGCCAATTGATCTACAATAACCTATCCTTTTATGGCTTTTCACTCTACATACTCTATGTCAAATTCACTTAGAAGCATGACCCATTTGGCCATGCGGCCAGTCAGAGTGGTTCTAGATAACAGATACTTTAGGGGATCAATTTTAGCGATTAACTTGACTGGATGACTGAGCATGTAATGACAGAGTTTCTATGTGCTGAAAACTAGCGCAAGGAAAGCTTTCTCCATGGGGGAGTAATTCAACTCATAGCCAACTAGTGTTCGATTGATGTAGTAGATTTCCCTTTCTTTGAATGACTCATCATATTGTGCCAATAATGCCCCCAGTGCAACTGAAGTAGCAGAGATATAAAGCAAGAGGGGTTTTCCTAGGATAAGCGGCATCAAAATTGGTGGATGAGCTAAATATTCCTTAATTTTATCGAAACCCATTTGACATTGCGAGGTCCATCGGAAGGTGGATTCTTTCTTCAAAAGATGGGTGAATGGCTAACATTTATCTGCTAGCTGGGCTATGAACCGACAAATGGACTGCATCTTCTCCTGGAGGCTTCTTAACTGCTTTAGATTATGTGGAGGTGGCATATCCAGAATAGCCTTTACCTTGGCAGGATCAACTTCTATACCTCTTTGGGAGACTATGAAACCCAACAACTTTCCTGACGTGACCCCAAAGACACACTTTTTCGGATTTAGCCGCAACTTATAATGCTCTAACCACTCAAATATATTTTTCAAGATGGCGGGATGTTCTGCTCGTGTTCTAGATTTCCCTAATAAGTCATCAACATAGTCCTCCATGATGATATGGATGAGGTCATAGAAGATGACCGTCATTGCTCTCTGATATGTTGCCCCTGCATTTTTGAGACCAAAGGGCATAACATTGTAACAAAAAGTACCCCAAGGAGTTGTGAAGGCAGTTTTGTGTTGGGCTTTAGGTGCGATTCGAATCTGATTATAACTAGAGAAGCCATCCATAAGGGATAACATCTCATGTCCTGTCGTTAGGTCGACCAACATGTCAATGTTAGGAAGAGGGAAATCGTCTTTTGGGTAGGCTTTGTTAAGATCCCGGAAGTCCGTGCAGACCCAAATGTCTTTGTTGGGTTTGGCAACTGGAACTATATTGGAGATCCATTCAAAGTAGTCAATCGGTCTGATAAAACCCGCATCCAGTAACTTCTCCAATTCCTTCTTGACTAACAATGTGACTTGCGGATGCATCTTGCGAATTTTTTGCTTGACAGGCTTGGCGTCTAGGCGAATGTCTAAGTGATGAACCACTAAGGCAGGGTCTAAGCCTGGCATGTCTGAGTACGACTAAGAAAAGTTAATGATTCCCTCTTGGAGTAGCTACACAAAGACCGAATACTCTTGCTCTGAGAGCGACTTAGCTACATAGGTGATCTTAGGACTGTCAGCAGTTCCCAAATTAACTTCTTGCGTCTCTTCAATCAAAATAGATGATCAGGAAGATAAATGAGTTCCCATAAGGGGAAGATGAACATCTCCATCTTCTAGCGCCTCTTCGAGGTTTTTGCCATCAGATGCGTCCTTTATTTTTACTTTTTTGAGGTCAAGAAGTGCCTCAGGGAGGTTTTCACTAGATGACCGCTTTTTACTTTTCTTATTTTTATTTTTGCGACTGGAGTGTTCATCCTCCCCCAATCCCATAAGGTTGACATATGTGTCTGCAGACATATTGACAGGTGTGGTATCATGTAGGTCCCAATCAATGAGTTCGGGGTGACAAAGGGATAGGTTAATGGTGCAGATGGATAGGCATTCGAACATGGATGATAAGTCGATGTGATTGACGTCATCGTACGCATGTATGATGGATTCCTCCTTGGGTATGTCTGCCAATGAGCCATCATCCATGGTGATACTATTGGAAGTATTAGATGATGTTGCGGGGCTTTTGTGTTTTCTATCATACCCAATGCCTACTTTCTTTGGTAACTGTGGTGTATCAATGGGTTGCAACCGCCCTTGTTCCTCTTTACCTAGGCCTCTACCTTGATAGTTATGTTTTTCCATGAACTTTGTTGGCCAAGGGTACTTTTCCTGAAAATATTTCTTTAGAGGAGTTTCTAGTTCGGGCTCTTCTTGGTAGACCCATTGGCTTATGTCCTCTTCTGGTGCATCGATCTTGACACTAGGGGACCTGAAAGTGGTGGTAGGAATGTTTTTACCACTGAAGGTGATGGTCTTGTCTTCCTTTTGTGTAGCACGTGAAGGTTGACCGTACTCGTGTGGTGAGGGTGGCATGGTGGCTACATTGAGAGCCGTATGCATTTCATATTCACCACACCCTTTGTCAATGATCTGGACTTTGGTGACTGAAGGATTAGTGGCGGAGGATGGATTGGTTATCACGGTGGATGGTGGATTAGAGGATGATGACTGGGATGCCCCCATTTCAACGCCAAGACAATAATGTAAATGGGGAAAAGACGCTTCTAAAGCACGGAAATATTCAAACGGTTGGGGGTCGGCATAGATGGTGACTTCTTGTCCGTTGACGAGGAATTTCAGGCATTGATGGTACATGGAGGGGACGGCTTGCATAGCATGGAGCCATGGGCGGCCAAGGAGGAGATTATACGGTAAGTCCGGATCAAGGACATGACAGGTAGTGTACTGAAGTACAGGTCCTACTTGGATAGGAAGACTGATAATTCCTTCTGAATTTCTTTCTGCATTGTCATAGGCTTTGATTGTAATGATCTGGTTGCTTAAGTCCACTTGAGTATACCCCACCCGTTTTATGAATTTCAAAGTACATAAATTGAGGGCAGAGCCATTATCTACCAAGACCCTTTTTATTTTATGGCGAGTGACCACGACTTCGATGTGTAAGGGGCGATTATGATTGACATCGATGTTTGGCATATCGTTTTGGCTAAAGTGGAGGTGATGAGACGAAGCCAAGTGTCCCACCAAAGCTTGGAATTATGTGGGGTCGATGTCATTTGGTACATGGGTTTCCTGCATGGCTCTATTGAGGATTTCTTGATGTACCAGGGAAGACTTAAGCAAATCCAAAATGGATATATGAGCGGGGGTCTTCCTTAGGTGATCAAGGATGTTGTACTGAGAATTTACAGGAGTCGGTTGGGTGGGTGCAGAGGCTGCAGGGACGGTGATGCGGGCTCGCCATGTAGTAACATCACATTGAGGGGCTTTGGCTTTAACGTGTATCATGGATACTCAGGGTTCCACCTGCTCAATGTAATGAATACCACCTTCATAATTGAAGGGCACATTCTTGTAATTCACATTATTTGTGTTGTTGTTTTGAGGGTTACTGTTGGAGGTGCTAGGGCCTTGATTATGGTTTGGGAAGACGTTTTGATAGATCTACAGTTGAGCATTGGACGACGAAGGTTGACTGGGGTCAACCTTGATATCTCCTCGATCAATGAGATCTTGGACATAATTCTTCAAACCCTGACACTTATTCAAAGAATGTCCCTTGATTTTATGGAAGTCACAATACTCATTTTCTTTAAACCATGCTGGCTTGGGTTTGGACTCGTCAAATGGCTTGGTGACAGGGTATGTGATGGGGTAATTGATTTGTAGCAATTTATTAAAAACAACACTCAGGGGTTCACCCAATTGGGCGTATTGACGTTTGGTGTTCCCCTGACTTTTTTGGTTTGATTGTTGAGGGGGACGAGGTGCCCCCTATGGTACAGATATGGCGTTGGGTACAGACGGTTATTGTTTTTGAGATGCATTAGCCACTTGGACATGCTTAGTGTCTATCACGCCGTCATTCACCGCATTCTTGTTCTTGTTCTAGAATCGTGGTTTATCTCCAAATGACCTGTCTTTATCATGACTGTGTATTTTGATGTGTCCTTTGGCAATAAGGGCACGTTCAAGGATGGGTCCCTTTTCCACTATCTCTGCGAAGGTGGTGACACAATGTAGTCTAAAATTGTGGGCCATGTCAGGATGAGAGTTTTCCATGAAAAGAGTGGCCATGTCTTTTTCTTTCAGAGGGTTCTTCATTCGACTTGCTAATGTATGCCACCGTTGTAGGTAGCTAGTAAAGGTTTCTCCATCCCGTTGTTTCTCTTTGAGGAGATCTAAAGTGTCTGTATCCTTCTCCAAATTGAAAGAGAAGTAGGATACAAACTTTTCTAACAAGTCTGCAAAATTTTTTATGGACCCCTTTTCGAGAGTCATGAACCAATCTAAGGCGTGGCTTGCTAGGCTTCGTGGGAACAAGCGCAAGAGATAGTTGTCATTATACATGACTTCTTGACACTAGGAATAAAATTCTTGCAAGTGAGCCTTAGGGTCTTTGTTTCCCTTGTATTTGTCAAATTTTGGTATCTCGAAATGTTTAGGAAACGGGATTAATGAGATGGAGGGATCAAATGGATATGGGAATATATCTTCAAATTTGAATGATTGTTTTGTAGCCCTGGCTTGAAGATCCTTAAGTGCGGTTTTGATTTCCAACAAATCCGAGCTAGCTGGTGGTGGGTTGGGGGGATATTGGTGATAGGATGATAAAGGATCCTGCTGAAAAGGTGTCGGATTGTTGAAATATGGGTTTGGATGATTGGATGATGACATGGCTTGCTGGTAAGATGGGGAATTTTGTTGGTACGGGCGTTGTCATTGTGGGGTATAATATGGATTTGTTTGATAAAAGTGCGAGGAAGATTGTTGAGGAACTTGGATGGGACGTTGCATGTTGGTTTGTTGGTATTGAGGGTATTGTTGTGATTGTTGGGAGGTGGCATAAAACGGTTGTTGATGAAATTGTTGTTGATTGTGATAGTAGTAGTGTTGGGGAGGTTGTTGTTGCGACATCAAAGGTTGTATGGGCCGAGATGGGATATTGTGTTGTGGTTGAGCCCTCAAACGCAAAATGGATGCGAGAAAGGGGGATATGGTCTGAGCGATAGGTCGAGATGGATTGCCTTGTGATTGGTAGGATGGTTGTTGTGAAGAGGCTAAAGTATTGTGTATAGGTTGTTGCGGATGAGATGATGGAGGTAGTGTAGAAGTGTTTTGTAAAGGGGGTTGTTGGGTACCACCCGAAACGTTCAACTGGGTTGTGCCTTGTGGAGGTAATTGAGGTGGAATGTTGGATTGGTTAAGCTGTTGAGATGGTAGATTTGCGGTCCCAGGAGGTGGAAGCGATGTGGCAAAGGAGGTGCCCCCAATGTTGACTGGAGGTTGATTCGGAGGAGGGGGTGTTGTTAACATTAATGGCGGAGGTTGTGGAACATTTTGTGGCATACCGTAGGCAAAAGGATTATTGGAATCAGGCACTTGAGGTCCTCCTATAACTGAGGTCGAAGCGTGTGGGGGATAGTTAACCTGATAAAGAACGACATTGCCAAATTCAGGTTGATGCCAATCCTCAACTAGCGAAACATTGGCGAAGCATGAACCTTCTGGTGTATCTTGTGACCCTTGGAGTGCGTTAAATGGGGCACCCCTATATTTGGACTAGTCAACATTCGAGGGGGGTTTGACACCCTTCTCAATTAGGTGGGCCAAGATTTCTTCCCCATGTTTTTCAAGTAAACGGTCAGTCATTTGTACATTGGCAGGATTACTAAAATGTTCCTCAAGTGTGAGTTCAGGTTGATTAACCATACTCTCTTCACAATGTGGCAAGTTATTCTGATTCTCGGTGTTAGAGTGTGATGAAGTACCATTATGAGGATCATGAGGGATGTTGGTACCCTTGTTAGGATCTGATGAGACGTTCATTGTATTATTGATATCTCGAGGGTTGTTTGGTTGGGCATTCTAGGCTTGATGGTCGGCCATTTTCTTTGCCTGTGATTGGGTCTGAACGAGCATGCAAATGTGTTATGAGTAGATTAATGCTTTTGACGAATGATTTGATTGTGATTGGATGAGGTGTGATTTTGATAGGATTCAAATTTTGATTAGATTTTGTTTGGATATATTGGAGTGGATCAGACTTTGATTGGATTGGATTTAGATTTGGCAAGATTGGATTAGATTGGATTGGATTGGATTGGATTGGATTTGGATTTTGCCCAATTGGATTAGATTGGATTGAATTGGATTAGATTTGGATTTGGCAGGATTGGATTAGATTGGATTGGATTGGATTGGATTGGATTGGATTGGATTGGATTTGGATTTGGATTTGGATTTGGCCCGATTGGATTAGATTGGATTGAATTGGATTGGATTGGATTATTTAGTTGATTGGACAATTTGATCGAATGATTAGTTTTGATAGATTTGGACTATTGGATGGGTGTGATTGGATGATGAAAGATGTGAGAGAGAGACCTTAAGCTTGATCAAAGGAAGTTACCCTTAGTGACCTAGAGCTTTGATTGATTAAGAGGATGATTATGGCACTGAATCCTCCTTAAGATAGGAATGGATTGATTAGGCCAAGGATGATAACTTACAACACTGAATTCACCTCAAAATGGAAGCAAATTGATTGGGGTCGAAGTTAAAGGCTAATAATCAAATTCAAGTGCCATGGTCAATTTGGGTAACCACTTTATAAAGAAAGTTTAAGGAGGTTTGGTTATGAGTGGTGTTTGGTGGTAAAATTATGAGGAAATTAGAATGAATGGGTGGATTGAAGACAATTACGAAGAGTGAGTGAGGATTTATAATGGTTAAACAAAGGTTCGGAATGATAAGATGGAGGTTTAAACAGATCAAATGAAGGTTTCGGGAGGCTTAGAGTGAAAAAATGGAGGCTTAGAATGATGAGGTAATGGTTGGGAACGATTAAATGATAATTTAGAAGCTAAATGAATCCAAATGGGACAATTTTGGGTGTTCGGGAGGGCAAATCCGCCCCTCTGTAGCAAAAATCAGGGGTGTTGACAGCTTTCTACAGCAAAACATGGGCACTGCCACCTTTCTACAACAAGATTTAGGGGCGCTGCCGCCTTTCTGCAGCAAAACAAGGGCGCTGCCACCTTTCTACAGCAAGATCAGGGGCGTTGCCGCCTTTCTGCAGCGAAATCAAGGGTGCTGCCGCCTTTCTGCAGTGAAATCATGAGCGCTGTCGCCTTTCTGCGGTAAAATAGAGGGCGTTGCCGCCTTTCTGCAGCAAGACAAAGTTTGATTTTGATGGCAATGGCTATGGAAAAGACGCAAAATGATAAAGTAAGGCCAAAGTATCAAAGATTTGATAGATTTTTCACAAGAAAACACTTCAAGCAAGCACAATCCTATGATTAATATTAAGGGTATGGCCATGCGAGGTCTTAATCTAGGATGCACAAGGCTTCTAGGGAGTCCTCGATATACTCTCGGTATGTGAGGCACAACCGTGAACACCAGTCAGTGAGATACTGAAAGGCTCGGACCAACTCTTCACGTCTATCTAGGTATCACCCTAGCTTCGACGCTCCGCCAATTATGATGTGACTGGATTGGGGTACAACTTTCGTTCTCCCCCCTTTATATACCCTGTTGGTACGTGTGGTTGGAATCGTCCCTTGGGGTGATGAAATCCTCAAGCAGGTCCCACTAAAAAGAAAACACTAACTACTTCCAACTACTCCCCACACTCACACGAAGTGCAAGGGAAAAGTGAAAAAAAATTAATTCCCCCTTGGGTAACACAATAATAAACAATCACAGCAAGCAATGAAGTTTACTTCCCCTAATTAGACTATGTTCCAAAACAACAAGGATAATTTTTGAAAATCTGATCAAATAGATGGCCCTGCAAACAAATGTTAGGTATTTTTTTCTTCGCTCTTGGTTAATTACGCCCTAATATGTTGCAAAACATTAGCAAAAAATACCAATATTCTTGCCAAAATAATGTTAGAGGGTTATTACTTGGCAATAGCAAAAAAAACGAGCGAAAATGAAGCCAAAATGACTATTTTATCTTCCAACTATGTTGTTTTGGGGTGTTGCCGCCTTTCTGCAGTGGACAAGAGGGTGCTGCCACCTTTCTGCAGTAAAGCAGAGGGCGTTGCCGCCTTTCTGCAGCAAAATGGGGGCACTGCTGCCTTCTTGCGGTAAAGCAGAGGGCGATGCCGCCTTTCTACAACAAAGCAGAGGGCGCTATCGCCTTTCTGTAGCAAAAGGTTAGAGGGTGCTTCCACCTTTCTGCAGCAAGATGTTAGAGGGTGCTTCCAACTTTCTACAGCAAGATGTTAGAGAAAAATAGCCCTTCAAAATAAAAGGGCGTATCCACCCCTTTGCAAGAAAGTGTTAGAAAAACCTTCCAAGTACACACTTAACTACAACAAACTATTAAAAGAACATGAAATTGACAAACATAGGGAGTTGTCTCCTTTCTGCAGTGGACAAAAGAGCGCTGCCACCTTTCTGCGGTAAAGCAGAGGGCACTGCCACCTTTTTGCTGTAAGGCAGAGGGCGATGCCGCCTTTCTGCGGTAAAGCAGAGGGCGCTGCCGCCTTTCTGTGACCTTTTCCTGTAAAATTCTTAGCAAAAAGGGAGGTTAAATGCAAGAACCCGTTTGTGGGTCCCACCGGGCGTGCTAGAAATGTGTACCTTAATATTTTACCCTACTCTAACGTGCAAAATAACTTTAAAATGCAAGTGATAAAAGACTAAGGACACTTCAAGATTAGCCTAAAGAGTGATGAAACAAGAAGGAAAATGGATAAAACAAGATGCAAATGATTTCACCTTCCTTGCTGTTGACGACTCCTTGATTGGCCCTTGCTTGAGATGATTTTATGTGCTCCTTAGATGGCTTCTTGAGTGACTAAATGCAAGATTGAATGTGCAAAATGATTAGAATGAATGGCTAGATACTAGTAAAATGAGTGAGAATGCAAATTGACAGCATGTAGTTATCAAATGGTTGTGTTTTAAAATGCCCTTGAGGAGGGGGTATTTATAGAAGAATTTGAATTTTTTAGAGAATTCAACGGTCAAGATGCACCCAACAAAGCCAAGATGAAGGGCTATGGTGGGTTGAGAACCCACAAGCCCTCACATCTTGACATGTGGATGGTGAAGTGGCAAAGGGGAGATGAGGTGTGAGTGAAGTGTCAAAAAGGTACATGAGGTGGAGGAAGGACAAGCACCTTGGGAAGTGAGAAGATTTCCTCAAAAAGGGATTCCTTGTCCCCAAGTGGGAGTGAAAGGGACATTTGAGGAATTTTGGAATTTCTCAAAAATCTATATGGGAAAAGGAAAGGTGGTTGAAAACATAAATGTGAATTAAAAATTCACATTCTTAGGAGAATCTAAAGGATAAAAGGTGGGCTCCAAAAAGGTGGGACTTGGTCACATGTGGAGATTGTGACAAATCCAAGGTTCTAGAAGCCTTGGAAGGATGGAATGTGAATTAAAAATTCACATATAAAGGAGGGGAATCTAGGATAAATAAATATGAATTAAAAATTCACATGGGAAAGGGGGTCAATGCCAAAAGAAGGTAAATGCAAAGGTTGGCTAAAAAAGTGGTGCTAAATCCGGCTAATGACCTTGGTTAAGGTTGTGCAAATATTGGATTAGGCTAATTAATGAAAGATTAGAGGCAAGTGGCAAATGTAGGAAGATGTGACATTAATCTTTAATTAAGAGGATGCACATAATAATCATGAATTAAATTAATTCAGATTAGGGAAAAATTATGGAGGATGTGACAGGGAGAGAGAAGATGAAGAATTTTAAATTGATTTAAAATCAAAAGGGGGAAAATGACTAAATTAAATAAATTAGTGTATTTATTTAATTTAGAGAAGAAGAATGTGAAAGATAAAGTATTAATTATTAAATTAAATACTTTACCGATATGAGATAAAAGATGTAATATTAATTTAGTAAATTAATATTTAATATGATAGACGAAAAGGGAGTAAATTTAATCATATGGGAGTGATTAAATTTAGGTGTCTACAAATAGTATTGAATAAATACTTGGGTGCATATATTTTTTAAGTCATCCACTAACTAATTACAATAAAAGTATTTATCCCACATGTGTGGATAAGTGGTAGTGTGTAGTTGAGTGTTATATATTATGGGCAAGAAAGTTGTGTAATGATTGAAGATTATTGCATATTTTTTGGTCTCATATGAAGATATAGTATGAAGTGGCTTCTTTCACAAAGAGAATTATTCTGTGTTGCTTGACCTCAAGGATTTATTCTACTTCTAAATAAATTTGATGTTTTTTATTAATTTATTTAAGTTCATAACATAATTGTTTCCAAGTGCAAAAGTATAAATGGATAAATGGTATATATGAGACGGGGCCAAGTTCAAGTCTTGAATGAACTTGTTAGGTGGATTGTAGACTTATGGAATGGATACCCCTCAATATTGTGTGCTTATGAAAGTGTATAAACCAAATATGAGGGTGAGGCCAAGCTTGAGTCATGAATGAAGTTGGTAGGTGAAATGGATAACTCTCAAAGCTTAGTACTTATGAAATATGTAAAAAATATATAATAATATTTTTTATAAAGTGCATTTTATAATTTGGAAGGGAATTTACACCTTTCTTTGCCTTCAAATGTCAACACTTAACAAATATATAGATTTTTTCTTGGAGTGATTTACAAATTGGGAAGGATATTACACCTTTCTTTGGGTTCAACTATCATGATGTATTTTATTTTTAAATTTTTATATGCTTTTATAATGTTTTAACATATTTTATTATATAATTTTGGGATCACTATATAAAGTATATTTGATGCCCAAGGAATTTAATTTATACTATGTACATTTCCATCCACCATGATAAAATTTATATTTTTTATTTTCTTTCATTCTATTAATACTTTAACTTTATGCATGACTCGAAGATGGCACAACAAGAGTGAAAATTTGTAGTAGGTGGGTGGATGGACGTAGCTAACAAGGAGTTATCGATTAAGGAGAGAGGGTACTACCACATGAAGGAGTAGGAGCATGTGATTGAATATGATCAATTTTGGGATGGGAAAGTAGCTAGATCAAAAGTGAATTGGAGAGAAACAGATAAGAGATGGCAAGATCATAGAGACTAGGATTGAACTAAACAATTTTTTATTGGAAACATCCATGGAAGAGGATGGGAAGGCAATTGATAGAGATCACTGGATAGACAACACAATTGGTTTTATGGTTGATTTGAAAGAGGTTTTGAATGGTAGAAAAATTGAGGAACTTTGGTCTAGCCTCCGACCAGAAATTGGAATTGGAACCAACATAGTGATTGGAGAGGGAAAAGAGTTCAAATTGGGAAGGTTGCACCTGAAGCAAGGAAATTAGATGAAGGGAAATGGTATGGTTGACACTAGCAAAGAAATCCATGGAAGTAATGGCCAGGGAAAGAAGAAGGTGGGAATCAAGTGAATAGGCAGGAAATTAGGTGAAGGGACGAAATACCACTAGTGAATACAGGCAAGAAGGATGGAGATGATCCATGAAGAGAGGATGGAACCCATAACATGGACCTGGAATATAGAGGTAATCCTAAAATCCTAATAAGGAAAGTTTCAATTTTCCTTAAAAAATAGAGATCTATGGAAAATGTTATTAACAAGTTAAGGGAAGTAGGGCTTTTTGTAAAATGGGGTGGTGGGTGGTCAATAGAAGGTAAAATGAGGAAGTGGTGTCATAATAATTGGGGACCTAATGTCCTTCTAAGTTCACTCCAAAATAGATTTTTCTTAGTAGAATGCCCTTCAGAGCAAGTAAAAAAGATGATCGTGTGCCAAGGCCCATAAATTATGGATGGAATAGGGTTTTTTACAAAAGACTAGATGATAATTTTTGATCCATGGAAGCAAAAGATTGAAAAATTTCTAGTATGGGTAAGACTATATAACCTACCTTTAGAATATTGGATAGAAGACATGTTACAGGCAATGGGGTTAGTGTTGGGTGAATTTGTGAAAGTGGATGAAAATTTGGTGGATAGGCAGTATGAAACGTATGCGAGAATCTGTGTAAATATAAAACCCTATTTGAAAATTCTAGGAGAGATGGAAATTAGTTCGGATAATGTATTTGGATTCAAAAAATTGAAAGAGAGGATGGCTTGATCCTATGCACAAAGTGCAGATTGAAGGAGCATGGAAGGGAAGAGTGTGGGAAGCCATAAGTGGTGCAAATAGATGAGACATAGGGACAATTAGAGACCCCAAAAAAGGAAAGAAAGAGAAGAAGAATAAAAGGGGATGGTGAGTTTTGGGACAAATTTTATTAGCATTTAGAAGCAAATTTTAGGGAGTCTCAGATTCCTCTCCCTTGTGTGGAACTTGGGGAAGTTGGAATGTTGAATAATGCAGATGGTGGGGACGAAAATGAGTCTGTGGATAAATTCCAACAAGATGGGGATCTGAAGAGTAGGGAAGCAAGGGGAAGAATCTTGACAAAAGGGTGGGACACAATTCTAGATGATCCTAATAACGGTGCAATGCAGATCAATACTTCACTTGAAGTTAGTGAAGAAGAGAGAGTAGAAACAAAACAAAATAATGCAAACTTAGAGGGGGCGAGAACAACAATTTGGATAAGGAATTGGTGGAATTGTTGGACAAAGGGTTTAAACTGATGGAAGAAGAAGGTGAAGGCGAGGCAGGACTAAGCATTGGATCAAAGGAGGATAGTGAATATGAGGAAGAAGAAGGAGAAATATTTGAAGAAAGATCCATTAAACAAAGCAAGTCTAAGTTTAAGAAACCAAACATCAAACCAAAAGGCAAGAGAGGTATGAAAACCAATAAGAAGAAATTAGAAACAGTCAAGAATGTTAAAGGCTAGAGGAAACTTAGATCAAGGAAGGATATCATCCTTCCCAAGGAGCAATGAAGGCCATAACGTGGAATGTTAGGGGCATTAATGCCCCTAACAAATGGTGTTCAATCAAACACCAAATTGACCAAGCTAAAGTAGATGCGGTAATGTTTCAAGAAACAAAATGGTGTCTTGAGGAAAGTGAAAAAAGAATAGAAAGGTGGAAGCATTGGAAAGGGGAATTTGTTGGAGAAAATGGGGTGTTTGGGGGTCTTAAAGTGGTTTAAAATCCTATTAAGGTGAATGGGGAGCGAATAGAAGATAATCAAAATTGGTAGCTATTAAAGATAAGGATTCTTTAGACAAACTTGAGCCATTTTCTCTTTAATGTTAATGGGTCGATCTCAACAATAAGTAAAAGGGAAGTTTGGGCAAAAAATTCCATTAAACTACATAATTTGAATAAAAAATTGGTGGTGGTTGTTGGAGACTTCAATGCAACCCTAAATAATTATGAAAAGAGGGGAAGTATGTTGCATATATCCCAGATTCAGTTAGATTTTCAAGACTTTTTGGAGCAGAATTATCTAAAGGATGTTTAACCAAAAAATGTCCTTTTCACAAGGACAAATATGAGGAAGGGGTTCACAATCATAGCTGAGCAGTTGGATAGATTCTTGATTGCAGGGGATTGGGAAATTTATTTTGTTGCACATGAAACATTGGTACTTCCATTCATAAGATTCGATCATTGTCTGGTTTAACTTCAACTAACTCTTGGGAGTGCTCCAAAACACCGCCCCTTTAAATTTGAGAATATGTGGTTGAGGAATGAAAGGTGGAAGGATTTAATAAAGGTGTGGTGGAATGAAGTAAAGGTGGGAAATCATTATAGACTTTTTTAGCTAAGCAAAAAAATAAGCTACATCAAGTATAAACTGAAAGGCTAGAATAAATCCCATTTCAAGAATATTTTTGAGGAAATGGATAAGATTGAAAAAGAGTTAATAGATATGAATGAAGGGGCAATAGAGAATGGTATGAGTGCTAATTATTTTTTAAAAGAAAAAGATTTGAAGTGGGCACTAGCACAAGTTAAAGCAAGAAAAGAATGTCACTAGAGGAAAAAGTCGAGAGAGATCTGGTTAAAAGAGGGAAATAGAAAAAACCAAATATTTCCACAAAACAACAGTAGCAAATAGAAGTAGAAATAAGATTGTAGAAATTAAAAAGGAATATGGGAGTATGGCTACTTCGAGAGAGCAGATTAACAGGGAAGCAATCCATTTCTTTGAAACATTGTTGAACAAAGGCATAAAGAATCATATGAATGATAAAGATACAATATTGGGTAACATCCCTACTCTTGTTAGTCTAGAGTAGAACAAGATGCTTTATAAATATGTGACAATGGAAGAAGGAAGGCCACCTTTCAGCTCAACCTAGACAAAGCCCTTGGACCAGACAGATTTACTACAGGTTTTTTCTAACAATTTTGGGAGACTATTGGATTGGATCTTTTACATGTTGTGGAAGAATCTAGGAAGAAAACTACAATGCTAGGAGATTTGAATCATACCTTCCTAGCTCTGATCCCAAAGAAAAAAGGTGCAAAGGATATGTGTGAATTTAGGCCCATTTCCCTTTGCAATACATTCTATAAGATAGTAACAAAATTGATGGCAAGTAGGTTGAAATAAATATTGCCAAATATCATTTCAATAGAACAAAGTGGATTCTCCCCTGGTGGATCCATAGTGGAAGGAATCATAATCACACATGAAGTAATTCATTCAGCTCAAAAGGATTGACTGGTAAGTATGGTCATCAAGCTAGATATCCTAAAAGAGTATGACTTAGTAGATAGAGATTTCTTACTGGAAGTTATGAGAATATTTGGTTTTGATGAAAAATGGATATTATGAATCAAAGGATGCATCACACCACCTAAAATTTCAATAATGGTTATGGAATCTCTGCAAATTTTCTTCTCATTGAACAAAGGATTAAGACAAGGTGATCCAATCTTACCTTTCCTATTCATCATAATGGCAGAAGCTCTGGGGAGAAATATTGGAAAGTTGAGGGAGGAAGGTAAATGAGCAGGAATGAAGATAGGGCAGGGTATTGATGCGATCACCCACCATCAATTTGTGGATGATATAATTATATTTGGGAGTGCTTGTAGACTCGAGGCTAAACTAATTAGATCCACTCTAGAATCATACTACAGGGTGTATGTTGAAGGAATCAATTGGAAAAAGTCAAAAGTATTCTTCCTAAACACTCAAATAGGCTTATAGAGAGATATAGCTCAAATTTTGGGGTTGTATGGCCAACTTTCTTGGTAGGTTCTTAGGGATGCCCCAATTTTCTAGAGTAAACAAGAACTATTGGGATACGTTGTTGGATAGCTGCAAGATTAAAATGGAATCTTCGAGAGGGAAATGGCTTTTTTCAACAAGATTCTAATGCTCAAATCGATTATATTTTTTGTTCCTATTTACTCCATGTCATGTTTGAAAATTTACGTCAATTGAAGCTATACTAATCCAAATCATGAGAAGATACTTTTGGAATGGATCAACGAACCAACATAAGATTCCTTTAATCTCTTGGGAAAAAATATGTATACCAAAGGAAGCAGGGGGAGTGGGTATAAGATAGCTAACGATAATGAATTTAGCAATGGGAGTGAAGCTTGTGTGGAACATGTATTTGAAAGGGGAGAAAAAAAATTTTGAATTCTCAAAAGGAAGTATCTAGATAATGACCATCCATCAAGAATTTTCACAGTAAGAGATCCTCCTAGAGGATCAACAATTTGGAACTTTATTTTCTATTGTAGAGATATTATAACAAGACATGTCACATTGGATATTAAGGATTGTAGGAGCACCTCATTTTGGACAGACTCTTGGGAAGGATATGCACCATTGGCTAATAATCCAAATTCAAGGGACATTCAAGCAGAAACTGATTCATTTGTGGGGAAAAAAAGTGAGTGATTATATAGAAGTATCGAAAATAGTAATCACACTTGGAAATGACACGCTCTGCAAGGATTGATGGTCCTTGAAAATCAGAAAATAGAACTTAAATAAGATTTTGGAAAATAGAACACTAGTCCCCTTTATGGGAGAAGATAAAATTAGGTAATGTTGCTCAAAGTCGGGGGAGTATAGGGTCAACTTGGGGTACAAGGACAAAGAAGTGGCAGTATGAAAATAGAATTGGCCAACTCATCTTTTTTGGAATAAGTTTTGCCTTCCAAAAGTGAGGATGTTCGTGTGGATGGCTATTCAAAAGAAAATCCTAACATTCGAGAGACTAAAGAGATTGGGAATGAAGGGCCTTGGAAGGTGTGTTTTGTATAAGGCACATGATGAGGATACAAATCATATACTCCTATCCTATCCTTTCACAAAATATTATTGGAAGGCATTTATGGCAAAGTTGAATTAGAAATTCCCTCTCCTACAAGATATTTGTGAATGGTTCCTAATGTGGCCAAAGTCTATTAGCAAAGTAGTATTTGCATGCATTTGGAAAATACTACTTTCTTGCATCAGAAGTTTGGAAGGAGCAAAATACAATTTTTTTCAAAATAAGGAAATGGAAAAGCAATCCATGGTGGAAAAAATAGAAATATTGGTTGCTGAATTGGCAACTAATGTGGTATGAAATATGAAAGCTAGTAAGAGTTGTTTCAGTCCTTGCGATGATAATATGAATAAGGTGTTATGTGGTCTAAAGGTACTCCCTATTAATGGGGATCAAAAGGTTGATCTTCATCCAAGAAAATAAGTGAAATGGAAAGAGCCAAAAGAGCGGTGGTTAAAGATAAATTTTGATGGAGCATCTAAAGGAAACCCAAGGCCAAGTGATGTTCGTTGTGTGATAACAGACCATATGGGTAAAGTTCTTTGTTAAAAAGCTAAATTTCTAGGTGAAGCGACAAATAACATGGTGGAGTGTAGAGCTACATTTCTGGGTTTAAAATGTGGATTGGAATTAAGGGCTAGAAGAGTGAATTTAGAAGGAGATTCTTTAATAGCAATAAATTCCATCCACCAAAAGAAAACACCAAATTGGAAGTTGAGTAAATGGTTGGAACCTATATGGGATTTGATAAAAATATTTTAAGATTTAAAATTAAAACATATCGCGAAGGCAATATAGTGGCAAACGAGCTAGCAAAGCAAGTTGTCGAAGAGAACATTTGGATGATTCAACCTACACTTAAACAAGATATGATGTGGAGAGAAGGTATACATCACATCAATAGTTATGAGTAAGTAAGGAGTCTGTTATGAAACATTCGATGGTAGTGAACGATGGGAGGACGAAATCTCATTAATTCTGATTTGGAGATTGATTTAAAATTGATGAAGCATAAGGATAATCATATTTGGGGAAATGGTGGTGGGGAGTTCTATACCATTATAAAATGAAAGATGTTAAAACAAATATAGAGATCCTTATAGTTGATGGTGGCTTGACACGCATATGTAAGAAAAGAGGATGGTATTAGTTGGCATTTGGATTTCCCTTTAAACAATGTGGAAATACTGTGGAGAGAAGAGCTCTGTGTTGGATACACCTCTGAGGTTGGTGAGAAAGAAATGATAGATAGATTTCTTGAGAATGGTGATGATGTGTAGGATGAAACACATTCTTAATGTACACCATAGGCTAGTTATTCACGCGGTCAAAATGGTGTTGGGTGAGGAGTTTTTGAGGTCGGAACATAGATATAGGGTAAATTATGGTTTTGGCAACCACCTTGAAAGAAGGGGAAAATAAAGAAGATGCTAAGGTCCTCTGTGAGAAGTTGTTCAAAAATAATTTCCTTGGGGAACTTGAAGTTATTCTAGAGAATGTGGATCTCAAGGGAATGGTAGATTTTCCAATGGATTACTATGTTGTGAGAAGATGAGCCCAAGAGGTTGAGAAGTCTCCTTTAATTTCCTCAAAGAACCCAACGGTGCTTCCACACAAAGGGAGGGAAAGAGAACTAGGGATTTATTTTTTAAAGAGATGGGTGGGGATAGTGAATGATGACAATGTTGGCTAGATTCAAAGGTTCACAAGAGAGACATGAGAAGGTATCGAACATGGTGGGAGCTTGAATAGTGCAGAATGAGAGGCTACAAAACTTGTTGAACATGTTGAACGTGGGCTAGGTTACCCTATGAAGATTATGGCGGTGACTTGAGCCCACGAATAGGATGGTTTGTCCTTTGTTGGTAATCTCTATTTTGACAAAATAGTATGTTGATGTGTAGGGTTTTCTACTATAGGTTGAGAATGGCATAGTATGGGTCCAGGTATAAATGTCTCTATGTAACCACTATGTTTATGTAATTGTTGGGCCAAGTCAGTAGCACAGTCTCTCAAATATTTCATAATATGGGTCATAGCCTATTAATAGGCTTTTGCATAGTATAGGCAAAAAGACTGAATCATGGCAAGAATGTAAAATCCTTTTTGCTATCAATATAATGGTGCAATCCTAGCTACTATTTACCAAAACAAAAAACAAAAAATACTTACTTTATGCATAAATCAATTCACACTAGTAATACTTTTAGTTGGCCATCTAAAGGACCGAAAATTTATAGTAGACAATAGCTATATGACATTGAATTCAAAACCTTTTTGTGGTTAATTTGGTTTATTTGTAATATATTTACAATGTAGTTTGTTTCTAGTATTACAAGTAATTTCATTAACTTGATTACAACCTAAATGTAGATCTTGAATTTGAATGAACACACACACTTGATAGTAGCCTAAATGTATCTCTCTCTCTCTCACACACACACACACACACACATGTTGGTATGTGGCGACTGATCATGCTATACTGTATAGCCCATGGTATACTGTACACC
>VDFB02000015.1:504553444-504592909 GCA_007258455.2 Sequoia sempervirens
TTTTTCGCGTCGTCGGCGAAAAAGGAAAAATCTCCAAAAAAAGAAAGAAAAACGACTTTGTAAAACCCTAATTCTGGAAGCTTCTAAAAGCTTGTTAAAAGGGGTTGGGATAGGGGTTACAGTATGAGGAAAAACGCGATTATTCGCGAGATTGTAATAGGTTTTGCACTGGATAATAAAAGTATTGGATGGCTGCGGTTTGGTGGATGTAGCCCAGATTGGGTGAACCACGTTAAATTCTCTGTGTTATGATTTATTCTGTGTATGTTTTAGTTTCTCTGTTTATTATTTAAATCTGCATTTAATTGTTAGATATCTGCCATCTCTAACCCTAACAACACACACACACACACACACACACATGGGAATAGACATATATCTAAGGTTGTATATGATTAATGAAGACAATACAATCTATACATTCTCTTTCTTTTAGTTTTTATCAATAAAATAATTTATTTTTTCTTCATAATAGGTCATAAATAGTAGTCTTAAACTTATTTTCTTAATTATTTTTTCTTGAAATATTTCAAATAATTATTATCAAATGGAGAAGCTTAAATTCACTTATAACTAAAATTATGATAATTTTATAGGATACAAATTTTTAATGCGTTAAGAGTTGGATGCCCAATCGCTGGTAATTCTAATGTACTTAATATAATATATATTTAATAATTATTATTAGAATTTCTTGTGTATAGTGTATCTTACACAATTATATTCATTAGCAATAGGGGTGTAAGGCCACCCCTCCTTCTCAAGTTCACACCTTATTTTAAAATACTAGGCATCATGAAACACTCTTGAATGTGCTATCTCACCATGTTATAGTATTGATTGTGGGGAGAATGAAACTGTGATAGAATAGTAGTTGAACTATAGACCAATGGTGATTTGGTAAACTAATACTATGGACAACAATAATTGATAGGCTTTTTTGTGTTATGAAACTCTCATTTTTCTAATTATGTTCATAGAATATGACACATAGATGTTATATTTGAGTAGTTATGTTTTGATGATGATCTAGTTAATTATGGATATAAATTATTGATAATACTAGTCTTGAATTTTATTATTTATGGTGGATATCATGGTCAATGAATTCTATTATGATTTTTTTGTGAAATGTTAAAACATTATGAATATGATTGAAATATTTATGTATCATATGAACTATTTTGAATATGTTTTAAATGATTAACTTATAATGTCTAAATTTCCTTTTTGTGTCCAGATAATGAAAGTAGCATGAAATTGTTTATGTTGTGCATACGATATGATGATGATTGATGGTTAACTTGGTATCATAATTTATGTGTAATTTACATGAGTTGCTTCATTAATGATTTGAAATTCATAAGATGAATTAGGTTGTGTCGCAATTATTGATTATTAAATATTTGTGATTGCATGTCTAATAATTGTGTTTAAATGGAATTGAAATGTTTTTAATTATGGAACAAAAAAAATTTAGAGGAAACCCGAAACCTTTAATAGTAAGAAAGCATAAGATAAAAACAATAACAAAGCACAGACAAAAAATAGGACACTACCCACAAAGAGAAACATAGAAGAAAAATAGGGCAGTAAGGACAAAAAACTGACAGAAAGCCACAAAACAACCGGCCACTAGGCCAGGTTCCAAAGAATCTTTGTTACTTCCTACTCCAGATTGTTCATGTTGAGAGTAGACTTCTTGATCTCTTGGATGTTGACTAACGCTTGGTATGCCTTCCTTTTCAAATTAGCTTTGGTCCTGTTACTTGGTCCCCCACTATCTGACTGCCTTTCCTCATTGTCCAAGTCCAAAAACACAACAGTTTTAACCTAATGGGATTTTTCCAGATTTTCCACCATGGTGTTCATGGTTTGTGCGGTTGATTTTAAAATTTTATGGTTGATAATCAGCACTTTGTGGAGATAAATTTTAATATTTCTCAGCTACTCCTCCATATCCGCCTGCTTACCATCGTGATTGCCTTTGAAATCCTGTAATTCCTCCATCATTTTCCTAAGGCATTCCACCATATACTTCTTCTCCTCTTCCGTCCACAACCCAGTAGCCCGACCACTTCCACTGCCTTTGTTATTGTCCTCCATGACTTTCTCCAATTTGCTACTCATGGCTCTTTGGTTTAACTTAATTTCCTTGATTTCGAAGAACACCCATCTCATGAGCCTAAAATTATCCACTGCCCCATTGCAGGCAATAACAAGCACATCAATGGGAAATTCTTGTTCCTCCTTAAAATAATGATCCCCAGCCTTGAGGTCCATAGGGAAGCGAGATCTCTCTTCTCTGTCCATCAAAGGATAGTTGGAGTACTTAGACAATGACTCCGACTGCAGTTCCTCTTCATTAACATCATAAGAGGGGTCCTCCGACATTTTTCTCTTGCCCTTTTTCAAAGAAGAATCCCTAGGTTTACCCTTGTCCTTGTCATCAACCCTAACCTTAGGCGACTAGGGAGGCAGAGCCGACATAGCTTTGAAATGATCATAAATAAGGACAAGCAAACCTTCATGAAGGATAGGATACCTAATAGGGTTGTGTCTATGGCTTTGTAGACTAGTATTCAAAAAAGAAGCCAGATAAAAAGGAAACGATATCCTAACCTAGTGCTTGAAATGATTCAGCAAGACGAAGTGATACCCAAAGACTCTAGTATAACACCTATCCAAAGTGACATACTCCATCAGCACATTCAAAACCCTCCTCCAATGCGAAACAATACTATTTGTGTCGAAGTAGCTTGTGGAGGTCCTACGTAATTCCTCCTTCTCAGCCTCTGACTTGGGGAACTTGTTGACCGCTTCATCAGACTACTTCCTGTCCCTATAGAATTTCATGCCCTCCGTAGATAGGCCAGTAACCTCAGCAATCAACTATTCATTGATAATAACATGTCTACCAAACAGGATAATCTCACCATTATTCCAATCGGTCTCAAAAACCCTAGTTACCTCTGGGTCCCAACCATGGAGCTTTTCAATAAAAATAGTAATGCCACCGTTCTCCAGCTTCTTCCATAGCTTAGGATTTCTCTTCAACTGCGCACTGCTAATCGGTTCCACTCTGCGACTTTCTCCACCCATCGTTCGGCCAACAAGAAAGGAATAGTCCAAAACCCTGTGGAAACAAACAACTAAAATGCCCAAAAAGCATGCAAAAAAAATCACATGCAACTGGGGGATGAGATAATTATCCCCCGACCAACTGAAAATAATAATTAAGTCACAATCTTGAAACTACAGGGGAGGACACTCAGCAATCATTCAAAGGAATGGGAAATTGCACCTGCCCGTGGGTACGATCATACATCATCAGAGCTTTGACGTCAGCCTCCAACTCATCTTGACCCTGCCAAATCACCTTATTCAGAGCCTTGACACCTTTGTTAGCGAATAAATTTGCCACCGTGTTTATCTCGTGATAGACATGCTTTATGAAACTTTTCTCAAAGGTATTAATTATTTCCTTAGAGAGATCTATCCAATTTTGTATTGACCATGAGGGTTTCTAGCGACCCTTTAAGCATTGGATAATATTGTTCGAGTCCCCTTCAATCCAAACATATTTATACCTTAATTGGCTAGCCAAATTCAAGGTCTGGAAAACACCCGAGGCTTCAGCCACATGGTTGGTCTGAGTGCCTAAAGGAATTGCAAAATTCGGAATTGAAATGTTATTAAATATGATTATGATGTTTATTTAATTATATGGTGAAAGTGAATATTGATTGAATGTTGGAACATGAATATGTTTTGGTTCATGTTGCTTAAGCTATGATTATTGTTATGATGGAGTAATGTGTGTAATTGAGTGTGCAAATGATTTCCATTACTAATGGAAATTCAAAGGTCTTCTTAGAAACCCTAACATGATTTACCCAGTGATGCTTGGTTATAGTCCATATGGAGGGACTATGGTCTCTATGTGTTGTGAATTTTTATAATGTTGTATGTGTGTGATGTTTATTAAGTTTGATTAGGTTGAGTTGTTGAATAAAATAGTTATCCTAATTGTTAAATCTTGGATGCATTCTTTATGAGGTTTAAAAAGGGTATACAATGCCAAATTTTATCTTATTTTATTTTTTTAAAGTCCTAAGTTATGTGGCTAGGGGTTAGGCGCATTTTGGGTTATGTACCTTAAGTTCTAATATTTGACCCCTTCTAAATGACCTTGAGTAAATGTGATAAAATTTTGGATTTGAGAGGTGGAATGGGTGATGTGTCATCGTCCCATTCCATCCTCCAAGTTCTTGTTAAGGGTTTTTTAACCTTCCATTACTCGCCCATAAGTGAGGACACATGAAAAGCTCCTCTCGAAGAAGAAACTCCCATGTAAGAACACTCGAAAGCTCCCAATGAGGATGGTTGTCCAAGGAGTTGGCTTCCACGTGTTCAAGCAAGAGGATAAGGATGCTCATGGAGATTGAATGTGAAGGTGACAAGTGTCATATTCACATTAAATGATTTAGAGATTGAGTTAGTTTTGTATTTATTCTCCTTTTGTGAAAGTGGGAAGATTTTTTGGTCATTATTGAATCTTGCTTAATTGAGATCAATGGAGAGGAGTTGATGAGCTTATATTGAGGAGAGGATTCTTGGAGGGAATTTGATTTTGGTCTTCATAAAATCTTTCGTCAATTTTCTTAGGTTTGATTTAGGGTTCTATACTTCTAGATGTAGCTTTATTTGAATGCTTGAATAGTTGAATGTTTATATGAATTTTTGTGTGTGTTTTTTTATTTTATTTTATGTGTTTTGTATTGTTGGGATGGGTTGTAATGGGATAGGCTCTCCCACTCGATGAGAGCATCCCAAGTGAGGGTTTGAGATAGGATGAACCCTCTATAGGGAAGGCATGGGTACGAGTACCCCTATATTTATCATGATTTTTGGAAGAATGGATGTTATGGTGGTATGTGGTTGTGAAATAGAATGACAAATACGAATTTTTTTGGGAGAATGATTATTGGGATTTTAATGATATTGTGCATACTTTTTATGCTTTTCCATATACTTGTTATGCTTGTCCCCTAATCTCCCCCTAATATGATTCTTGAGAAAGAATCATTATAATGTATATTCCTTGGATTGGATGGGAGTGTTCTTGTGAGTATTGTGTTGTGAATATGTGTGATTTGTATGTGTTATTGCTTGAATTTTTTATGTACCCAAGTTTTCCAAGAGACCTCCTAGCTCAGGGGTGGGTTGTGAGTAACCCTATGGTTGTGAGGTGAGCTCCCATTGGAATATGGAAGGTGTTTTTGTTTATGTGTAGGTTTGTGGTTTCTTATTGAGATATCTCTTTACTTTGGAAGGTCATTTCCACTTATTTTCCTAAAAAATGTTCAAAGTTGGAAAAGTATTGTGATGTAGTGTGAAAACTATAGTTATAAAATTCTTGTAAGCAATCCTCCTATGTATATTATGAAGATGTTTGCAATGAACATTCATTTTCATTTTTATTATGAGTTATAGAAAAATGTTACAAATGTTCTTGAGAGTTATTTTATTGCATAATGAATAGTACTTAAGCTTTATTTCCTCCAAAATAATGTATATTCAAATTATATTATTATTACTTACTTGTTGGAAAAGAAAAAGAGTTCCTTATTTTGTTTTAAGATGTATTAGATGCACACCCTTGATTTTCTATCTTGTATGAATTTAGAAAAGAAATTTTATACCAAGTTTGTTATCCTTTTTGTTATTATATATATACCATTCAAACATCCTTCTTGTCTTGGGCCCTACTCTTGGGAGGTGGTGCACTCCCTATGTTACGTATAGAATATGGTGCATTGTTTCCAAAGTGTAGTCATGGTGGCCTTCATTATGTAGACAACTTATTGGATGCAAGGTGGGAGGGAGGAGATTGAAGTTCCCCTCACACACACACATATGTATATATGTATACATATATACATATATATACATATCTACATATATATACATATATACACATATATATACATATATATATATACATATATATATACATAAGATTTATTTCCTCCTAAATAATGCATATTCAATTTATATTATTGTTGTTTTTGCTTGTTGGAAAATAAAATGGCTCCTTATTTTGTTTTAAGATGTATTTCAAGAAAAATAGACGTGTATCCTTGATTTTCTATCCTATATGAATTTAAAAGAGAAAATTTATATTAATTCTATTGTCCTTTTGTTATATATATGCATGTGTGCATGCATGCATGCATCTATGTATGTATTGTTGAGAAAAAGGTGTCTCAATCTTACTAGTGTAAAAGGCATCGGTCAAAGGTTCATTGGGTTGACAGGGGTCAGTGGGACGAAATTGCTAGTCTCCTTGACATCCCGATAAGCGCTTCATTGAAGTGATAGGCACATGTTAGAGGGAGTTGTTTTGTAGTCCCTTTGACATTCCAATGGAATGTCAAAAGGGACATTGGAGGGACATGTCAATGTCAGAGGGAGTTGTTTTGCAGTCCATTTGACATTCTGATGAATGAAGGGAAGGGAATTTTCGAGGAGACGGGAGGATATCGATGAGACCTAAATGTGGGCCCTTCGATATTCCAATGGAGTTTCATCAAGGAGACAATACGATATCGGCAGGACCTTGAGGCTTGTCCCTTCGACATCTTGATCCAAGGCAAGAACTCTTCATTGGAGGGAATGATGGATATCAACGAGACGTTGATGATAGTACCTTTGACATTTTGATAGGACTACATCGATGAGACTTTGCCATATCAAAAGGAGTCACTTAGGAGTCCCTCCGATGGAGTTATAAGTGTATTGAGGCGACAATGAGAATTCAAAGAGACAAGGCTTCAAGTCCCTTCGATATTTTGATAGGACTTTGACAACGACATAAGGTAAAGACGATTAAGTTTGTTTGTGACCATTCATTTGGTATGGAAGTTGAAACGACAGTTTTTTTGGTAACGCTTGAGAAGTTTGTATGAATGTCGTAGCGCATTGGAATAGAATGAATACGAAGATCAAAGTGAATGTAATGAAGTGCTGCTAATTTCATTCTAGAAAAGCACCTAAAAGAGCATAGCTTTACACTTGTATGTAATATTTGTTTTACTATAATACAAGAGATCTTTGCTTTGGTGTGTGGGTTTTTTCCCGAAAGGGTTTTCCCACATAAAATCTGGTATTCATTCTTTATTGTCTATTTTGTTATTCATGTATGTGCATCTTTATGTTCTATAATTGCAAGTTTTGAAAGTTTTTTTGTATCTCTCTCCTAAAGATTAGTATTTGGAAGGCATTTTTGCACTTTGCTTTCCTTTCAGTTGGTATCAAAGCTTGGCCAGATTTGTTGTCCTTGTGGGTAAGACGAGTTTTTTGTGTTGATCTTGTTTAGTGGGATTTTTGCAAAGAAATTTAGTTTATAAATTATTGTAGATTTAAGATGGCGAGCACATTTGAAAGAATAGAGATTGAGAAGATGTTTGGCTCATTGACTCAGGTGCATCCTTTCACATGACCTCTCATAGAGGTTGACTCTCAAAGTATGAAAAGTATGCTGGTAGAAGGGTGTATCTAGGTGATGATTCTCACTTGGAGATTGTTGGTCATGGAAGATTCAGAATTTAGTTTCCTGATGGAAGAGTGAAGGGAAGTGATGATGTGATGCATATACTAGGTCTGGCTTGAAATTTACTTTATATAAGTAAGCTTAATGATGCTAGTGTGTAAGTCTCTTTCTCAAATGGTGTTTGTAGAATGACTGGAGGCTCTATGGTGTTGGTTAAAGGTGCACGAATTGGAACTATGTATAAGTTGGATGCATGTGCAATACAGTGTAATAGTGCTTCTGCAAAGTCAAGTAAATTTGATCATGTAGAGAAAGGAGGTGTTGTTCCTGAGGGTGCAAACTCTTTGGAGATGAATCTCCTAGTAGAGAAAACAATGTTATGGCATCAGAGTCTCAACCACATTGGTGAAAAAGACTTAAAAGCCTTGAAACATAAAAGCTTGGTTGAAAGGCTTGATGATTATAATCTTGAGTTTGATTTTTGTGAACATTGCATATATGGAAATCAACACCATGTTTCATTTTATTCTAGTCTTCATCAATCTTCTAGTATTTTGGATTGCATTCATGCGGATGTGTTTGGTCCAGTTAATGTTCCTTCGCTTTCAAAATATTTTCATTTTGTTTCGTTCATAAATGATTATTCGAGAAGGACATTTGTTTATTTTCTCAGAAGTAAAACTAAATTTTTCAAACAATTTAAGAAATTTAAAACCTTGGTTGAAAATAAAACTCGTAGAAAGATTAAGTGTTTGAGGATGGATAGTGGTGGTGAGTTTTGTTCAGTAGATTCTGATAAGTTTTGCAAGGACCATGGAATTAAAAGGCATAAAACAACTCCTTACACTCCACAACAAAATGGAGTTGCAGAAAGGATGAATAGAATGATGATGGAAAGGGCAAGAAGTATGTTGAGTAGTGTTGGCTCGGAACAAAATTTTTAGGTTGAAGATGTAGCTACAACATGTTATTTGATTAACATATCTCCCACTTCATCACTTGTGCACAAGACACCTATGGAAGTGTGGTCTGGTAAGAAGCCCTCGTTGAGACACATTAGAATCTTTGGTTGTGAGGTGTATGCATATGTGCCTAGTGAAAAATATCTAAACTGGAGAAAAAGGCTATAAAGTGTATCTTCATCAGTTATGGAATTGTTGTGAAAGGGTGCAAGATTTGGAACCTAGTTATAGAGAAGGTGTTGTATAACAAAAGTGTGATCTTCTGCGAGTTGAAACCTTCTATAGTTGATTTGTAGCCAGAGGTGAAAGAAGCAGAAAAGGAAGTAGTTGAAGTTCCTCTTACTCCTAGTAAGGATGAACTATGTACTCCTAGTGGAACTGTTAATGAGGAGAGCTCAAGCTCTGAAAGTTTTGAAGAATATGACGAACCTTAGCCTCAGCTTGTGAGGAGGTCTACGCATGCTAAGTGGCAACCTAAAAGGTTTGGATATTCTATGTTAGATTCTAGTTGTGCCGTTGCTTTGATTGCTAACATTGATGAGCCTAGGATTGTTAGGGAGGCTATGGGTATGTTTGATGCAGATTCTTGGTTAGGAGCCATGAACGAAGAAATGACATCATTGAAGAAGAATGATATATGGGATCTGGTACCTTTTCCAAAAGGACAAAATCCTATTGGATGTAAATGGGTGTTCAAGAAAAGGATAGGTCTTAATGGTAGTGTTGAGAAGCATAAAGCAAGGTTGGTCACAAAATGACATTCTTAGGTGGAGGGGATTGATTATAGAGAAATATTTTCTCTTGTAGCTAAGTTGATGTCTATCAAATTTCTATTGTCACTTGTAGCTGCATATGACTTAGAAATCAAGCAGAAGGATGTGAAGACAACCTTTCTTCATGGTGATTTGAAGGAAGAGATTTACATGTCCTAGCCAAAGCACTTCATTGAAAAGGTAAGGAAAACTTGGTTTGTAAATTAAAGAAATCTATGTATGGTTTGAAGCAGTCGCCTAGAATGTGATATTAGAAGTTTGATACCTATGTGTTTTCTTTGGGGTTTGTGAGATCAAAGTCTAATCATTATGTTTACTTTAAATCCAAAAATGGTCATCTTCTTATTATTACCTTGTATGTGGATGCTATGTTGTTCATTGGAAATAGTAAGGGTATGATTTTTCAATTAAAATCTCAATTGTCAGCATAGTTTGAGATAAAAGATCTAGTTTCAGCTAAGTATATTTTGGGGATGTAAATCAGAAGGGGTACAGGAAATAGAAAACTTTGGCTCAGCCAAAGCAAGTATATAAATTCAGTCCTAGAGAGGTTTAATATGGTGGATTGCAAGCAGTTAGTTTTTCTAGTGTTGTAGGGAATGGAACTTTTAGTTGAAAATTGTCCAAAATCTCTTACTGAGATGGAGGACATGACTAGGGTGCCTTATGCAAGTGCAGTTGGCAGTTTAATGTATGCAATGGTCTGTACCAAGCCAGACATTGCCCAAGTAGTGGGAGTGCTTAGTCAGTTTATGGATAATCCAGGAAGGCCACATTGGGATGTTGTGAAGAGATTTTTCAGGTATTCGAAGGGTACTTTTGAGTATGCCTTATGTTATCATGGTTACTCTATTGGATCTCAGAGTTCAGTTAACATTCATGGATATGTGGATTCTGATTGGGCAGGGGACATTGCTAGCAGAAGATCCACCAATGGATATGTATTCACGTTGTTTGGTGGTGCAATAAGTTGGATGAGCAAGTGACAAGCTTTAGTCGCTTTATCCACTATTGAGCCTGAGTACATGGCAACAACTCACGCCTACAAGGAAGCCATTTGGATTAGAAGATTGTGTTCTAATTTTGGTTTTGATGCAAGGTAGATTGTTATTTGTTGTGATAGTCAGAGCGCCATTTGTTTGGAAAAAAATATAACCTTCCATGCTCAGACAAAACATATTGACATGTAGTACCACTTTGTTCGTGATATGGTGGAGGATGGAAAGGTTAGTCTGGAAAAAGTTGATACTTTGGCGAATGTAGTTGATGCATTGATGAAGCCTGTGAGCACATGTAAGTTCAAATGGTGTGCTAGTTCGATGGGCCTTGGGGCCTAGAATATTCAGTGACTTCAAGAGTTGGTTGGGAGCCACTAAGTTCTTTGTCAAGTGGGAGAATGTTGAGAAAAAGGTGTCTCAAACTTGCTGGTGTAAAAGGCATTGGTCGAAGGTTAATCGAGTTGATAGGTGAATTTTGATGGGATGAAATTGCTAGTCTCCTCGACATCCCAATAAGTGCTTCATTGAAGAGACAAGAACATGTTGGAGGGAGTTGTTTTGCAGTCCCTTCGACATTCTAATGAATGATGGGAAGGGAATTTTTGAGGAGACAAGAGGATATCGAGGAGACCTAAAATGTGGTCCCTTTGATATTCTGATGGAGTTGTATCAAGGAGACAATACGATATCGGTGGGACCTTGAAGCTTGTCCCTTCGACATCCCGATGGAAGGAAAGATCTCTTCATCATTGGGAATGATGGATATCAATAGGGAGTTGATGATAATCCCTTCGCCATTATGATAGGTCTTCATCAACGAGACTTCACCATATCAGAAGGAGTCACTTGGGAGTCCCTCCGATGGAGCAATAAGCGTATCGAGGTGAAAATAGGAATTTAGAGAGACAAGGTTTCAAGTCCCTTTGATATTCTAATAGGAATTCGACGACAACATAAGGTAAATATGGTTAAATTTGTTTGTGATTGTTCATTTGGTATGGAAGTTGAAAGGACATTTTTTCTGGTAACGCTTGAGAAGTTTGTATGAATACCATAGCGCATTGAAATAGAGTGAATGTGAAGATCAAAGTGAATGTAACAAAGTGCTACCAATTTCATTTTGGAAAAGCACCTGAAAGAGCATAGCTCTACACTTGTATGTAATATTTTTTTTATTGTAATACAAAAGATCTCTGCTTTGGTGTGTGGGTTTTTTTCCGTAAGGGTTTTCCCATGTAAAATTTGGTATTCATTCTTTATTGTCTATTCTGTTATTCATGTATGTGAATCTTTATGTTCTATAATTACAAGTTTTGAAAGTTTTTTTGTATCTCTCTCCTGAAGATTAGTATTTGGAAGGTGTTTCTGCACTTTGCTTTCCTTTCATGTATGTGTGTGTATGTATGTATCTACATATATGTATATATACATATATGTGTGCATATATGTATGTATATATATATATACATATACATACATATATATACATATATATATACATATACATACACATACATATATATACATACATACACATACATATATATACATACATACATACACACACACCACAAACACATATATAACAAAAAGGATAACATAATTAATATAAATTTTCTCTTTTAAATTCATACAAGATAGAAAATAAAGGATGTGCATCTATTTTGCTTCAAATATATCTTAAAATAAAATAAAGAACTTTTTATGTGTGTATGTAAATGTGTGTGTGTATATATATATATATATATATATATATATATATATGTATGTATGTATGTATGTATGTATGTATGTATATATTTATGTATATGTATATATACACATACGTGCATGTATATATGTATATATGCATATATGTATGTATATATGTATATATACATATATTTGCATATACATATACATATATGCATCAATACAAACATATATATGTATGAAGATGATGAAATAGCAAAAGACATGAAACAAATAAATAAAACAATTAAATGATTTCACCTTGTCTTTTACCTTCTCATCCCTTGGCTTGAGTTAAAATGGACGCACCCTTCTCCATTTGATTTTCTCTTTGGATGAGTGTGATAGGGTGGAATATGGCTACTTATTTAGACTAGTAGCATGATGATAGGATGAAGGCGGATTAGATAAAAGATATGACAACATAAGGATATGACAATGAAAGATGATCAAATGGAAGGAAAGGCCTCTAATTTGTAGATTTTCCATGAGGAAAATCAAGGGCCAAGATGCAATGTCTAATTGATAGATAGGATCAAGAATGAGAGTGAGAGCATTGATTAAGTGCTTATCCTTGTGACAAGAGTCACAAGGTGGAGGCATGAGAATGATATGTGTCATAAGTGCAAGAGCTATGTGTTCTCACACATGGGGAGGCTCATGAAAGATGCAAGTGAGAGAGGTAGGTTGGCTACCTTATGACACGTGTAAGAGGTGGGGTGGCTTCACATGTGTGAGAGATATGAGTCATTGGTATGTTTTAGGGTTGCACCCCTCCTTTTGATTGTTTGTTTTGTAAATATAAAAAAATAATAAAAATCATTGAGTCGTCTTGGAGCTGCCATGGTGGTGGAGAGTGGAGAGATTTCACTCCCCACAAGCCCAATTGAAGCTCCACCCAACCCCATGGTTAAGGGGATGCAACTCATCTGTGGGAGCTACAACCCGTATAGGGAGCACAAACTCCCATAATGGAGACTAGACTCCCTCACTTCACTTCCTTGCCTTATGAATAAATTAAAACCTACTAAATTATCTGGTCACAAGTTTCATATTTATGGGCTTCAACCTTGATACTTTCATAAATCGTGTGTATAATATTTTTGACCCTTACTAGTATTTGACTTGTAATTTTATTTTTGTACACAAACACACACAAACATATAGGATAAACTCACAATAGTGAGTCCCAAACTTGGAACATGATATTTTCAATTTGGATGGAGGTGAAAAGGAAGAAACACCTTCATTTGAAGGTGAATCAAAAACCACCTTCATTTAAAGGTGTAAAATGTAAAAAAGAAACCTTTGAACAAAGGTAATTTCCATAAATATAAGAAAAGTGACCTTCATTCAAAGCTCCCTTTCTTTTCTTTTTATAAAAATTATTCATAAAAGGAAAATAAAGGTCCACCTTCAAATGAAGGTCCTTTTTTCCATTTATGAAAAGTACCTTTTAATGCAGGAGCGTTCACGATGAAGAGCAATCTTGCATCTCCAAAAAAATGTTTATTTTGATTTTTGTTAGCTTTAGCGAATAATTTATTTTTAAGGGCTAAAAAGGTAGGATTACTATTTTTAGTAAGTTGGAATGACTAAAATAGTAGGTTTCTATTTTTAGTAAGTCAGTATTTGTGCATGTATGGACATGCAATCTTACAAAGAGCTCCAAAATGGTGAAATGAAGCTAATGGTAAAGAAATCACTTTAATACCATTTGTCACTTGCGAGATATTAATGTTGTCTTCAAAATCCCTTTAAAAAATTTAAAGTCAATTTTGAGGTACCTAAAGGTTCCGGATTGGCCCAAAAAGTGGATGAAAATCAAAAGGCCCATTTATGGGCCTTTTGTGGCCCTATTGCTCATTGACATTTTTCCAATGGTGCGAACAACTTGTCAATTTGATCCTTGAGTCAAAAGTTATGGCTCCCAAAAGTTGGACTAAAATTTAAGAATTTTTTAAGGCTAAAAAATGGGGCACTTGAATTTGTTGGGCACCAAAAATAGAAGTTACAGTTCATTAGAAAGTGTAAAAATCATATAAACTGGTTATGAACGGAAAGGATTCATTCTGGATGAGAAGATAGATGAAATTCTTGTTTTTCAGCACAAAGCAAAGGTACACAATGAAGTTTGGGGTTTCAGTGACCATTATTGCCATTCACAAACTTGCATGTATTTGCAGCCCAAATTTTTGTAATAGTGGTCTTGTAACCAGATAGTTGTATTGCATTTAATTGCATGCATGTAGATGATTTTTGAGAGTATAATAAAGTTGCATGTTTGTTGTTCTTAAATGTTATTGTCTATGTAAGGTGTGTTCGAGGGAGAGTCTCCCTTCATTAACTTCATTTGAAGGTTTTTTAAAATATTTTGTGGAAATGCCATACCTTTGAATGGTTCTTGAATACCTTTGAACATCCCTAAAAGTGACCTTTCCACTTTAGGCCTCAAATTTTCCTCAATTTTTTTTTTTTAATTTCTACTCTTGGGTTGGACTAGCAAATGGAATGAATAGGACAAGATAATTTTTAGGATTGTAGCACTCAAAATAAGCTTTCCAATAGGTGTAATTTTGAATATATTTAGTTTGATTATTATATTTATTTTATATTTTTTAGTGAATATAGGTTTTTCAACAATCATCAAGGTCTTTGTTCCACAAACATGGAAAACTAGTAAAATAGATTAAAAAATGAAAACTATTTGTGCATTAGGTATTGATGTTATTATTTCAACGAAGAAAAAATAAGTTATTTTAGATGCATACAAAACAATATGTATTATAGAAGTAACATGTGTCTAGATTATAGTTAATCTCACTTTAAAATGCTATAAAAAAAATTATGCAACAAAAAATTATGAAAAAATATTGGTGTACTATATATTGGTGTTAATGAATCTATGCTTGTTATATTTTTTATTCTTCATATTATTAGTAATGTGTTCAGAATGCAAATTTTTCAATTAGTTTATCAATTAATCAAACGTTGACATTTTTTTCATCAAGATAATTTAGAATGTTAAAAAAATTGATTAGCTTTCAATTCATCCAAATCTTTGTTGAGTTACTCTTTCAATTATCACTCTTTATTATATGTAGAGGTAACGTAGGTAGGCAAAAGTGAGTAAAAACAATGACATAGACTGATGGCTGAATGGTTACATCTTCATTTTATTATTGAAAGAAACATTACAATATTGAATATACAACTTATATGCAACTATTTACTCAAGGTCATGCTAAGTGCATGAGTAGAGCATACTCATACTTTTCAAAATGCAATTTTTTTTCATATTTCTAAACTTGTCTATTAAGTATCAATGAATCATGTCTAAATTTTTTCATCAATATAATTTTAAAATGTTTTAAAAAAATGATTATTTGTTCAGTTCACCCTCTTATTACAACCTTCACATAAATTGATACAAAAATTTATTACACCTTAATTTCTAACATTGTAACCATTTCATATCATCTATCAAAAACCATACTTATAAAACTACCATAATAAAAAATATGTTACATGATTTTCACACTATACTATATTGCCTATAACAAAACAAAATAACGCTAACCCTTACTAGCCCTTGACATTATTTAATTTTAAAAAACAATACTTTAACTTTTATTTGGTAAGTAAATCCTTCTTCTATTGATATCATCAAAAAACGTTACAGTGCACCACCTTAACAGTGGAGAGATTCTCATGCAAGCCCCTGAACACACATACATTGCATCCATGCAGACCCTCACAAAGCCACTAGACACCCAAACTTTCCTAAGCACGAGACCCTACACCCCTAGCTACATTGCAAAACAAGCTCACCTAGTGAGCAGAGGTAACCATGACCACCACTATTAGCAGGGCACCACCCTCTACCTGACGCAACACTCATCCTCAGTCACCGTCCATTTGAATCCTTCCAATCGACGAAGCCAAAACAGAGTCACCACTACCATTGATCGCTCACAACACCAAACTATCGAAGCCAAAACTGAGACACCACCACACTATATCGCAACTTCAACAAAACGATTATCCTTTGTTGTAGCCACAACACCGCACCCTCTATTCCTCCAGTTCCACTCCTTCTGCTAACAAGTACTCACGAAAGTGCCACCTCCAATCCACGCCACCGGTCGGCTCCAAGTAGAGATGGTGCCTTAGAAAAATGAGGCCACACGTAGCTCGACACCTATGTTCCTACAACGCCTCCCCTTTAAGGTCAAGGAGAAACGAATATCGCTTGATCACCACCCTTAGAATCAGGGCCCTATGCATATCCCTCGCCTGAGGGAGCCCCACTCCCAACTCTGCTATGATAATGACATCTTCCACACCCTCCAACAAATTTCCCATGACCAACTTGTGAGTCATCAAAAGCGTCAATGCCTTGGGGACCTTTAGGTCCAACAAAGTTGTCACAAATGAGTTGTAATATCAACAATGGTGCGATACCGTTCAACCAAGGAGATATATTCCTCACCCAATAGAAGTTGCGCCGCCTCAAGAACCAAGGGATCCTAGTCTTTGAAGACTGACTTCAACCTTCCATAGCATATCTTGTCGAAAAAAGCCTAGATCTTTCGGGAGGCTCTGAGACAGGCATGCATTTCCATATTTGCAAATGACAAAAATGGAAGATAGGGAGAGGATTTAAAGATGATCATCACCCACTATATGTATGGTGATGTTGTCACCACTCGATCTCGTAGCCATCTGCCATAAAGACCCTGCAGCCGTTGTCCTTCCCAACGGTGCCAAGAACCCCATTCTCCAATGTCAACGTCAATTCAATCTTCCTTTGCGTCCTTTCCACCATCCTTGATAGGCTCCCACCGCACAATCCACACCCTGGCCAGCCCACTCATTAATTTCATCTTGCCGCCAACCCCCTCCACTGCGCCAACTAGGATGGACATTGTCCCACCCCTGTCAACCTGACATCACCATCACCTAGGCCACTTGCCTAGCAGCCGTGAGAACATAATAAATTTTTTCATACTTATTTTTTATAATAAAATCTCCTCCTCATTACCTATTTCTTATATTTTATTAACATTGTTCACAAATAAAATTATATAAAACAATGTTATCCCACATCCACACTTGTGTCTATTCCTCAATCAATGTTAATAATCCTTTATGCATGACAATTAGTACAACTCTTCACCAATATAAAAAATAATATAATATAAAAAATTATAAATTAATTATCAAATTTTTAATATATTTTAAATTATTGTATCATGTTAATAAATACAATTAAATTTATAATATTATTAATTAATATATAGATATTATATTTAAATATATAAATCATATTTTTTATATTTTATATTATGTTTTATTTTTCAATTTGATTTTTTTGGATTATCTATCATTTTAATTACAATTCAAAAGAAATTTCTCTTTTATATTGTTTAGATGACATTCTATTTGAGATTGTATTTGAGTAAGTTTATAAAAAGCTCATTATAGAAATATTTGGTCATTAATAACTACTCAATTTTTCTCAAGGAGACAAAATTACAAGGGAGATATTAGTCACTATATGACACTTGTTTTATTTGTACATAAGGTATTTTGTGTTTTGTTTTATTATTACATGTTGTGCATGCTTATTCATCTTTGCATGGAAAATAGTTGTTGATGTTTTCTATTGTTTGAACCTAGACGTGCTATTAAATGGTCAATGTGAACAAATATGTATAATCTTGTTAGGTAAGTATGACATATTTATATTCTTTTGGGTAGGATCATTTTATGCCCTACTTGACTAACATGACTATAAATATTGTACACACATTTTCCTACAATTCATAAAGATAATTTATAATACTTTTAAAATTCTAAATTATAATTATTTTTACACCAATATTTAAATCACATTCCTTAATTCATTACCATGATAATAAATATTTGTATCTATAACTATTTGATATCACATATAGTACATTATTACGCCGAAGGCGTGTCCCTCATTGAGCTTTCGAAGCTCACTTTTGCATCGGACGGCTGGAAAGCACGCAGAGACCCGGCAAGGTGCTTCAAGAAATCTTAGTCGTTCATCGTTTTTCGCCAAAAATTCGGTTGTTTTTAACTGCCTTTCACTGCTTTCCACGGCTATTTCGAGTATGTTTTATTAAAATGAAAATTACGGCCAAGCTCAGCGCATTTAGTTTTAACATAATGGCATCCTTTACCCTACGTAGTTAAGTATATATTAGCATAAATATATAATATATTAATTATATTTCTTATTAAATAAGAATATAAGAAGAATATAATAATTATAAAAACATTTATTTAAATATTGAATAGTTTTGTTAAAAAATATAATAAATAATATAATGATATATTTATAATTATTTTTTTATTATATAAAATTTACAATTTACATTATATTGACTCTTCCAATTTGGAAGTTGCAATTTGAAAATAAGGTTTTGGGAGGATTTTAGAGTATGTTTCTTAAAATGAAAATTACTGCCAAGATCCTAATAATGAACACATTTAGGTTTTAACAAAACTATTAAATATGTAAATAAATGTTTTATAATTATTAATTAATAAATACTGTATTTTAATTATATTCTTATTTAATACAAAATATAAATAATATATTTTATATTTTTAATAATACAAATTAAATTATATATAATATAATTATATTTATTAATATATATAATAGTATATATAGATTATATTATTACTATATATTATATTTTATAATACAAAATATTAAATATAAATATGAATTTATTATAATTAATAATTACTATATTTCTATAATAATCAAATAAAATTAATTTATAAAAAATCTCTTGATCTTTGGATAGATTAGGAAAGAAAAGACTAGGGGAGAGGGGCCTATAATGGAGCAGGGTCCAATACTGGGGATAGAAGTAGTCCTCAATGGGTCTTATAGTGGAGCACATTAATATCCAATTGTAAAACACTTTTTATCTATTAAGTTCACAAACTGACAAATCATTTGATGCCACGTCAGTGCACGAATAAAACATGACTTAATGCACCATTGTTGGTCTCACTTTTTTTTTTGGCCTTTTTGGATACCTCAACAAAAAGCATATTGATGCGGCACCATATTTGATGATGGGCCCTAAAACGAAATATAGAAGCACGGAAGTTGCCAAATAGACTGTTGTACAAAATTGGGAGTGATTTGAAATTTCCACATAGGATTTTGAGAAATGCAAAGTTAGGGCGCTCCACTATAGGCCCCTCTCCCCTGTATGTACTACATAAAATAAAATAAAAATATAAAATAAACTTTAATAATAATAATAATAATAATAATAATAATAATAAATATTGATAATATTTTTTAAAATGACCTACCAATTGACCTCATGTATTACACAAATATATGCCAAAAAAATAATCATATTTTTCCCTAATTTACCTTACACACCTCTTCAGCGTACCCATTGCACACCAAGGTGCAATTGCTAGTTAGTACACTATTCCATAAATATACATAGAATTCAAGACTTAAAAGTGTGTCAGAAATACTATTAAGGGTAGTCCTTCCACCTAATGAGTTATGAAAAAGGAATCCAACTACATGTAGCCAAGACTTCATCCTTGACCCACATTATGATCTCCCATACTTAATTAGCCAAAAATACCCGTTCTCTTTAGGGATGGGTTTGGTAAGAGGAGAATAAAATATGAAGCACGTAAGAAGTAAATTTTAGTCAAACTTAAAAGAAGTTAAAGGGAGGATATGTAAAAGATGAAGTATTGATTTTTTCCATGGCCCAAGGCAATTATCAAAGGCAACATCAGTAGTCTGCATCATTGTCCTTTCTTGAATTAAGAATGCATGGAAACAAATGATCCCAAACAAAATGTGATCTCTGTTACGAAAGAAAAGTTGACCAAATGGGAAGTAGGTAGCTAGAAGAACCTCTAGTATAAATCAGATAACAGAAAAATCTTATTTAAATAAAACTACTGGGAAGATTCTTGCTAGTTGCTAAGTAATTAAAACAATAAATGCATATCTTTAATTCATTTGACAATAAAATAAAGTGGTAGTTAGGAACAAGTTCATTGTGTTTTAAGAATATTAATAATGGACGATGCCAATCAATTCCAAGGTCTATTAAGAGGATTTAATGTGTAGATTGATGGCCTGCAGTTTGACGACGTAAATCTAGGGCAGTGATGGGTTCTCTGTTTCATGGAAGCTATGGTCTGAATGGGGACAAACAAGAGTTATGCTTTTTTAAAGAAACAAATAAAACATTATGATTACCCCCACCTGATAAAAAAAGTACCTACTTAGTTGTGGTGTTTTTACTTTTGCTGTTGCTGCTGCTTTTTCCTCAATGATATGTGCCCATTGTCCACTACAATTTGCCTTTCTTGACCTCTGATCTCTCTGACAGACACTGGAATCTGAGTAACCATTTCATCCAAGTCCGCAGAATTCATAACAACCCAGAGTTTTTATTGTCCCTGAATGGTATATATCCCGCACCCACATGGTGTAAGTCGGTCTGGAAAGGGGGAAAAGTGTCACATCTGCTGTTTGAAGGTCAATGCAAAACATTTACTATTGATGGTGAGGAATAAAAAATGTATATAGGGCCATGGATGGCTGAGTATTAATCATTTTGGGCCATTGGGCTTGTGGGTCATTAAAGGGCAGTGCGAATGCTGATCTGCTCTCAATGGGGCTGGTAGTGGGTGGGATTCATATGGGCTCGTTGTTCTTGCTCTGAATGCAATTGGGTTTTGCTTGGAGTCAAATGAAGGTGACGGAGACTAATATGCAGCGTGGGATTCAGCCTCCTCTGGTAAGATCAAGTAAACTTTAATCTACAATTTGAGAAACTTTTATGTTTTGGTGTACCCCTTTTGCTCTTCTGTTGTTGGATTGCAATCTGTTAAATTTTATTGTCTTGGGTTATGAAATTTAGTGTGTAGATCGGCCTCTGACATTGACATGTATATGCTTTAGGGGTCTTGTTTAAACTGATGTGCTATGAATGAAACATACCCTGATTTTATCCAGTTTGCGATTCTTTAACCGGCACCCTTTCTGAACATCACTGTAGTTTTCCCACCCTTAATTTTCAAATCAGAGCATAGGGATCTACATTTCGGGAAAGCAAATAGTCTATTTTTAGAGCGCAATATCTTGATCTAGGATTTATTTCAGCGAACCACCAAAATGAATAACTTCTTTTTAGCCTTTTGGCTTATCAGAGCACTCGTATTTCATGGGACAGCTTATCTGTACCCATTGCGCAATATTTATACACTCAAAATTGAATCACTTGCGTTTGATTTAAAATCCAATGATGAAAGCTTACTGACCTCACTAATAGGAAGTGGGCATAGGGTGAGCGGCTCCTCGTCTAGTGCCCTGGTATTTTACCTGTATACCACTATTTTTTGAAGTCTTATCTTTAGATGTATAAAATGTAGGGCTATGATCTAACAAACTTCAAAAGCACACATCTCTTTAGAAATTATGCGATTCTAAAGATTGGTGCAACATTGAACAATTCTTAAAGGCGGCAAGGGTCAAGTTTGGAGGTCTTCCAGTTACTGTGTTCTTAAAGTCTAGTAAGTTCAATATAGGGAAGCTTAGTTGAAGTTTGAGATAATAAGCAGGATTGCAAAGTTTTCCAAAAAGGTCTGAAAGGACATCTCCCTATGAATAACCACAAAATCATTTCAGTTTTCTTTGATGCATTAGTTTTGTTTTGCTTCTCCTTAAAAATGCGTTAAGTTGAATTGGAAACAATGGACTGCTTTATCTAAGGAAATTAACAAGCATCTATCTTTAAGTGTTAGACTTAAGTATCAAATTCATTCATTATAGAACATTCACCACCAAAATGAGGATTGGGATGGAGAAGTACAAATGGCCTGTTTGAGAAAAAGAGAAAAGGAATTCTCCATCTTAGGTGGTTGTGTGTTTCATGACAAGTTATTCGTCTTTCTTTCTGCTTTGTCTAGTCATTTGAAGCACTGTGGTACTACCTCTACTCTAAATTAAATTCTCGCTATTCTGTTTTTCCTGACAAGATGCTCCTCTTTCATTCTGCTTTGTCTAGTCATTTGAAACACCATTGTACTACCTCTATTCTGACTTAAGTTCTAGCTAGATTTATTCATTTTGACACTCTTCTATTTTTTGGTCTTTCTTTTTATTGGTTCAACTCTTTGAGTAAATTTAGATCAGGTTCAGTCACAATCAGGTTGCACTGCTAACAAATCTTATTCATAATTTTTTTTGAAAGGCAAAAACTGTGTTATGAATTAACCAAAAAGAATAAAGTTGCAGGATATGCTGCCTGAAATATCACAGGTTCAAGATTCAGCGCCAAAAATAGTGCAAGCTTTGCATTCCCATCTACCTATGTCTACGGGACTATGACTAACAACAGGGTATACCTCAAGGCCTGATACACATTCAAGCAGAAACTACACAAGCTTAGCTAGATCTGGGGAAACATGTTCGTCCTGAGGAAGGAAAACCAGTAAAGAACAGTAGTTTCATTCCCAGTAAAGGTTCTCCCAGAAGGAGACTTTGTATCTGCCTTTCTACCATCCAGCCAAACGGTACTAGTAACACAACTGGACTAACCGACAATCTGTGGACGCTCAGGGATAGTTCAGATGCATAGGTGAATGGACTGGTTGTATGCCAGATACATTCACTTCTTCAAAGGACTCTGCACATCAGATTCCTCCCATCAACCCTTTCATAAGATTAAGAAGCATTGGACTGTTTTGAGTGAATAAAATTGAGCCATGAACATTATGGTTCCCTGAAAGACTCCTAGATAGATCCTGAAATTGAAGCTGTTAATGACAATATATCTCCAAAAAGTTGCTTTGAGTCTAATATTCCTTAATGACCATAACCAAACTAATTTTCCTGAGGCAAGGGCAGCCCCAGAGAGGATGGAACTGTGATTGTCAGACACCTTGTTGAAAGCAAGAGGTGTTTGGTCTGAACCAGCAATGCCTTCTTGTGTAGACAGACTTATGATGTCGACTACCTGGGTGTCCACAGTCTTATCCTTGAACTTGTCTAGTTGCCTTAGACTGGAATTGCTCTCCATCCTAGTCAATAAATCCAAGCCTGCCCCTGGGAGACTTCATTCCTGAAATCTGAGGTGTTTTCCATATTACAGAGAATTGTCCTGAGGCAAGGGCAGCCCCAGAGAGGATGGAACTGTGATTTTCAGACACCTTGTTGAAAGTGATGGCATGCCTTGCTGATCACAGAGTGAATCAAACTCACAGAGATTTCAGGTCCAAGCAAACTCTCACAAAGGAAGTTCAGAATTGAAATTAAAAACAACAGACTAATACATTGATCGCTCACAACCAATGACAGGAAGATCAAAATGGCAGTTTATATTTTCTAATGGCTGTGGTGGTTACAAAATAATTCGATCTCAGAAACAGAGTTCGATTCATTCTGCAGGGACTTTACACTGCACATCACATGTGGACTTCACTGGACAGCCTGATTACATTCCCTATCCACACTATTCAAATCTTCTACTTTCCTCCCGGTCATTCAAAGACCCGACACTCCCATCACTTCTTCCTTCCACTGTCAATCGCTTCTCCAAGATCATGGACCCTGTTTCTATTCAGCACCAAACCCCCTCTGCTGCATCCATACCTCTCCAAATACCCATTGATCCTTGCCAACTGCCGACCACCAGCAGTTGTCTCATTTGCTAACTGTCGATTGTGAAGAAGATTCGACTATGAAGCTTTACATCACATTAATTAACAAATCACACGAAAACAAAAAGCTGAATCTACCAAGCTAAAAGAAAGAAATAAAACCAAGACTGAGATGAGAGTGATGCCCTGCATCAGAAAGCAAGAGGTGTTTGGTCTGAACCAGCAATGCCTTCTTGTGTAGACAGACTTATGACGTTGACTACCTGGGTGTCCACAGTCTTATCCTTGAACTTCTCTATTTGCCTCAGACTGGAATTGCTCCCCATCCTAGTCAATAAATCCAAGCTTGCCCCTGGGACACTTCATTCCTGAAATCTGGGGTGTTTTCCATATTACAGAGAATTTTCCTGAGGCAAGGGCAGCCCCAGAGAGGATGGAACTGTGATTGTCAGAGACCTTGTTGAAAGCAAGAGGTGTTTGGTCTGAACCAGCAATGCTTTCTTGTGTAGACAGACTTATGACGTTGACTCCCTGGGTGTCCACAGTCTTATCCTTGAACTTCTCTATTTGCCTCAGACTGGAATTGCTCCCCATCCTAGTCAATAAATCCAAGCCTGCCCCTGGGACACTTCTTTCCTGAAATCTGAGGTGTTTTCCATATTACAGAGAATAATTCTGAAGGATCATAAATAAGTTTATGTCACCCTACAATGTGAAAAGATCCAATAAGCAAGGCATTAGTCTATTGCTAAGTTACTGGTTTGGGTTTGGTATGCTGATACGACAAAAAAAAAATTGGAGTTGGGTTCATTTTGGTTAAGTCCATGCAAAAAAAATCTTAAATATATACATTTTTGCAGCCTAAAACAGGAATTAAGTTCAGAATACCACATAACATGCGTATAATAAACAAAACTACCATAAAAATTAAAAATACTGCTACAATGGCTATTTGTCAAACTGATAAACTTAAATATCATAAGAGATATTCATTGTTCAATATAAAAATAATAAAATCAGCAATCAGCATCATATTGGTTTTCGTAAAGATCGTCTTCATTGTCATCATTGACATTAGATGATATAGGTAGATTAGAAGAACCAGAAGGCTTGGCTATCTGACTTGTAAAAAAATGCAATTGTTGGGCAGTAGTGGCATCCGAGTCAGTTTTCTTTGGCTCTACATCGCATAACTTTGTCGCCCCTTGTAATCATTTTGTTTGTGTGAAAGAAGATGCAAGTTGAAATGCACATACACTACCTCAGCCTTTATTGATGCCAGTTGGTTTGTTTTATTGAGTGGATGAAGGAGTATGTGGTCCAATTCTGCTCATTTTCATGAAGACAAATTGGCAATGTATTGAGGCAAAGTTAGAGAGTTAAGAGTTAGAAAATTATACTTTATAAATTAAACTTCAAACTTAAAAAATAAAAATCAAACTACAAACTTGAAAAAATAATAATAAAAACTGAAAATTTGAATTCAAAATTTATTGAGTTTCAAATAAATAAACAAAAAAATATCGATAAGGCTTTGGTTGCAAAAGGTCATAGGTGTTGGAATGTTTGGCCATGGAGGTACCACCAATTGCGAGCATCTTTCTTATATTTGTCATCAAGAGAAAATACGTTGACCATTGGAGTATAGAAAGTCAACAAAATCATTCACAACTACATGCTCCACATTAGGATCAAAGAAGAGTCTAGCAAATGTTAGTCTGTACCTTTTAGTGACTTCCACATCTTTGTATGGTGCAGTCCACCTTGACAAAGAAAGGACCTTAGTGCTGTAGTATTTTAGAGTCAATGAAAGACAAGATGTAGTGGGATGATCTTTTTTCCATCGCTCAACAAGAATTTTTTGCAGTTGTTTGAAGAATTTTTTTTAGGATATGGCTCTTTCTCATTTATGACAGTCTTCATCTTCTCGATCATTGAGTCAATGCCATCATATACTTCTACCAAGCATAGTTTGTCCATGTTTGTAAAATGGATCATACTCATGAGAGGCTTAGTGAATCTAAGAAGATATCCACCCAATCCCCTCAAGTGTCATCAAGGATCATGTGCTTGATATTTGTTGCTCTCTTAGTGCTGGATTGCTTCCATATAGATCAAATTTGGTTGATGATTATGTTAGAAAATTTTTCCCACGCCTTAACAAGTCATCTAAAGATGATTGTGTTTTGAGGCAAATTATGTCTCAACAACCTATTAAAAAAAAACACAAAGAAGAAAACATAACTTTTAAAAAATAAATTACTAAAGTGAAACATAATTGTATTGTTTCATTTACCTTCAACAGCTCCAGTTTCGAGAATGATTTGAATATAGCTTGCAACATGTGGTGGTTGGTGATGATCATTTGGATCTCTTAAGCCTCAACATACACCTATTTGATTTAATTAAATTTCCTGCCCATCTTTTCTAGCATAAAGTTGAGTGAGTGGACAGCACAAAGTGTCCAAAAGATGTGTGAATAATGTGCCTCAACCAACAAACCAACCACTCTATAGTTTCTTGCATTCTCAATTATGACTTGGATAACATTACTAGGCCCCACTTCTAAACTGAGTGTACGAGGATGCTAGCAATGAATTGTACATCTTTCAATTGCCCTTCAATCCATGGCTTTCAAAAACATTGCCCCTTTAGGAGATACTACAATCACATATAATAAGGGCCAATTTTTAACATCTTTCCATCCATCAAAAATGATGGATACGAGATAAATCTCTAATGTGATTCATTGAGTTTTATATAATTTTCACCTCCTTTGTTATTAAGGTGCTACATGCCCTCTCAAAATTTGGGCCCTTGTGTCCATTTGAAACCTCATTAATCTTCTTCACCATTTCCTACCAATATGATGACCGAACAACATTGAAGGACAAACCATTTGCATAGACACATCATGCATTGTGTTGATCGGCAATCTCTTAGGATTCATTTTGAAAAGCCTTTTCCAATGAGCCCTTAGTTCGCTTATGTGTTGTGGACTCTTCTTTATGTGGCAAAAAAAGGGTGGCTTTCTACCATAATTTCAAGAATGCTAAGAAATGGGGAAATAGGGGGCCTCCTTGAACAAGATCCTCTCTTGCCAAAGGATGACCTGTTCTAAGGGCAATTGCACCTTTTGCTTGTTCTTGCTCTCTAATATATTTTTTCAACACTCTTGTTGTTGGCCCAGATGTAGTCTTCTTGCTTGGGCAATATTTGATGCCCATGCCAAGAAAACCACATATGGGCTTTCACTCAAATGTATGAGCTAGTATATTTGACATCACACCCCTTGCAAGCCCAAAAATATCCCCTCCACCACTTGGAACTTGTTGTATCTTGTTAACATACTTCCACAAGGTTGAATTTGTATTTGTTTTAAATGAGGGTTGGCCTAGGGAGCTAGAACTAGTTGCTATTGTAATCCCCATAGGAACAAAACGATACATTAAAAAAATATGATATATCTTAACTTATTTAAATGTAGAATAATGAATAACTAAACAAGATTGTTTGTAGAAGAAAAAATAAAGAAAAAAAACCAAAAAAACTTATCTCCAATCCAAGAATCTTCTTACATGATCTGCTTGGCAGCAAATGGGCTTTTGGACATGTGTAGGAATAACAGTCCAACCTCTTCGTAACTTTCAATGATCAATTTTCAACTCTATATGTGCAATAACAAGCAAATATGAAAGTTCAGCAAGCCTATTTGTTTTGTGTGCTTTGTTTTCAAAATGAGGTAAATGTGTTTGTTTTAACCTTTTGTGTTTCAAGTTGTTTTGGGTAAAAATATTAGGGTTTATGATTCTTTTTATTAGTTGGGTAAAAATAGCAAAGAAGATGTAAAATGGAAAAACTTATTTTGGTCATTGAGTCTTGCTTGGGTTTGCCTTGGGTCATCCAAGCACACTTGGGTTCACCTGATTATGCTTTGCAATGTAAACATAGCTACACTTGGGGAGACCTTGCGGGAATCCATAGGGGCCCATATCAAGTAGTATTGGACTTGGATCTAGGCCTTTATTTGAGTGAATTGGTAACCTAGGTCTATTGCAATTTGGTGAGTAAAGAGCATATTGAGCATAGTTGAGCCAAAGGTCAGGGAGCCCTCCATTTTACATTGATTCTTCAAATTAGTAAAAGATTTCATCCATTAGATGTTGTCTATGCACAATAGAGTTTAGCTGACTACTTACATTGTGGTTTAGATTCCAAAGTCCAAACCCATGGATCCAGCTCCATGAACGACAGGGACGCAAAAGTTCTAAAGCCACTTTGCACAAGCCAACCATCCTTCAACCTTCTTAATGGCATAGTAATCTCCTACGAGTTTGTAGCTACCAATAGTACTCATTTAGTTCCATGAGTTAGACTGACCCATGTGTTTGGAAATGTTGTTACTTTCAAACAAAATTATCAATTTGAGTTTGGGTTTGGGTTTGCAGGTCTGGCAAAAAAAATTGAGGTAAAAATCATAAATATAATATACATACTTATCCCAAAAAATAGGATAACTAATAAACAAAACAACCTAATTTTTTATAAGATGATATGTACCTAAAATTAAAAGTGTAATCCCCTTTGTGTGGAGCTCACCAAGAGTGTAAAAAGAAAAAAGAAAATTCCATGATACTAATGTGTTGGACAGTATAAAGAGCAGTAAAAACTAAAGCATGCATTGTTTTTAATAACATGAAGCCAGTAATTATTGTTTTTTGAAAGGAATGCAGCAGGTAATACTCCAAGACTTATAATGAAATGAACTAAAAACAAGGAGGAGCAGCATAAGAATTCTGCAGCAGCAGCAACACCGACGATAATAATAACACATCCAAAACACTGACATTTTAATGTACATACTCATTGACTATCATTGCGTGGAAAAGTAAGTAGAATAAGGAGAAGCTTCAGGGAATGATGACCTTCTTGTAACATTATTTCAGCTTCTTTATTGTGATAGTGCCATTTGTACAAGTCCCTTGCAATACTCGTCCCTTGTGCTGCCCATGAATTTTCTTGATTGTTTTTGAAGTTTCAAAATCCTCTCAACTGTTTGGCTGGAAAGGTGGTCTACCAACTCCTCTCCATTGCATTAAATACACAGCAGCACTGGAAGAGTGTACTGAGAAGGAGTTTTAGGAAGGAATGAATTCGAAGGAGGCGAATCTAGCATTAATGATGGATTTTGGTACCCATAGCAAGTGGTTAGGTAAGTGGAAAAGCCTAGATTTTGGGATTTTTTTGAGAACAAGAAGGCAGAAACAGAAAGAAGCAAAAGAGTACAGGCAAAGATTTTAAAAAAGAAAAAGATTTTTCCTGCAGAAGGAATCATCAGCCAAGGCCACGTGAACAAGAGAAGACAGAAGTAAGGACTAGGAGATTATCCTTTTTGTACAGGACAGCTGAACAGGGAAATATCAGAGCTCAAACAAGGGAGGGCGCACTCACTACTAAAATTTTCTGAAATCGAAGTGAAATATATTTAAAACCATGGATTAATCTTCTAGTAATAAAATGAAGAAAGGTTCCATTATAGCCGCCCTTTTAAATGTGATGATAAATGTGTGATTTTTGGTCCTATCACATGTTGTGTTGTTTACTTGTAAACCAGTATTGCTGTGTGTGAGTTATTGCATGTGTGTAGTTCTCTGTATATATGTGTGTTGTGGCATGTGAGTGCCTATTTTATGCATGTAGGTGTGTGTGCTCTTTTATTTCATCTCCAGCAACAGGGTATGCTAAGGGACAGCCTCAACAACTGGACAGAGCAGTCATAAGACAACCTGCAACAAGTCAGGATGCGGAATGAAATTGCAGCAAGAAATAACTCAAATTTCCCTGAGGCTGCATGAGTTGCTTTCAGGAACGCAGCCTTTCCTCTGACTGTAAGAGTGTGTTGTAGACTGAGTTTTAGTGCTACAAGCATTTGTGTAAGCAGCCCTAGACAAAATTTCTGACTTCTACTGTAAGAAACGTTAGCAGAATTTTCAGATCAGTCAATATAGATTTTTACCAGCACAACTATTCTCAACCCAAACACCAATTCCTACAGAAAATTAATACAGCAGAATTATATGAAAGAATATTGTAGTGTCCCTCTCCTGATTTGCCCTAGAATTTACCCACTGATCACAAATTGCAACAAATTAGGGTTAGGGGTTCATCTTACCAAATAAATATCTCTTTAATGATGCAATCCTGGATTTGAATCCTGCAATCACCACATGAACAATATATGCAAATTACATCACATCCATAGATTATCAATAATGCAAAGCATATTAGGATTTGGGAGAAGGGACGTGATGGGTTCGCCCGAAGCCATTTCTACACCAATTCTAAGAGGATGTCTACCACAGCCCTCTTACTTGGCGGCTTGTATCTGCTTTCCCCATCAATGTCTCAACCCCCTAAAAACTCTTGCCATCTTGTGTTATCGGGCGGGGGTCATAAGTGGGTTACTTGGCTCTCTACGTAAGTGCCCTCTGGTCCTAGGAGCCATTACTGTCAACTCTAGAACGGCCTACTTACTTAGCCTTGTTTACCCCTTTTGCCTACACGCCAAGCCCTTCCTACAAGGTGGGTTTCAGTCAATCAAGCATATCTCATAGTCTATCATAAGAACATATACTTAAATATTCTTTATTATCCATGAGCAGAAAATATCTAGTATACCACTGAATATATATATCTGATAATAATAATCTGCTGTGATGAAATGAACTGGTTTCCCTTGTGATCGCTGGTCTGTAAGTTCTTCTCCTTCCACCAATCTGTTCTTAATATTCATAAGATACTGTTAGTGTGCATAAGAATATATTATTCATATTCATATTCATATTAAAGAAACATAACAACTTATAAGGCTCAATATTTTCTGCAAGCATCATTATTGCATAATCGAATATAACTTATATATTTATATTTTATATGAATATATATATAAATATATAATAGATATATGTGACAGAGATAAAATCACTAGATGGGATTGAATGGTGAGCAAGATGAAGGTCAAGTTTCTACTAGGGGACTATTAGCGTGAGCCACTCGAGAAATCCCAGAACTTGTGGCAAATAAAACTTAGTGAAGGCATATATGGAAGAGTTTTATAAGATGTCCATCAGGTTAGGCCATAATAAACATGAAACGGTCACCCAGTATGTCAATGGATTGAGGATGAACATACAAGATGAGTTAAGTATGATAATGTTGTGGATTGTTGAAGAGGCATATCAGCACACTCTAGAGGTTGAAGAAAAGCTATCAAGAAGGCAGCAAGGAACAACCAAAGGCAGAGGAGGATTTAGCAGAGGAAGAGGATAGATGCAAAGAAAATACAGTCGTGACAGACGTCAGCCCTTAAAACAACAAGAAGGATAATAATGAAACTAGAGGAGGACCTTATCCTATGAGGGGTAGAGGTGAACTTAGGAGAGGCTGAGTTAGGGGTAAAGGAAGACCTTATCCTATGAGGGGTAGAGGTGAACTTAGGAGAGGCTGAGTTAGGGGTAGAGGAAGACCTTATCCTATGAGGCAATTGTTTCACGTGTGGATAGTGTGTACATTGATTTTATGAATACCCAAAATGCAGGTGAAAAAGGTCAAAAAGAACTGAAGCTGCAAGTGCACATGTAGCAAAGGAGATGAGGAATCCATAGGTTTTGTTAGCCAATCGAATGAATTGGAGAAAAAAGAAGTACTAATGATGAAGAGGATTTTGTTGAAACCAACAAAAAGAGAAAATGAACCTTTCTAAAGTAGAAATTTGTTTAAGACAGTGTGCAAGATAGGTGGTAAATGCTATAAGGTCATAATATATCTACTCTCAATTGAAATGGTGAATGAGTTGGGTTTGAAAAGGATAGATCATTCAACACCATACAAGGCGTTGTGGGTGCAAAAAGGACACCAAGTTTTAGTTGATCAGCAATGTCTAGTAAATTTCTGAATAGGCACCTATGAGGATGAGGTGTTGTGGGACTTCATGCCTCTGGATGTGTGTCATTTGCTCGTAGGAAGGCTGTGGCAATTTGTTAGGAAGACTATTCATTTTGGAAGAGCAAACACTGACACTTTGGAGAAGAATGGCCAAAAACATAATTTTACATCATTGACAACCAAGGAAGAAGAGGTGGAGAATAGTCCAAGGACACTGCTACTGATCGGAAAATAATTTTTGAAGGAGTTTAACATGAAAAACTACGTCTTGCAATAGTGCTTAAGGTGTTGCAAGCAGGGATAGTCATTGATAATGAGGTACCCTCTAGAAGTGGAGTTGCTAGGAGAATTTGAGAAGATTGTGTCCAAGAGTTGCTGAAAGGATTGCCACTTGTAAGGAGCATAATCATCACATTGATTTGATTCTGGGAGCAAGTTTACCCAATGAGGCTGTTTATAGATTGACCCATGTAGAAAATGAAGAGGTGAACAAACAAGTACAAGAGCTATTGGAAAGAGGACTGATCAAAGAAAGCCTCAGCTCATGCATAGTACTAGTTGTGTTAGCACCAAAGTATGGTGAATAGAGGATGTGCATGGATTCACGAGCCATTAACAAGATAACTATTAGGTATTGGTTTCCTTTACCTAGAATGGATGATCTCGTGGACTGCTTGGAGAAGGCTAAGTATTTTAGTAAAATTGATTTAAAAAGTGGATACTACCAAGTCAAGATAAGAGGGGGTGATGAATGGAAAACCACTTTAAGACATGAGAGGGGTTGTGTGAGTGTCTAGTAATGCCCTTTAGAATGACAATGCACCTAGCTCATTTGTGTGGCTAACGAATGAAGTGTTGAGATCATTCTTGGGCAAATTTGTAATTGTTTACCTTAATGATATTTTTACTTTTAGCAATAGTAGGGAATAACATTTGTTGCAAGTTGGGCAAGTTCTGCAAAAGCTCAAGGAGGAAAACTTGCTAATTAACTTTAAGAAATGCAGTTTTATGAAGGAGAATTTGGTCTGTTTGGGGCTTGTTATTTCACCTAAGGGTCTGCAAATGGGTCTGGAAAAGGTAAGAGCAACAATGGAGTGGCCTACACCTAGGAGTGTGCATGGGGTTTGTTGTTGCCATTGTCTAGCAAGTTTCTACCGTAGATTTATTTGAAATTTCATAAGGTTATGTGCACCCTTCATTGAGACAATGAGAGGGGATAGGAAATAGTTAAAGCAGACAGCAGTAGCAGATAAGAGCTTTGGCTCCTAAAGAAGATCACCAAAGAGTTCGTGCTAGCTTTGTTGGATTTTACAAATGTATTTCAGATGGATTGTGATGCAAGTGGTACAGCCATAGGATTGATTCTCAGCCAATAGAGTAGATCCACAGTCCATTTTAGTGAGAATCTTAATGATGCTAAGAAGAGGTATTCTGTCTATGACCAAGAGTTTTATGCCATAGTGTAGGCATTAAAGAAATAGCAATATTATTTACTTTCCAAGGAGCTTGTGCTCTACATGGATCACCATGCGTTGCAATTTATTAACAACCAAACTAAGCTCAATCACTGACACATAAAATGGGTGGAGTTCCTACAAGTTTATACTTTTGTTCTCAAACTTTGAAGTGGAAGTTCAAAGTAGCAAATGCCTTGAGTGGGAGAGTAGAATTGTTAATGGAGACGAGGCTGGAGTAGTTGGTTTGGATGCCATAAAAGGGCTATACAAGGATGATTCAGACTTTAAGGATGCATGGATAGGGTCTACTGAGCCTACAAGCATGTATAGGACATTGTGGATGGACTACTTAATACAAGATGTATTGTTATTCAAGGGACAACAACTTTGCATACCTCAAGGATTGATGAGGGAGGATTTAATAAAGGAAAAGCATTGTGGTGGATTGGCTGGACATTGTGGAGATGATAGGACTATAGCACAGCTAAATGAGAGGTATTATTGGCCAAAGATGAGAAGTGAAGTTAGAGAATATGTGTAAGGATGCAAATTTTTTCGAAATGCCAAAGGAGGGAATCAAAATATGGGACTATATTAGCCATTACCCATATTGGAGAGGTTGTGGGATAACATTAGCATGGATTTTGTGCTTGGGTTGTTGATAGATTCTAAAAAATGGCTCATTTTAAGCTTGCAAAAAGACCAATGATGCCACACATTTGCAAATTTATTCTTTATGAAGGTATTAGGTTGCATGATTTGCCAAAAAGTATAGATTCAGATCATGATTCTAAGTTTTTAGGACATTTTGGAAGAAATTAGGCCAGATTTAAAATTCAGCTTTGCATATCATCTTCAAACGGATGGACAGGCCAAAGTTGTTAATCAGAGCTTGGGAAATCTGCCAAGATGTTTGATTGGTGACAAGCCTAAACAATGGGATTTGATACTACCTCAAGCTGAAATTGCATACAATGATTATCAATAAAAGTACAAGTAAGATTCCATTTCAAATTATTTATGGGTATAGCCCTAGAGGTTTTTCAAAATTAAGGGAACTTGCAAATGTTAAGGGTCACGTGAGAAGTGCTGAAGGTGAAGAGTTTGCCAAGCACACTGGAGATTTGCATAAGCAACTAAATGAAAAGTTGAGTTGGAGAAGCCAACAATACAAAGAGCAAGTGGATTCAAAGAGGAGAGAACAATTTTCAAGTGGGAGACAAAGATTCTTGAGTCACATTTACAACAAGCTCAGGTTGAGGAAAATTGGACCTTGTAGAATCAGCAAGAAATTTTTACCAACTACCTATGAGATGTAGCCTAAGTCACATGTTTCACCAAATTTCGGCCATTAAGTTTGAAATTCAGTGGATATTATTATTTTTAATAAAAATGTTATAAATTCGCTCATAAATTCATATGAATTAAAAATATTTTTGAAATGCATTTTTATTAGGGTTTATGATAGGTTTTGGAAAAAAAAGGATGCCCTTCCTTAGTCGAAACACAATATTAGTCTATAGTTGAAGAGAGCGCGATTCTAAAGTTTTAGCCGATTGTTTAAATTTTATTCATGATTTGAGGAAGCCTCATTTCGAAGAAAAGAGATCACTTTTTGTCGAATAGCAACTGCCAATCAACGACTTCAAGTTTAGATTTTGTCACTCTCGCCAAGCATCTATAGACTTGCATGACTTGACCAATAGGTAGGTTGGTTTTTAGGGTTTTCTTTTTTAGTTATTTTATTTTATTTATTTGTTGGTCTTTTGTAAAATTTTATATATTCATTTTAAGTTTTTAACAAGAGTCCCTAAATATTATTTTATTTACATTGAATTTTTATTAAAAAATTTACCATTTAATATACTTAAATTTAATATTACTTTATTTCATAATTTTTAAAACAATATTAACTTTTAATAAATTAAAATTTAATACTTAAAATATTTAATTTAAAATTTAAATTATTAATATATAAAATTCAAATATTAAAATTAATTTTTTTTAGCTTATTTATATTTTAATTAATTTATAAATTATAATTCATTTAAATTTTATATAATATTATTATTTTTAATAATTTTAATTTACTAATATAAAAATTAACATATTTAAATTTTAAATTTATTATTTGTATTTTAAAAAAGTCAAATTTATATAAGGCGAATTTAATGACGAATTTTTATTGATTTTTTTCTCCTGGCCGAACCTCATTTGAATATTATTGTTGTCGAACACGAACACGAACTCAAACCTTGTGACATAGGATATAGCTACTAATGGGGCTTTACATATCTGTGATCTTTAGTGTTTCAGACCTATACATCTGCTATGAGGGAGAGACATTGCAACAACAGGAGAAAGAGGAAGCACTGAGAGCAAAGTGGATGGTGCAGTTACTTGAGGAGAGTGAGCATTTTGGATTCCAGGGCAACTAGGCAGACTCGAGCAAAGAATATAGAGAGTATCTGGTGAAATGGAAGAACAAAGCAGCAGAGGATGCTACCTGGTTAAGTCCAGTGGAGATCGAGCAGTTTGGGTTTTACTTGCAGCAACAGGGCTGTTGACTTGCAGTAACATATAATGTTGGCAGTGAGCAGGGTCTCACAAATTTTGTTACCTAGATGGTTTGATGCAGGGGCATTGTGCCCCTAGACTGCCCATGCAACACTCATCCCTTGTGCTGCCTCTACCTTTTTTTCAAATTATATTTCAAAATTTTAAAATCCTCCCCACTGTTTGGCTGGAAAAGGTGGTCTATCAACTCCTCTCCATTCAATTAGTAGACAGCAGTTCTGGAAGGGTGGACTGAGCAGGAGTTTTAGGCGGGAATGAATTTGAAGGAGGCGGATATAGCATCAATGAGGGATTTTGGTGCCTGTAGCAAACAGGGAGGTAAGTGGAGAAGTCCAGATTTTGGGTTTGTTTTGAGAATAAGTAGGCAGAAACAGAAAGAAGAGAGAGAGCAGAAATAAAGGATTAAAAAGAAAAAATTGCCTTCAGAGAAATCATCAGCCAAGGCCACAAAAAAGAGAGAAGACAGAAGAAGATTATGAGAGCCTAGGAGATAATCCTTTTTGTGCAGGACAGCTGAACAGGGAAATATCAGAGCTCAAACAGGGGAAGATTCATTCATCACTCGATTTTTCTGAAATCCAAGTGAAATGTATGTAAAACTGTGGATCAATCTTCTGTTAATAAAATGAAGAAAGGTTCCATTAAGTCTGCCCTTTTAGATATAATGGTAATTGCGTGATTTTGGGTCCTATCTCATGTTGTGTTTACCTGCAAATTAGTGCTTGTGTGTGAGTTATTGCATGTGTGGATTGTTCTGTATATATGCGTGCTGTGGCATGCGAGTGCCTATTTTGTGCCTGTAGGTGTGTGTGTGCTTTTATTTCACCTGCAACAACAGGTAAGCTAAGGGAGAGCTACAACAACTGGACAGAGCAGTCATAGGGCAACCTGCAACAAGTCAGAGGGTGCAGAACAAAATTGCAGCAAGAAATAACTTGATTTTCCCTGAGGCTGTGTGAGTTCCTTTCAGCAACGCAGCCTTTCCTCTGACTGTAAGGGTGAGGTGTGGACTGGTTTTTGGTGCTGCAAGCATTTTTGGAACCATCAAACTTGAAGGGAATGGAGGAAGATTATAAATGTCTACTTGGTCGATAGCTGTCATATCTCATTTTTGTCTCTTTCCAAGGTCATTATCCTCAAAGCTCTCTAACTGAGCTTCTACCTCACTCACAACTTCAGCTGGGGCTTGTCTACACAATCCAGGTCTTGGCAAGATATATGGTCAAAGTGGAATTTTAGACAATTAATGCCCTCCTCCATTAGGTTTGGTTTTACAATAATTGCATATCAATTTCAATGAGGGTCCTTTCTTAGTCAATTTGCAAGCAATCTACAAAATTGCAAATAGAGGAAAAAACATGCTTGGGTTAAGAAGTATTCGAAGGAAAAATTGAAAGTGAAATAGGAGGGTAAAATTTTTACTTGTTAATTAAAAGAAAGATAGATGGGAAAAATAATGAAATATGGAATATGAAAAAATATAAGGAAAAAATGAAGAGAAGTTATTAGTTCTCCTCTTCATTTTCCCCTTCTTTTCTTGTTCCATAATGGAAACAGATTTTTATTTATTTTAGTGAAAAATGAAAGTTCTCTTCATTTTTTTCTTATTTTTTAAAATTTCTTATTTCATTATGGAAAGAGAGAAGAAAAATGAAAAATGGAATGGTCAATGGAAAAATGAAAAAGGCATACCTTTCCAAATTTGCTGCTCCAAATTTTCTCTTTGCTGTTCCAAGTACATCTTGTACTGTTTCAAATGGATTGCAGGCTGCCCCAAAAATCCAAATGCATCCTACGCTACTCCAAAATCACGATTTGCTGATGTACGGCATTTTTCTGACAGGGGCAAGCCACACTGTCAAGACTCATGGATGTGAAGGGACCTTACCTGCAAGTTTCTTAGCAGACTTGCTGGCTGCAGCAGTTCAAGCGGTCGGGCCTCATTTAGGCTCAATTGAACTGTGGCTCACTGGATAACCAATGAATCTTGTATCAACGATCAAAACTGTTAGTAACGTAATGCCTTATTCTCTAGCCTGGCAAGTCCTACTCCTTAATGGGACATAGTCAGTGTGCTGCTTTCCTTTGGATTTCAATATTGCTAGAATTTCTAATATGTTTCTGACAAAGCTTAGGATCATAAAGGATGTAAGGAACCTTAGTAGCAACCCTGGTGGGATTTTGGTAATTTTGACTTCTTCAATGGCAAAAGGGAGGGGAGGGCTTCATGGTATATACATTGTTTCCAGATGAAATTTTCAAAAGGAGAAGTCAGAAGGATTTTCAGCAGAAAACGAAGGTCTTTTATGCAAGTATAAGAAGATACTGTTTAAACAGGGAAGTTTAAGATTGATGATTGTTTCAAGAAAAATATATAGATGCAATTGGGTTGTAGACAATCTAGTCCCACATTAGACAGAATTGCAAGATAAGGTTGATGTGTAAGCCATTACATGCTCCAAAAGCTTTGTCAATGAGAAAAGACATTAGAGGAGGAAAAGCCCAAAACAGTGAACACTCGCCATTCCTCCCCCTGCTAACAAATAGTTTGAAGTGCTTGTTTCCTAAGCAGCCCCCCTTGCCTTGTAATTACTGACATTTGCAAGGAACAAAATGTCAATTGTGTGAATGTCTAGTTATCAGGGTTATTTTGAGATGACTTAAAAATATACACAAGTTGAATCCCACAAATATTATGAGTATAAGAAAAGTATCTCCAAAAGGAGAGTTGAGCCCTAATTCACATGTTAGGTAGAAAGGGTGAGATATGGAGATTGTAGAGATATATGTAGATCAAAAATAAAAGTTTGATGATAGATTGACAGAGACATTTGAGATGACAAATCTTGATACATTATATCTTGCTGATTGAAGTTTTGCAAAATGCTCACAGCATTTTCAAATTAGAATCGAAATATATGTGAGACATGCTTGAGGTGTTCAAGATGGAAGATTCAAAGGAAATGGTGACAACTGAAGTTGGAGTAAAATTATTGGCACATATTCAAGTGTAGTTTGATCTACTTGACATCAAGAAGACTAGACAGCACTTATGCAGCTGAGATTATATCCAGATTTATGGCAGTACCAGAGATGACACATTGGTTGACAGCAAAGATAGTTTTGAGATATGTCAAAAGGTGCAATCAATTACTGTTTGAAGTATAAGAAGCTGCAAATAATTGACTTGATTGGATATGCAAATTTGACTTTTGTAGGATATGTAGATGATGGAAAGTCATCTTTTTTAGACTAAAATAAAATAGTGGATTAGAAGTTATTTCTCGGTTGAGCAAAAACCAATCAACTATCTCATTGCCATCAATAGAAACTGAGTGCAAAGCAATACGTGTAGCAGAGCATGTGAAGCAAAGAGGCTAGGAAGAGTCCTTAAATATTTGAAATTGAAGCTACTGGTCAACAGAACCATTGGATTGTGATCGCCACATATCAAGGCACAGTTCATTTGACCAAGAGTTTTGAACTCCATGCAAGGACAAAAAAAAATTAGTTGCAGTCTTACTATGTTAGAGAGGGGGAAAATCAGATTATGGAGTTGATTAATTGCAAGATTGAAGTATAGATTTTGGTTATTTTCACCAAGGCCGGAATAATAATTTTTTATCGGAATTTAGAGATGTTTTTTGGTAAACAAGAAAAAGTGGTGAGTGTTTGAATATATGATCTTTTTTTTCAATTGTCCTGGTTAATTTGTGTAAGCTCTAGGGTACAAGGTGACTTTTGCTGTGATTGATGTTGTAGAGGTCA
>VDFB02000015.1:504593009-504739891 GCA_007258455.2 Sequoia sempervirens
ACCTTTTGAGGATTTACACTTAAGGAAATAGATCCAGGTTTTCCTAGAGAAGTCATCTATAAATATGACATAGTATAGAAATCCTGCTTTAGAAGGTACAAACATGGGTCCACATAAGTCTGAGTGAACCAGTTCTAACACATTTAGGGTTTTGCTCAAACTATTGGGAAAGGATCCCTTTGTATTCTTTCCTAAGGCACAACCTTTACAAGTTCCTTCATGAGATGGTTTTAACTTAGGTAAGCCTATTACAAGTTTTTCCACAGAAGGTAGGGCATAGAAATGAAGGTGTCCTAATCTTCTATGCCAAATCTCATTTGACTCAAAGGTGTCAAGGGTAAGGGCTTGTTTAACTTCAGTGCAAAGTTTGTAAAGGTACCCTTGTCTTACACCTATGGTTTGGACTTTCTTGATAGTTGAGTTTTTAGGCCATGCTAGAACTTTTCCATCCATAAATGTAACCCTATATCCATTGTCTTCAAGGGCAAAGATGGATATTAGATTCCTCTTTATTCCAGGTACAAATAAGACTCCAGTGAGTTGAAGGGAGAGACCAGATTTCAATGTGATGGAACAAGTTCCAACCCCTTTTACTTGATGTGAAGAATCATCCCCAATTGTTACTTCTTCATCAGACTCTTCAATCATAGTGTCTAAGTGTTCTCTAAACCCTGTGATGTGTCTTGAAGAACCACTATCAATCACCCAGTTGTTGATGTTGTTAGATCCTTGACTAGATAAGGCTGAATAGAACACAAAGTTCTCGATTCAAGATCCGAATGTCTCTTCCTACTTCTAAGGACGTTTGTTACAGTTTCTGACTGCGGAGGGCACTTCCATTGCATAGTGGCCATATTGATCACACATCTAAAGCATTGCACTTGAGAGATGTCTTTCTTTTTAGAAGATCCCTTTCCATTGGAATTTCTCTTTCTTTTAAAAGATCCTTTCTTGTAGGAGTTTTTCTTATTCCTTTTATTAGACGATGTGTTGAGTACATGAATGTCTTCATCTATGTTTTTCTGTTTGTTTTCTTTTGTGGAGAGTCTTGTTTCTTCTTGAAGGCGGTCAGTTCTTAGCCTGTCAAACTTAGGGAGTTTAGATCTTCTACTTGGCTCCTTTAAAGAAATGAATCCCATGAGTTTGGTAGGTATTTCCTAGTGCAATTAGAGTTAACTCTTTGCTAATAACTGAGACTAAATCAGGGACAATCATCCCTTTAGTTCAATGATCCTCATGAAGTATGCATTAATGGACTCTCCTTTGTTTATTTGAGCATTGTTGATTTGCCTCTTTAATGCAAGAGTCCTACTGGTGTTGTTGATCTCATAGGTACTCTCAAGAGATTTGAGCATATGATATGCAATTTCATGTTTTGCTAGGATGGGCACTATATGATCCCTAACTGCATCAACTAAGATTTTCATGGCTTTTTCATTGTTTTCAATCCATTGAGTTTTCTCGGGATCAGCCTCTGGTTCCTTTTTATTTTCTCTCACAAGCGAGTCTAATTTATTCTCTTTAAGGATCATCATGATTCTAAATTTCCATGATGTGAAGTTGTCTGCTCCTGCAAGACGATCTTCAAATCTGATCATACTTGACATTATGAAGAATGTGATGTGAATTCGATTTTTTTTTACAAATACGAATTTTCTAGAGCAATCTGATATCTAGATTTGATTTGGATTCACACAACTTGGCTCTGATACCATGTAAATGTAATCAAATCTTTATCAAATAGGATCCTAAAATCTAAGAATAAACTAAGGTCTGAAATTTTGTGTGAGAAATTCTAAGTCAAAGACGATTTTCAGATTTCTTCTCTTAATGCTGAATGTACTGATTACAGAACATTAATAAATTTCGATGTTTGCATATCAAGAGTGGAACTCCTTTTTGTATGTAAGGAGACCCGCCCCCAAGGGATGCGTCTCTTGAGAGGACGTGTCCCTTTGGGCGTGCGGGTTTCCTTTACAACCGATTATCATTCGGTTAAACATACTTAACACATATACCCCCTCACACATGGCATATATATATTATATGAATTCCAAATTTTATTCAATGTGTATTTTGAACATCATTTATTTAAATTCGATTTTATACATGCATTATAAAATTCGATTTTACTTATTTTAGAAATATTAAATATGAAGAGCAATTGATCTTATATAAACGATGATGATGCTTATAGCAATCATCGTTTATATCTAACCTAAGCTATCATTCATCACACTCACCTTGAAAAAGGCCAATATGCACAAAGATATGGGATATTCATATCCCTGAATAAGCATGGGTACTCATACCCTAAAAATGAAGATGCCCCTATTGTGGGAGTTGCACCCACTCGAACCCCTTGCACATGGAGGACCAAAATCTACCTCTTCGTAAGAGGAGGTCAACTCCCCTATAAAACACATAAAGAAACAACACACTCCACAAAACAATGCACATATTCACAAAACCCTTAGACAAGAACATACAACATTTACATAAAATCAATAAGGAAATACTTCATACCTCCATACACAATATCCCACTAATGGTAGAATCCTTAGATGAGAATCCTCCTCCTCCAAGCCTTCACCTTTCTCTCCTCCTCTTCCCAACACACTCTCCCTCACTCTCTCAAGAACTCAAAACAAGATTATAAAACCACAAGAAGCAAAATTGAGCAAGTAACCCCCTTTCCTCTTCTTAAAAAAAGAGTTTTAAAGAGAAGGAAGGAATAACTTTCTACTCCAACCAACTCAACTACCCAACTACCTTCCATTTTCACCACTTTTATAAGTGGGGCAAAAAGGAGAATTTAAACACCTACAAAGAAATTATAAATAAAAAAATAACCTTCTAACCTATATACCTCAGACCTAAGCTAATTTTCCAATCATAAAAATAACCAAGACCTCCTAAAATCACTTAAAATTTACTTTTAAAGACCACAAGATTAATACATGCACAAGAACATAATCACATTATCACATAACACTAAAAATCACACATTTCTTTAACATCATGGATAATAGAGCTTAGGACTCCATGCCTAGGTCTGACATCACACTAGAAGACATAAAGTGGCTAAATGACCCCCATCATCCATTGGCGTTATAATCCACTTGTACACTCGACGAAAAGTCTCAATACAATATATAACAAAAATAAATCCATCATAACAAATAACCCTAATTATAAATTTGTGTACAATAAAAATGAATATTTTCAAAGAATAAATTTTAAAATCACTCGAGAATTTAATTGGACAAGCTCTTCATAAAAAAAAACCAAACAATAAATCTATGTATAGTAGAAATGACTATTTTGAAAGAATAAATTTTAAAATTGCTTAAGAATTTAAGATCAATGCTCTTAGGGAATCATGATCCCTGTTTAAGAGAAGCACCCACAAGTATGATAAATAGTTGTCTTATTTTAAACATGAATTTATAAAGTGGGTCTTGGTTAAACACAACATGAAAAATGCCAATGATCTTTGCTAGTAATGACCATGTAAGTTTTTCACCATAACACCCTATTTATTGTTTTCTTTTAACAATGGCAAAGGGTATTTCGATAAATCCATAAGCAATGTTTTTAAATCACTCAAGACTAATTCTCTTAGCCATTCATGCTCATCGTTTAATAGAATTTGAATGGTAATAATTTATAATTTTAAATAGCCACTGAAATCATCCTAATAATCTGATAGCAATTCTCTATGTTAGTAATGGCCCATAAGCTATTCATCTAAACTCTTTATTTATAAAATATTTCATAGTTGTGTTTTTATAGATTCATCAAACAAAAAACTCTATACACAAAACAAGTGGGTTGGTAGAAGTTTCTAAAAAATCCTTCTACAAATGTCATTACATGGCAATAAAAATTTAAAATTAATTTTCACATCCTTTATGAAATAGGTATTGCCTCAAAAAAAAAAAATCCTATTATAACTATAAATCAAATAGAAATCACAAGTGGTAGATCCATGATTCTAGATAGTCCTTGAGATCTTAAAGAGGTTTTTTTGCTTTGCTTTTCCTATCAACCAAACCAAAATATTTTGTTACACTTGAAAATAAAACACAAATAGTTTTAAAATGATTAGATCCCCTTAAAATATAGGGGCGTTAAAAAATTATTTAAAAAATACCATTCAATTATAATTTGTAAGGAAATATGTGATCATAAAATAAAATGGATAAGAAGTGCAAAATTTGAATACCTACAAATAGATTAGGATGCTTAACAAAGAAAAGATTCATCACTATCTAGCATAATTAGCTCACTTGAGTGTCACCTAAAGAGAAAAAAGTAAAACATAAGTATCATGCTTTCATAAATGAACCAAATACATATAACAAATATTGTATCAAAATTATAAAATCTCACCTTATATTTCTCAAAAAATATTCAGAAAATACATTCTAAGAATTGTATGAAAAGGTTGTAATTGATATGATAGATTCAAGTTGTATGAATATGTGATTTGTGGAATCATATTTGCACATGTACTTAATTTATTGGCATTCTTCCTTCTTATTGTTTGAACCCTTCCAATGTACCATATCCCACAAGAAACATCATGTTTTATACTTTGAGAACACTTTTTATTTTAGAATGTACATTCTTAGGTATAGATTTTTTTTCAAATAACACCCCATAATTTGATTCAAATTCAAAACTAATCACAACACATCTTCTTGTGGCCATCTCTTACCTAAAGTAGATCCTATTTTTACTTTGGTCAACTTATCTTAGATAATATCAAGTTACCACTCAACTAACTAACCACACAAGATTTATGCATGTCTTGACCATCAAGTTCTACAAGTGGTTAGATTATTATGCTAATACTAGTATAAAGAAAATCTTAAATTTGATCTAACTCATGCCTCCATTTGCTTTCCATTATTTGTAATTCCCTTATATCAAGTTCAATTGATGATGATTGGAATAAAGAATTTAAATTTATGGGTAGAGAATCATTAATTTCCTCATCCATAACATAACATATTTGATAATTTAATCTTTTATCGACGGTTTATGCAACCAAGTAGATTGTATATCAATTACTAGTTGTATTCTAATACTTATAAAAGTTCACATGCATTGTCCAATTATTTATTGAGTGATTCTATAATTTTATCATTAGTTCATTAGTAGATGTTAAGTCATACTATAAATATATGCCAACATTATTTGTAGTTTGTTAATCTAATTTATTATGCATGCTTTCTTATTTCTTGTGAGATTTATTAAAATGGGTTCATTCGGATTTTGCATCTTTAGTAATTCCATTGAGGGTTCCAACTATATGAAGTAAGTCAATAAAATCATAAGCCCTTTCTACTCTAACCATTCCACCTACTTTGTAAAAGTTCTCACATACATTTGACCTAATTAGGTGTAATACACATGAAAAATATGAGTATTGGTCCCCAAAAAATCTCATCAACAAAACTATAAAGTGGCATGAAATTTGAATATTTTATCCTTCTCTATTGATAAAATTAATGGTATCATTGTTATGGAGATTGTTTATGCACCTAAAATGACCATAACATGAAAAAATCAAATGAAAAACCCTTGAATCATTGCATGCTCTTTCTGAAAGAGTCAAATTATTAGATATAAATATGTTAATTTAATTTAAAATTGATGCTTACATACATCTAGCTATTAATGTCTATGCATCCTTCCAATTGTATTTCTTATCTCTTTCAAACACCTTTGAACATGCCTTGAAGTAATATGATGTACAAGTGCCTAATTTTATCAATTTATTCACTAAATATCTTCAATTTTTATATTTGATTATCCACATTAAAACTATTACAAATCATTCAAATGTGATTTATCATAATCAACTATTTTATAATAATCAAAACCTTCTCCCACTAAACAAAACATCCACTAGCTTCTTCCTATTATGGATGAAATATTGGTCATGTATTCTTGTAACCTTGCAATTATTGTAATAACCAAATAGCCTCCATCCTTCCCATGGAATGTGATATTAAATACCAATTACTAAATAATTCCTCAACATAAGTTATCTTCTCCTACAATCCCTGTTTGATGAATTAATAAGGATTGGTCCCAAAAAAAAATTGGCATGTTTTGTCTACATATCTTTAGTTTTTCTCCCAATATTATCGAACAAAATTCACATCAAACCTTTTGCACGTTGGGTGTTTATCCAATACCAAACATGGAATATTTTCATACAAAGGGTTTACAATAATAATGCATGCATAATGGCCAATACATAGTTCTTGAAAGCATTGATGATAACCTCATATCTTTTAACCCCATAATTCATAATCACTAGTGATTATGATTGACATTCATGTCCTTTCTTACCATAAAAATGTCATTTTTTGTCCACCTAACATTTTTTCACTATTATTTCATCTTTGCCAAGTCATTAAGGAATTGGACACTCTAAACAATGCTTGGATTTAAAAGAATAAATTGTTTTTCCAATTTCCTCAAAAATATATTTTTGTTCCCCTATACCTAATATATGCTAGTGACTTTCTATCTTGTCTTAAATTTATTGATATTTAATGAGCTTCTATATTTAAAAGAAAGTTGTGTAATTAAGGACCTCCCCAAAATTTGATCATCTCGTAAAGTTTTGTATGATTTAGAATACCTTCTTCTCGCATTTGAATATACAAGGTTGTGATATGTATCTTGGATAAATTCCCAAATAATAACTTTTCCTTATAATTTTCCCTACTTATAGGTCTCATGAGCATATTTACAAAATTCAAAGACATACTTTCTCTATGCTAACTCAAAGATTGGTTTTCTTTAAAACACCTCATTCTAACAAATGATGAAGTGAGTTTTATACTCTCCCATCAAAGAACTTATATTTTTAGTCTTTGATTTGTATTTGAAACTCTTGCAACAATCTTAAAGTTTGATGTTTTTCAAATAGTCTAATCTTATCCCTTTTTTAGTATCTCTCCAATGTATTTTAATTAGGCTCTTTGACTCATAGTACAAATTCATTCTAAATTTATTTCAATTAGGAACCAACTTACAAAATGAACATGTCGATGAATTAAGATAAAATCTTGATTTAAAATCTCTTTAACAATGGATATGCCTATAGATACTATCAATATGACATTCAACACCATGATAGCATAGTGTCCTTTTTGTATGTTTCTCTTTAGCCCAAGATTTCCCACCCCTTTGATGATTCATTAAGATCTTTATATCTGGTTTCTCTCCATTTGTAATAATATATGGATCCTAAAACTCCCCAATATTGAAGTAGTAAGGTGGATAAATTAGCTAAAATAAAATGAAACATAAAGTTAAATAATAAAATAATAATATGGTAAAAAATTAGTTTAAATTTAAATTTAAATCCTTTATTAAAAATCTTGAAGACCCTTGTACTTATAGAATCTCCATGTCATAAAGGAATCAAGAAATTGTTCAAACTTTATTGGGAAGTTAGTTCTTAGGTCTCATGAATGCACCACTCCTCAATTCAACTCTACTATTTGTATTGTTCTCCATAATAACATTGTATGTCTTTGATCCCATGTGTTCTATTAAATAACTGATAATATTATTGTTAACATGTACTAAATAAAACCATCTATTGCATCTAGTGAATTTCATTTTAACTTTCTTATTGCCCTCACACTCTCCAAGAACTTTACTTTGATGACCTTGAACAAACCAAAATTGTGTCTTGATAAAATCATTCAAAATATTAATTAAAATTTGAATCTCAATTCAATCTCCAACCACACATTTCATGAAACTTGGTTACACAAAATAAATTCACTATTTCCTAGCCCTAAAATATTATGTTGATATTTTTTAGACTTCATGTGAGAATTTTTGTAGCTATAAATTGCTTGAGCTACCAAGGAGCAATCACTTGTTCCATAATCAAATCAACAAGAAGGAAAATGGATATGTATTTAAGCTTTCCCATTTTTTGAAGATACTTGGAAATTGAGCTTCTTATTAATAATTTTTTTCATTAGTTTGTTTAAATTTATTTTCCATGATTTCAATACCCAAGGATTGGGAACTAATGCTTGTTCTATAAAAATATTCTCACTTTCAACCCTTCGTTTTTTAGGCATAGGTTCCACCACATTATAGAAAATTTTTGTAGCATCAGGCACCCTTTCCTTCATAGTTGATGTAATTGTACTTGCCTCCAAACTATCAAGTTTCCTTGCAATCCTTATAATTTCTCTAAAAAATCAAATTTTCTCCCATTTTGAGTTCAAAGGATGTCCTTAACCATTTGTAAACACAAAATCATAATAAAAAAAACTCTATTAGTCAAAATTACTAATAGGTTTTAGCAAATGTGCACTCCCTTGACATCAAATTATACTGATGGCATTATTCCCTTCACTAGTTACAATGTCAAAATCTAAATCCTAGTCCAATCTAAATCTACACACTCATGCAACCTTTAGCAACGAGAAAATCATTTATTATACTAATTAAGCATAATTACACAAAAATGATATTATTTTATAAATGAAAGAAAACCTTATTATACTCTATAAAAGTCTAGTTTTCTTGTAAAAGATAGTTGATTCGTAAAAATGAGAAAATGAGAGATAAATCAAACAAAGATAAATTTATGGGTGGAAAGTCTTGGACCATCATGTATACATGATTTGTTTCATAAAAATTCCAACCTAATATTATTATAGCTACTTCCTTGCTATAAAATTTCACATTCATTTTTTTCAATCATTTCATTATCAAGGTCATTTGATCCAATCCTTGAAACTTTAACAATTATATTATATTTTAAATAAGTAATAAATTGAACCCTGGCCCACCCTAAATTTCTCATTCAAACATCAAGGATAATTTCATAACACAAGTTAAGGCAACTGAGATATATACATTATTCATTTCATAAAAAAAATTGCTTAAGATCTATTAGACATGTATGTAAAATGTGGAAGCATAGACATAGCACATGAACTATTTGGTAGAATGCCTCAAAGAGATGTTTCCTCGTGGATTACAATGATTTTAAAATATGCAAAATAAATTTTAATATACAAATGTAGATATATTTCATGTGTCTCAGTTCATCAGTGTGAACATATCAAAATAATCTTCTCTGTGCATGTGGAACTATCCTAGACCCATAGATGAGACATGTGAACAATTTGATTTATACCACCTCAAAGAGATGTCATCTCATGGAATTTAAGTGACTACATGATATGCACATAATAGATTTGTTGATAACTTAATAAGGCTTTATAAACTTTTAAGTAAATATAATTGGTAGGTGTAGAGCTAAATTCCATGACCTTTGCTAGCATCCTCCTTTCATAGCCTAAAATAGGTGCTTTGGAATAAGGTATAAATTCCTCAAAGAGATATATATCATGGAATACAATGATTATAGGGTATGCACAAAATGCATTTACTAAAAATCCCTTAGGAACTTTTAAGCAAACATAATTGACATGTGTAAATTTCCATTCAATAACCTTTGTTACCACCCCCTTTCTTGTGCTAAAATGGGAGCTTTGGAATAGGGTATGGACATCCATAAAAGTAAAATGAAAGGGATATATTTTTCAGATGTTATAGTTGTAACTACCTTGGTAGATATGTATGCAAAATGTGAAACTATCCTAGAACCACATATGAGATACATGAACAATTTGAAATACCACCTCAAAGAGATGTCATCTCATGGAATTAAAATGACTACATGATACACACAAAATAGATTTATTGATAACTTGATAAGACTTTATGAACTTTTAAGTAAATATAATAGTAGGTGTAGAGCTAAATTTGATAGCCTTTGCTAGCATCCTCCTTTCTTAGGATAAAATAGGTGCTTTAGAATAAGGTATAAAAATCCATAAAAGAATAATGTAAGGGGAATTTTTGTTAGATATTATGGTTGGAAATGCTTTGGAGACATGCTTGAAAAATGTGGAAGCATAGACAAGGTAGTGATTTTTTTGAAAAAATACCTAAAATAAATGTGGTCTCATGCAATGTTATGATTGTAGGATATGTACAAAATGGATTCTCTAAAAAGTCCTTACAAACTTTCAAGAAAATGCAATTGGCCAATGTAAATCCAAATTCCTAAAATTTTACCTACATATTGCTTTCCTATATTCCAAAATGGGAACTTTGGAATGGGGCATGGACATTTATCAAAGCATAAAGGAAGTGAGACTTTTGTCAAATTTTATAGTTGTAATTGATCTAGTAGACATGTATGCAAAATTTGGAAGCATAGACAATGAAAGTGAACTATTTGACAAATGAATCAAAGAGATGTGTCCTTGTGGACTATATTGATTACAAGATATGTACAAAATGGATTTGTTGAAAATACTTTAGAAGCTTTCATGAAAATGTGATTGGTAATCTCGCTTGTGTCAAAATGGAAGCTTTAGAGCATCAAGGATATAATTTTGTTATTATATGTTGTAGTTATAACTTCCTTGGTAGTTGTGTACATAAGATGTGAAAGCATAGACAAGGTAGGTGAACTATTTGACATAATTCCTTTAAAATGCAATCTAACAGACCACAATAATTGCATGATTTGTACCAAATGGATTTGTTGAAAATTCCTTAAAAAAATTTAAGCAAATGGGATTAGCAAGTGTAAATCCAAATTTGATAACCTTTTCTAGCATTCTCTCTTCCTATTCTAAAATTGGAGCTTTAGAATAGGGTATGTACATCCATCAAAGAATAATAGAAGGGATTTTTTTGTTAAATGTTTAATTGCAACTACCTTGGTAAACATGTATGAAAAACACAAAACCATAAATAGGGCGCATGCACTATGTGAAATACCACTTCAAAGAGATGTCATATCATGGAATACAATGATTGCATGATATTGTAATAACATAATTTGCATATCATGTAACTTCCTTATTACATTTTGTGTCCATTTTAGCCTCAGTATTATTTGTGTACATATTGTGTTATCTTAACCCATTTTTTCTAGCCTATGTCACCCCTAGCCACCCATGCCCTCTTTCTTATATTAAGATTTTTTTTGCTAGGCCATCCTCCTACTAAGTTTCCATTTTCAAATTCCTAAAGTAAGCTCATTAAAATAAACTAACTTTGCCTCCTTTTTACATAAAAAAGAGAAACTTTGAGTTGCTCACATGGTTTTATTTATTTATATTCATTTATGACACCTCAAAATTGCTTTGAAAATTCTATAAGTGAGATATCTTTGTCCCCAAGGTATCAAATAATTTTTATTTTTCTATTGGACAATATTGTAATAGTATATTTGACAATAGGTGGCTATTTTTTGAGGATTTTAATAAGGTGAGCCATTTCCTTTTTTTTAGAAATAAATTCATTTCTTTAATTTTTCTATAAGATCCTCTTCATTCAAAATTGTTGTGAAAGTTCTATAAGTGAGATAGCTTTGTCCCCAAGGTATCAAATATTTTTTATTTTTCTATTGGACAATATTGTAATAGTATATTTGACAATAGGTGGCTATTTTTTGAGGATTTTAATAAGGTGAGCCATTTCCTTTTTTTTTAAGAAATAAATTCATTTCTTTAATTTTTCTATAAGATCCTCTTCATACCTCTCCTTTGCACCTTTACAACCCATCACCCTTTTTATCCATTTTTCCATCTCTCCATCTTTTCATTTCCATTGTTGAAGCCTTTGCCTTATTGTGTTGTCATTTTCACTTGATTTTTCTAAAATTCATCATCAAGCCACCTTCATATCTCAAATTTATAGACCTTATACCATCCCCTTTGATTTCCTTTAGCCATAATGGAGTCATTTTTGCATTTCATTATATTTTTTGTCACCCTTTTGTGAATGAAAACCTTCTTTTAACGCCTTTAGGAGTTGTGATCCATTACCATATCAAAACCTCACTTGAGTGATTCATAATTCTAATTACTTATAGTTATAATCCTCTTTGAAGCCACAAAACCATTTTGGATTGAACTATCACTGTCCATAAAACTGTTCTCCCAACCTAATTGGTTTTTTGAGTTTCTACTCATAATTTGTCATCATTATACTTTGATATAGAGTAATTTATTTACATAGGTTATTTTTAATACTTATTATTTATTACTATTTTGATGTCAAACTATACTTGAAATCTCACAAAGGGATTGACCAAGGTAAACTCCCACTTATCCTTTATTTTTGTAGGGTTCCTCTCATAAAAGTGAACTTGTAGGTCAGTTTCAAAAAATTTAGCAAAGTTATAGAGAAATTTATAAAATCAAAGCACGCCTCATATTAGATGAATAATATCTCATGGAAATATCAAAAGGTAATTTGGTAGTGTCAAGGCTACCCACAACCAGCAAGGTCAAGATTTCCCAATAGGCCAACATTTTGTTTTTAGGCCTTAAATTGACGATTTATCAATTTATTTTATTCTTAGAGGTCCATATCAATCCCAAGGACCCAACCATTCTTATAAATTCTAGTTTTATTAGGTAAAAACATTCCATTTTATTCATTTTATCTATTTTTCTATTGAATTAGGAACACTATGTTTTCTACTCATTTTCATGCTTCTATTGTATATTAGGAGCTAAGATGTTTTAGGATACTTCGTCATGGTGTTTCCACTAATTCCCATTAGTTTCAAAACTCTACCATTTTGTTTATTGTGAAATATTTCCAATTCTTCAACTTACACTCTCTTTATCATCCATGTTTATCAAGACCTCTTGATTTTGAGTTTAAATTGCATACCTTTTGTTAGTATAATAATAAAATAGCTTGCACAAGAGAATACTATAATTAGAAATATGTTGAAAATACTTGATAATACATGAGAATAATAAGCCACTTTGAGGGGGAAAACCTCCATGTCTTCAATAAGAGTAAATTCACAATATGATGCTAATAAACTAACAATACTTCCTATAAATGTTATATTTATATTATGGATGCCTCCTAGGCTAACTTAATTGCCTATATGAGACTATATTAATGATTTTATAACTTAATAGAGTTATAATAGCCATTATCCAACTACACATATCCCTATACACACTATAGGATTAAGGACATATCATGCCCCCTTTAGACAAGCTTTATCCTTAACACTCATCAATTGTGGATGCTTTTGCATAAAATATTCTTATGTGGCATGTTTGATTAAAAAAATACTCTATTTAAAGAGGTACAATACGATTACCATAGCCCTCAAATTCTTTGTGTGTGTTTGCAAAATTAACTCAAGCTCTAAGATGGGTTTTCACTTTGTATCTAGCTCAAGTATCATTATCTATGTTAAAATTACATGCTAATTACCTTACCGCTTCATTATGTTCTATGCCTTTGCCTTGTTCTCCTTGAGACTATAGATAACCTCTTGCTTGTGTTGAATGTGTTCTTCCACTGCTCTAACCTTTTGGTTTACCTTCAAAGAAGATGAGAAGGATGGCATATGATACTCTAGTACTAATTAAATGGATTAAATAGGATCTATTTTAGGAGGAAATCCTTTTGGCCTATCCCTTAAAACAACTTGCAAATTTGGCAATATAGGAATCTTTGACTATTATATTTCCAATGACAATAGTTGAGTCACACCTATTGGTGTAGGTTTTTATTTACCTAGTGGGTTAATTTATTTTCCCTTAGTTATAGGTTTTTCCTACACTTTTATTAAGTTTGCTTAGGATAATAAAGTGAGATTATTATTTAATAACTAGGAGATAAAGTGATGAGTTGTCTCCACCCTTTAAGGGTAGAGTATTTAACTTTCCATCACTTTATTTAATATTGGTGGTCAATTCCTATTGGTTGATTTTCCACATCCATCCTCTCCTTAGTTCTACATAAACTCACTACCTAGCTTGTATTTTTCATCTTGTAAGCTCTTAATGCAATTTTTTCATCCTCACATTGTGTATCTCTCAAAGTTGTTGGTTTGCATGGTTTATGTTTTTCTAGTTTACGTAGCTTTGAATTTCTCTTAAAAATTTCCTTGGGTTAGTCAATCTATTTTAGATTTCCAACATGCTATTAGAATTTTTTTTTTTTAGAATTCTAAGTTCATATATTCCTATTGAGAGTTTGAGCTTTTAATGTGAGATCTTGAAAATTTGAGTTTGCTCTTCTTTTGAATCATATGATGACCTGGCTTTGTATTACAGGTTCTTTTTGGAGCATGTTGGTACAAATATAAGCTCACTATGGAGTTTAGAACTTCCAAGAAAGTCATATCTAGCTTTTGTTTCACTCAATTTGTTCACCATTCGACATAGTTGCATATTAGGGTTTGAAGCTCAGATCTGGTGAGAAAATTTTTATTGGAGCATTTTCAGCTCATACAAACCTTTCCATTGAGCTCAAATGGCCCAAAACCCCCTATTTTTATATTATTTTTTTCCATTTTAGATGAATTTGATTTTTGGCAAAAAAATTTTGCTAAGGGGGTCATCACTATAGGTTAAATTCAACCATTTTAAAAAAACTATCATAACTTTTCGCCACAATGTCCATTTTTTGAAAATGAGATATCATCCAAAATTTAGAGACAAGCACTTTCCATTCACAAAGGTATTGAAAAGAAAAAAAATCCATTTTCTGCCATATGTTGCAAGTTGAATGTTGAAGCTATTTGTTGCAAATTTCTTCAAAAATTCATACTTTCACCCAGAAGCTTTATTTTTCAGAAACAAATAGTAATTGGAAAGGTATTGAAAAGAACTACATAGCTACAAGGCTAATTTTTTTAGATTTTATCTCGGGTTCATTTTGTATCAGAATTTGTAATTTTGGCTATTGCGAGCCTATTGAGCATTGTATCTTGAAAAAGGCTTTGTAAACACACTAAACTATAAAGTGCCCACCTTATAATATTTGGGGGGTGATTTTTATTTCTAGTGAAAAGGGTGGGAGTTTATTGTTGTTATTTTTTTATGTATTTTATAATCATTTGAGGATTGTATCATGAGTTTTTCTATTCACCCTTCTGTGATAATCTTGGATAAGGCCAGTTATGAGTATTGGAAAAAAGGAATTCTAACCCATCTCAAATGGGTCAAAATTTTGCCTTACCTTTATGGTATCATGCTTGAACCAGACACACCTGGAAGGAAATTAGTATGGGGTAATAAAATTGATCATGTATTAGGATTTATTGGTTCTCATGTTGATAATGACACTATGTGGGTTATAGTGGATATTGAATGTCTCCACACACTTTGGACTAAGATTTGGGAGATGTTTGGAGACCCTCATGTTTCTTCATTTCCAAATGATCCTGATTTAGATTGCCTCATTCTAATTGATGATGCAGATAATATACCCTTTGATGATGCTACTTTAGAGGAGCTTGAGTATTTTGTAGGTCTTGAGCATTTAGATGACATTGAGGCTTCTCTTCTTGTTTCTCATCCTCATATTGATATCACATCGATAACTGTTGTTGCAGTTTCAAATTCCAAAGATGCTTCTTCGAGAGCCTCCAGTGATTCATTGCAATAAGGTCATTTATATCTTCTAGATTTAGTTCATTGGGACCAATTTTTATGAGACATAAAAAAAATTGTAGAGTCCCTCATATCAGATCTAGATGACACTATTGAGGACATACATCTTCTATTTGAGGAAAAAATATTTGGTCCTTGCATATGTTGCTACTACAGATTCTAGTGTTTCTTCTTTGAAAGCCTCTAGTGACTTCTTGCACTAGGACATACATATACTTTTAGATTCAACTTTGTGGAATGATCTCTTGACAATTATTTTAGACTTGTTTATGGAGACAAATATTGAAGATTTGGGAGACACTATTGATTGTATTCATCTGCTCTTTGGTGAGTTTGATTCTTCTTTAGTTTTTGTGACGAAACACTCTAACCCTCTCGTTCATTCTCTACATGATCATTCATCACAATTTGACATGAGTGTGGATACTTTTGATCAGCATTTGGAGAAGACATCTTTAAAGGAGATGTTTGAGTTTTTTGACTTGTGTTCTACATCATTAACTAGGAGATTCTCATTTGTCATTTTCAATAGTGTGGCCTAGAATGCCTGATTTAATTGTGACAACCTTAAACATTGACATGGGGGCACTTAGTTGAGTTTGAATATTTAATACATTTTACACTTTCTTCCTACATATTCCTTTCAAGACTTGGGAGATAGCTTGCATACACCTTTGGTTTTGTTTCTCCTTGAGGGGAGGAGTGTTGTTCAACCATTGTGGACCATCTTATGAATAGTTTTTAGCATCTACCATTAGATCTCTTTGGGGGCTACTTAGTCCCCTTATTTTCTTCTCTCTATTTTGGGGGCGTTCTCTCTCTATTTTGGGGGGGGGGGGCTTCTTCTTCTTTGGGGGGATCTAATATGTACATGAGTGCCTAACATGGCCTCATTTGTTGGGACCCATCATATTTTACATCCTCCTAGCTACACTTAAGGGGGATGTTGGTGTATGTTTTTATTTTCCTAGTGGGTTAATTTTTTAAATAAAAGGGGTAAAAACTTTGTTGAATCAAGACACCAATACAAAATCAAGAAGAACAAAAATTTCCCCAGGGGTCAAAACCAACATCAAAGCCATCAAACAACTCCCAAGAAAGATCTCCTATCCTCCATCACCAACTCCTCCAGCTTTTGTGAAAGGTCCTCTAGGAGACTTCCCCAATCATCCACACTCCAAGTACCTATCTGCTCTGACGCCCATCTAGCCAAGCCATCAGCCACCTTGTTCCATTTCGTTGGGACATGGTAGAAGGTGATAGAATCCATGTAACCTCCTAAAGCAATAATTTTTTGAATCACAATAGCTAGCTGCCAATTTACATCCTCAAGGTGATGCTTATTTAGAATATCAATGACAACTTGAGAGTGACTCACACATAATTCTCCTCCAACCAAGGGCATATGCCTGTTCCATCACTAGAAGGATAGCCAACGCCTCCATCAAATTATTAGTGTGTTGGCCTTTGTAAATAGAAAAAAGGAAAACCACCACCCCCGAGCTATCTTTGCCAATACCCCAACTCTGACATGTCCAGGGTTACCCCTAGACAATCCGTTTGTGTTTATCTTCAGCATGCCAACAGGAGGGGGACACTAATGACCATTCCACTGGAACCTCTTCCCAGGTAATGGGCCACTCTTACCACCAATAAAAAGACCTAGAGTTCTGACCACACCCAATCACCAAGCTCAACTAGGACAAATAAATCACACTTGGCAATAAGGGTATCCTGGATACCCCCCAAGATTCTCAACCAAATCTAACCAATCATAAGCTTTTTATCCAAGAAAATCCTATGATTATGTTCCAACCAAATATTCCAAATGACCAAGCTAGGACCAATATCCCACGTAATGTGAAGAAAAGATGTCTTGGTAGCAGGGCTCCCAAGACTCTTCCAAAATTCATCCAAAGAATAAATGTGTCTACACAGCTGGCCCCAAACACTCCACCATAAGTTTCAAATATTTCTTGTAAAGGGAGATTAGAAAAAGAGATGAGATATACACTCTTCATGAAAATTGCACATGACACACATGGAAGGTCCATGAAACCCATGCTTACTCGGGTTCTCCCAGGTTAGGCATCTTTGTTGAACCACAAGCCATGAAAAATAATTGCACTTAGGCCAAGAAAATTTATTCCAAATTTTCTTCCACCATGAGACCTTTGAACTCCTAGAAGCCTATTTGTCCAAAACTTGATACCTAGAAGCCACTGTAAAATTTCCTTTTGGATCAATACCCCCATTCTAGAACATCTCTCCCTGGTAGAGAGTTACAAACTCTACCAGCAAAAATAGTGGCTAGTTCCTAACATTCCTCCTTTGATCCCCCTAGAGGCCATTCTTGAGGGTCCTTCCACTAGAAAATATGATCTTGGTCACATGCCAGAGGAGATTTAAAATCAACCACTTGACTCCAACCAACATCTAGGAGATGGTTGCATAACACCTGCAAATGAGGGTGGGTAGCCATTATAGGAGGATGACCATCCCACAAATCAAACCAAAACTAAGCATCTAGGCCACTGTTACATATCCAAAACAAACCCTATTTAACCAGCTTGGATCCTCTTTTGAGGGTGCCCCAAATCATAGAACCCTTCCCAACTAGGTTGAAATGAGGGACCTCAACACTCTCCACCTCTCCAAGCTATTTAGCAGTGAGTAGTTTGGCCCATAAATGATGTTGTTGAGAACACCATCTCCAGTAAAGCTTAGCCACCAAAGCCTTCCCATTCAGATCAGCCCGACGCAAGCCAAGACCACCTTCCTGCTTCGGTCTACAAGATGCTTCCCACTTAACCAAGCTCCACTTCCTATAGAGAAGATTTCTAGACCAAAAAAATTGACGAGCAAGGCACTCAAAATATTTAATAAAACATGAAGGGATAGACAACACAAAGCACCTATACAAAGGAAGAGCTTGAACCACTGACTGAAACACAATTTACTCTCCTTGTCGATGAGAGCCACCTACACATCCAATGACTCACCCTATTCTAAAACTTATCAATCACATCATGCCAAAATAGACGAGGGAGGGAACAAATAGATAGATGTATGCCAAGATAAACAAATGGAAGCAAACCAATCTAAAATCTAAGAATTCCTGCAATTCTCCTTTGAATAAGCTTTGGGGTATTAAAGAAATAAATGAAAGATTTCTCCTCATTTATCCTTTTTCCCAAAGTAGCCAAATAACTATCAAGGGACTTCCTCAAAGCGATGGCTTCAAAAACATTGGCTAATCCCATCAAAGCTATATCATCCACAAACTGAAGATGGGATTGGGGGGATATTATTTCCCCAATTCCACCCCTGAATGAGACCCAAATCCACACGAGATCTAATAAATCTCCCCAAACCCTCTGCCATTAAAATAAATAAGGGGATAAAGGATCACCTTTCCTGAGGCCCCTAGACGCCCCAAAAAGCTCCATAGGTTCGCCATTGACCAACATAGAGAAGGAAGAGGAGGTAACACAACTTTCCACCCACTCTATCCAAGCATTATCAAAACCAAAATCCTTGAGGACCTTGAATAAGAAGGCCCATTTAACCTGATCATAAGCTTTGGCCATATCCAACTTAATAAACATAGCCTTTTCTCTAGAGGAGGCCATAGAATGAATAGTTTTATTTACAATAATGACCCCATCAAGAATCTATCTACTCGCAACAAAATGCCCTTGCTCATCAAAGATTAACCTACTCAACCAAGGCTTTAGACGTTGAGCGATCAACTTTGTGATGATCTTATACACCACATTACATAAGGCTATTGGCTAAAAAGATCCAGAGAGTTAGCTCCATCCCTCTTTGGGATAAGAGCCAAAAAAGTTGCATTCATGGCCTTCAACATCTGCTTATTTTGTTGATATTCATGGACAACTGCTAAAAGGTCCATCTTGATAACTTCCCATAACTCCTAAAATAATTCCATCATAAATCTATCAGGCCTAGGTTCCTTCCCTTTTTCATCTAAAACATAGTATCCTCCAATTCCTATAGGGAGATCGATTTGAGTAAGGCATCATTCATCTCAGTGATCACTAGGGGTGGTATACTATCCAAAACTATCACTTCATCCTCCACCACAAGAGGGGAGTCCTTAGAGAACAAGGTAGAGAAGAAGTGAATAGATTGTCTTGAAATCTCAGTAGATGAAGTGTTCCTATCCTCTTCTTGGAGCCAGTCAATTCATGACTTTTGCTTCCAAAAGATTTCCTCCCTTAGTTCCCATTCTTCCACCTCTTTCACTGCAACCACTTCCAACTTACCATAATCCTCAGTAAGACCTTGATCACGGATCTGAAGAGTAATGGAATCCAATTGAGCTTGTGCAACCCTCTTAGCCTGGAAAACATTACCAAAATGATATCTATCCCACCACTTCAAGCAATATTTAACATATTGAAGTTGCTTGACAAATGAATACATAGTTGTGCCATGAGTTGACTTTCCATCCCCCACTAGCCAAGAACTAGGTCATGGAACGACTCATCCCAAAGCCACATTAGCTAAAATCTAAAAGATTGCTTTTTAGCATACCTAGAGAAGTTTTTTGAGAGTTTGATTGGCTAGTGATCAAATCGCTGCCAATCCAAAATCTTTGAACAAGTTGTTCACCTATCACCCACCCAAAAGTTAGACACAAAGAATCTATCTAACCTTTCAAAAATAGTTGCTTCCCCGCTTCTTCTATTATTCCAAGTAAATACTCCATTAGTAGGCTTAATATCCACCAGGTTCAGGAAAGCAACATTATTCCTTAACTATTCTAATAAAGGCTCCATGCGAGCATTACCACCCCTCATCTCCTCCAAAGAGGAGACAATATTGAAATCCCCCACCAAAATCCAAGGAAGAAGGGATCAAAAGCACACACATATCTAACATGGGTCCAAATCCATCTTATCAAAGAAATCCATACGAGCATAAATGTTGGAAAGAAGAATTCTTTCCCCCGACTCTAGATTATGCACAACACAAGAAATAGAATACCTATTGGAGATCCACCAGAAAGGACTAACTCTACGTGGATCCCATAAACAAGCCACCCTGCTAGAGCTACCATGTGCACCCACACATTGACACTGACCTCTACCCCAAATCTTCAAGGCCACACTCAACATAGCCTTGACAAACAATTTAGTTCCCTGGAGAAAAACCAAATCTGAAGAATGAACTCAAATCAATTCACGAATAGCCTTTTTTCTAAGGATTTTATTCATACCCCTCACATTCCAAGAGAGCACAATCATCGTTGGGACTGGGAGAAATGAGATCAATAGTTCTCACTGAACCAGACTCCACCAATGTTTTGCCAATCAGCTTAACCTTTTCTTGGTCTTTCTTTCTGCCAACCTTAGGAGCCTTCTCAAAGTTTCCTTTTTTGAGAGGCTTTTATTGTAAACCCAAAGTAAGAGAAGAAACCATATTTTTACCTAAATCAATAACACCCTTCTCACCTGAGAGGCCTAACCCTATGGGAGCACTAACACCACTAGCCTTTGGCACCACACAAGGAGCACCCTGACATACAACTTTAGGTTGAAGATTCATGTCCATCTGAGAATCCAGCCCCCTGAGTTGAGGCGGGCTAGGCTCAACAATGGGATGATTACCTAGGTTTTGTTCCAGTAAGTTACCATCTATCACCTGTACTTCCAGGGGCATCCCATCTTCCTGCTCCAACTCCTCCAAAGCCTCAAACCTATTAAAGGTCTCCTCTTCTTACTTATCCTTAAGGGTTCACTTTTGACCCCTACCCCTGTTACGAGCCTTAACTTGGAAAAAACCCTCCTTGTCAACCTCCACCCTTGCATATGGGACTTACCCTTATCCATCTTTGGTGCATAAGAAGGAGGATCATTACTCAAACCAGAGCCATGGAGAGCACGAGGGCACTTCTGCTGAAGATGACCATATTCATGGTACAACCTGCAACAAAAAGGAAATGCCTCGTAGTCCAACTGTTGAGTCCATGAAATTGAGCTAATACTCATATCTATAGATTTTGGAAGAGGATTATTCAGATCAATCTCAACACACACCTGAGCAAAATACAAAACCCTCTTATTCAATGTTTGCTAAGAGGGACCAATTGGCTTCAGACAGACCCAAACCGGGACCCTAGATAGGAGATCTTCTGCCATGCCATGGTTTTATAAAAAGACCCACTTGATTATAGAAATAGAGGCCACCTTTGAAAGCCCTATTCCAATCTACCACGTAAGAAAAATCCACCATAATGAAGCTATTAGCTGCCAACATGATGTCAAAATCACCTTCTGGATTCCAAGTTTTATGCACCTAAGAATCCAAAAAAGGTAAAGAAACCCTCATCCCCACAAATTTACAAATCAACACATGGTTGTTGTAGTACTCCACATTCTCTGCAACAGATTTTGGTTGAATAACTAACACCAGATGATCTTGGGATTTCTCCAGACATCCATTCAGCTTATGCATTTTGAAGGTACCACTTCTAGACTGACTTGCACCAAAAAAAAATTGAGTTCAAAGCACCCAAGCCTACACCATCCAAAGGGGTGACCTGACCTGACGCATGCATTGCCATGCAAAAAAAAAATCAAGCCTTTCCCTTGAAACAAAGAGGCACCAAAAATTCCCATCAGAAATAACACGGAGAAGAGACAAAACAAAATGAATTAAAAACCCCACTTAGACCAAAAAAGGGCACACACCCTACACAACTACCAAAAAATGTCTCTTTAAATCACAACAACCTCAATTGAGTAGCATGCAATGAAGGATTGAAGCAAAAAAATACATCAAATAGAGAGAAAATCTCCCAACACCAAACAAAATCAGCCCCCCTGGCCAATACCCCCACACCACAACACTTCCCCACCCTCGCACAAGCTCCCTTGGCTCAGAGTGTAGTCAAAGAGGCCAAGCTAGGGCTATGAAACCCTAGCTCGCCTATGGAGAAGAAAGCTCGATGCCATCCATCATTCGTTCAAACATTCAAGTGGGTTAATTTATTTTCCCTTAGTTATAGGTTTTTCCTACACTTTTATTAAAATTTCTTGGAATAATAAAGTGAGTTTATTATTTAATAAGTAGGAGATAAAGTGATGAGTGTATCCACCCTTTAAGGGTGGTGTATTTACTTTTTCATCCCTTTATTTAATGTTGGTGGTTATTGGTGGTCAATTCCTATTGGTTGATTTTCCACCTCCATCCTCTCCTTAGTTCTATATAAACTCACTACCTAGCTTGTATTTTCATCTTGGAAGCTCTTAATGCAATTATGTCATCCTGACATTGCATATCTCTTGGAGTTGCTAGTTTGTATTTTTTTTATTTTTCCAATTTATGTAGCTTTGAATTTCTCTTTAAAAAGTTCCTTGGGTTATTCAATCTATTTCCAATTTCTAACAACACCCCTATTTACCCTCTTATTGATATTTTTTTATATTTTGTGTGAGCTTACCATTTATGGATACTTTGCATTCAATCCCTTAGTTCAAATGTTTTAACCTTTGAGTGAAAACACATGGATAGCTTCTCAATATCTATCTCAATCATTTCTAAGGTAGTGTGCCATTGGACTCCCAAAATAATATTTGCTTCAACCATTGTGATGAGGTAAAAATAACCTCATCAACATAATGGCCTCAATATACAAATATAAAGCTTCCAGCCCAAATTACTCTACCAATTGATTACCTTTAGAAAAAATAATTGCTTTCCTTTTTATGAATAGGCGTACAAGCTTTATATCTTGGAGTTGATCAAATTAAACTAACTTATGTTGATTTAATGGTTTAGTCTTGAGTATTTCATAGGTCAATTCCACTTCCAACCATCACTCCAGTCAAAAGGGAAAATGAATGCGGATCTTCATACTTTTGAAAATGAGCGAGCAAGCGCCAGAATTCCAGGAGCACACGTTTTGGCCTAGTTTTTATAATTCTATTATCTTTTAGTTTCAAAAACTTTAATGGCTCATACGAGCCTCTTTAATATTGTATATCATGGGCTTTAAAGTCCTTCTGCTATTGGCAAAGACTCTATCGACTGGAAAATAGGATTTTGGTTAATCGCTTTTCATATAAATATGTAACTATTACACATGATGAATAACAAGAAGAGAGGAGAAGATTATCGTTATGTTGTCAATTTGTCTTTGAGTAAAAACCACCATATGAATATGAGTTTTCCCACCACTCTTTAAATTACTGTGTAATATGGATGCATCTATAGAATGAAGTAATTGAAGGATTTTTCTAGTGCATGTGATTTGAAGTAGTTGTAGTCGCACCCAAGAGCTGGCCACTCGAGGTTTATAGATAGATAGATAGTTAAGTATTTTGTTCCTCCTCTGTACTTTCTTTTAGTAGATAATAGTTGAATTTGCATTTCAATTTTCATGAATATATGTCATACTGTTAGTGTCAAACTTGCAAGTTGTAACTAAGTTAGTAGTTTCTGAGTTTCTGGAGCACCTTTCTTCAGTAGATTCTGATTAATGGTTTATGATTAGTAGTTGGCCTTTATCTTTTGTGTTAGACAAATGTTTCCTAATTTCTTTACATACTTTACTTCTTCAACAATTTATGCATTCTTTAGATTAATCGTTTCCATGATTTCTAGTTTAATGGTGATGCTTTTCAAATTCCTAGTTTTCAGTTTTCTTATTTAAGTTATTTTCCCGCTTTCTAGATAGGTGAGTTATTGCTTTCAATATTAGAGACCCCTTAGTTTAGAATGTTTATTTTGTTGATTAGTGCTTAAGAGAGAAGTTGAGATATCCTCTATTGCATACAACCATTGGACACTGCCCGGTCAACATATTGATGTGTTTATTCACTAAAGTGTTAGGACCTAATGACAACCTGTCACATTGGGATAGAAAACATAAGGCAATCAAGCTTGTAGTATCCCATGGTAAGTTTAATATTATGGAATTTCCCCAAACAACTATTTGTACCTCTATTTACAATCATAAAGTTTGAGATCTTGGGGCTAGATAAACAAAATAGTTCAATTGTGTTGCTTAATTATTGTTGATGAAGTTATGGTTACTCCATAATCAATCAATACTATTACCTTGTATTTTTAAGGACACTAGTAGAATTTAGAAAATATATGACTAGGTGACTAAAAATTTTAGTCACAACAACTAAAAATGACTAAATTCTACTATTTTTTTGCAACTGAGCTATAAATGAGTAAATAAATGACTAATTTGGTCGTTGACTAAAAAATTATTTAGTCACAAAAATAACAAAATGACTAAATAGTTAGTCACTAAATACAAATTAGACAAAATTTTAAAAACACATTTCGTCCAATTATTGGCACGATGTATTGTGTGTTTCGATGTATTGGCGCTTATTTGCATTTATTCATGTTCATTGCAGAAATATTTCTTGCTTCATTTGTTAGTTGCAGGTTAGCTTGGCATTGAGGCATTTTGATTAGTTGTAGTAGCCACTTGCATGGGCGATAAGGATTCAGAGAGGACTTGGAGACTTCTAAAAAGGCGGGCAAGGGCAAGGAATTCGGAGTTTGTTGCAACAAATTTGGGGACGCCCTCTACAATGAATTCAAAGGTAATTTGAAACCCTCATTATATTAAACACAAAATCTATAGCTTTCTAATTGAAAACTTACAACAGTTACAATCTACTGCTCTTAATAATATTCTTTTACAATATTGCCATTGTTTTGCTTCATAATGTAATCAAGCTAAATATAATAAAATTTGGGTTTCAATGCCAAAATAGAATTTCCTCAAACAATTTTGATACATTTTCACTGCAAGTGCAAACTGTCCTTGTGCAAAGTAAACATGTGCTATATTTACCCACACATCAGGCATTTGAACAAAGATATTTCCTACTACAGCTTCTTGTACCTGTGTAAAAATTTCCTTTGCAATATCAAATTGACCCCTTTCAACTAGTACAATGGCTGCCCCATTTGCAACATAAACATTTCCTGGTCTCTGTGCCAACACTTTACAATACAGTTCTCTAGCCTTTTCAAGATGTTGTGCCTCCACCTTTGGATCCCTCCTCTCATTGTGAAAAGCTGCAAAATAATTCCAATTTCCAAGTGAAATGTCAACATAAGAATTTTTTGCATCTGATTCACTTTATGCAACTTTAATTGTTTCTTTTGCTTTAAGCCAGTCATCTGTTTTCAGTTCCATTTTCCCAATCATAGATAAAGCATTTGATGAGTTTTTATCCACCTTAAGTGCATCCTCGATCAATTCTAGACTTAGTTTGATCTCATTCTGAGCCTGAGCCATTGTTGCAAGATGTAGATATACATCCACATAATCAAGAAACTTGAACAATATTATCCTATATAAAAGATTTGTTTTTTTAGTATCATGTAGTTGTTCAAACAACCTAGCAAGATTAAATAGTGTTGTGACTTTATCCCATGGTAACTCAAGTGAAACGCCACCTTCTTCTAGTTGATGGAAGAATTTCATATCCTTAAAGAGAACAGGAAAAATTACATAATTGGCATTGGATCTTTTATTTATGAATTCAACCCAAATGCCATTTCCTAATGCCTCCATAAAAGTTTTTTGAGCCAACTCTAGTTCATCACACTCAAAATGAAGAACCCCAATGTTGTTTAACAATTGAATGGGTACTTCTTCTCTGCTCTTCTTCAGAAGAGACTTTGTTGTCTTAAGAGAATCTAAGGCTGCACTGGGGTCTGACAATATTAATAACTCACCCATCTTGATAAATGCATGGGCATCACGTGGATCTATGTGAGTTGTCTTTCTTAATTTCCAAAGCCTTCTTTGCATGCCCTTGCTGAGCATATATATGGCCTATAGATTTTAAGCTCTCACAGTTCTTAGGGTGGACCTCCAAAACCTTTTCAAAATTTAAGAGAGAACTCTTAAGATCTCCCAGCTTCAATTGAACCTATCCACAAAATCTTGTGGCCTCTTTCTTTTCTTGACTAATGTCATGTAGTAGTGGCCAGTGGTGTCATAATCACCTTTACTGTGATAAGATCGTGCAAGATTATAATATGAATGGGATTTCATGAGAGGGTGGTTAGTTGAAACAAGAGTTGTCTCAATCAACTGTTCCACAAGAAAATGTTGCCTTGTAGTGAAGAAAAAATGGTTTGCTAAATGATTCAATGCCATTCCACGGTACGGGTATAATTCAAAGTCTCTACACATCTTTTCCATTTCTACATGAACACTACCTTTTTCACCAACTGTGAGAATCCTACAAGTAAAAAATGAACAGATTGACCACAAAAATTTATGTAGAGCCAAAACATCATTTCCTAATGCCTCCATAAAAAAAATTTGAGACAACTCTAGTTCATCATGCTCAAAATGAAGAACCCAAATGTTGTTTAACAATTGAATGGGTACTTCTTCTTTGCTCTTCTTCATAAGAGACTTTGGAATCTTAAGAGAATCTAAGGTTGCACTGGGATATGAAGATATTAATAACTCACCCATCTTGATAAATGCATGGGCATCATGAGGATCTATGTGAGTTTCCTTTCTTAATTTCCAAAGCCTTCTCTACCTTCCCTTGCTAAGCATATATATGGCCTACAACTTTTAAGCTCTCATAGTTCTCAGGGTGGACCTCTAGAACCTTTTTAAAATTTGAGAGAGAACTCTTAAGATCTCCTAGCTTCAATTGAACTTGTTCACAAAATCTTGTGGTCTCTATCTTTCCTTGACTGATGCCATGTAATAGTGGCCAATGGTGTCATAATCACCTTTACTATGATAATATCGTGCAAGATTATAATATGAATGAGATTTCATGAGAGGGTGGTTAGTTGAAACAAGAGTTGTCTCAGTCAACTATTCCACAAGAAAATGTTTCCCTACAATGAAGAAAAAATGGTTTTCTAAACGATTCAATGCCATTGCATAGTACGGGTATAATTCAAAGGATCTATGCATATTTTCCATTCCTTAATGAACACTACCTTTTTCACTAACTATGAGAATCCTACAAGTAAAAAATTCACAAGACTGACCATAGAAATTTATGTAGAGGAAAAACATCATTTCCTAATGCCTTCATAAGAGTTTGTTGAGCCAACCCTAGTTCATCATGCTCAAAATGAAGAACCCTAATGTTGTTTAATAATTGAATGGGTACTTCTTCTATGCTCTTCTTTAGAAGAGACTTTGGCATCTTAAGAGAATCTAAGGTTGCACTGGGGTCTAACAATATTAATAACTCACCAATCTTGATAAATGCATGGGCATCATGTGGACCTATGCGAGTTGCCTTTCTTAAAATTTCTAAAGCCTTCTTTGCCTGCCCCTGTTGAGCATATATATGGCCTATAGCTTTTAATCTCTCACAATTCTCATGGTAGACCTCCAAAACCTTTTTAAAATTTGAGAGAGAACTCTTATGATCTCCCAGTTTCAATTGAACCTGTCCACAAAATCATGTGGCCTCTGGCTTTCCTTGATTGATGCCATGTAGTAGTGGCCAGTTGTTTCATAATCACCTTTACTATGATAAGATCATGCAAGATTATATTATGAATGAGATTTCATGAGAGGGTGGTTAGTTGAAACAAGAGTTGTCTCAGTTAATTGTTCCACGAGAAAATGTTGCCCTGTGAAGAAAAAATGGTTTGATAAATGATTCAATGTCATTGCACAATACGGGTATAATTCAAAGGCTCTATGCATCTTTTCCATTCCTTCATGAACACTACCTTTTTCACTAACTATGAGAATACTACAATTAAAAAGTGCACAAAACTGACCACAAATATTTTTCCCCATTTCAAATAGCAAAATTGCCAAAAAAATTATGTTTAAAACCTACAAAAAAATGCAAATAAAATCATGTTGATTTTCGCACCAAAAAAAAACCATGAGACCATAGCTTGTTGCCTACTATTATGCTTTGATAGATTTTTTCCAAGCATCCATAGCTTTTTTTAAATCACTTGTTTTAGGCTTTTAGCCATAGCAGCAAGGCAGTGAACTGTTTGATGAAATGCTTTGGTAGACATGTATGAAAAATGTGGTAGCAATACAAGGCAATGAACTTTGGAAAAAATGCCTCAAAGAAATGTGGTCTCATGTTGATGGAATTCCATAAAAAATTCCATGACAAGTGAATTGTTATGGATTGTCATGGCACTCCATCACCATGAGACCACATTTCTTTGAGGCATTTTTTCAACCAATTCACTACCTTGTCTATGCTATTGCTTACTATTATGCTTTGATAGATTTTTTCCAAGCATCCATAGCTTGTTCAAAAGCACTTTTTTTAGGATTTTTTCCATAGCAACAAGGCAGTGAATTGTGTGATAAAATGCTTTGGTAGACAATATGTATGAAAAATGTGGTAGCATAGATAAGGCAATGAACTTTTTGAAAAAATGCCTCAAAGAAATGTGGTCTCATGGAATGCCATGACAAGCAAATGCAATTGGCAGTTGTTTCTAGTTATTAGTTATGCAATGTGAAGTAATTGCATAACTGCTTAGGTTGATTTTGTAAAAACTATATTGTAATTGAAATTTTGTCATCTATCAACATCTAGTTATTAGTTATGCAGTGTGAAGTAATGCTTTGAGTTTGAAAGATGTACAATGCAATGTGATCAGCAATTTGAATATAAACTACAAAAATCTATTTTTTACAATTCATTAGTTAAACTCTCTATTGTATTTGCTCTATATAACTCTATTGCTATGGAAATGCCTTTCAATTAAAAGAAATAGTTTTTGTCTCTTAGTTTACAATTTTTTGTTGCTATGTGTAGAACATTACAGATGGATCAACATCGAATGTTGATTAGGGATCAATACCATGCATTTGATGAGAGAATAGCCGATGAGAGGGACATGGACAAATATCCATGTCCATGTAATTACTGTCTTGGTGGAAAGGTGAAAAAAATAAGTGAGATTTATCGACATATGATAAGATATGGGCATAGTGGTATAAGCCCTTGGAATTTCAATTATTATGAAGATATGATAGAATGGAAAAGTGTGAGAGATGAAGAGGCAACAAACATAGATGAAGTGGCACCAAACATAGACAAAGTGGGACCAAACATAGATGAATAGGTAGCAATTTTAGATGAAGGGTTTGAAGTCGATAGAATGTTGAACGAGGGTCTAAACGATGATTGGGCCAAGTTGATGGAGGATGCTTCAAAGCCTATGTATGCTAATTGTAGGTTAAGTTGTTTGACAACAATCCTTCAAATTCTTAACTTGCAAGTGGTGTTTGGTTGGACAAATGAGAGTGTAGATCAATTATTGGTATTATTAAGTTCGTTGTTACCACCTGACTCCACATTGCCAACAAAACGAAGTCAATGTAGAAAGGAAATCACTAAGCTAGGCTTAGGGTATGAAAACATCCACACATGTGTGAATGGTTGTGTATTATTTCACAAGAATCTTGCAAGTGAGAGTGAATGTCTGAAATATCATGAAGTGAGGTATAGAGAAGAGTTGAAATCAATTATGGTTCCTAGGAAGGTTCTTTGCCACTTTCCAGAAATCCCACAATTACTCTGAATGTGTAGGTGTAGAGACATTACTGAACTTATGCAATGGCATGCCCAAAATAAGAGAACTGATGTAAAATAATGACATGTGCCTGATTCTAAGACATGGATGGAATTTGATAACATATGGGCTGATTTTTCTCAAGATCCTCGTAATATAAGGTTGGGTTTGGCTCTAGATGGGGTGAACCCATTCTTAGATCAAAGTACTAAATGGTAAACTTGGCCAATTTTTTTAATAAATTATAACTTTCCTCCATGGTTAGCAACTAGACCATTTTTCTTAATATTATTAATGATTATACTAGGAAAGAAAAGTGTGACTTTAGATACAATTGATGCTTATCTAGATCCATTATATGATGAGCTAATGGAATTGTGGAAAGGAATTGAAGTAATTCAATATTTAAGGGATGGTCATTCAATCAAATTCACTTTATGATCTTCCTTATTGTTTACAATTCGTGATCTTCCTGAATATGGCACATTGTCTAGTCTCAGTGTTCATGGATACCATGGATCAGCTTGCAACTTTAAGGATTTTGTGAGGCACTCAAGAAGTTTGCATAAGTGTATTTATTGTGGACATTGTGCTTACCTTAAAATGGATCATCCATATCATCAACAAAAAACACAGTTCAATGGTCAAAAAGAGAATTGTGAAGCACAATTGCTAATAACGGGTGATTACATTGTTGAAAATGGACAAAAAAGAATGTAATTTAAATTGAAAATGATGGGATTGCTAGTAATAGATATGATCCATGTAATGAAAGCAATGTAAAGAGGATGTACATATTTTATAAGCTCCCATACTTTAAGGATATAGCCATTAGGCATATTGTTGACTTTATGCATACTGAGAAAAATATAGCCTATGCTATTATAGAAACTCTTTTTGGTGCTTTTGATACTATTTCATCACATGAAGACTTTCGATAACTAAAGACTCATCGAAATCTTTGGGTTGAAAAATATGATGATGAAAAATATAGAAAACCTAGTGCTCCTTATGTTCGGAAAAAGGAAAAACATGCAAAATTCTTACAATTGATGTCTCAGACTCGCTTTCCCACTGGATATGTAAATAGTAGTATTAGAAGAAAAACTGACATTAATGGTTTAAGAGGCCTCAAGACCCATGACTATCATGTCATAATGGAGAATATTTTACCTATTGTGGTAAATATATTAAGTTTTGCAAAGGGGACAAGATTGACAGTTATAAGGTTGGGCCTAATATTAAAGAGAATGAGTTTACATGTATTAGATCCGTCAAACTTTGATAGTTTGAGGGAGGAGGTTGTTGAAGTTCTTTGTCTATTGGAATGGGAATTTCTACCAACAATATTTAACATTTTTATGCATCTTTTGATACATCTACAATATGAACTAAAGCATTATGGCCTGGTAAGAACAAGATGGATGTATCCTATAGAATGATATATGAAGGTTTTGAAAAAAATGTTTGTATTAGGGAAAAACTGGAAGGAAGCATGTCTAAGGGATATTCAATGCAAGAGGCCATGGGATTTTGCATAAAATATATGAAGGAATTTAAAAATTTCAATCAGCATGTATGGGACAATGACAAAGAAGAGACAGTTGCAGGTGAAGTATTAGAAGGCAATGGATGTCGCTTCAAGCTATCACATCAAGAAAGAAGTGTGATACATGCCTATATTCTTGGAAACACATCTTCCTTTGATAAGTGGTGCATGTAAAAAAAAATTTACACAATAATTTATTTACTCAATTGCATTTACACATTTATATTATCAATCTTAGTATTTGTACATTAATATTCTATGTAGAAAATATGAAGAAGACAATCAAACTTGGATGCAACATCAACCTCAAAGGCGTAGACATCATGCTGATTTGATTGGAGGTGATTCTTTTTGAAAATTTGAAGAATGGATTGCTAATGCAGTCAGTGATGCAAAAGAAGGTCAAGATATAACAATGGAGGAAAGTGAGCTTTCACAATTTTCATATTTATGGGCTATGCGTTTTAGTGGAATGTGGGCCTATGGTAGTTATTTAAGAGTGGAAGAAAAAGACAAAGGAAAGATAAATTGTGATTGTGTTGTTAGTGTTGAATTTCTTCATGAAACTGAGAAGAAATTTTATGTTGGATTCATCCAACAAATTATTCTAGTGGAATATGGTGAAAATAGTCCTATATTATTAAAATGTAAGTGGATCCAACCATCCGCAATACAATTTGATGAGTATGGATTTGTACCTGCAAATACAAGACAATTTTTATCATAGACAAATGAGCTGATGTTTCCCCACTTCAAATTAACCAATCATTTCTAATTGATGATGTAAGAAGCCCAGGATGTTCATATTTCATTCAAACAGAGTCTCGTTCAAAATGAAAATTCATGGAAATTGTTAATATAATGCCTGATGGGAAATATGTTAATTTACAAGAAACATTCAAAGAAATGGATGAAGACAATGATGGAGTGTTTAAAGAATACATTTTGATTACCAAAGAAGAGATTGGGAGAGAGAATGCATTGCATTTCACAGATGAGGATGAGGAAGAAAATCAAGTAGATGCAGACATGAATGATCAGGATTCTAATCTTGCTGGAAATGCAAATGATTATGATGATGTTTTATCACCTTAAGAGGTTAGCTTGTTGCCTAAACTTTGGTTATATGTATGGTGTGATTTATTATTGAATGTAATAAAGATCTGAGTATAGGTATGCTTATTCATTGTTGTTTTACTGATACATTTTTTAATGTAATCATCATTATTATGTTGGTACATTATATACAAAACTTGAGATGTTCACTACTGATTTGAAGTGCATAAAGTTAGGCTCAATCATTCTTCTTAGTTTTCTTACTTTGGTTGAAATTTTGAAATTAATTTTGTTTAGTTAGAATATAATTTCTTGTATGTCCTATATGTTTTCTAGATGCAAACACATAATGAACATTTATGATTTAATAATACATATAGATATCTTAACATTAGGTGAACTAAGCCTCCTCATTTAAAAAAAAGAAATGATCTCCTAGGTCTGATTGACACTGAAAACTAAAACTGAGAGACTACAAAATTAGAAAATTGTTCAATCTTTTTAATAAAATGATATCTAAAATATTGCATTCATAATAAAATCCAATACCGCACTACCGCAACAATCAATACAGGTATGCGTGGGATGGTAGGATATATAGGCCAATGTACAAATGCTTACCACAATACCGTGACAACCAAATATGAATATCATAGGGTGGCAGTGAGAACATGTTAACAACTAAAGTAAACTGAAACCCTGCAAGGGGTAAATAGTGACACTGCAGTATGGCGGTGAGCAATCACTCAACCGCTAGAACTAACCCACTGTCCCACGAGAGTCCAAAGGGGTGTGTGTGGGGTAGGGTACTGCTAACCCTACCTTACCACTACCCTGCAGCAATCTTGATATGACAAAGCGGTATGGCGGTGAATAGTCACTCAACGCTAGAATTAACCCGTTGTCTCGTGAGTGCCCAAAGGGGTGTGTGCAAGGTGGCGGTATTGCTAATGCAACCTCGCAATGACAAAGTGGTACTGTAGTACAAGTTGTCAAAGCATTTAATGATTACACCATTTGATTTACCAAGATCAAAGGCATGTATTCAAACTCGAAATATGGGAAGATTCTAAAATATTTTGCATGAATTGACATTAATAGTGAGGTGACCGAGCTCAACAACAACTATTACTTGGGACTCAATGATATTTTGGAAATCATTTACACAACTCAATGTACCAGAGGCAAGGGAGTTCAAGCGGGAAGACTCTGCAGCTATTATTTCGTCGAGTAAGTTCACAGAAACCCTCTACAACAAGTGTATAAGAACTGAATTTGCTTCTACAAGTAGGCACTTAAAGATATCAATTAGGAGTAAATTCTTCATCATGCCACTCAAAAGAAGGCAACATGCGAGTAAAAAGGAAGAGCAAATAGTTTCTAAATCAAAGAAGAGGTCCCTGCAACAATCTATTTTAGATGTGTTACCTAATTCTGTAGACAAAGGATTGAAAAAGATGTTTAAAGATACAACCCATGGATGTAGAGACCCAACTATCCCTATCTCAGGGTGGGATCTATTTTGGTACTTTTATGAGAAAAGGAATGGAAAGGTTCTAGTTTTGAATCCTTGGACCTTAGATTTGGCCAAATTGATAGTCCCAAATGTCTTTGTAGATGTTGAGTTTATTAAAGTATTGGCACAATATTATCACCCAACTACCAGGACTATAAGAATGCCAAATGGTTCACCATTAGTGGTGCTAACTAAAGAAGCAATTACAGAGTGTTTTATGTTAAACAAGCAAGCTATCACTAAGATTGACTTGGATAGAAGTGAGGAGGATTATAGGAGATTGAGAAAAACCTACAAGACTGATGAACTTCCTTTACACATGAAAAATGGTGTAAACAATAGGAGGATACCTATCTCCCTCTCCCAAATTGAGTCATTTTCCATAGAAGACTTCCAAATATATTTTAAAAGAACTTATTTTGCTTTGTGCCAAGTACTTGAAATAGATGTTGAAGAGAGGATGCCAACCTATCTCATGATGATGGCAATGAATATACAAAATCCTGAAGTCAACATTGAGTATGACTTTGTTGCTAAAATTGAGAAAGGGATACATGAGGGATTTTTGCAAGTAAGAGAGAACTTAGCTCCCATCACTTTCAATAAATACTCTCTGTTGTGTCATTTAATATTGTACCAAAATAGAAACAGATGAACTACAAGAATGTGTTTGGGAATGATTGATAATGAAGGGAATAGGTTTCCTATACAAAATTGGTGTTACATCTAGGATAGTAGATGTAAAAATAGTGATTATGTAATATTTCATGATGATTTCATAGTAAAGGTCATGGCCACTCTTGGTCATATTTCACCAAGATTGCTTAATAAAATCATGCAAGTATTAAGACCTTTAGCATTGAAGCTAGAGCAGGGACACACTCACAATTTCAGTGACTAGTTCTTCTTAGCAGACCAAACAGTAATAAGGGTCCATGGGTGTCCTCAAGCCCCACATGTTTTACCTAAATTTTTTTCTATTCAAATTGCACTTTTAGAATTTATGTGGAAAATGTTATGGATGGAGCATGATGTTATGAAAAGATAGAAAAAGGGGACATTCCTCCCTGACCTAACTGAATGTGAGGAGCTATCTGTAGGGTCTGACACTCTTGAAGAATTGTAGAACTATTTGAAGGAGTATTCATTGAAGTCACAAGGACAAAGGGTCTTTGATCCTAAAGGGCATATTAATTTTATAAAGCAAACACTTCTCACTAAAGCTAGGATCACCTATGTAATGGATTACGAAGAAGATGTAATAAGAAATCATTTTACACCTGATGAAGTGGGAAATCATAAAGAGGCTTGAAGATGAGAAGAAGAAAAGGGACACTAGATTCCAAGGATTCTATGTTGAAGAAAAGGATCCTATCAAAAGGATGAATGTAATAATTGACAACTTTGAAAGATTATATGTTGAACCAAAAAAGAAACCTGAGGGTTAGTCTTCAAAACCCTCCAAGTTTCCCATCAAATCATGTGGTATTGTAATCACATAGCACCTACCAGACGTTTCCACAAAACAATCAGAAGCATCCCCTGAGAAACCAAGTCCTAAAAGGAAGAAGACACATGGAGTGGCCCCCTTAGTGGCACATGAAATAAGTGGAGTTGGGAATACTGAAGAGGTAGCTGATGTACTTTTGAATTTTAAAGATGATGAAGTTGATCAGCCATAGCCTAAGCTTTCAATTGATGCTCACAAACTAAAAGAAAGAGTGGATGTACATGGGCATAATGATAAAGAAGTGCATGATGATGAAAGGGTGATTGTCGCCCTTAGATTTATTGAAGATGATGAATTTATTCAAACTCCTGTGTTTAAGAATTTTTGGTTTAAGATGAAAATGAAAGAATTTGATGAGAGACTCCAAATTAATAAGATGGGCACTAAGGAGTCACAACATGACTAGATTATTTCCCAAACTTTTGAAGAACGCAGGATTAATGAAATTACGGTTAGCCCCCAAGAAGCAAGAAAATTGGTCTTAGAAAGCAATATACTAATTATTCCTGGGATGGAGTTAAAAAAATATTCTTACTGGATCAAGTAAGAAGGCAAGAAGATCCCATGTTGGTTTCTGAATTCAATTCAAATGAGGGAATGAGTGGTACAGGTTACAATCCAAGGCTTGAAACCCTAGCCTTTTGGACAAAGCAAAAAAGAACAAATAAAACAAGATTGATTAATGTTGTAAAAGAAATGAGAGGGACTGCCATGGTAAAGACACTTCAAGACACATCAGCATTGGAGGCAACTACTATGAAAATGAACTCAACAATGTTTACTAGGGATGCAGTTAAAGCCATGGAGCTTAGATTGGCAGAATATGAGAAAGCATAGGGTAAAAGCAAGAAGTTGGGTACACGAAGATCATTTTCAAACAAATGAGTACACGTTAAGAATTGGGTACCCGAGCCTAAATCCAAATGCATACACGTTCAACTTTGGGTACGCGTACGCATTACGTGAAAGTATTTATTTTTTAAATAAGCGACTATATTTCATTTTTCCTCACCATTTTAGTCTGCACTAGAGAAGAACAAAGGAGATTGCGTACGCGTTTCAAAGGCATTGATTGAAGAAAAATTTGACTACCACCTCCTCCCATCGACGCAACCGACCTCATTGACCTCCAGGTTGGTTGAATTCTTCCTTTTTTTTGCTTTATATCTTGTTTTTTTGTTTTGTAATTAGTATTCAGTTATTGTTTGTTTAGTGTGTTTTAGTTGAATGTTTTATAGTTTTTAATTGCATTTAAAAAACCAAAAACGTCAACGAAACAAAGAACGTTAAATTGTAAATTGAAAACCATAAAAACTAAACCTAAATTGGACACATTTAACTTAGAAATAAAAACCCTAGAAACCCTAGGTTACAAATTTTACATAAGTCCCTAAAAACTAATTTACACAGGTTAATCCTTGGACCTAAACCCTAAAACGTAAACCTAAACTCCTAAATTAGGGCTCCTCAAGGAGGTTTAGATTACATTTTTTATTTGACATAACCTTCTTTGTATGATTTTTACTCACTCATGGTTATTAGTTTATTTAGGGTGGAAGTGATGAAAAGTTCAATGTTAGGGGCATGTGATATAATAGAAGAGGTAAAATAAGGATGTGTAGTAAGATTTGATGACATAGCATGTAGGGAGGGATCACAAATTATATTCCATAGGTTAGGTACACTTTGGTATGTCGTTGGTGATCCACACAACTACCAATGAAATTCATAATTGACTAATAAAGGAGGTACAAACAATCGCATAGATCTATATATAACCAACAAATTGATTTAATTATAATATGTTCACATAATATAAATTTGATAGCTAATTTTATCTCAGAAAACTTCATGATTATATAATTTAACTTGAGAAAGTGTACCAGTGAAGTAAAATAATGTACCTCATGTGAAACTATGTGCTTGATTTAATAAGTTTATATATCATGATGCTAGTTGATATGAGCATGTAATCACTCTATATCAATGTTATTAGCTTATATAGTGTATGATGTATTCTCTTAAAAAAACATAGAAATGCAAGTCATACTTGTTAATCTAGACTATGTGCAATATGGATAGAGCTAGACACATAAATGTTATTAAATCAAATAAATATTAAAATGTGAAGCATGAATGATTTCTACCCATTTCTCTTATTTGGATGAGATCATTTGTGAATTATGTAAGGATGCATTATGATCATATTTAAACCTTAATTTATAGGATGTATTCATAATATCTATAGGTTGTGTGTAATCTAATTCCTATTTTAACTCTCATGTGTAGTGGCATTGTTCTAGATTAGGAAAACTAAATGTTGTACTTTCTCTAAACTAGTGTATCAAAGTTAACTTGTAGCATGAGCATTTCAATGGAAAATTCAAATTACTTTTTTGAGAAACTTGATAGATGATTCATAAATGCAAGTCAATTCTATAACCAAAGGTTTATTTTCTAAGATTATTTATTTATTGAATTGATCAATTGATTCCTCACTTAGTGGCAGTTAGGCTCTTTTTTGAAAACCCATGTGTCTAGAATTTATATAAATATGAAGGAAGAGTATATGCCATAGAAAAGTTTCAAAAAATATATGATTAGAAAAAAATTTGGGTCTAAATTACTTTAGATCCCTTCTTCCTTTTTAAATCATCCAAGAGTGCTTAGAGGTCCAAATAGGTTCAAAATTCATCGTAACTCAACAACTTAGTTATAATTGAAATCTAAAATTCCTAATTGTTGATATATTGAAGCTATTCCTAGAATGTCACATATTTTATTCAAAGCACTAAGTTTAGGTGGTAGGGTTTCTCATTTACTTGTAAAATTTTATTCATGTGTCTTCTATATGTTTTCATGTCATCAAATCTCTAAATCTAAACCCTAAACCCTAAAGCATTCATTTTGTTGTAGGACCTTAAAATGAAATTTGGTTGCCTTAGGCAACTCCACCAAATTTTATTCCCTTAAGCCATGGAACATTTTGTCCTAGGACCTTACTAGACATAGATCCCCTTAAGCCATCCTATCAACCTAAATCGTAAATCGATGTCTTAAGGGGTCTTAATATGACATTTCTTAAGGGGATCAAAGAAGTTCTCAAAATTTGGTGAATAGAGCTCAAGCTCATCTTTGTTTATTTTGTACATTGCAATTAGGTCACTAGCATATATCTATGTGTCCCTTTGAATGTATTCTATTAATTTTTCATTCTATCTTTAGTATTCTTTGAAAACAATGAATGAGATTATAAATTTTAATGTTAGTGTTAAACTTATAATTTCTTCTTAACTACTTTGTCCACTATAGAGAACTTGTGTCTCTTATCATGAAATTTGAAAATTTAGATAAATCAATTTATGTCCTCAGATTTAATTAAATTCTATGTCATACTTGATTAATACATCTATTCATTTTGTTGTAGGACCTTAAAATGAAATTTGGTTGCCTTAGGCAACTCCACCAAATTTTATTCCCTTAAGCCATGGACCATTTTGTCCTAGGACCTTACTACACATAGATCCCCTTAAGCCATCCTATCACCCTAAATCGTAAATCGATGTCTTAAGGGGAATTTGACATTTCTTAAGGGGATCAAAGAAGTTCTCAAAATTTGGTGAATAGAGCTTGGTCACTCATCTTTTTTTATATTTTGTACATTGCAATTAGGTCACTAGCATATATCTATGTGTCCCTTTCAATCTCTTCTATTAATTTTTCATTCTTATCTTTAGTATTATTTGAAAATAATGAATGAGATTAAATAAATTTTAATAAAACCTCATAATTTCATTTCTACCCTTCATATTAACAACCCCACACTGGATCAATTTAATGTGTGTACATGCTATGAATTTTTAATGTTATGGATTTTTTAATGTTATAAATTGAATGGTCTTCAAATGAAATATATTTTGAATTTGTGCATGTTCAATGTGATTTTTAAATAACTTTCAAATTGTGTGCATTATTTAATTAGTTTGTTGATATACATTTTTTAATTGTTTAACATGTAGTTGCCATATCATTGCTCACATGGATTCAATGTTTAATTTAGAGGATTTTATGCCCAATCAAGAAATTCCTATAGATATTGTACATCCCAATCCACCACATGAACAAAAACCTAGCACACCTCCACATTCTCCACCGCCTAACCCCCCACCCCCTCCTGTAGTTGATCAAGATCAATTACGAGAGAATATCTGAGCAAACCTCATTGTCATTCAAGGAAATATAGATCTCATAAAAAATGAGCCTAGAGTCCCTCCCCATCTCGCATGGTTTGCATCTACGATGCAAACTATTGTCGATTTTGTTCGATCTATTGATGCGGACCTAGATAGGTTCCATCAATGGAGAGAAGAGAGGAGACAATTCTATGCAGATGGATTGTCATATAAAGAAATCAATGACCTAAAAATTACCAAACAAGCCATGTGCCAATATTTTATTAACCCCCAAACAAACCAACCAATTCCACCCACAAAAAAACTATTGGTGTAATTAAAAGTGTTGTACCTTGTCCTAGGTCATGATTACACCTTAGTTAAGTTTACTTAGGGACCACATAGGAGGTTGTTGGAGAATTTCCACTTTTGGTGGACTTGACATGTCATTACTTTATCACATCCACCTTTTGTGGACATATCATGTGATTATCTCTCCACCTTTTGTGGGTGATCCACCATTTGTGGTGATTATCACATTAGCACTTTTCCTCTTTAGGTGGAGTGATAGATTTTCATAGTTGTCTCGTGTCATAAGATTAGGACACTTGTCATAATCTTATGCCCTTCTATGTTCTCACCTTGGCTATATAACCAAGGGGTCCCCTATGTACATTTTCTCGTCATATTTGTATTCATTGATAAGAATACAGTCTATTCTTGTCATATTGTTTCTATCTCTCTTATGCTTGTGCTTTCTATTAGGCCTCTAGATCTTGGGTAGCTACCTTCATAGACAATTCTTACATGGTATCAGAGCTATTGGAGTGCCTTTGGATTGTCATTTTGAAGAGATTCTTGGAGGGTTCCATTTTTGGCCTTGTATTGCAAGTGCATTTTGGGAGCTTGTTGCATCATATCTGAGCTCACCATTGCGTCTAGAGTGTCTGAGATAGTCAGATTTGCCTTTTGTTTCATCTTAGTTGGACATTGGAGGCCAAATCTACAAAGGTTTGAAGATTAGAGGTGGTTGTCAGATCGAGGAGCTAGCTACCACTTCAGAGCATTTTTAGCCAAAAAGGACATCGCCATCGCGTCCAGAAGGGCCAAAAACCCTAAGATTGACTACTAATTAGTCCAAATCAGAGCAAGTTGTCCATCGAGGAAAAAAAAATTGTTGGGCCAGCCATCATTACAGTCGGTACGAATTTATTTTCAAAAAATATATATTTTATATATTTTCTGCGAATTTATTTTTCAAAGAAAAAATCAAACAAAAAAATTGTATTTTTCGCAGTTTTTATTTGTATTGAAAAGTTTTGTTTTAAATACAAAAAAAAAAGGAAATAAAAAAAGTTCGTTCTGTGGACTATTGTACAGAGGGTACCATCAAAGGTACTGTTGTACCCACAACCACCCCACACTCTGCCACATGGCTTATAGCCATTGCTCGGCAACCTGTAGCCGCGATCCCACTCACATAGTGACCGGTAGCCCAAACAAATCGGGCGGTAAACATAAAAATCCGGCAGGGAAAAAATCGGCGGCAATTGAGGTATATTCCAGCATAGAATATTCCAACAGAGATTCTACCGCAGTAAGAATATTTTGGCAAGAGGACCGATGGCGACGGTGACGTGCTGACGGCCGTCAAATTTAATCCATAGCAGCCCGCGACGGTTAAACGACCGTCAAATTTAATGCGGAGATTTGCTGACGTTAGCACTGCATCAGCATCTTTTTGAAAAATTAAACCCCCTCACGGTTGAATCTTTTGATTTTGCAATTCATCTTAAGAGGCTTATATCTTGGTCATTTTTAGGCCTTTTTCAGTGCAATTTTTATTTATTTGGGCTAATTTTTCATGTACTTCACAGTGGTGGAATTATTTTCTGATTTTGGTGCATGGAATTTCTAGAAAAATTGATTTCTCTTAGGTGTAGTTGAATTGTCACCATTTTTGCAACTTCTGGGGCTCCGTTCAGGCTCATACGAACTCCTTTTTAGGTGTCATTTTCTTTTAAAGTGCATGATTTTTTATGAACTTCACAGTGGTTCTATCAGTTTGTAGTGATTGTGATCAGAAATTGTACTTTCAGCACTTGGTCATTTTTGGCCTATTTTGGCATTTTGTATCAGTCATTTGAGTCTTTTGTAGCCTACTTAAGGCTGTTGTAAAACATTGAAAATCAGAAGCCCACTTTACTTGGCTTGCAAGTGGCCATTGTACACGCACTAATTATAAAGTGCCAAATCATCTTTTTTTTTGGGGGGGGGTTCTTTGATTGAGTGAATTTGGGGGGGTGTCTTGTGTGATTGTGCCTCTCTCTCTATCTTGTTCTCTTTCATTTTGTTGTTATGGGTTCTCCTAAGCTTCCTTTGTTAACTCCACATAACTATGCTTCTTGGAAAATTGATGCATGGAGTAAGTTAATGGAAAAAGGATTAACTCATTATATTGATGGAACTGTTGTTGCACCATCTGATCCTAAAGCTGATCCTATTGCTCATATGGATTGGCTCACTAAAAATACTATGGCTCTTAGAACTTTAAGGAAATATGTATCAAAAGATCTCATCTTTCAAATTGAAAAGTGTAAAACAATCAAAGAGGCTTGGGAAAATTTTGGTCAATTGTATGGAAAAGTTGATGAGATTAGAGGTTATCAACTTGACAATGATCTCACAATGTTAGATCCCAAGAATTTTGATACAATCCAAGACTATGTCACTAAGGAAAATGAGCTAAGAGCACAGCTTAAGGATTGTGGCATTGATAAAAAGGATGCACAGTTGGTCTACAATTTGTTGGTAAAGCTTCCATTAGAATATGCAGCATTTGTTTCTAGCTTCCAAACCCATTGCTTGACAGTGGGTAGTTCTTTCACTATGCCTTCATTTGATGCATTCACATAAATTTTGATGTTAGAGCAAGCAAATTTGATAAGCATGGGGGTTCTCAAGTCTTCAAAGTCCAAAGCTTTGGTGGCTAATCAAGGTAATCAAGGGACTCTAGGAAAGGGTTCCAACAAGAAGCAGAAGAAATCTAAGCCAAAGACACAACAAGATAAAGCACAATCATCTTCTCCAAAACAAGGGAATTCTTCATCTTCTCCCAAGAAGGGAAATTCAAGCAAGAAGGAGAGACCAACTTGTTCATATTTCAAGAAGTTTGGTCATGATGAGCATCATTTCCACACTAAGAAAATTGATAAGTTGACAAACATCATCAAGAAGAACAACATCAATTTTCCATATGCCTACAAGAAGAAGGATTCATCTCCTTCCACTTCCTCACAATCAAAATGAAAAGGACAAGCATTTGTGGCCACTTCAGGTTCTTCACGGTAATGGATACTTGACTCAGGTGCCACTCATCATATGGGTTCTTCAAGGGAATATTTTTTTTCTTTGGAGCCATCTAAGGTACCTCACATCTTCATAGGAGATGATACTCAAGTGGAATTTGAAGGCGAAGGCTTGGTTGCCATGGATAATGGAACATTTGAGAATGTTCTCTATGTTCCTAACTTGAGTGCCAATCTTCTTTCAATCTACCAAATCACTCACTTTGGAGATGGCGAGAAAGTTGAGTTTCTACCAAATTCAGTTGTGGTCAAAGAACTTAAGGATGATGCCTTGGTTGCAATGGGACAAGCCAATCACAACACACGGCTTTATTCATTTTCCCATTTTGTGCCTAAGTCTCCTCCTACAGCCTTGCTCACTCATTCAAATTCAGAAAGTAAGCTATGGCATGAGCAGTTTGGACATCTCAATTACCGCTATCTTCAGCAACTTAGCTCCAAGGATATGGTAACAAGACTCCCTCAAATCATCTTTTCTAAAGGTGTATGTTCAGGTTGTTCCATGGGTAAGCATCCAGAAGAGAAGTTTGACAAAGGGAGGTCTTGGATAGCTTTGGAAGTTCTTCAATTGGTTCACAGTGATGTAGCAAGACCATTTCCAGTGCCATCATTTAGCAAGGCCCGCTATGTCCTTACCTTCATTGATGACTACTCCTGCTTCACATGGGTCTATTTTCTTGTTCACAAGAGTGAAGTGTTTGAAAAATTTCTAGCCTTCAAGGCTCATGTTGAGAAGCAATTAGGGAAGCAAGTCAAGATTCTTAGCATAGACAATGGAAGGGAATATGTGAACAATAGACTTGAGGAATTTTGTACTCTTGAGGGGATTGATCTTCAGCATTTAGTTGCATACACTCCACAACAGAATGGTGTAGCTGAAAGGAATAATAGAACCCTTAAGGAGATGGCTAGCTGCATGATTCATGCTCATTCTCTTGGTCCTTAATTTTGGGCAGAAGCTATTTGTTGTGCCACTCACATCCAAAATCGAGTTCCCCATAAAGCTTTGAAGGGTATGAATCCTTTTGAGGCTTGGTGTGGTAGAAAACCAGTTGTGAGACACTTCATAGTTTTTGGTTGTCCAGCTTTGGCACGCATACCTCCAAAGAAGCGCAAGGCATTGGAACCACATAGTAGGCCTTGCATCTTTGTTGGATATCCTGAAGGTGTTAAGGCATATAGACTTTTGGATCCAGAGACACATGAGCTATTCATTGAGAGGAGTGTTCACTTTGAGGAAAGTTCTCCTAGCTTGGCCTCTAATCCTCCTCTTCCTTCCTCCATAGTGGAAAGTGAAGATAGTGACTCAGATGATTATTCTCCCTCAACTCCAACTCGCAGGATCACACCTTCACAGGGTCCACTTGCAGTTGAGGAATCTCTTCCTTCATCTCCTACTAGGCCTCATTGGGCTCGACAGACTCTTGAGTCAACATTTTCTCTTGTTGTGGATCCTTCAGATACTCAAAGGACTCGGTCACAACATCAGGATTTTCCACATGCTTATATTGCTAGTGCTTCAGATCCACAATCCTTTAAGGAGGCTTTAGGCATTCCTAAATGGGATTCAACAATGGAGGAAGAGTATAGTTCCTTGATGAGGAACAACACATGGGATTTGGTTCCTCTTCCTAAGGGGAGAAAGATGGTTCGATGTAAGTGGATCTATCAGACTAAGTATGCAGCGGATGGAAGTGTGGATAAATACAAAGCTCAGCTTGTGGCAAAAGGTTTCTCACAGGTTCCAGGTGTTGACTATACTAAGACCTTTGCACCTGTTGCTAAGATGAACTCCATTCACTTGACACTTGATATTGTTGTAGCTCATGGTTGGGTTGTACATCAGATGGATGTGAAGAGTGCATTTCTTCACAGGGATCTTCATGAGTAGATTTACATGGAGCAGCCACAGGGATTCATACAGGATTCTTCTTTGGTTTGCAAATTGAGGAAGTCTATCCATGGCCTCAAACAGGCCCCTATGGCTTAGTACACCAAGATGGATTCATTTCTTCTCTCAGCAGAATTCATGAGGTGTCATTCAGATCCAAATGTCTACATTTTGTGACAGGATGATTCTTACTTGCTACTTGTGCTCTATGTTGATGATTTGATCATTACAAGGAGTACCTCATCCATCATTAGCAGTGTCAAATTTGCTTTGCAGGATAGATTTGCTATGATTGACTTGGGCCTTTTGCACTATTTTCTTAGGATTGAGATCACACAGTCAGCTTCTGAGATCTCTCTTTCTCAGCCCAAGTATGCTCTTCATAGCCAATTCTTACAAAAACAAATTTCAATTTTATGGTGTAGGCACCCACAGATAGCTGCACATTTTTGGGAAAGATGGTGGATGGTGTTTGATAATCCACCACATGGCAACAGTGAGGTACCCTTATACTTTTTGAGAAAGTTATGGGTTGAGTTTGAGTTGGGTAAAAAACCCAACTATTTTGATATGAGGTCATTCAGGGAGTTGGGTGTGGCATGCCCCAACATAGACTAGGAGCACATGTTGATCCTTAGCCATGTGCTCCAATTTCTCCTATTGTTCCTCCTCCTTCTCCTGGTGTTCCTAATGCATTTCAGCAGCAAACCATGTTATCAACATTAGGAGCATTGAGTTCACTTTCAGGACAACTCACTCAACAGACTACACATGCGGCCATTGAAGTGGCCAATAAAGAGCATGGTGGCTCAGGCTATAGGGATACTCAAACATCCACTTCAGGTGACTCACATGCATCTAGGACGAGGTCATACCTGAATTTACTATATTCTGAGGATCGTCCTACATAGGTATGTTCATCTTTTGAACTTAAATTTAATTCAAGTTTGAAATGTGAAAAAATCATGTAAATAATAACATCAAATTATATATATAATATAATATTAATTCAATAAGTGTTTGGTGTAGACGCATGATCACGTGATGCCTGAAACTCAATATGATCATCGTGTGTATATGTTGAGTGTTGTAGATCTAGGCTCACCTTTTGGACAGGTACTTGAACTGATATATATTAAATAATTTGTGTGGATATATATCTAATTTAATTTGAATTTGTACACATGTGTGAATTGATATATTATATCTAGATGCAGGGAGGTCATACGATACCTAGTACTGACCAACCACAAGTTACAGTGGTGAGCACTCCTGAGAAATCATCAGCTCAGGTGCGTGCTTTCAAAAGTTTTTTAAGTTTAAATTAAATACACAATAGATCTAATATATTTTTTTCATTTACATACACATGTGTGAATGATCTATATGAACTGTTGTACATCTATATGCAGGAATTTCATGAGATACCCATGGCGGGACGTGCACCTGAGACATCGTCGGCATTTATGCATGGGAAATCTCAGGTGCGTGATCATGAGGTCATATCATTTGAGGTTGTAAACTTTACTTTAAATCTCCTATACAATTTTTACGGACCTTTTTATATATATATATATATATATATATATTTGAGGTTTTCACATATTGTTTGCTTTATATGAATATGCAGGATATAGTAGATCAGGCATTTGCATCTTCTCAAGTGACAGTTATGCTACCCGTTGAAGAAAATGTGCCAGTTACAGATTCACATGATCATATGGTAATTTATGCATACTAGAAATCATTTTTACTATATTTACTAGATATTTAATTAAATTTATTTTTATCTAAAAGTTTATATTTTCAAGTTTAAATGTGTTAATTATATCAAAATTTCTAAATAAATTTAAATCTAATTTCAAGTTTCTTGTACTCTTTTACAGCATGATGCAGGTACATCTAGTCGACATGGAACAAAGAGGAGACTTGATTTGACCGATTAGCCTAAAAGTTAGATGGTTTTATATTTTATGGACTATAGATCTCTAGTTTTATTTAAATATATGTGTTGGACTTGACATATAAATTTTATGGAATATCTATCTCTAGTTTTATTTTGAACATGTTATTATCATATTTTTGTTTCTTTATATCAGTTGACTTTAATATGATGATTATATATGCAGTCAATTATGAGATCATGTTATGTTCATTTTCATTATTATATGCACTCATACATATCCATATTTATATTTTATCTAATTTTCAAGTATTACATGCACTATATAAATTATTATCTAGAATCAGATTTCATATATATAATTTATCACATGGTTAGGTGACAAATTAAAACATTCCTTAAATAGTTTAGATCATATTCATAATAAATTAAGGGTAGGTAATTTTAACTATTTTCCAATTAGATAGCAAATATTTGAATCAATAAACAAAAAAACTATCTCCTTGTATGTATAAAATGTATAATCTATACAATTAAAAGATTATATAAAATGTGGTAAATACAAGACATGAAATGTATAATCTATAAAATTGGAACAAGATATTTAAAAAGTGACATCAAACAAACATATATAATGTATATCAATATGTTTATTACAACTATATAACATGATGAAACATATATGTGCATGTAGATACAATTAAAGCTTATCAACTTTTAGGTGAAGACCAAAAATTGATATTTACATAGTCTCTTGATAAAATAATTTTTCAGTTCAACAATCACATCATAGACCGACTTGATGAGAACCTACAAAAATAATTAATGTAAGTAACTACAATTTTTATGAGTCATTTAAGAAAAAAAACTCATGCGAGAAAAGAATAGTATATAGTAAATTCCATACAAATTCAAATGATGTTTGCCATAGGATGGATTAAGGGGACCTAAGAGGATATATAGCTTAAGGGTGGTCTTAAGAGAATGCCTTATAAGAGGATGGTTTAAGAGGATGCATCTCATGAATCCTAGGATATGGCTTAAGGGGAGTTATGAGAGTCCTTTAAGAGGATGGCTTAAGGGGATACAAGAGGGTGGATTAAGGGGAGTTGATAGAATGACTTAAAGGGATGTAAGAGAGTGGATTAAGGGGATGCAAGAGGATAGGTTAAGGGGAATTGATATAATGACTTGAAGGGATGTAAGAGGGTGCATTAAGGGGATGCAAGAGGGTGGATTAAGGTGAGTTGATAAAATGACTTAAAGGGATGTAAGAGAGTGGATTAAGGGGATGCAAGAGGGTGGATTAAGGGGAGTTGATAGAATGACTTGAAGGGATGTAAGAGGGTACATTAAGGGGAGTTCATAGAATGGATTAAAGGGATGTAAGATAGTGGATTAAGGGGATGCATGTCATGAACCTTACGATATGGCTTAACAGGCCCTAAGAGGATGGCTTAAGGGGAATTATGAGAGTGACTTAAGGGATGCAAGATTATGGATTAAGGGGATGTAAGAGGATATGACTTAAGGGTCCTTTAAGAGGATGGCTTAAGGGGATGCAAGAGGGTGGATTAAGGGGAGTTGATAGAATGACTTAAAGGGATGTAAGAGAGTGGATTAAGGGGAGTTGATAAAATGACTTAAAGGGATGTTAGAGAGTGGATTAAGGGGATGCAAGAGGGTGGATTAAGGGGAGTTGATAGAATTACTTGAAGGGATGTAAGAGAGTGGATTAAGGGGAGTTGATAGAATGACTTAAAGGGATGTTAGAGAGTGGATTAAGGGGATGCAAGAGGGTGGATTAATGGGAGTTGATAGAATGACTTGAAGGGATGTAAGAGGGCATATTAAGGGGAGTTGATAGAATGACTTAAAGAGATGTAAGATAGTGGATTAAGGGGATGCATGTCATGAACCTTACAATATGGCTTAACAAGCCCTAAGAGGATGGATTAAGGGGAATTATGAGAGTGACTTAAGGGATGCAAGATTATGGATTAAGGAGTGTTGAGATAATGACTTTAAACCCTAAACCCTAAACCATATGGCCTAAATCCTAGGAGATGAACCCTAAACCCTTAAAACCCATATAGATTTGTTATTCTAAGCATCTCATGAACCCTAGAAATTGTAAACCCTAAACCATATGACCTAGAGACTGGGAGATGAACCCTAAACCATTAACTCATATAGATTTGTTATTCTAAGCATCTCATGAACCCTAGAAATCATAAACCCTAAACCATATGACCTAGAGATTTGGAGATGAACCCTAAACCATTAACCCATTTAGATTTGTTATTCTAAGCATCTCATGAACCGTAAAAATTGTAAACCCTAAACCATATGACCTAGAGATTGGGAGATGAACCCTAAACCATTAAGGGGTCCTAAGAGGATAGCTTAAGGGGTGTTGAGAGAGTGACTTAAGGGGATGCAAGTGGATGGATTAAGGGTAGAGATACAAGGATATGGATTAAGGGGTCCTAAGAGGATAGCTTAAGGGGTGTTGAGAGAGTGACTTAAGGGGATGCAAGTGGATGGATTAAGGGTAGACATACGAGGATATGAATTAAGGGGTCCTAAGAGGATAGCTTAAGGGGTGTTAATAGAGTGACTTAAGGCCTGATGCAAGTGGATGGATTAAGGGTAGACATACGAGGATATGGATTAATGGGTCCTAAGAGGATAGCTTAAGGATTGTTGAGAGAGTGACTTAAGGGGATACAAGTGGATGGATTAAGGGTAGATAGATGAGGATATGGATTAAGGGGTCCTAATAGAATGGCTTAAGGGGAATTAATAAAGAGACTTAAGGGGATGCAAGAGGATGGATTAATGGTACATAAGAGGATGGCTTAAGGGGTCTAAAGAGAATGGCTTAAGGGGATATGAAATCAATTATAATTTTTTTATAAAATGACAATGAATTAAATTTAGTTTTATATTTATACTATCAATTAAATGTATCTAGAACTATACATATAGTTACTCGTCTCTAGATTTGAATTCCATTGTAATATATGTATCTTCTCTCTTTTTTGTAAAACATCTAATTTTGGTAGACCTGAAACAAAAAATGATATAAAACTTTAATTAGAAAATGACTATTAAAGACAAATATATATATCAATTAAATATATATACTTACCAATATTTATTTACTCTGTTGTACCATCTGCATCCTCTCTTTCTTTTAATGCATCTATGATTTCCTCATGATCATCCATTGAAAGTTTCCATAAAACTTTATTATCAAGCCTACCTTGATATCTAACTAGTTTTATATTGGTTGCCAAAATAAAATGTGAATAATGTATAATCTTCTTGTGTCTTTCATAATCTTCAAATGCAAGCAACCCATTCTTTCTCATAAAATATTTTCGAAGCCAGGTGCCAAAAACAACCACTGAACTAGTTGGATACTCAAATTTGTCATCATCCTCTCTAGGATGTACCAAATTATGTTTTCTCTCAACACATCTAGCCAACCAGTACTCGGCCTGCTCTTCATTCCCCTCAGGTGCAACAATAGTATACACATGTCCTGCAAAAATAAATAAAAAATTCAATAAAGAGTGACTTATATTTAATTCACATATATTAAACATGCATACATATAAAATTCAACTCAATAAATAATGTACCTTCTTGTACAAGATCTGAAACACAATCATAATCATCTGATGTGAATAGTTGATTATCTTCAATTGTCGTTTTGTGTTGAACATGTGTCGATGTAGGTGTTAAGGCTCTTTGTTTCCATTGTTCGACCCATTCCATATTTTCACATGCCTCCCAATCACCTGCAATACAAAATTGACAAAAGTATGCTAACTCCCTTGTCCATATTGTCCATGTGTTTGCATTCGAACTCTTAAATGAATGCCATTTTGCAGATCCATTAATTTTTTCACAATCTTGTCGAGAAAAAATATCATTTTCTTCAACTAACCAAAAGAAGCGTCGAATTATTGAGCTCTCACTTGTTCTTGTAGATAATTTGGTATTGCACCAATCTACAATTGCACATGCATCTCTAAATTTTGTAGTGTCTTCAAATTTTAGTTGCTCTCTAGCAAGAGCTCTTTTCACACATGCACCTACACCATCGTGTCCTCCCTTACCATGATCAGCTTAAAAAAACTCCATATGTGCTAGATATTATTTTCTTTATTAAGTCTACATAACCAATAAAACATTCTAGCATTTGAATTCCTCTCTTTTTTAAATTTTTATAAAATATATCAAAAAAATATTGAACAAAATCAGATGAATGTAATCTATTATCACTTACATAAAAATGGTACTCTCTCAAAAAAATTCTATTATCTTTTGTACTATCATCTACATGTCTATAAACAATGTGAACAAATATAGCTACTTGCACTGAATTATAATACTGTGATTGAATTTCTTCTTGTGGAGCAAGAGTATAATTTTCAGCAAAATCAACAATTGACAGTATAATTCCAATTGGGAATGTGTTTTTACATAAACAAAATTGATTATCAATCCAATGAGCATACTAAGAGTGTTCAACATATTTAGGTACAATCTTATCTTTAAATTCATTAATAAATGCATGCACACTAAATTTTTCCACAATTAGCTCACAACGTTTTCCAATTTTTACATCTTTCAAAGTATACTCAACATTTTTAAATTTTTTTACATCCACTAATTGTTGTCCAAATTCATCTAAACTACTTTCATGCATACACTCTCCTAATAATGAAAAGTGACCACATCTATCACATTCTCCAAAAATACATGTTTTTAAATAAAATAAGTTTCCATTAGAGGGTTCACAAAACAAACCTACAATAAAATCTTTGATTCTTTTAGGTGGCATATGAATACCACAAATGTCCTACATAATTTGGTTAGCATGCAAAGTGCATCGTATATATCGAAAACTATCATAATAATAACGAAATTGTACATGGGTCTTACAACAACAAGAAATATGTTGCTTATTAATTCTAACATACCAAGGTTTACACTTTTCAAATGATCTTTGACTTATATTAATATTCAATGGTAAGATTGAAGCATTTAAAAAAAAATTATATAATTCAATTTGAATCATATCTAAGAGATGCTTTGGATGAGGTTCACGAATTTTTGAGCCCACCCTTAATTTTAAGACATCTCTAATGTTAGGTGATACTCTTGTATTATCATGCCAAAAAAAATTGATTAAAGATTTAATTTCATTAGTTAATTTCATGTCTGATCTTGGAAGTATACCACTAAAACTCCAACATTGATTAATTGGATCTTTTTCAATACTTTCTCTTCTTTTAGCAGCTCTTATCAAAGTTCTAGGATTTACTTTTATACATTTACTAATCTTACTTAACATTCTTTTATTTGAAGCTGCTTTATCAACTAGAACAGTTGTTATTGCACGATGAGCCGTATTCTTATCTTTTGATCGACTTTTCTTACCTATAAAATCAATAGCATTAGCAACACTAGATATGACTTTTTCTACTGAATCATCTTTCTTTTTTGGTTTTACAAAAACACCTAATTTTTTCATCACTATTCTCATTTTCGACATTATCATCAATTGAACCATGAGTTGACATTGGAATCCTAATTTCTTTCTATAAAAAAACATTTTATATATTCTATTTCCATATTTTCTAATTTGTCTCCAAGAAACTTTACCACGAAGTTTATCTAGTACATCTCTTTCAATTGTAAAAAAAACATTTTCAGGTTCATCCATACAAGGGGTTTCATTTTCATTCACACAAGGGGTTTCATTTTCATTTTCAAATGTAAAAGGGATTTCATTCACATTTTCATCAATATGAGGGATTTCATTCTCATTTGCATTCTCATAAGATATAATTTCATCATTTTTATTTTTTTGCATTGTTTCAACCCTAGAATTATTGATATCATCAATGGTGTATCCAGCTTCATCTAAACAAGCAATATCACTATTATCAAAACTTGGGTTTGAACACATACCTGGATGGATTGTATGAATAGATGCATTTTCCATATCATTGAGAGGTGGATTTGAAGACATACCCGAAGTTGTTTGCATAGGTACTATTTCCACATCATTCAAAGTTGAAGTTGAAGGCATAGTTGGGTTTGTCTCCATAATTGCATTTTCTTCCATATTCACCATCTCCACATTTGCATCATCTACATTCATTTCATCATTCATGGCTTCCTCTTCAACATTCTTGGAACTAGATGTTTGCAAATTTTTCATTTGACAAATCTTCTCTTCTATCCCTCTGTCTTTTTGCCTCCATATCTCTATTTGCTTGAATTTCTTTGGGTGTCATTAACTTTCTACATAATTTTATTTGTCTTTGTTTATCACCCATGGTTACCAAACCCACTTTGATGACAAAAAAAATGATTCAAATACAACTTATTTTCAAATTGCTATATCCTTCAAATATTCAAATAAAACTATGTAGTATGAAGATGCTTTTTCCTTTAAACTATGAAGTACAAAAACATGATGAATGCATCAAAAAATTCTCTTTTTCAAAATCTTCTTGTAAAAATTTCTTGTACTTTATTCCACTTCAGAAAATTCAACCTGCACTTTGTCTCTTCCAACAATTTAAATAGAATATGCCTTATACAAGACAAATTTGCAATAAAAAATGCAGAAAATGGCGCTTTCAGTCCATACTGCAGAAAAAGAATGTTGTAGAAAAAATGTATTTTATCAGTATTTACTAAATTAGGAAAAAACGGCTATATCAGAAACGCGTACACGTTTTGTTCTAGGAACACGTACGCGTTATATAACGCATATGCATTACCTTTACCCAACGGGTAATTAGATAACGCATATGCGTTATGAAACGCGTACGCATTTTGTTTGAATAATGGGTACACATTTTAGTAACGTGTACACGTTATTTAAAATTTGATTTCCCAACCCACATGTAGCCTTGGTTTTAGGCTTGGGAAAGGCTTAGCAATCTGAGCCTTAGCCTTTGACCTGCAACTAAAAAACTAAGGCAAATTGAAGAAGAATGTCCAACTTTGGCAATATGGCTGATGGACTTTTTTTCTGAATCAATCTATAAAATTAAAACCCATTAGAGAAAACAATGTCTAATTTCCAAATATATAATTTTTATTAATATTGGATTATGTTTGCTATTTTTTAATTAATTTCTAAGCAAACTAGTCCTTAAACTTGAAATATCAGGCTTTTTTTGTTTTTTAATAACTTTTTTTTGGTTAAGTTTCTTGTAAAAAAAGTTATATGGCATCAAAATTCAAACAATCTCTACATAGTGAAAAAAAAAAAAGATTCAAAAAATATTTAGTTTAGGTCCAATTATGTTGTTCGTACATGTTGATTTTTAAAAACAGCAATTAAGGCCAATAAAAAATTAATAAAAAAAATTCAACAAAAAATTATTAAAAAAATTCCACATCAATCTTCATGTTGTTAGCTCTCTTTTCCCAAAATAATTTTATTTGGGTCAAAAAGTGGTGTCCGTACACGTGCTTGGTATGGTTAAAAAACAGGGACTTTTAAAAAGTGGTTTTTATAGATCCCTATCAAAATTTAATTTCTATAATTTGGGTATTTGAATAATTTACATATTTGGAAACTAGATTCAAAATTTTAAATTTCATATTACTGAGTTTTTTTAAGATTCATTGTGTAAGTGCCTCAAATTTTCAGTCCAAGTGTGACAAATTCTGAAAAACAGCAAAAACACTTCCACTTTTTGAGTTTTTTGTGTACCCAACTTCTTGCATCAGCTACACATACTGATGTGAATGATGAAGTGAATAGGTTATTCATAGAAAATGTGAAATTGAAAGAGTAGTTGAAGGGTGCAGGTCCTTCCCAAAGCACAGAATTAACAATATACCAACCCCTTGCCATCCAAACTGATACAGGTGTAATCACTGTTGAACAAGTAAATGTGCTAAAACAAGAAATTGAGAAGTTGAAAAAGACTAATGAAGAAACAAAGGAAAGAGCAAAGAGAAAAACCTTCAAGGTATTGGAACAGATCTTGGAGCATAGGGTTAAACTAATTGTGGACAAATTGGAAAATGTGTATGAATGTTATTGTTAGCTCACCAAATCTGCACCCTGTTTGCTAAGCCTTGAGTGGACTCAGCAGATTTGGACTAACATGGGACTGCTTTCAGGTTGTGGGTAACCTATTTGAAAGTAGACCTCTAGATTATGGGTCGGCTTCCCCTTTTTGATGCCACCTAACTACTTTAAACTCTGAGATAAGGGTAAGAAATTGCATAAAATAAACCTAATATTGAAAGAAACTAAGGTGATACACCAAAAAAACTTAGACCTACTAACAGCCTTGCACATTCAAATCAATATTTCAAAGCTAACTCACACAACTCCCTCTCTAATACAGTTCACATTAGTAATTTATAAAAAGGTCTGTAACAGTGTTTTCAAAAGGAAAAATAGACTTCACAATCAATAACACCATTAAACAACACAGTTTATAACCTATAAACATACATTTTTTGTCAAATGGATGCATGCAACATGGGACAAGTTTTTAAGGAAAATGACTTTTCACAAAATAGATTGATCAACCATTAATGACACCATAAAACATGAAGGAAGAAGATAAAATACTCCAATATATTGATTCAAAGTGCTTATTGTATCATAGGCCTGTTTGAGTTACAATGCAGCTCCATGAAAAATAACTCCAAGAAAATGCAAGCTATCCTTCTGCTGGAAAAAGAAAGAACTCCCCTAAAACTCAAGTATGAAGATACTTAAGCAAAACTGAAACCAAGAGCCCACACAAGTGTTTCTAAAAGATTCTACTAGGATAAAACAGAAAAGGCCCCAAAAGAACCTTCTAGAACTCTCTAAAATTCCTTCCACATAAAGGAAACGTATGCCAAGTCAATAGTCACCCCAAAAATGTGACAAAAAATGACTTGAGTTGGCCTCCCCTTCACAAAATCAGTCCAAATAGCATCTCACACTTCCCACACTTCTGCAAATCATCATTGGTCCTATTACAACATTTGACCAATTCCTCCATCATGCAATATGTGTGTTTTTGAAAACACATGGCCTTTTAAAGCATTAAAGATAGTGATTTTGTTAAGTAATTTATAAAACATCACTTAACAAATCACCTTACAATTAGGCTCAAATTAAAGGGCCCCACCATTTTAAATGCATTACAATTTGCAGCAACTAAAAGTGATTTTAAATCACTTACATGATATTCCAAACATTGAAAATCAGTGCAAAATGATATGCTAAAAGTTTACAAAAAGTCTCCAAGGTATTGACCACTAACTCACCATATTTTGCATATTGCCCATACATGTCATACTCATTGGTTTGCAAAGGCATATAGTCATCAATAGCACTTGGCCAATATGGCCGACCTCCAAGTCTCTTGGAAAGCATATTCCACCTTGCATGGTATTGGTCAATTACAAAGCATCACATAAGGGTCACATGGCAAATACATTATTGTACCCTCCCTTGTTGTATGTTGAAAGAAACCTAGCAATGATTAGAAAGGGGACAACCCCAAGGCATAAAATGCCTAAGTGCTAACACATGAGGTAATGTGGAATGAAGACTTAGCAATGCTTTAAATAAAATGGAAGGCTTGAAAAGCAACGAATGCCTAAGGGAAGAAATAAGGTTTCAGCCCCTTTCACATTTCACATGAGTTTTATTTCAAAAAAAAGAAGGGATAAAAATCCCATCAAATATGTCAAAAGACACAAGTCAAACCCAAATGATTTTCCAACAAAATGATAAAAAAACATCATCATTTGGTCTTCGAATAATCTGGAAAACTTCGTCTGCCGCCATGAGGGTTTGGGAAGAACATAGAAAATGGTGACTTCACTGGTTCTCAGCCAATTTTTAACATTTTGATGCATAAAAGCACCATGGAAGCTCAGGTAATTGTTTTTCTTGGCATAAACCCTATAGATTTTTACTTGGAGGCCATTTTTGGGCTCACATTCCGCGGCCTGTAGCATTTTTTTGGGCTTTTCCTGACCATACTATTTATCGTCCTCCATTTTGCTTGTTTCATTTGTAAACAACCAGCAATGAGAGGCTTCATGAAGCTTTGAGGAAGTCTTTTTTCAGTGGAAAAATATATGCATTGGTGTTAGAGCTCAGGTAAGCTCCCAGCCAACCTTCATTCACTTTTTTTTTTTGATTGAGCAAGAAAGCTCGAATGGAAGATAAAAACTCTCATTTTGCTTTACATATTTGTGATATTGTTTAGAAATGTTTCACACTATAGACTTGGTGAAATTTTTTGTTGTTTTATGGCCATATCAACTCACTGGTCGCGGCCTTGAATAGGGACAAGGTGTTATATGCACTGCTTTGCAAAACCCTTCTGTATTCTCTTGATTTTCCTTCTTCTTTTTCATAAATCTTGATAAAAGTTAATAACCTAGATGGGTTTCTGGAATATAGGAAAAGAAAAAACCAAATGTGGCTCGACCCTCATTATGTAAACTGGGTCCTCACGCATTCATGGTTTTCTATCTTATTTTTGCACTTTGAAAAAAACCCTTGCTTAGGTCTCCTATATTATGCAATTTTGTTGAACTCTTCCACTGTTTGCAAAAATCCAAATGGGTCATTGGATTTTCTTACAGAGCTTGGATTTTGAGAAAAATATAGATGATTTGTCAAGTTTATTTCATTTTCTTGTAACAAGAAGGCAATGTTGCTTCATTTGATTAAAACCCCAAGTGGGTTTCTCATAATTGCAGGGAAAAGGCTACTGCTCACCACGGCCTGCATAAATGGCTTTTCATTTTTGTAATTCCTGTAACAAGATTTTCATATTGCCATTTTTTGTTAAGCACTTCATTTCTATAGAATGCAATAATGTTTTATAACAAAACCCCACATGGGTTTGGTTATTATGAACAACTTGCCATTTACTGTTTTCTAAAAATGCAGTGATTACCCTACTTTTTTTGTGCAATAAAGAACTTTTAGTTCTTTTTATAATGAAATACCCTCCAACATCAAATGAGCAAAAGTGCTCCTTAAGTGGCTCCTTAGTTCATGTTTGTTTTCCACATTGTTTTAAGACTACTCTGTTGATATCAATGAGCATACCATTCACAATGTATCCCAAGCCCTTTGAAAAGTGACATTTAACCAATGAAACTCCCTTGCTTGTTGTCCCATAGACTTGAATATTTAAGACCCATGCTTTGTTCAAGAACCTAAGATGAAAGTTTTGCCCCCTAAAGTTTTGTATCTGGGTTTCACATATTCACTCAACCAGTGACCAATGCTTGTCCCTATAAGAATGTACAGTCCCTTACACAATGTTTTGTGGCATGTGGACCTAGTCCTCCTTCATTGAGATCCACCATCTATTTGTCATGACATGTCCTAAAAGAATTGCTTCCTTGACACAAAGATGTTCCTCCATATGGTGGGTGTTCACAAAGCAAGACACTGCAATCACAAGAGCTTGATTCTCTGGATTTACTTAATAGGAAAGCCCACTTTCTCAAAGAACAAGGATACCCTCACCACACAAACTACAATAATTAGAGCATTTCTAATAAATTCAAATCCAAGATTGCTTGTGTCTTGGGGTTCTGGTGCAAAGCAATGTGTGCCCTAGTCTTTTTCACTACATTCATTGTCATTCTCAGTATGTAGGGCACAAACCACTATCCATTTACTATCCTTCAAAGCATGCCCTGTGGACTAAGATCTAGATCTTATCCTTAAATGATGGTTGTTCCCCGTATCCTCAAGATATTATTGTAACAGTCTTCAAGACCTTTAGGAAACTGTCCTCAAAATTTGTATACATAACCATTGTATTTTCCTTTTACTCTTTATGCATCATTCATATGTATTTTTGGCTCCAAAGTTGTCCTTCATTTACCATTGTGAATGAACTCTGCTTCCCCATGAGTATGCTGCCACTAATTGTGATTATCTTGCACTGTAGACTATTGTGAGGTGTATTACTTATGACTATACTCTTTATCATTGCACCTTGTCTGATTCTTTTGAACTTGTGATGGAACATTTATAATTCATGGGTTGATGGATGCTTCCCACCATTTACATTCCTCTTGCATATATTGTGTCACTTCAATGTCACATAACTTCATTGAATGTTGCCTCTGTATCATATCTTCATTGTTGTTGTCTTGTTTTATGAGATCAACATGCATTGTTAATTGTTGTTCATATGCACTTATACCATTGGAATGCTTGTTGTCCTATATGAACCTGCATGGCTGTCTTGTAGCATAACCCCATAATTGTTGTTCTTATACACTTGTACCATTGCCTTGATTCAACCTCAATTGTTGCTCTTTCCTCTGTTATGTGTAACAAATACACAGTCTCCTCACTCTAACTTTATTGGACAGCCACCTGTCACATATGTGGGTGACCTAATAGCTCACTTTCCTATGTGATGTGTGACTTCCCCATAAGGTTACGGTGAAGGGGGCTTGACAACAACTTGAAATTCCTCCTCATTGTTTAGAAGAATCATAATTGAACTTGATGCATCTCCAAAATCACTTCTTTTTATAAAATGGATCAAGGGCCCACTTAAGAAGATTGAAAGGCATATCAACACAGTATGTTGCATCTTTTGAATATGATAATGAAAGTTGATCAACTGGTGTGATTCCATATTGATTTAATGCATTGATAATAGATAAATCTTTGATCAAGTTGCTCAATTTCCTTTTCTTTCAAATCATGTTGAGCTCTACCCTTGTGGGAGCCACATTTACCCCACATGTTGTATTTGATCTGAATTAGAACAATAACAAGACTTGTTCTAAATCTGCACATGAGGCAAACAGTTAGAAAATAAATGCATATGTTGGATGTTTTTGATGACTTCACTATTTTTTGAAACATCCAAGTTTTGCATGCTTGTTTAATGCACTTATGGATCATTTTATACATGCATAGGTAGGTGTGTATGTAAGGATTGAATCTTTCATTGCTTAGAGCTTCACTCTAACATCATGTTTCCTTTAGATGCAGGGTGAGGAGCACTACAAAGCTGGGAGGGACACAAGCGGCTCGGGGCAGTAGTAGAGCAGTCAGGCAACCTACAACTAGTCATTCTCAGGCAATGGATAGTTCAACTCTTATATGCACATTTCCTTTCTCTACTTATTCATGCATGAATTGTTTCATAGGTTCATCAAATAAGAGAGTTAGTCCCTTGGCTTGTGAGGGACATGTATATTTCAAGATTATCAATAAAAGACTACAATTGTATATTTATGATTCTCTTTCACATTTGTTGTAATGCAACATTGAAATGAAAAAATGTAATCTACTTTGTTTTGACAATCATTCCTTCATGCATATTGAAATTAGCAGTGTTATGGCTTATCTTTAAATGTTTAAAAAATAAGAAAAGAATTAAACACTAAGTTACCTGATTTCAATTGAAAGCTAAAAATTAGGTAACAATTATGTCTCCTTGTCACAAGCAGTTGATCAGATAAAGGCCCATGTACCTATATTGGACCCATTATTCAAGAAATGGCAACATGTACATCACACCTTAATGACTTTGTGTAAAATTTTACAAAGGAGTGTTGAGGCCCCTGCAGCTATAAAGCCTACTGAGCAAATGGTCTGAATGGTCACAGATGAATTTCAATACATATCTGCAAAAGACCAAAAGATCAAGGCAAGAATGGATTCATTTCACACACTAAAGTAGTGGTTCATGCCTAAGATGCTAAGAGATGATGATCAACTGAAAGGCTCCAAGGATTGGATAGATGAGTTTAGCAAAATTGTTCCCAACTGCCTCACTAATTTACAAAAGGATGGTGACATAAATATTCACCGCCTCAATATAACCTTGGATGGAATAATTGCACTAGATGTTGGATACTCAAAATTCATCATGGATAGCAAAGGCTTATTAGACAGTAGATGGAAGAGTCACTTGGCCAACATAAAAAATCCAAGAGTACAAATGGCTTCATGATTACACGGTGTACCAATGGGAGTAGACATATCTTGCTCCCCAAAATAATAGTCCTTGCAGTGAAGTACCAAGCCTTGCAAATACTATCATGGAGAGAGGACCTTGCCAAATCTAAATGATCACGGGTACCTTACGATGAGTAATGGACTTTCGTATCTTGCAAGTGCTCTGGACTTCAACATCTAATCATTTTTCTTCACTTCTCATCTTTCATTGCTTTTATGTAATCCTAAGTAAACAATGATAATTAAGAATTTTTAATTTATGTTAAAAGTGGATAACTGAAAAGACACTTTTTGACATGTCAATCAGGATAGAATTTTGAAACATGTTGTAAAATATTTTTGAAGATCAATAGAATGAAGTTATAATTGGTGGTTGAATTTCGGTTTCAATTATTTGTTGAAGTGAATTAATGAATGTTATCTTGTTGTCTCTGGATTGATCTTTCCTTATTATTTAAATCAATATATCAAGGGTATGTCTGGTTTATCAAAACACATTTGTTTTCAAACAATTCATTTTGTACTACATTTTGGTGTCAAATCTTTGGTAATTATGGTTAGTTTCATTACATTCAAATTCTGAATTTTGGGAAATAATATATAATAAATAAATTGATGGTTGTTTAGATAGTAAAATTAGCTCTCTTAGAAATTAAATGAAATATCTTGTCTTGAAATATCTAGAAGGATTATTTTAATTAAAGAGTATTTTTTGGTTTATTTTTCTAACAATGATTTTACAGTGCAGCTAGCTTGCTATTTTCATTCAAGATACAAGTCATGATCAAAGTTAAGCACATACCAAGAAGATGGTACTCTACTTCAAACCCTCAACCTCACTTAGTTTAGTCTACTTACATGGGGATAACAAGGAAGCTGCTAAACAATTAATATATATCATTTGTTGTTTGTGAAGGAGAATCCTATGAGATCCAATATGGCAGTGGATCAATATTCAGTTTCTTAAGTAAAGATGATGTCACAGTTGGGAAACTTATTACGAAACATCAGGTTAGAAATTTTTGGATGTTAAGGCTTCCTAGTTGGATGTCAAAGATCTTTTCTCATCAACTTAATTTGGAATTTATGTATAAATGGATTATTTCATGGTGCAGGTCTTTACCAAGACAACACATGAACCGGGGTTGACATTTTTGTTGTTCATGTCTAATGGAAATCTTGGGCTTGGTTTCCAAGAAATTTTTGTTGATAATGTTGTGCCTGTCAGGTTAGTGTTGATAACCTTCATTTTATAATATGTCAACTTCATTCTATAATCTGAGCGTATCACCTTTCTTAAATTTTGAAAAAGGTTCTTAAATCAAGGGTTCGATATGCATATTTTAGGCCTATGTTGAACACTCTGTTTAAGGCATTTGTTGACAAGGCTACAATTTTTTAATTGATTTATCTTTATTTTGTGTTTGGACTTACTTTTGTAAACTTTCAATATACAATGCACTTTTATTCTTTCTGAATTGAGACTAATAGTAATTTTGTTGGTTGTATTGAGGCACAAGTTCATTCATGCTAGAAAAGATAGCACCCTATTGCTAATATCAGATGGCACATTGCATATAAAGGAGGAAAGATTCTAGTTGGGTTATTGTTGACTGCATTGAAGGAGAAAGCTTCATATATGGGACACAATCAACACTCTCCTTGGATTCTACACATTACAGCTTGCTCTAGGAAGATTTCCCATGTTGTATAAGTTTTAAGAGATGAAAGGGAACTGTGCTCGCATTGAAGGGCTTCAAGCATGCGTTTCCATCATTGTAGAAGTTTTTAGGAGAAGTTTCTTTCTTGCAGTCATTTTTGTGCAATATTGTAACTCGGATTTTCAGTCTTTTGACTAAAAATAACAATTATAATACTCTATTTCTAAGCTGTAACTAGAACACCTTTCTTTTATTAATAAATTTCACTGATTTTGCCTTCTCAATGGTTTTCTTATTGTGTGCAATTAATGATTGATGTGTATTTATGTGTTTTATGCTTAAATCCTCAAATATCAGTCAATTAAAATGACTAAATATACTACTAATTCACATCAATTAATAATTAAATTGACTAAATATACTACCAATTGACAAAAATCAATGAGTTCAACATGAATAAAGATGACTAGATATATGACCAGTGAAATCAGTGAATAAAAATGACTAAATAAGTGACCAATTAACAACAATTAATGACTAAATACATCAGTGAATAAAAATGACTAAAAAGTGACCAAATGATAGAAAATAATGACTAAATCAACAATTAAATAAGTGACTAGTTAAATGTATCAGTGAATAAAAAATGACTAAATAAGTGACCAGGTTACAACAATTAATGACTAAATCAACAATTAAATATATCAATGAAAAAAATGACTAAATAAGTGACTAGATCACAGCAATCAATGACTAAATCAACGACTAAATATATTACCAAATTGATCAATCAAAACAACCAATAAATGACAAAAAAATGGTTTAGTCATCAATTTGGTCGCATTATATATGACTGGCAATAAACTACTAATGGTCATATGACCAAGTTTAGTCATTTATAAGCAATTTTTAGTAGTTTTTTCAGTAGTTTATTGTTGTTTTTGTACTAGAGGGAAACTGAAAACCTTAAGGTTTTGTAGGGTTCTAATACTTGGTAATGCATGGAAAGAGATATTTGTTTGGATATCTTTTGAGTCTTCCATAACTATTACCACCCATTCTTCATCATTTTATTCAATATAGATACCCTCAATATAGAACAATTTCTTCTAAGAATATTTACGTCCTCTAACATATTTCCCATCATAATTAAAGCATAACCCTTTGGCTATTTTTCTTCAATTTGTTGAGGTGTCAAATTATAGGTTTAAGGAATGATGATGTAGGGGCCCTCCAATATTTTTAGCTAGGTTATTCCTCCCTTTTGTTAGCCAAAACCTTTTCCTCCACTTTCTTTTCCAAAATAATTGATTGGGAGACATGACTTGGATTAAAAATTCATACCTCATATTTGATGTGGTCCTTTGGACCCAATAAATATAGTTCCTTCAAATTTTCATTTATAAAATGTTCTACTCTTAAGGACAAGTTATGGAATTGATGATTATAGTCTTTGACCATAACTATTTACTTTAATTTGGTAATCTAGCTAAAGTAGCTTTCCATAAGATTGTGACCATAATGTGTGGTGACTTCATCTTGAAAAATGAACCATGTGACAACACAACCCTTCTTTTTCTTCTCTTCATGTATTCCATGATACCAAATGAATTGGTTTAGTTCCAAGTACAAGGATGACATTTTGACCTTTTCTTGACATGGAACATGATGAAGTTCAAATAATTTTTTCATTTGGTAAATCCAATTGGTTGAATCCCTGCAATCAAACTTTCACTTATCCATATTTGGTTTAAATTTCTTATCTATAAAATTATGTGGGTGACAATCCATCCTTAGATCCAAGTTAAACCCAAAGGTATCAAATCTCTTAGTAGACATGTTTTCTTCCCAATTTTTGTGATATGAATTTGCTCCCTTAGATTCCATTTAACTCGCAAGATAATCAAATTTTTTTCTAATACATTAATATCTCTTCTCAGGTTGGCATATCCTCCTTTAATGTTGAAATATAATCATTAACCTTGGTGTTTTCATCCCTTATATATTCTATATTTGTTGAACCTATCTCCTCAATTATTGGATCATTCTTATCTAGATATTTTCTAGCTTTGATAGAATTCCTTCCCTTGCTTCTTTTTGAAGCCCTAGTCATGATGTAGTAAAATAAATTTTTCATAAATTACACAAAAGAATTCGATGAAACTTAAAAAATTATTGTAACTTACCAAGGCCTATATATCACTTTTTAGAAAAAATCTCCAAGAAATTTATTGATTTGTAGCCTTAGGAGTGAATTTAGTGGAAATCCTAATTTCATAGTAACTCCTCCAAGTTTTCTCCAAATGATCTCAAATATGAACCATATAGTGGCTTCAATATGTCCTTGATAAACCTAAAAAAGGATTGCCAAATTGAGAGATATACGCACTTCACAATTTGACCTCCAAAATTGAAAATAATTTATTTGATTCTTTCCTTTTGAATCACAAGATCAAGATCTAATACTACTTGTAATGAAATAACTTACAAAAGAGAAGAATATAATATAAATTGTGCTATAAATACTCAATAATACTTGAGAATTTAATAAGCCACTTCAAGAGGGAAAACCTCCAAAAGTATTCAATTAGAATATAATTCACTATATGATGCTAAGAAACAAACCACTACCACCTATATATACCATGTGTATGCCATGGATGACACCTAGGTCAACTTAACTACCTATATAAGATTATATTAACAATTATATAACTTAATTAAGAGTTATTTTAGCCATGAATCTACTACACATATCCTTATGCACATTGTATTATTAAGGGCATAATAATCATTGATAGGTGAACACATTTGAGGAACTAGGACACTCTATCTAGAACCTCCCCAATAAATTTCATGTCTCCAACTACTCCTTGGTAAAGGTTTTTCCTAATGCAATGTTGTCATGGTGGCTATTAGGAATAGTCAATGCTATCAAGTGAGCCATTTTGTGTAGGACAACCTTGTCCATTTAGATTAGTGACTCCCAAGTTTCATAGGAAATATTAGGAGAATATTTTGAGTGGATTCCTTTTGGACTTCATATCAAAGACACATCAACTCACTTATTCACTATTCTTTATTTCTTATACTTAGTCAACTTGCTAGTTGTTGATTTCTAAGTTCAACATTCTAAGTTTGTATAATTTGTTTAATTTCTAACCTAGTTGATAGTCTCAACTCTTGTGGTTGTAAATCATCGTTAGGTTAGTTGGATATATATTTAGGTAACTTTAATTTGTACATTATATGCACACACAACTATGCACCAAAAGAGCCTTCCTTAACTATGAAAAATAAACAAAGGTTTCAAGGTTCTTTTAGATATGAACTAAATGTATTTGTTGATAACTTGATAAGGCTTTAGAAACTTTTGAGAAAATATAATTGGTAGTTGTAAAGCCAAATTACATGGCCTTTATTAGTGTACTAAATGCATGGGCTAAATTCGGTACTTTGGATTAGGGTACAAACATCCATCAAAGCATATGGAAGGGGGATTTTTGTCAAATATTAAAGTTGGAAATTCTCTAGTTGTTATGCCAGTAAAATATGGAAGCATAGATAAGGCAGTGAATTGTTTAACATAATGACTTATAGAAATGTGGTATCATGGAATACTATAATTATAGGATATGCACAAAATATATTCTTTAAGTTTAAAAAGGATTTACAAACTTTTAAGTAATACAACTAGCAAGTGTAAATCCAAATTCCACAACTTTTACTATCATTCTACTTTCTTGTACCAAAATGGGAGCTTTCGAACATTACATGGATATTCATCAAAGCATAAAGGAAGGGGAATTTTTGTTAGATGTTATAGTTAGAATTTCCCTTGTAGACATGTAAGAAAAATGTGGAAGCATAGATATGACACACAAACTAATGCCTCAAAGAACTATGTCCTTGTGGACTACATAATTGCAAGAAATGCACAAAACAGATTTGTTGAAAATATTTTAGAAACTTTTAAGCAAATGTAATTGGTAGGTGAAAAGCCAAATTTCCATAAAATTTAGTAGCACACTCCTTGCTTGTGCCAAAATGAGAGCTTTCAAATAGGGTATGGTTGTTAGCAAGAAATCTGGGGAAACACAGATTGAAGTTCTTAGCCCCAAGTATTTTCTAAGTGTAGTTTATACCCTAAACTTAGTCATATAAAGGTGAACGCTAATAGGATCGAATAGGATTAACTACTATATATTCAAAGAATGATAGATAACATTAAATATAGATAGAATCTTGATATCCATTGTATTAATCAAATAAAAAATAGTACATTTTTATATCTTCTCCTATACTCTTGCTTAACTCTTATCTAATCTCTATACATTTGTCCTTTCATACATTAATCTTTTATACATATATTTCTCCTTATCTATTACACACATATAAGTTACATGCATACACTACACTCTATCATTTATATCTTTTTTTATAATCTATGAGATAGAATGTGACCCATCTATGATACCCCAAGTCTATATGATTACTTTACAATATTATGCTCCACAAGTGTTTTGCACCAAGATGCGGTATATTTACTAGTCGATATCTTCGCTATCCTTCTTTTTGGCTAACATCATGCCTCTTTTCAAAATGTTGACTTATCCTCAAGTCAATGCCACTATGCTAAAATATGATATTGTTCAATCATGCTCTATTGACAAAGCATTGGAGCATGGTGCCATCCAATGTTTTGAGTTGCATTGCTTCAAAGTCAAGGATCTAATGGATTTAATAAGGGATCAATAGTTTTACTTTGATTTTACCATATTTCGTGAATTTAATATCATAGAGAAAACTAGATCATTGACCTTAAATAGCTTAGACCTAAGATTTTGATCATCACATGATCTATGTATTTGTCTTTCTGTCCACAAGTGGTGTTCTGCTAGTTGTCTTTCTTCATCTATTTTATCTAGTTCCTCGAGACAGTTCTCGATGGATTCATCATTAGTGAGTCATAAGGTCAATGTTGTTTGGAGGTTATGTACCATAAAATTTATCGGTATGTTCACTTCCTTTCCATACAAGAGATCAAATGGAGTGTGTTTGGTAGCTCATTTATATGTAGTATTGTATGCCCACAATATCACAAGAATTTTAATATCCTAGTCTATCCTATTTGTATTACACATCTTGGTTAAAGTAGTGCCTAAAATTTTATTAAGAGCTTCACTCACCCCATTGGCTTGCAGATGGTATGATGTGTTGTGGTTATGTGTAATCATGAATTTGGCTAATAAATCCTTTCTTTTTTTTTGTTAACAAAGTGTTTTCATTGATCACTGGTTATACTGAGGGGACACCCAAATCTAGTAATAATGTTATATGGTAAAGGATTCTTGTTGTAGTATATGCGGTGCAATCTTTATTTGGTTCAAATTTTGCCTATTTGGTTAAGTAGTTGAAACCAATGATGATGAATCTAGCTTTTGATGATTTCATCAAAGGGTCTATTGGTCCTTGAACTGAATAGCCCATTTCTCAAATGGGACTTGTACTAAGACTGGATGGAAGGGCATCTCATCTATAGTCGTAGGGCACCATATTCTTTGGCAAATGTCACAAGATCTTATGTAGTTTTTGGCATACATTAGGCCACCATAATCTAGCTAGTAGTATTTTTTGAGGATAGCATCTCCACAATTATGGCCTCCTTATATGCCTTCATGTGCTTCCCTTAATATTTGTTCCTGTTCATGTTCGAAAACCACTCTTTAGAGAATATCACTCTTCCTCGTTTGTATAGCACTCCTTCAATTAAGGTGAATGGGAGGGATTTTAGTAATAATACTTGTTTATCATGTGTAGTCATATCAGTAGGATATTGCTCTGTGGAAAGTAATCGTGTTACATCATGAAATTCTTTTGGTACAGTGATTATCCAAAATAGATGAACACTTGGAAATTCTTCGTCCTCGGCCTCTTTAGGCTCTTCATCTGTATCAATTTTGGATAAATAATTGGGACCTTGATTATTATCAGTTTAACCATTATCATGAAATTAAATTCTTGAAATAGTAAGAGTCATCAACACATTCTTCCTTGTATTACTAGTTTATTTAAGAGAATTTTCAAAGTTTCATGATTAGTGTAAAAGGTGAAGGGTGTAGATAGGAGATAATGGTGAAATTTATGTAATGAGTATACCATAGCTAATTCCTCTCATTCATTGGTGGTGTATTTTTTCTTGACATGGGATAATTTACGATTGGAAAAAGCAATAGGGTGATCCTTATTTCCTCTCGATAGAGCTAGAACTACTTCTATTGTTATTTGGAGGCATCTACATGAACATGGAAAGGGACTAACCAATCCAAAAATATAAGAATGGGGGCTTCTACAATTTTTTGTTTTAATGTATCGAATGATTATTGGCATTGTTCAATCCATGTGATTGTTTTGTTGGTCTTCTTTTTGAGAAGCCCTTCTAAGGGAACTACTAGATTGGCATATCCTTTGATGAATTTTTTATGGTATCCAATGTAGCCTAAAAATGTTTTAACCTCTTGTATTGATTTAGGTGGAGGTAGTATCAGAATTAAAGCAGCTTTCATTGGATCAATCATTAATCCTTCTTTAAATATGATATGTCATAATATGCCAAAAGGTACCACAAAAATGCATGTCTTGATATTCAACGAAAATTGCATACTTTTGCATTTCTCCAACATAGTTCGGAGGGCCTAAATGTGATTTTCGACTAACCCATACACAATCCAATAATCTAGTTAAAATTATAGGAAGTAATGTATAAATTATTTAAATGTATTTACCATGATCCTACTGAAGACGACTAGTGAATTTTTCAAGCCAAAGGACATGATAATATACACAAATGATCCCCATTCTCTAGAAAATATTGTTTTGGGTTGATCTTCTTCTCGAATTTGGACTTGACGGTATCCAAAAAACCCATTAGTGGATGAATATATTTCTCTCCCTACTATGGATTCAAGTATTTCTTTGACGAAGGGGGTAGGGAAGGGGTCGTGGATGCATGCTTTATTGAGTTCCTAAAAATCCACACATATCTGAATTTCTTTAGTCTTCTTATTTTGTACTACCATTGGGCTAATCCATTTAGAATCTTCCACCGTTTAATAATTCTCGTTAACATTTTATCTATTTCTATCTTGAATCTTTTTGTCATGTTAGGGTTGAGGTGGTAAGGTCTTTTCTAGTGGGGTTTGGTGCCTTCTTTTAGCTGAATTTCCATTACCCTTGCTTCTACTTTTTTGCCTTTCATTTTTGTAAATGTATGTGGGAATAGTTCTTGATATTTTGTCAACATTTAAATAACTAGTGCTACTAGTGACTCATTCCAATAATCCCCAAGTTTGGCCAATTTAGGGTTTCCTTTATGAGATATGTTTTCTTCCCTTAAAATTGGAGAGGTTGGTTATAGTACTATACTTTAGGTTCTTTGTTCATTTGTATTTTCCTTTCCCCTTCTTCCACGTGATCTCCAAATTTGGGTTTGGATATTCTTCATATTTTTGGATGGTAAAACAATGATTTGGGACCTGTTGTATTTTTTTGTCCATCCATTCAATTATTTTCCAAATCCCTTGACTTTGGGGTGGTGGGTTTGTTGGTTGTGGGAAATGGGTACTTTCTGGAATATGATTTCCTTAATTTTTCTTAATGCGATACATAGTGCTTGTTTTCATCCCAAAAGGAAAATGTATGGATGAAGTCATTTTGTAGTTCCTTCTAGTCCTTAGTTTCTCTTCTTTCTTGTTTGATGTACTAGGTTTGGACTATTGGTGTTAGGGTCCAATAAAATAGTTGTATATAGAGACGATGGTCGTATTCTTCATCTTTTACCCATATGTGTATACAAGTTTGAATATGTTCTTTTGGGGTGATGGTTCCTTCATATTTGGGGATTAGATTGTTCTCACTATTTTCTTGTAGATATTGAGCCTTGATTAAGATTCAAAATGTGTTCCATGTGGGGATATAATGTTTGTGTGTATACCACCAATAGGTGGTATTACACACTAGAGTGTCTTGAAGGGTAGTGATATTGATAGTTTCATTTTGAAATGTGCTTTCCATGTTTGTAATGTATTCTTTTAGGTCACCCACTCTAGAAAACTACCGTGAAATGCCTCTTTGGATGTGGTTGATGCAATTTAGATTCGTTGTCCTTTCTAAGTTCTTTTTTGGGTGTGGTGAGTGAATAGTTGTGTATCATGAATACCCTTTTGAATTTGTGTAGCTTATGTTGCGATAATGTGTAAGTTTTTGAAATGAGGTAGACGTTCTTTGGATCTTCTTATTCTTGGTCTTGTGTAATTTATTCTATAGATGGGTTGTCTTCTCTTTTCCCTAGGGGCTGTGTACTATTCTAGTCCCATTCACGAAATAAATTTCCTCCTTCCTAGAGTCTACTATCCTATTGGAATTAACAAACCATTTTAGTCCAAGCAATGCTCTAAAGGTGTTGAAAGGCTCCTTCATCTCTACAACTTCGAAGTCAACAATTTATGTGATCCCTTTTATGTTTACTTCTACGTTCTTCCATGTTCCTAATGCTTCCATGCCAGAACCATTGGCTAGATTGATGTTCATAGGTGTTCTAATGAGCCTAGGTATACCTAACCTCTCCCAAGTGGTCACTAGAATGATATTGAGGTCCGCACCTAGATCTATCATTACATGTTTAACTTTATTGTTGTTCAAATTTATACTAATTAACAAGGGACCATTTTTCCAATTTTGATCTTTTGCAATATGATGTAGTTGTTGTTTTTGTTTATTCCAATACTTTCCTAATTGTTTTAATTTTACTAAAAGATATTTTTGCTAAGCTAATTATTCTAAACTCTTCAACATCATTACTTCTTCTGAAAAACATGTTATTTCATCCTTCTGCTATTGTATAATCTACTTCCTTTCTTTTTCAACTATTTTGTCATGTTATTTCTTACTTGGCTAGAAGTCATACTCTTCTTCTTCTAGTTCTATTTCTTCAATATCCCTTTTGTTCTTTCTGGTATTTGTTCTTTGTTTGGTTAATATTGTAGCTTTGTTTTTCTTTGTTCCATATTTCTTCTTTTTGCTTATTTGCGGTAGTTGTTCTTTTCCAAAATAATCTTCATTTGATGTGTCTGATCACTAGTTATCTATTATTTGGAATCTTTTAACTCCTTACAGTACTCTTCTTATCACTCTTGCTCCTTTATTATCCTGTAGGTTATAACTTCTAGAACGTGTTGTTTTATGATAATACTATTGAGCCTTGTCACATCAGAATATATAATGGGAATTATCTTCGTAAAAAGGACATTTTATCCTTTTTTCTTACCAACATTTTGTGGTATAATGACCTCTTTTCTCACAGTTGTAACATGTTGTATCACTCCCTTGGCGGTATTTTCTAGTGCGCCCTCTTCCTCCTCTGTAATTAGATTGTTTGTTATCTCCCACATACTCTTGTGGTGTGTTATTTTGTAATGTATATGCATTTTTGTTATCCCTCCATGGTGGTTGCCTATATCCTGCATCGTATAGAGGCCTTTCTGCTAGTCCTTTGACATATCTCATGTTCCTATCTATATTTGTGTCATAGGTGTGGTTCATAGGACATATAGGATCAAGATGATTGTGTGTGTTCTGAATTTGAAATTGGTTTGTAGGGAAGTCCTTGGTGAGGTGAATATCCCACTCTTGACAAGTCCCACAATATACTGAGTTTGTTTTAGACAAAACTATCTTTAATTCTATATGTAGTGTGACAATGATTCTCTCTCCTTCTTCCTTAGGAAAATCATTCCAGAGGTGACCTTCTCTTGAGTAGTATGTGCATCATATTTCTTTGGTTTAATTTATTTCTCCTCTTGCTAATATTGAATTTTGTATCAAGTTAGTTGTTCTACCACAAGTTTTAACTTCTCAATATTCTTTTTCATATAATCCTTCTCAGGTCTGTGCCAAGTTTGAGATTCAATGTGGTATGCCATGGTGATTAGGTCTATATAAGTATTGAATATTCTACCATCCAAAGCTACTCTTATGTCTTTTTTAAGTCTAGAAATAAACCACTCTATCTTATATTTTTTTGTCAATGGTTCTTCCAATTTGCAACAAACTTCTTTGAACCGTTTATCATATTATTTTACTGATTCATCTTTCCTCTATACTAGATCTCTCATTTTACTTACAATATTTGTTGGAATGTGTGGAGTGTCAAAATTATCTAGGGAATCTTGTTTTACCTCGTTTTATATTTTTCCATGTTTAGGATAGGTCTTCTTATACCAATCTAATGCATCTTTTTCTAAGTGAGGATACAAAGTCAAGGAATTTTGGCTTATTTTCATCTATATCCTACCTTTCCCATAGGGATTCTAGTAAAAATATGTGTTTTTCGGTTTCTATTGTATCTTTTCCAAATATTGGGATCTTGATTAAGGATTTCATCTTGTCTTTTCCTTCTCTAATTCCAACTTTCAAGATTTGCATATTAGGTTTTTCTTCTTTCTCTTTCTTTATCTTTCTAATAATAGAAGGTTTGTGTTCCCTACCTTTGTCTCTTCCTAATCTAATATCAAAATATTTTTTTTTACTATTTGTTCCCACACTTCTTCTTTTCCTTCTTTTCCTTCTTCTTTTCTTGTTTCCTTGTCTTGTGGTATCTCTTCTTTTAGAATTCTTTGAATTTTATATGGTTGAAGGGATGGATTCTTGTCGAGAGATTGTGACTCTTCAAAGTATCTTTTCATTTTCTTATTTGTTAATGCCATTTTATTTGTTTGCAAACATAACTCTTTACCCAAATTCAATCTATTTTCTTTTCTTTTTCTTATTTCTTCTTCTTTTAATTTCCTTATGCTTATATTATATAATTCTTCTAAATATTCTTCTTGAATTTTTAGAGAAGGATGATTCACTACTCATGAGTCTCTTTATTCACAAGAAAATCACAAGGGGAGAACTACCCTAAACTACCTTAAGGAATAAAGCTTAAGCGAAAGAATAAGAGGCTAGAGTTCGAGAATCAAAAAGAGTAGATCATAGAGGTTTTCTAGACAAACTGACAAGCTCTCAGCCAAAGGATGGTAGCGTGGAACAAGGACAACAATGTGGCATGCTGGAGTCCCGGAGGCGCGCTGGTGTCTCATACAAACTAGAAATCGAGTTTATCACAACAACTAAATGACTACTGACAATCAAATTGCTAAAAACTCTTAAGAATATGGGAGACTAATAGAGTATAACATAACTAAAATAAATTAAGACAAACTAAGAGAATAAGAAATAGAAAATGCTCACAACAACCCAAGTAATGAATCCTCTAGCATGTGAATATCTTCAATACCTGCATATGTAATATCGAGAAAAAATGTTGGGGCTCTATAGGGGTTTGCCTCAATCAAACCCCCATTTTGGTGTTCCCACCTCCACGAGCAACCAAATAGATAGAGAAAGTGAACAAAGTAAGCAAATATGAAGTGATAAAAGCAATCCTCGCTCAAGGAGAACTTGTATCACGAGATAGAGATGTAATATATAGGGGATGTAAGAAATCCAAAGATTCTCAAAGATACAAGGCACATGACAGATATCACTTGCAAGGCTTAAGGAAGCCAAGGAGGGAGATAGGATAGCTACAAGAGCCAAGAGTGTTGCAAAGAGAGCTTGAGAGTGTTGTTGGAAGTTGTAACGAGCTATGCAAACAAGATAGTAAGAGCAAGACTAGAGAATGTCCAAGGGAGGATAAGAGAATTCAAGAGAGAAGATAGAAGACTAAATGGATTGAAAAGATGGATTTTAAAGATAGAATAGGAGGGAAAAGAAGCTTCCTAAGTTGTTACAAGGTGTCTTGGGTCATTACCATTGATGAAAGGGGTTGACAAGTGGCAAACATGCTCAGAAATAGTTGTTTAAATGTTGAAATGTCACAGGACGCTAGCATAGCACATGGATGTATGTACAACATGCTAGTGTCTAGACACATCGTGCTACAAAACAATGAGAATAGGAAAAGAACAAGGATTAACGCAAAACTGACACACAAAGGGTAGTTGCTTAAAAGGGGTCCTGAGCATCCTGAGAGGGGGAAAAAGGCTTGTGCAGGGGATAAAATGAACCTACATAAGTACTAATGGAGTGGATGCAAAGATGTACGTGAAATTGCAAGGGGTGCAATTTTACGACATTATATTTTCCCCCACTTTAGCAAGCATATGAATCTACACTAATAAGCACGCTAAAGGAAATCTAATAAACATAAATAACATCATGATACCAAAAGGATATTGTAGAGGATGCAGACAACTCTTCGAACCAAGGAAGCATGCCCTCAGGCTAAAGACCTACAAAACAAACACATTAGGCAAGAAAGACCTGCACAAGACAATAATGTTAGAACATAAAAAGCCATTACATCATGGGGTTAAAACATATAAAAACATATACAAACAAAAGCACACAACAAACTAAAAGATTTGAGTTAGCAAAGTGAAAGAGACCTCAATGTATAAGGTTGTCTCAATACTATGTGTCATCCCCAAATTAAGAAATAATACATAGAAGAATTCTTAAACAGAGAGAAGAAGGTAGGGATCTATTGCTTCAAGAGAAGAATGCACCTAGAAGTCAAGGAAGTGGAACCAATGTCGAAGAGAGAAAGAGGTATATACTTAGGATGAAGAAGATGCAAGTCTTCGATCTGATATACACAATTGAGAAGAGAGGAGATAGAGAAGGCTCCAAAGGTACTTGATTCTACAAAGGTTTGAACAAAATGCGCCATAGGCCCTCAGACCTGCGGAAGGTGAACAAAACCTCTATAGGTACTCTCTCCTACAAAGTTGAAAAAAAAGATCCTATAGGATGCAAGCACTTTACAGGTCCTCAGACTTGCAAAGAGGGCACCCCAAGTACTCTCTCCTGAGGGAAGCCCAATGTGAGAGGTACGCAAAGTCTGATTGGTCCTCACAGGTGTTCGGTCCTGCAAGGTTGATTGAAAAGTAGCTTCACAGGCACACCTGCAAAGCAATATGTTAATCCATAGACTAAACATGTTAGGCAAGCTTTATGCAAAGGATCTCTACAAGTTTTCGGTCCTACGGAGCAAGACTAATCAAATAAGCCTATGGCTACTGCAAAGTTGCATTGTAGGACAACCACAACAAATATAAGCCTAGTCAAGTTGCCCCCAAGCTAGACACTAATGAATTCATTAGAGAGAAAAGCTTTCAAAGAGGGTTCATTCAGAAAGGAACCCTTCAAGACATAAAGGTGCCCATTCAAAGCAATGCTCCAATTGACAGACAATATCCTCATGTTGAATCTAGAGAAAAATGGCTAAATCCCTACAAATATCAACATGTTTAGAAGCATTTTGTCCACTGTTAGGGAAAAATAAAGGAAACCAATCATACATGTGACTAGGGATTTCATGAATAAATCCAAGTATACAAAAAGGGCTGCCCATCGGAGCTGGGTTTTCCAAGATCTAACCCACTCCAAATCACAATCATCCAAAATTGCTCAAGTGGCCCTCCTTCTAGCGCCAGTCTTGTTGATGGTCAAAATAGCACAACAACATTTAAATAGAATATCTCTATTCTATTTCTCCTGAAAAAGAAAGACAACATCTAGTAATCTAACTCCCAAGGTCCTGATATTTGGTTCTAAACTGTGTTGATATTGCTCAATGGTCAATGTAATTGTAATGTTCAAGGGACCTGCTAGTTATTGAGCTTCTTGATTGTTGTAAGATCGAATTCTTATTTAAACCTACTCTAACAAGGGGTATAAAGAAAAGGCAAAAGATAGATCAGGGACACAAAAGAAAGAAGAATGTTGATTCATTCAACTAATCAGACCTATTGCTTTCCAAGGAATCCATAAATTAGAACTGCCAAACAAATCAACCTGTAATCAATACACAGTTATTCATCCACAGTGCAAATATTAATGGCAGATTGAAAATCATCATTCAAACAAAAGAAAAAGATAGAATTCCATTCCTTGAAAGCTTTCCAAATCAAATGATTAATAAAACAAAGATCATTCCAGAGCATAACCTAGAGCAGGTTTAAATCTGGCTACTTCTATTGTCAACAAAACAAATAAGCAGCATTTACAAATCTGGCAAGATCACCAGTGTACAGAAACCCATGTCTTCAGATTACCTCCATCTAAACTAAGAAAATCAGAAAATTGCATCACCTATCCTACTGTAAAACTTGTAATCTACTAAGCTGTAAAACTTCTAACTTATTTCCCTAAGTGTCTAACCAACAACCTTACAATGAGCTTCATTTGACAATTTGTAGCTCAAAATTACATGATTTTCTCCAGAACTGAAACATCAAAAAGCTATAGCATTTGTTGTGCACCCAACTCTCCAAAGATAACTTTCAGTTTCAGCTTCAGTTTGACTTTAGTTGATTTCAGTTCTCAATTCCATCCTCCAGTCTGGCTTCAGTTAACAATTGCAACCTTCAGTTACAGCTCTAAGTTCTCCTTTTGCATTATAAAAATATGCATCCCTTTTTGGAGATCACACTAAACTGGCCCACCACACTTTCAACTTACTTCAGTTTGATGATCCCTTCAGAAAATATTTCCTCATTGTGCACGTTTGATTTGAAAATCATCTTGATTTCAATATTCCCTTTTTGATCTTTAAAAGTACCTAAAAATCAACATGCATTAAAATTATTCAATAAAATTAATCCAACTAATAATTAACTTCAAAAATTAATTAAGTCTGAACTATTTCAATTGAGCATGAATATAACAAATTTTAATTTTAATTTTAATTTTCTTCAATCAAAATAATAATAAAATCCACTGTTTTAAATTAATGTTATTTTAAAACCAAATAACATTAATTTCATTTCCCTCACATATTTACGATCCTAACACCATTTTTTGAATTTGGACAATACCCATTTTATCTCCATAACCAGACTATATCATAGCAAACTGTAGATGTTTATTTGCACTGATTATTTGGAGATTCACCACTTCACATGCATGTTTTCTAGGATATTTGGAATTACCAAATCTAACAAAAGTTCATTTTCAAGTATCCTTTGATGGATTTCATACCCTATTTTGAAGTATTGAATCTTTTGTAGTTTTTCCTCTAACCATATCTGAATTTAAGTTGGAGATGAATTATACTTCAAGTAAATGAAATATTTTGTTACAGCTATTCGCTCACACATTGTACCCTGTTAATTCCATTGAAAGGAATGCTTTATCATATCCCCTCCATACTCTGAGACTGATTTTTAGTTATTGTATAGCTTTCCTCTATAGTGACATGAGAGCAAGGGTTGCCTTATTTGCGTTATCCCCACTTTCAATAACATGTTTGTGACCATAGGCTATGAGAATTCTAAATGAGAAGAGTATGCCATGACCTTTGCAAGCTCCTCCATTCGCAAAATTCTAAAGCCCTTTTCAACACATGTAATTTTATTTTTTTTGCATCTTCTGCAATGTTGGCACTGCATACGTTTTCACTTCTTGGAAGCAATCTATTAAACAATTCATGTACACTTGTGTATGCTTCCATAGCTTTTGCATGCACTTACCACCAATTACATTTTCTTGGAGTTTCAAATCCTTTTGATGTTTTAATTTTTAACAAATCTTTATTGTGCAGATCATTTAATTATGACTATCCATGATCATGCACTTTGAGGCATTTAGTCAAACGATTCATTACCCTACTGCGCCCCTATCTATGTCTTCATACTTTGCATGCATCTCTCTGCTTTCATTTTCAAGCACGAGTTTGCTAAATGAAATACATGGCATTTGACTATACAACTGCCAATTCAATTTAAACATGTCCTACAATCATTGCATTTCATGAGATGAAATCTCCATTGAAGCATCCTGTCAAGCAGTTCGCAACCTTGCCAATGCTTTTGCATTTTATATGCCTTTCGGCCTGCAATCAATTCGCCAGGGCATTTATTTTAAATCTCCATACTTTTGAAAAGGCAGAGGATATTGCCTCCATAGCTGTCAATCACATTCGTTTGAAAGTTCAAATCCTTTTCAACAAATCCATTTTGTGCATAACCCGCAGTCATGGCATGCTACGAGACGACATATTTTTAAAGGAATTTTGTGAACAGTTCATCTGCCACGCCTGTGCTTCATCAATTTAAAGGCATTCTATTCAACAGCTCATTTCCTTTGTGCCCCCATCGAGATCCAAACAACTCAGAAGCTCCCATTTTGGCCTGGGCATGAGGACGTGGGCATAGAGGATTTGGCAAAGGTTGTGGACTCTGGCCTTAAATTTGCAAATTGCATTCCATGAGATAAAGTTCCTTTGAGGCATTCTATCATCCAGTTCACGTGCCTTGTCTTGCTTCCATGGGTGTCGATGCCCATGTTCCTTTGCTTTCGCCTCTTTGCAAGCATTCTTACCAGGTAGCTTCTGTCAAACAATTTGCATACCTTTTATGCTTCCACATCTTGCGCACTTCTCACGGGTTCATGCATTATAGGGGATGAAATCTCATTTGAAGCATTTTGTTAAACGGTTAACGCGCTTTGTCTTGTTTATGCTTCTCCATATTGTGTGGGATCCCCTCTTTGTACAGATCCATTAAATCTGCTTTGTTCATATCTTGTTACACTGCATTTCCTAAGATGAACTCTCCCTGTTAGGAAAACTGTCAAATAGTCACATTGCCCCACCTATGCATCCACATCTTCTCCTACAATCATGGCATTTCATGAGATGCCTCACATCATGTTGTGCGAGAGCAGAGCAGGAACAAGCACCAAGCGGGGGTCAGAGCTCCTTAAAGGCGGAAGTGGAAGGGGATGAGTTAATAACCTTCCACCTTTTTTGTGTCGGCTCCATCATTTATTCTAGTTTCGCTTCCTTCTCCTTGTGCAGAGTCGGAGCCAATTTCAGGCGGAGCCGATATGAATTCATGCTTTTCACAAGCTTCCCTTTTTTTTAAACACTCGTTTTAAAATTGCTCCCGGTTCCAATGCGGGAGTGGGATGGGGATTATTTTGGTCCCAAAACTTAAAAAAAAAAAAACTCTTTCAAAATTCTCTTTGGGTCCGAGTCCAGTAAAACTTTCTTTTTTCTTTTTTTTAATCTTTTAATCTCTTTTACAATTTTATGATTTTTCAAACCTTGTGTTTTAATCTTTTAAAGTTAAATTTAAAAGATCTTTTATTTAATTTTAAATTTATTAAATCTTTTAAAATAAATAAATTTTTAAAGATTTATTTATTATTATTTTATTATTTTTAAAACTTTAATTTTAAATTTTAAAATTTAGAAAAATTTAAAAGATTTAATTTAAAGTTTTATTTATTTATTTTCTAATGTTTTAATTTTTTTTGTATTTTCAAAGTTTTTTTAATTTTTTTGAATTTTCTCAACAATAGACACAAAACTGAAAAACGAAGGAAAAACAAAAAGAACACAACAAACAACGCAAAACCATACATGAAGAAACGAAGGAGACGAAAACAAACAAACAACACAACGACGAAAGACGAAGCGAAACGAAAAGAACGGGATAGAGAACAAGATGGGGACGAGACGGGACACAAACCCGAACGACACCCAAAGGCGAAGTGGGGAACCGGGATCGGGATAGAACTAGGAACAAGAATCTTGGAAAGGTTCTTGTTTTGGCTCTGGATCCGACAGAGACAAAGAGAACAAAAAGAAGAAAAGAAGAGGGGTCCCCAACTTTTCCAAGCAAAAGTTGGGGCATGTATGCAAGGCATAACAAGTAGACTTAAGATTTTTTGCTTCAAAAGGATCTTTGTCAAGGACATCTATCTCAAGAATGTCCTTTGTAATAGGTACTGTAGGGGTAGACATCAACACATTGGAAGATACTTAAGGGATAAGAGTAGGCACAATCGAAGCTTGACCAACAACTACCATCTCACATAAGTGTACAACATCAGGGTTGGCTTTCGTTGTGATTACTTTATTGTTACAAATGAACTTAATAGATTCATGCAAGGTAGACGGGACTGCACCCATAGCATGAATCCACGGTCTATCGAGAAGAAGGTTATATGGTAACTTTTATGACACAACATATACAAGGGTGGGTACGATAATGGGTCCCAACCTTAAAGGAAAGACTATCATGCCTAAAGGTTGTCGACCAACATTATTAAACCCATGAAGGACAAGAGAAGAAGCGGCAAGAGAGGCTAAATCAATTTTAATCTTAGGCAATAGATCAATGCTAGATACATTGAGCGCCAAACTAACGTCAATGAGAGTATGTATAATGCCAATATTATTAATGTTAACTATGATCATTAGAGGGTCCACTTTCTTTTGTACTTCTAGAGATGGGAGTTCCTATGGATAGAACGCAATATTCAGTGAATATGCATGAATATGCCTTCAACAAATTAACATTCGTCAGCCTAGCAAAAGAAGGAAAGAGGATCTTTTGCAAGGCTTCCTAAAGCATAAGTTGATAAACCAGAGTAGACTGAAGCAAGTCCCATAATGAGATCTTGTTTGGAGTAACATAGAGTTGCTCGATAAGATTATAATCACCAAGTGCTTTATTTGTAGGTTTATGCTACACCCTTAATATTGGTGTACATTGGGTTATGAATAGTCAAATCGTGGTTATGTTAACTCCTAATTAAGTCATGTTACCATTATTATATTATTATTTAGTTAGTTAGGTTGGCCTAGGGCTTATATGGATGTCTAAGTCATCTTGGGTGATATCCTAGTCATAAATAGGTATACATAGGAGGTTGTGAGTCTTATTTCATAATCATATTGTGAATTGTGTTCTCATTGGTGATATTTGGAGGTTTTCCCCCTCGAACTGGTTTGTTATTCTCAATTATTATCAAGTATTTTTAGCATATTTTAGATCATATTCTTTTGTTGTGCAAGTTATTTCATTACAAGTTGTATTAGAGCATGATCTTAGCACCGTAGAGGTAAGGTTTTTTTCTCAATATTGGAGGTGATTTTGGGAAGAGCATATCTTTCATATTTTGGTGATTTTTTATTTTTATTTTTAAAGGGTTTTTGAAGACCATTTTAAAGAATCTACAATCTAGATTTTAGAGGAATGGGAGAAAAATTGAGCGAATTAGGGTTTCTATACAATTTATTTGGAATATGCATATAGCTTGCATCTTGCCGATTTGGAGCCTAATTTTTTGGGGGTTTTTGAATGCTTACTAAAGGAGCCTATAGTCCAAGATTTGGAGAAATTGAAGTAGAATTAAGCAAGTTATTACAAAATTAGGGTTTCCACAAATATCGCTCTTGAGGCTACAAATCTACTTATTTATTGGAGATTTTTCTAGGTGAGAGGTATTTTGGACCTAATAAGTTACAATAAAAATTTCAAAGAATTTAAGTTTCATTTGTGTGATTTATTTCACAATTATGGGTTTCCATCATGATGGGGCCTACAACAAGGGGCAAAAAGGATGGTGTCACACCGGGGAAAACTCGTGATAAGGATGGGGTAACAATAAAGGATATTAATCCCAATGAGGAAATCAGTAAGGCCAAGGAAGACATTTCCTCAATGACGATGGATATGTGTGACCTAAGAAGAGATATATTAGATATATGAAGCATGTTAAGCTCCTATATGAATGAACCAAGAAAGGAGTTCTCAAGCAACCAAGGCGAAACATCCAAGTCAACTAATATTTACACAAATTTAAATACTCCTATGGGATCTAGGAATTTGTTTCTGAACGTGGATATGTGCAAGTTTGACGGAAAGGATCCCCTAACATGGATAAACCAAATGGAGAATTTTTTTGAAGTGTATCAAGTCCCAAATGGACAAAAGGTCATGATGGCTTCCCTATATCTAGAACTAGTCAATTCATTATCATTGAATTTGTACTCATCAAAGCAAAAAGGTTCTCACCCTCTCATGGTCAATTTTTACAGAGGAAATCCAAGCACAATATAACAATAGTGTGACAGACAACTTCAACAAGCTTACTAAACTTCAAAAAATAGGATTAGTTCAGGATTATATTCAACAATTCCAAAATCTATCCTTAAGAGCGAATACAATTACATAGGAGAATTTGAATGATTTATTCTTGGGTGGTCTTAAGGATCACATTCAACATGAGGTATGCATGTTTAGTCCTAGCTCTATAAATGAGTCTTTTATCTTAGCACACAAGGTAGAGGAGAAGCATTTAATTCCTAAGAAGCAAGGGGCTAATGTGATAAGAGAGAAAGGTTATTCAACACCTTCTCTTCCTCAACCTACTGGGTTGACCCCACAACATATCAAGGAGAAAAGAGAAAAAGGGTTGTGTTTTAATTGTGATAGCAAATATAGTTGAGGACATAAATGTAGTGAAAATAAATTGTTCTATATTGAAGGTCCAAGTGAGGAAGAAGAGGAGGAACCCATATTAGAGGATGAAAGGGAGTCAAATGAGGAATCACATGATTCTCAACTAATCATTTCTTGTCATGCACTCTCATTTTTCAGTGCTCCACAATCTCTCAGGGTAGTGGGTTTCTTAAAGAAGCAAAAAAGTAAGAGTGTTGATCGACTTAAGTAGTACTCATAATTTCATCAACAAAAAGTTGGCTACTCATCTAATTTTTTTTATATATCCAGGTCCATAGTTTCAAGTTTTTATTGTAGATGGTGGTACAGTTAGTTGTTCTAGGAAGTGTCATAGCATTAAATTATCTATGGGATATTATCAACTTGATACCCCAATATATGTGATATCCATGGGTGCAACAAATATTGTTTTGGGAGGACAATGGCTTACTACATTGGGAACAACTGAGATGAACTTCCAAGAACTATTCATGAGATTTCAATTAGAAAGAAAGGTAGTAGAGCTAAGGGGATTGAAGTCAAAGTCCCCGCATATGGTAAGATCTCATCAAATGAAAAAGTTGCTTAAGAAAGGAGTGGATGGATTTTTGGCCCAACTATGTTCATTAGAAGCTTCTCAACCTATTGCTCCTACTCATCCAGATTTATAAGAAATAATTGATCATCACTCAATAGTTCTTGGAGATATGCCTAAAGGACTTCCTCATAAGAGGGATCATGATCATGCCATACAACTAGTTTCGGGGAGCCAACCATCAAACATCAGGCCTTACAGGTACCCACACATACAAAAAAGGGAGATAGAAAAAAATGTTGAGGAGATACTAGAGGCAAGAATTTTTAGGCATAGACAAAGTGCTTACTCCTTGCTTGTGGTGATGGTATGTAAGAAGGATGAAACTTGGTGCATGTGTTCGAATTATAGAGTTCTTAAAATGGACACCATTAAAGATAAGTTTCATATTCTAGTCATTGATGATTTGCTAGATGAATTGAATGGAGCTATGTATTTTACCAAGTTAGATCTTAGATCTAGTTATCACCAAATTCGAATTAAGGAGGAAGATATTTGTAAGACAATATTTTGGACTCATGAGGGTCATTATGAATTTTTGGTGATGCCATTTGGTCTTACAAATGCACCATCTACATTCCAAAGTTTGATGAATTCCATTTTTAAGAAATTCTTGAAAAAAATTGTATTAGTGTTCTTTGATGATATATTGATTTATAGCAAGACATGGGAAGAACACTTGTAGCATGTAGATCAAGCATTACAAATACTTGAAGATCATAAAATCTATTCTAAGCCATCCAAGTGTTCTTTTTGTCTCAAGGAGGTGGAGTATTTGGGGCACATAGTTTCACATGGAGTAAAGGTGGACCCTAACAAAATTAAGGCTATCATGGAGTGGCCTATTCCAAAAACCATTAAGAAATTGAGGGTTTTCTTGGGATTGACAAGGTACTCCAGAAGATTTATGAATAATTATGGTTTTATAGCAACACCCCTCATCACTCTATTGAAGAAGGATTCTTTTCATTTGGATGAGTCCATTAATGCAACATTTGAGAGATTGAAGGAGGCTATGTGTAAAACTCTAGTGCCTGCCACTCTTGACTTCACCAAGGAATTCATTATGGAATTTGATGCTTCTGGTAATGGGATAGGAGCGGTTTGCATGCAAGAAGGTCGACCATTTGCTTTTGAAAGTCCTCAATTAAAGGGTAAGAATCAATTCAAACCTATTTATGAGAAGGAAATGCTAGCGATCATTCATGCAGTTAAACAATGGAGGCCTTATCTAATGGGTAGACACTTCAAGGTTAAGACAGATCATGATAGCCTAAAATATTTTTTGGAACAAAGGTTATCTTCTGAAGAGCACCAAAAATGGGTCAATAATATGTTAGGATATGACTTTGAGATTGTATATACGAAAGGGAAGGAAAATATTGTGGCAAATGCACTTTCTAGGAAGGTGTAGACACGCAAAATTAGCATTATGCATATGCATCCACTCATTCATAAATCAAATTCACATTGATCCATTTAGTAGGAAAATCAAGTTCATCATCCATTTAAATTAAATAAATTAACTTTATTTGATTTAAGCCTATCATTCCCTCTTTGATTAAATAAATCAATCATTTATTTAATTAAAACTCAAATCATCATTCATCTCAACTTTGATTTGATTTAAATCCCTAAATCATGTCAAATTGGTCAAATCATCCTAATCATCATTAATTTAATCTAACCATGATTAAATGCTAATCTCACCCACTTGCATTCTCTAGATTATGCCACTTGCACAAATAAATCAATTTATTGATTTATTAAAACCCTCATTTTCACTCAACATGGCATTTATGGGGAATATTCCCTCAAGTTTGAAAATCATGACAAGTTGATTTGTCCCTCCAACATTGCATTTATTGCTCATTTTCTTGTCCCCCTCTCAAAATTTATTGCCAAATTTGAATTCAAATTCTCCCTCTCATGGGCACACTTCCCAAATCATGCACATGCATCAACCACTCACATGATGACAAGTGGTCTCTTTTCATTGGCCTTTTTCTTAGTCCCACATTGGTCCCTCTTCAACACTCAGCATTTGAAATTCTTTAAATAGAGGCTTCATCCTCAAGCAAATCCTCCACAACTCCACAAAAATCTGATACAAGGTTAATCTCTTCATTTGAGAATTGATCTTGTCCACACCATCTTCATCATTTGCAACATTTAGCTTATCTAAAGGGGTTGGGAAAGGGCTACTTTCCACATCAAAGTAGCACCAATCCCCCTATGAGATGATGTTTGAAGTAATTTAGGAATACATTTCATGCTTATTTCATTTATAATTTTATGCTAGTTTGGTGATGTTGTTATTCCTTTTGCATTTTCTCAACAAGTTCATAGGGAAGGTGATAATCTCATCTATTCAATGTTGACAGATTTCTCCATATTTGTCAATCATGGATTTATGCAGATTTTTCATCTTCGCATTCTGGCGCTAGAAGGAGGGCCTGTGTTTTCTTTTCTTTTTTGTTTTTTTACCTTACCTTATGTGATCATCAAAACATGGCATTCGCAGATGTAAAGATTTGAAGTTATCTCTCTGTTCATTTTTTAGTATTCACATTTTCCATCACTCAACAAGCATCTATTGATCTATTGAGTTTCTCATTGACCTACTCATCAAAAGAGACCTGCCATTCGGTTTTACATATGCCAACGGTTTTAGCTTGAATGTCTTTTTTTTTCAAAAATGAGCCATTCATCCACTAGGCATCCTTCACTCAACTCAAAGAATTCAAGCATTCTCTATTGCTCATTCAAAAGGAAGTGAAATGTGCATTTCTCTAAACATTCTGTCAAAAGATTCCTGCGCCTTCTCTTTGGTTCACGCCCTTTTTTTTTAACATGCATTACATTACAAATTTAGGCGCTTCTTTAAATTTCACCTGGTTTCTACGCATGAGCTTGAAGGTACTTTTGTTTTCTGCCCGCTTCTTTAAAGGTCACTACATTAAACTTGTATTTATGTTAGCATTTAAAAAACAAGTCTTTCACTTGGTTTCTACGCCTGAGCTTGAAGTAAAGTATTAATATGATGGTTACCTGTCAAAGCACCGAGAGGGCGTTGGCTGTGGGAGAAATCTACAGGTAAATGTGGCACAAAGCCTGAGCCCAAGTCTGATGCCATTTCTTATTTGTTTCTTTGTATGGTATGATTTCTACCAAGGAGGATTGCGACTAGCATATGGGACTCAACAATCTTTATAAAAGTGATATGATACAATGTCCATTCTTGTTCGACATTCAGCTTTTTACATCACTTTGAATGTATTGAATATTCATGGCTTTCCTAACAGGCTTTATTTATATTTCAAATCTGTGCTTTAAATGTAGGCGCCTTCTGTTTTTATTTTTTACAGCTGTAAGTGATATAGTTAAACATCCAATGTCTTTTTAATATTTGAGGAGAAAAAGTTTTGGGCCCACGTTGAAAAGGGTTGGTGGCTGCCATTTACTATTAGTTGCAGCTGCGTGCCAGATTGGAGAAGTGAAAGGTCAGTACTCACAGTCCATAATTATTCTCGGGGGCCAACAGTCAACTTAAACACTGGGCCAACAGTTAACTGGAATGTGGATAAGCTTCTAAGATGTTTACATTCTGCAAAAGAAGGCGCGAGTTTTTGGCAATAGCTCGGTCACATGTCTTTTTTCCATCAGAAAAAAGGCATGAATCCTGTCCAAAGATCTCTGTGAAAACTCATGCTGTCATAACTTATAAGTCTTCCAGTCGCACCAAAGGATATCCTTTACATTTGTCGGTTGATATAAATGCTCTTAATTGCTATTTTGTACGCTTGCTAAAGACAATAGTTTATGACCATAGTAAACAATAGTTCATGATAGAAGGAGAATAAGGAAACATCAAGTTGTTTTATAAATAATGATAATGCAAACTGTTTCATATTAAGGAAAGCGTTGTTAATAATTCAGTCCTTTTATCATTGAGTTTTTATTTTTATTTTTATTTTTTGGAAAAAATTTGTAGTGGAAGTCCATTCAAGCTGACTAAACGATGTCCTAATCCCTTTTGATTGGTTTATATGAAATATGCTTTTATGCTTTTATGTAGATTGGTTGAAAGACTAAAAGAGCGTAGGCGATGTGCAAGGCACTTTAGGAGCATTTAATTCAACAACCACTCAAATTGATAATAGGAGCAACTTGGATAAAGAATTCTTTATATTTGCTCATAATTAAAAATTGTAGATATTGGATGATTGGATATAGTGCTTTGAAACAAGTATTTTATCTATTTATTCATTTATTTAGAAAGGCCTTTAGTATGCATTCATTTGATAAAGATATTAAAATCATTGCTTGTTTGCATCAAGTTCGTGTATGACTAAATGTTTCATCTTTCATTTAGAATCATTTTATTGATTGGAATCAATGTTTAATATTTTTTCTTGGCTTCCTTTTTTATAGGTACAAATGAAGGAAAAGTGAAGGCGAAAAGGCACAAGGTACAACGTGAAAATGAAGGAGGAACAAATGAAGGAAAGCGAAGGTGGAGCGAAGAGAGAAAATGAAAGGAGAAGAAATGAAGATGGTGGCTTGAGAAAATTAAAGTGTTCTTTAAAAACTTAGTGTTTATTTTAAACACTTTTTTATGAAATTGTCATCTTTTTTTGCTCTTAGGACACTAATTTTCATTTGGAGTTAAAAGGAACACTTTGATTTTTCATTCGCAAAGGGTTAAAATTGAACCTTAGACACCTACTAGATTTCAATTTTTGCTAAAATTGAACAAAGCAACTTCAAACATTTCATTTTGGTGCTTAAAACGAACTCGAATCATTGCTTTGAAGGATAAAATGAACATATGTCTTTTGTGTTTTGTAATCTTTTATGCAAAATAATCTCACCTAAAAAGGCGTATGCACTTCTCTCGCGCTTCACGGCGACCTTAAGAATCAAAATCCTTTTTGATGACATTAAGTTGCGTAAAAGATTGCCTCCACACTTCGATTTGGGTTTAAAAATTGAACAAAACACTTTGCGAGTGTGAGTTAGGTATATCGCGTGTGTTCTCCCTTTGTTTCTAAACGAAGGTCGATCGAACTACGGATGTGCTTGCTCGCTACTATTTACCTTTAGAGGGGCCTGCCTAAGAGACACATCCGAAAGGAGAACTCGAAGGTGACTCCAACCGATTTTTCATTTGGGCCGGTATACAAATGGATAAGACTAAACTGTCAAGTCCTCATGGTATGTAGGCCTTAGCCGTACAGTGTCTTTCAGAACAGGGTACTACCATAAAGCGTATAAGAGCTCGTAGTAGGATTGATTAAAGCCTTTAGTGGCTTATTGAACGCTCACAAGGTGCCATTTCCCTGATGTTGTGTCATTAAGAACCTTGTTTGTAGTTGCCATCCAGTCCATCCAACGAGTTTATCAAAGTGGTGCATTAGAACTTAGATTCCAAGAAGTTACTTGCCATGTCCAATCTTGGTTGAAATATAGAGGTTAAGACTTCATTCTTAACATACCTTTATATTTTATCCTTGGTTGCATGTAAAATCATCCCTTCTACTATGAAGGGCATGAGGCAAGCCCACCAAGAAAAATGTACCAATTGAGCTAGGATGTTACATTGCTTGTTTGAAAACACAGTGCGTTTATCAAAAACATTAGAAAACCAACATTCAACATCATCATCAAAATTTCAAACCCCTTAGTTAGAGAAAATACCTTTGACAAAACCTAAGAACTATTGCTTACCTTGGGGATTATGTCCTTAGAGGTTTCTAAGTAATTGGGTTTACATCTTAATTTGCTCTTACAAAGGTCAACATTAGGCAACCCTTGTCCTGATTTCTTGGAACTTCCACATAGCACTTTGTGGGACCAAAAGAAGTTGTGACATTGGACATTCAGTTTGAAACATAATCAAGTGTCTGTTTTTGGTAAAAAGAAGTCATTAAAGCAAAGATAACAAATTTGACACCACACATGTGCTTGTTTATCTTTTTATCGTCTTTCGAGCAAACATTGGTCTTTTGATTTTAACTACTCTTAGAGAAAAGCGTGTTCTTCAATATCTTGGCCTAGTAAACAAAGTTCTTCTTAGGTTCATTTAGGAGCAAATAAAACACTTCATCCATCTCAAAAATTTATCATTTCATCCCACAAACAACTTTAGAGATTTTGGAAACATCATGCTAGACTTAGGTAAGACATCAAAATCAAAATCACCTCATTTAGTTAGATGTATGGGAATGTATCCTTTCTCATACATTTAATTGAATTAGAAATCCTTCGAACAAGTTCATCGTAAGATCACATCCAACATTTTAGGGTTTACAAGTTTATCATCCAATCAAACCAATCAAAATCAAACCCTAAGTCTATGCATTGATCCAAAGTTCCTAAACGTTCAACATTCTCATCATTTCCCCTTTTCATCCTTCATCTCGTCATTGGTCCTAAGAACCTTAGAGGTCACTTTTGCAACAAGGTCAAAACACAAGGAGAACATGGAAAACAAACTTGATCCATACATCATGAGTAAACCAAGTCAATTGAACTTTCAAAGCCTTACAATGCCGATTGATTATCAACACTCACATCTATACAAACCGTACATGTGATCATTACCTTTGACAAATGTCAATGGCGCAACTAGTGTGAGTATGCCCAAATCAAATATTGGAACCCATTTCCCGATGGTAGATCTAAGTCCAAACCTACAAGTCTATCAACTGAACAATCAAGACATGAGCCTTCAAACAACCAACATCATCCCACCAAATCCATGCATGCCAAATGTGAATGTACCAAGTACAACTTTACCAAACATGAATCCGAAAAACTTTGTGATAAATATGGTTACAAATCATACGAATATTGTTCAAAATCCAAACAAAATGTTAACGACTCCAAGTCAAGGCAATGTGATTCCCAACATCAACAATCTTCAATTTCAACCTATCATGCCAAATTCGAGTGTCATTCCAAATCAAAACATTGTCCAAAATCAAACACAAGTACACACTCCAAATCTGCTTAAAGAAAATCCAAATCAACTATATCAAGGGAGTCAAGATCGAAATCAAAAACAAATTTGGCTAGATCAAATTGCTACACTTACCAAGATAGTTGAGTCATTGCGCCAAGGGAAATCTCCACCACCATCACCCATATCAACATCATTCCTGGGTTTAGGGCTGCCCCCTTTACTTAGCACCAATCACTCCATCCAAATCAATCCACTTAACACCAATCAATCCATCACATCAAATCCTTTGAGTATACCATTGACATCATGCCAACATATGGTATTCAATCAAGCAACAATGTTGATCCCAACAAATTAAAACATGGTCTTCCAAGGGCCTATCACCTCGGTCATGCCAACCATCCCTATCACTTCAACCACCACTCTCACACCCAACACATCTCAACCCCTCACTACCATGATTGCTCCGAGCATATCTCAAACACTTGTCATCACATTCAACACGATTCCAAATCCACCACCACTACCACCAAAACCAAACTTAGCGAGACAATATGACATTGCGCTAAAAGCTCACCAAGCCTACCAAAAGGCTATCCAACAATATCTAGCCACAAAACAAGCAAGAAAATCTCAACAAGTGCAACAAGCCTCTCAAGTTTCCCAACAAACACAAGCACAAACACAAAAGATGACAATTGTTGAAAACAAGGATCAAGATCAATCCATCACTGAGCACCTTGAAGTTACGTCTACTTCATCCAATGATCAAATCAACATAGGTCAAGAGTCATTTTTCAATCATGATCAAAATCCACCAACCAACAATGATCTAATTCAAGAAATGTCAACATCGTTTGACCCTATGGTTGAAGACATTGGAAATCTCTCCATCACAATTTTTGAAAACAATGATCAAAATCCCTCCATTGATGAGCACCTTGAAGATGTTTCCACCCCATCCAATGATCAAATCACCATACATCAAGAGCCACTCTTTAGTGATCTATTTCAAGGAGTGTTAGGATTATTTGATCCTATTGACATAATGCATGATCCATCGACCTATGATCATGTTGAAAATGTCTTTACATCGCCTTATGAGCTAGAGGACATATCTCAAGAATTTCTTCCAAAGCATGATCAAAATCTTTCACCAAGGTCTAGCAATGGTCCTTTCCAAGACATATTGACATCCTTCGACCTCATGGTTACAGATACTAAGAGAACCCTAAACTCGACACTTGAGGATATTAAACCACTTACCATGTCTAATGACGAAATTCAAGAACCCTTTGTGAGCAATCCATCCTTTGAAACTGATCCATGTTAAGAACTTGATCCAAAGAATGTCGAAAGCAACTCTGAAATCATTCAAGATCAAGAATTTGTATCTTCAAGATACTACAATCATCTAATGGACACTCTCCTATCTATGCAAGATGATCATATCCATGTAGCACATACTCCTCCATCTACCCATGAGATGCTTTCTATGGATGGACACGTAGTTGATCTTCATCTAGAACAAAATTTTGTTACACAAAAAGAGCAGATTATTAACTCCTACAATATAATTCAGAGTTAGCAAAGCAACAAATTGAAATGTCACCTACGATGGTCATTTGTCAGAGAATGCATTCTAAACAAGATCTCTTAGAAAAAGCGAGATCAAAGCATGAAGGTAATACTTCCACAATACTGGGGGCAACTTCGTCTCAAGCAAAAGTCAACATAGGGAGCACGAAGAATCCTTATGACGAAACCAATGCCAATACTACAACCAGTCACGTCATGAATCTTCATCCACCCATCACCCCATCCATGAATTGGGACCAACTTCGAAAGAAATATTTGAATCAAAGTACGAAGAATGTTATCAAAGAAAAAGAAGCTGAGAAGCATAATGGACAAATCAAATACATATGGATACCAAAGAACACAAAGAAAGATCATCCCTATCAAACTCCATCAGTCAAAGAAACTATGGGGAAAAATAAAAAAGGGAAAAGTATCCATCAAAGATGTTCGCAAAAGCAAAAGCAGGCTTCTCAAGTGACGTACAAAGTGTATCAAGCAGTTGGTCCTAATTTTGCATACACTTCTGTATCCACCCATCATTGCTCATCTTCCCAAGTTTGGAGAGTCAAAGATTCCAAACTGTCAACTAATCCATCTCATATCCTTAAACACACTCCATCCACGCCTCCACGCATGATATCCAATTGTCAAATTGACCATGTATTGGCAACGACCCTTATAAGGATTCAGAAGGCACTCTATCGCGATGTGCGCACAAAGACAAAGTTAATTCCGGTATCGACGAAGCAGATCATAAATCTCAAAAGTTGTATTCAAGTGCACGTATCTTAGCAAAGCAACTTCTTTAGGCAGGATACCGATGGCACATTATGATAGAAGCTTCTACATTGACGCGACTAGGTGGGTTAGCATGAATCTTTCTGAAAAATCCAAAAAAATAAAAAAAAATCAAAATCCAAAAAAATCAAAAAAAGGATTGAAAACAGTAAAGATAAAAAATAAAAAATAAAAAATAAATTGTCCTCTAGTGAAAACCACTTTGATGGCGCTTTGGGCAAGGACCATGATGAAAACCTGGTAAACAAGCGTCATGTGTGGAATCAAGCATCTACGTGCGCTAGTTCAGGTGAAAGCATCTCATCCAATCTGTAATAAATCGAGCATTCCATCCATCTTATCCATAATAAATCAATTTCATCCATGAACCATTTATCCAATCCATCTTTATCCATCTTTATCCATCATCCAAATGATCTTGATCTTGATAAAATTTTGGGGCACACTTTACACTTGCTTATGGTAAACATCTTGACATGGGTCATTTTCATTGATCCTATCCTATGCAACATTATCTGATCTATAAAGCACTATCCAAATGAGTTTTCTTGATCCAAAACCCTTATCTTAAAGCAAGATAAATCCTTGGCATACTTTGCATGCTTACCATATACATCCATCCATAAACCTATCCAAGCATCCACACATCGCATTTCGTACATTGCTAAACACTGGGGGCAGATATGTACATATTGCTTCAAGAATAAATCTTGATCTATATCCTTCACCTTATATGGTGATCCGAACATTGGAAAACATGAAACCAAATTGGTTAAAGCATTTGTGAGCAAACATCCAAATCACTAGCCCATGGCATATTTTGACAAGAAGATGTTCCTTATCAGTCTTCATCTTTTATCGAACATCGGTCCAAACAATCACTATCAGTTGCATCTAAGTTGCACGTCAAATGAGACATCAAATCATCCAAAACATCTTTTGTTTCAAACCAAGCTTCATCAATCCTGATCAATCAAATCCATTCAATCCATCATCTTGGGATATCCATCCTAATCCTTGTGTTGCTTAACACTATCCTTGCATTGTTATGCATCCTCAACAATGTTATCATCATCAATCCCATCAACATCTCAATCATTATGTTGCCTAACACTATCCTTGCATTGTTGTGCATCCTCAACAACGTTATCATCATCATCAATCCATCGATTTGATCCATCAACCTTAGCTTGGTTTTCAACAAACTCCCAAACAGAGCACTGATATTGTATCCATATCCAAATCGTCAAAATCATGCGAAAATCCAAAAACATCCAAAACATTGAAAAATCCAAAAACACTCAAAAAATTAGAAAAACATCAAAAACATTAGAATCTGAACTACATCATCTCTGAGCTTGAACGTAGGCAAGGCTCATCTTTAATCAACCCCCGAGACATCAAAATCCAAAAACATTCAAAAAACATCAAAATCCAAAAACATCAGAAAATAAAAAAATCAAAAACATCGCAAAATCCAAAACCCCAAAAAAAAAATAGCCTCAAAACATTTCAAAACGTCAAAAACATCCAAATATTTGAAAAAATCCATCCACCTCATCTCGCTTGCACCCGCAATAATCAATCATCCATAATAAACTGATCGTCACCTTCATCCTTTGGCACCACAAATAGAAACAATCACAACAATTAGCAAAATCAATCTTCAATCGTAAAATCAAAAGCAAACAACAAACCGTTAAAACAAAATCAAACTCTTGATGAGTCGCAAACATGTCAATCAACTTTATATCAACAGCCTATCAATCAATTTATCAAAACCATCATCTTCCTATACAATGCATGTCCTAGGATATATCGTTCCGACAATGGGCATCATTTTGGATATCACTTTGGATTCTTATCCTATCAAAACAAATCCCTTTGGCTAGAGATATGAAGAACATAGGCTTGTTTGCGTACTTGATCTTTTCATTTGATTTATCTTATTGCGTTCATTCCAAGGACCTCTCGATGATATCCGAACGAAGGATTTAGAGAGATAGGAATGGGGCAACGATCATTATCTTTTGTCTATTGTGCTTGTTGGACGTTCTTGTAAAATAACTTGGCGAATACTTGCTTTGTTAGGTATGCCATAGCAAGGTTTCTATATGTCAAGTGTGAACAAGAATACTCCTATATGTTTGTCGAGTCAAAGTCCATCGCACTAGGTACAACGCCATCCTGGTTCTTTATACCTTGATGCATCGTACCTACGTGTGTTATCAAACATAAGGTAAGTAGCCCTTTTAAAATCCCAATCCTTGATAAGCAAATCATCATCATTTATCATCATCATCATCATCAATGCATCCATCATGCATCCATCATGCATCCATTTTGCATCCACAAACTGCCAGCATACCACATATCATTCATATCATACATCATAGGAAACATCGATCATTTCACATGCATTGCATAATCATCATCATAAATATAGATCTGTTAGTCTAAGCATCTACATAAATCATCCATTGCATAATCATAGCATATCACATCATCCATCATCACATCATATCATCATTTAAGTTGTTTAGGATAATATAGATTTGTTATTCTAAGCATCTTAAAATCATCTCATTTGCATCATCATCCATAATCATCCATTTTGAACCTCTTTATCGCGAGATTGACCCTCAAATCGAATCTTTTCGCTCGATCTCTCGAGGGGGCAACAATGTACCAGTGTACTTCTTTCCTGGGGCATCCAAAAAATTAGAAATTTTTTTATCACGGCAAGTTTATTCTTTGAAACAACGCAACAAGTACATTGCTTCAAAGAGGGGCAAAATGTAGACACGCAAAATTAGCATTATGCATATGCATCCGCTCATTCATAAATCAAATTCACATTGATCCATTCAGTAGGAAAATCAGGTTCATCATCCATTTAAATTAAATAAATTAACTTTATTTGATTTAAGCCTATCATTCCCTCTTTGATTAAATAAATCAATCATTTATTTAATTAAAACTCAAATCATCATTCATCTCACTTTGATTTGATTTAAATCCCTAAATCATGTCAAATTGGTCAAATCATCCTAATCATCATTAATTTAATCTAACCATGATTAAATGCTAATCCCACCCACTTGCATTCTCTAGATTATGCCACTTGCACAAATAAATCAATTTATTGATTTATTAAAACCCTCATTTTCACTCAACATGGCATTTATGGGGAATATTCCCTCAAGTTTGAAAATCATGACAAGTTGATTTGTCCCTCCAACATTGCATTTATTGCTCATTTTCTTGTCCCCCTCTCAAAATTTATTGCCAAAATTCAAATTCTCTCTCTCATGGGCACACTTCCCAAATCATGCACATGCATCAACCACTCACATGATGACAAGTGGTCTCTTTTCATTGGCCTTTTTCTTAGTCCCACATTGGTCCCTCTTCAACACTCAGCATTTGAAATTATTTAAATAAAGGCTTCATCCTCAAACAAATCCTCCACAACTCCACAAAAATCTGATACAAGGTTAATCTCTTCATTTGAGAATTGATCTTGTCCACACCATCTTCATCATTTGCAACATTTAGCTTATCTAAAGGGGTTGGGAAAGGGCTACTTTCCACATCAAAGTAGCACCAATCCCCCTATGAGATGATGTTTGAAGTAATCTAGGAATACATTTCATGCTTATTTCATTTATAATTTCATGCTAGTTTGGTGATGTTGTTATTCCTTTTGCATTTGCTCAACAAGTTCATAGGGAAGGTGATAATCTCATTTATTCAATGTTGACAGATTTCTCCATATTTGTCAATCATGGATTTATGCAGATTTTTCATCTTCACAGAAGGATGAGAAAGATGAAACCTTATTGTGTTCCCTTTCAATACTACAAGAAAATTCAGTGGAAGAAGCCAAAGTAGAGTGGCAAAATGATGTTGTGACAAGTAATCTTCTCATCCAACAATGAAAAGTGATCCTAGTAGTTCAAATAAGTTTTGTTGGAAGGGAGATACTCTTTGGTATAAAGAGTGTTTGTATCTTTGCGAGAATTCCACTATTAAACACAAGATTCTCACAGAATTGCATGAGTCTCCAGTTGGTGGTCATTCAATATTTTTGAAGACATATCATTGGGTCAAGCAAGATTTTTTTTGGGAAGGGCTAAAAGGTGATGTTCAATTTTTTTTAGATGAATGTTTGATTTGTCAAAGGAATAAAGGGGAGACAATTAAGAAACCATGTCTCTTGCAACCCTTATCTATCCCTAGCCAGTGTTGGGAAGAAGTATCCATGGACTTCATCACAGGGCTTCCCAAATCTAAAGGTCACAATGCCATCATGGCAGTAGTTGATCGCCTCACTAAATATGCACATTTCATTGCATTATCACATCCTTTTACAGCAAGTGCAGTTGCAAAAGTTTTTTTTGGAGAATATCCAAAAGCTACATGGTACACCTAAGGTTATTGTCAGTGATTGTGATCCTATCTCTACTAGTCACTTTTGGAAAGATTTATTTTCATGTTTGGGTACTCAATTTGCTCATAACTCTTCATACCACCCTCAATCAGATGGGAAAACTAAGGTTGTTAATAAGTGTTTGGAAGGATATCTACATTGTTTCACTTCAGAGAAACAATCTTAATGGGTAATTTGGATACCACTTGCAAAATGGTGGTATAACACTTCTTTTCATAGCTCATCAAAGATGTCTCCATTTTTGGCACTTTATGGATATCATCCTCCTTCCATCACATCATCATTAAATGTGTCACCAAGAGTTTAGGCAGTAGAGGACCACTTGCTTCATCAATAATAGGTACTTTCAAGACTCAAGGAGAATTTATCCATGACACAAAATTGAATGAAACAATAGGTGGACCAACATCGTAGTGAAAGAAGTTTTGAAGTTGGGGATTGGGTATTCTTGAGATTGCAATCTTATAAGAAAATCTCACTGAAGCAACAAAAAAAGAATAATAAGTTGTCTCCAAGGTATTATGGGCCATACCAAATCATGCAAAAGATCGGTAGTGTTGCCTACAAGCTAGAGTTGCCACCAACAACAAATATACATCCATTTTTTCATGTTTCTGGTTTGAAGAAGGTAATTGGGCATAATATTCCAACTCAAACAATACTACCAGAGCTCGATGAGGAAGGAAGAATAATTTTGGAACCAAAGTGCATTTTTCAAACACGCACAAAAAAGTTGAGGAATAGAACTCTCACTGAGTATCTCATCCAATGGAAGAACTTACTAGTTGAAAATTCCACATGGGAGGATGAGGAGTTCATTTAGAAGAATCCACACTTGATTAGCATTGAGGACATTACTTTTTGAAGAGGGGGGCATGCTACGCCCTTAATATTGGTGTACATCAGGTTATGAATAGTCAAATTGTGGCTATCTTAACTCCCAATCAAGTCATGTTATCATTATTATATTATTATTTAGTTAGTTAGGTTAGATTAGGGCTTATATAGGGGTGTCTAAGTAGGCCTAGGTGATATCCTAGGCATAAATAGGTATATATAGGAGGTTGTGAGTCTTATTTCATCATCATATTGTGAATTGTGTTCTCATTGGAGATATTTGGAGGTTTTCCCCCTCGAAGTGGCTTGTTATTCTTAGTTATTATCAAGTATTTTCAACATATTTCAGATCATATTCTTCTATTATGCAAGTTATTTCATTACAATTTAGGTGCTAAAGGAAGACTTGGTTGAGAAAGTGGAGAAGAAGTGGGTTGATCAATATTTTGTTTATTCCTTCTAGTCTTATAGGTATGGGCTACTGCTCCATAAGAGGGAGCCTTACAAAGATCAGGAGAATCACTATTGTATGAAACACCATTAATAGAACAAATCCTTTCAAGAGAAGAACTAGCCGAAGTCAGATAAATAACATGATTTTTAGGCCTTTCAGGGGCGACAAAGACAAATTATATTTACGGATTCCTTACAACGTATAGAGGAATCATTTGAAGAAACATGTTCAACATTTATCCTTGGAGGATCTGATGTGAGAAATGATTCATCATTCAGTAATGCATAATATCTAAAAGAGAGTGCATTGGAATGAAGAGGGGATTCATCATTCACTAATGCATCATCTCTAGAAGAGAGTGCATTGGAATGAATAGAAGGAGATTCATCATCCACTAATGCATCATCTCTAGAAGAGAGTGCACTGGAATGAAGAGAAAGTAGATTAACATTAAGAAAAACATCAATGATTTCATCCTCTCGTGCCAAAATATCCTTAGAAAGAATTTCAAGAGAGGAATCCACAAAGAACAATAAGAAAGGAGAAAATAACTCACTTTCACACACTTGTAAGAGAAATTGTTGAAGTTTCTTAACAAAGATAGAAAGAGATAGAAGTAAGAAAGATAGAAATTATATTTTGAAATAGAGATATAAGCAAGTCAGTCGAAGGCCGGCGTATATCGCTATTGGTGACATGGAATGGGGTTCGGGGCAGCGCCCCAAAAAAAATATTTTTGAAGGATAAATCTTTGATTTGTCCTTATATATATACACATATATGTGTATATATATATATGTATGTGTATATATGTGTGTGTATATATATACATGTATATATACATGTATATATATGTATATATATGTATGTATGTATATATATAAGGGGTGTTCACGTCAGGTTCACCAAAATGTAGAGAAGGGGGATTCACTACTCATGAAACTCTTTATTCTCAAGAGAATCCCAAGGGGTGAACTGCCTTAAACTACCTCAAGGAATAAAGCTTAAGTGACATAATAAGAGGCGAGAGTTTGAGAATCAAAAAGAGTAGATCACAGAGGTTTTCTAGACATATTGACAGACTCTTGGCCAAAGGACGGTAGTGCAAAACAAGGACGACAACATGACATGCTAGAGTCTTGGAGGTGCGCTGGTGTCTCGTATGGACCAAAAACTAAATTTTATCATAGAAAACAACTAAATGACTACTGACAATCAAATTACTAAGAACTCTTAAGAATGCAGGAGAATAATAAAGTATAACAAAACTAAAATAAAGTAAGATAAACTAAGATAATAAGAAATAGAAAATGCTCACAACAGTTACCTAAGTAATAAAGCCTCTAGCATGTGAATATCTTCAATACCTGCGCATGTAAGATTGAGAGAAAATGTTGGGGTTGTATAGGGGTTTGCCTCAGTCAAACCCCCGTTTTGGTGTTCCCACCTCCACGAACAACCAAATAGATAGAAAAAGTGAACAAAGTAAGCAAATATGAAGTGATAAAAGCAATCCCTACTCAAGGAGGAGAACCCGTATCATGAAATAGAGATGTAATATATAGGGGATGTGAGAAATCCAAAGATGTTCAAAGATACAAGGCACAAGATAGATATCACCTACAAGGCTTAAGGAAGCCAAGGAGGGAGACAAAGATAGCTGCAAGAGCCAAGAGTGTTGCTAAGAGAGCTTGAGAGTGCTATTGGAAGTTGTAGTGAGCTATGCAAGCAAGATAGCAAGAGCAAGACCAGAGAATGTTCGAGGGAGGAGAAGAGAATTCAAGAGAGAAGTTAGAAGACCAAATGGATTGAAAAAATGGATTTAAAGAGAGAATATGAGGGAAAAGAAGCTTCCTAAGCCATTACAATGTGTCTTGGGTTGTTACCATTGACAAAAGGGGTTGACAAGGGGAAAACATGCTTGGAAATGATCGTTTGAATGTTGAAATGTCACGGGACACTAGCGTAGCGTGTAGACATCCGTGCAGCGCACTAGTGTCCAGACACATCATGCTACAAAATGACAAGAACATAAAAAGCACAAGGTTTGACACAAATCTGACACGCAAAGGGTAGTTGCTGAAAAGGGGTCCTAAGCATCCTGAGAGGGGGAAAAAGGCTTATGCAGGGAGTAAAATGATCCTACACAAGTACTAAGGGAGTGGACACTAAAGCAAATGTAAAAATGTATGTGAAATTGCAAGGGGTGCAATTTTATGACATTACAAAATCAATGGAGTCTTCTCTAGAGTTTTCATAAATTTCATAAATTGGTCGTCTAGGTTAATTGTTAAATTTGACAGGTTTGGTTTAATTGTAGGATTTTTAAAAGGTTGCAGTGCTACTAGATTTTCTATATTATTGTAGGGTTCTAACAACAATCTTCTAGAATCTTCATAATCCTTGATATTCTTTCTTAAACTAGTTAGAAGTTGTTTTGCTTTTTCCCAACATAATTTTGGTTTATCTGGAGTTTTCCCTTCTTCTTCTCTTCCTTATTTTTCTTTTCCTTTGACAATACTCCCTTTGGCATGCTCAACAACACCCTCATTGGTTCTTTCCACTCTCATCTCCGTAATTTCCATCCTTTTGTGGTGTATTTCTTCTCTTTCAATAATTTGTTGTTGTCTTTTCTCTTCTCCATTTGGGCTTTTCATGCTTACTTTTATTAATAATTCAATTTTCTCTAGATAATCTCTTTTGTTATTTTCTTATCTCCTTTTACCATGGGTGTGATTGATTCAGAGTTCACTAATCCTTTTATTGTTTCCAAATGTAGTTATTTAGTATCTTTCGTAGAAGTCACATCTCTTTGGAGATCCCTTCTAGAATCTCCCCCCTTTCCATTCTCCATCCCCTTGGTGCTTAACCTCCTCTCACAAGGTAAGCTCAAAGAGGAAGGTTTTGTAAATCTTTATATCTTCATTGATTTTATTTTCTTCCCTTATATCCAATTCTAAATTTTTAATATTTTAGGTGTTATTGTCCTTTATATCACCTAACCAAGGTCCCGACAATGAAACCAATATTAGCAAGAAATCTAGGGAAACACAAACTGAAGTTTTAAGCCCTAAGTATTTTCTAAGTGTTGTAGTTTATACCCTGAACTTAGTCATATAAAGGGGAACACTAATAGATCGAACATAGGATTAACTACTATATATTTAGAGAATGACAAATAACATTATATAGATAGAATCATGATATCCATTGTATTGATCAAATAAAAAATAGTACATTGTTATATCTTCTCCTATACTCTTGCTTAACTCTTATCTAAACTCTATACATCTGTCCTTCCATAGATTAATCTCTTATACATATATTTCTCTTTATCTATTACACACATATACTACACATGTACACTACATTGTCATTCATATCTTCTTTTATGCATATATCTATGAGATGGGACATGACCCATTTATGATACCCCTAGATTGGATAATATATTTACAATATTATACTCCACAAGTGTTTAGTGCCAAGATGTGGTATGTTTTATCGGTCAATGTCTTTGTTGTCCTTCTTTCTAGCTAACAATGGACATTCATCAAAGAATAAAGGATAGAGAGCCCAAACTCCACAAAATTTGCTAGAATATTTTCTACCTATGCCAAAACAAGAGCTTTGGAATAGGGTATGGACATCCATCAAAACATAAAGGGTGAAGATATTTTGTAGTTATGAGTTTTCTAATAGATGTGCATGCAAAATATGGAAGCATAGACAAACAAGTAAAATTTTCAACATAATATCTCAAAGAAACGTGGTCTCATAGATTGTAATGATTGTAGTGTGGATGATGAAAATGTGAATTATAAAAATAGTCACAATGCAATGCAAGTACGAAATTCACACTCAACAATCACTCAGTAAAGCTCAAGATCCATGCACAAAATAAAATAATAAACAATTATACCATAACAAAGACCTTGATTTTCTCCATTGTTTCTTTGATAGTAGCTTCAATGATTGAAATGTGGGTTGCTCTTCAAAATAACATAACCATGATCTAGCACAATGATAGTATGAAAGCATGGAATTGCAATGATCAAAGATAGATAGATAAGGTAGCCAAGATGATAAAAGATAGTTATATCAACTTGTCAAGATAATGATAGTTCTTGTTTGCTTGTGATCTTGATAATATACTCTAGTTGATTGATGATAATAACACTCTAGCTCTATGAGAGAATATGTGAATGAAGGGTTTGTATTAATATGGTTGACTTGATATTTGATCATTGGTGGTGATTGATTAGAAATATCAATGGATAAAAATATTGAGATAGGGTAGGAGCTATAATTTGAATTAATGAGATGGGATAGTTAAAATAATTAAATGAATTTATCAATTTAATTCATAGGGATAGTTGGAGAAATAAATAAAATAAAAATTTAATTTATTTATATTAGAGGGAAAGATAATTTAAATAAATTATTTTAATTTAATTAATTATTAAGAGGAGTGCTCACTAATTAAATTATTTAATTATAGTGGACCAAAGATAATTTGAATTTTATTTTAATTAATGTTAGTGAGAAAATGATAAATGATAAATAATTAAATGTGATAAAATGTTAAGATAATTAAATATTTAAAAAATATTTAATTATTATAAATGAAAAGAGAATATATTAGCTTAATTAAATGATTGAAAATTATTTAATTAATATAGATAGAAGAATTGATAAGACCATGATAGCATGACAATATGAGATGCATTAGTCATTTTTAGGTGTTTACATGTAGGATATGCACAAATGGATTTTTATTGAAAAATATTTAAAATATTTCAAGCCAATACAATTAATAGGTGTAAAGCTAGACTCAACAACCTTTGTTCGTATCCTTGTTAAACAATTAATTGAATAAACATAGTACACAAGTTGTAAAAACTTCTTGTAAAGTGTGAGATTTTATCAAGTGCATATCTTTAGTGGAAGAGGGCAAATAAGTGGCTAAACACAAGTAAAATTTCAACAAATACACGTGAAAATAAGTTTGCATAATCCTTAATTTCCTTGAACTTTTTATAGAGGACAATGATGTATTTAACTTGAGTGAGCTTGCACCTTACATGTTTGGGTTCTCATTAAAATTTGAACATTACATGTTTATTATTACCACTAATTGTACAACCTTGGGATAACACGTATGTAATGTCCCCTTCTTAGTAGCCACCTGGATATTATTTTAGCCTTTATTTATTCCCGAAGGCTAAAAGGAGAAATAAGGGAATAAATTATTAAATTAATTATTTGTAAAGTTATCTCAAAAATATAATATCGTAAGATGACTTTATATTTAATTAATTTAATAGTTAAGTGACTAAAAATAAAATAATATCAAAAAGTCACTTAAGAGAATAAAATAATATTTTATTCTAGAAGCTTCTTGGAGGTGATTGTAATTTCTTTAAAAGGAGCTTTTGGAGGATATTTGATCATATCTTGAGTTTGCATTTTCACATACCAACATTGGTGAAGCTTGAAGGCTTGATTGCTTGAGGGTTTGAAGTCTCTCAGGTGTCAGTTTCGGTTGTGAAATATCAACCCTAGCTCGATTTGGTGGGAGATAATTCAGTCTCTCAAATTGGAGCAAAATTTTGTGGCCCTTGGCCAAATTTTGGATTAATTAGAATAAATCAATTTTGGAGAGCAATTGCAAATTGGTGTGAAGTTAGTTCAGCTGGAGATTATTGGATATTTTTGCTTTGAGGAGTTCGTAGTTCAGGAAATACACTTTTATATTTTTGTGGCATCAATTTGTGAAGTTCGATTTGAGCATATAAAGGCAGATTTTGGTAGAAGGGAAATTGCAGTCACAAGCCATCCGATTTTGTTGTATGAGGGACGAATTGACAAATATATTAATGGTGTGATTTTCACATATTCAACTAGTTCCAAGATGTGGTCACCTTCATTGTTGGGTGCACTCATATATGGTGTGATTTCACTTAGGAGGACAGGAAAAATACAAGCAAATATTTAATGGAGTTGTTGGGCAGCATAGAGGTCAGGCACAACATTATGGAGTGAAGATAACTAGCATATGAGGAGAATCAAATTATCTTGTGTAGCTGCCACATCAAAACAGTTTCTCTAATTTACATTTGCATTGCATTGGAAGTCATGAAAATGTATGTAGATGATTTTTTGTCATACTCAGTCCAAAATAAACTTGTATTTCAGTCACATTCATCAATAGTAGTCACTTTCCCAAGGCAACAATATTACATGGTAGTTTTCAGTCATACTATGATAGTTGATATAGGAGGAAATCCGAGTTGGCATCATTTGTATTCCCTTCCCATTGTTGTATCTCATTACAATTATCAAATAGAAGAAGTTTGAGGTTGGTTGCAAAATGTTTGACAAAATGCCAAGTAGTTGTACTTTCATATCAACATTTATAGTTTGCATACAAAGTGTTTCACTTAATGTCTAGTAGTTGTAGAAGCCATTTTCAGTCACTTATATACATTAAAAAAATACAAAAAACATATTGCATTTCATTTCAAATCATTTGGTAGTTGCCTAGTACCATTTGAAAATAATTTAAACTTCATTGAAACATCAAAATAAACAAACTGAAATCATTACCAACAAGATAGAAGGTTGCAAGCAAAGTGTTTGTCAAAATACCTAAGGCAAAAAATCAAAGTTTTTGGGTTAGATTTGGTAAGGCACTTTACAGTGGTATCAGAGCTAGCATTCCTGCCAGCTTGTGGGGGTTATGAACGAAGAGAATTTAGATATTCCAAATCACAACCCATTTGACATTGCCTACAACAAGTTGAAAAAAGGTTTGAGTCCATTTGAGCTCATGGAAGAGAGCAACACCCAACATATGCTTAGTGACCTTGCTAGAGGTCAACAAAAAATGGTGGAAGAGATGGCTAAAGGATGACAAGAGTTGACACAAATTCTCGCATGTCTTCTAAATAATGGAAACAACAATGGGAACAATGGGTAGAATGGTCATAATGGTGGTCATGATAACAATAGTATAGCTCAGAGCAATGCTAGGACAACTAGCAGAGTGACACCGAGGCCTCTCATGCCTCAATTCTTGGGGGGACAAGCTACTACAAATCAGGGGCAACAAGCACATGAGGAAGGATTCTCATATTATTTGAGAGTACAATTCTTTGGGAGATGAATTTCAGGTTACCATGTCAAGGGTAGAATTTTGTAATATCAAACTCATAAACATACCTAGAAATAACAATAGAGGAATCAAAATCAAGATTTACATCGAAAGGTTGGGAAACTTTCAATCGCTTCCTTTGATGGGTCAAGCAAAATGCATAGCAAGGGCTTGGGTACAGAAGTTGGATACCTATTTTCAGCTTAACCCTATGTTGGAGGTAGAAGCCATTAAGTATGCTACTCTACATTTGGATGGTGAAGTGCATGAATGGTGGTACCATGGGCTTGTCACATTGGGACATGCCAATATCACATATTATTTTGAGTTCACACAAAAATTGATAGAAAAATTTGATTAGAAGGATCCTGAACTCCATTTTAGAGAGTTAGCACAATTCAAGCAGGATGGATTAGTAGATTCATATATCATAGAGTTCCAGTGATTGACATTGATGGTGACTTATATTTCAGAGCAGTGTTTGATGATGCTTTTCATTGAGGGTCTATCTGAGCCACTTCATGGTTGGATTAAGGCTTTCAAATCATATTCCCTACAAGATGCAATCACTTGAGCTAGAGATATGGAGTACTCTACACCTAGCACAAAAAATCCTTCTAAACCCTTCACCCCTCAAAAGAACAAGGGTAAGAAGTCTTTTCAAAAGAAAGGAAACAAGAAAAGTGATCTAGATGAGTATCGCAGGGAATGCAAAATAAAGGGAATATGTTATCATTGCAAGGAACGTTGGGAGCCAGGACACTATTTCCTAGGTAAAGGCAAGGTTCATCTCATTGAGGTTAGATCTAAGGATGAGAGCAGTGATGATGAGAAACCACAGAACAATGATGACAACAACTCAAATAAGGAGCAACCCCAAAAAAAGGGCAAGAGTAGTACTATAGCTACTCTTTTAGGCACACCCAGATTCAACTCTTTTAGAGTTAGAGGTGTTTTACAGGGACATCACATAGCAGTGTTGATTGATAGTGGGGCCACCCATAACTTTATTGATGCATCCCTAGTAGCAAAGCAAAAGCTACCAACATAGGACTTTGAGGGATTTAATGTGATGGTGCAGATGGTTATAATATGACATGCACTCAGAGGATTCCCTAGTTGCCTATTACTTTGGGAAATTATATGGTCATTGATGACTTCTATGTGGTGGATTTGGGTGACACTCATGCTATACTTGGAGTTCAATGGCTACATTCTTTAGGAAAATACACACTGAACTTTCAGACCATGGAACTCAAGTTTAGGGCAACAAATGGGCAGCGAGTCATGCTTAGAGGCATTGCTAGTGGTTCAACTAAGGTTGTGTTTGCAAAACACATGGAGAGAATCTTTTGACATGATGACATAGCTTGGGTAGTAGAGTATTTGATTACCACTAAGGGAACTCCAAATTCAGGACAACCATATCACATTAACATCTAAGAGCTTATTGACAAACATGATAGGGTGTTTGGAGAGATACCTCTAGGGAGGCCACCTGATAGGGGTTTTGAGCATAATATTGAGTTGGAAGAGGGGGCCAAACCAGTCATCACCACCCCCCTATCATCATCCTAAGAAATTTAAGGATGAAATTGAGAAAGCAATCAAGGAATTGCTTAAGATGGGACACATTAGACTGAGTTCTAGTCCATTTGCTTCTTCTATGGTCTTGGTAAAGAAGAAGGATGGAACCATGCGAATGTGCATTGACTATCAAGCTCTCAACAAGAAAACCATCAAAAATAGGTACCCCATACCCAGGATAGATGAGTTGTTGGATGAACTTCATGGGGCAGTTTACTTCTCAAAGATTGATCTTAGTTCAGGGTACCATTAGATCAAAGTCAAAGAGCAAGACATACACAAAACATCGTTTTGTCGTCATTATGGGCACTATGAGTTCCTGGTCATGCCATTTGGTTTGAAAAACACACTTGCCACATCTCAGTCCTGCATGAATCATATATTCAATAGGTAGTTATGTAAATTATTGTTGTTCTTTGATGACTTGCTCATATACAACAAGACTTGGGAGGAGTATTTGAGGCAGCTTGATGAGATCTTGTATATCATGGAGGAGTAGTATCTTTATGTGAAGGCTTCAAAATGTGAGTTTGGTCAGAGAAATATTGTATTTGGGGCATGTGATCAGTGCATACAAAGTGTAGGTCCATCGAGAGAAGATACAAGTGATACTTGATTGGCCACCACCTAGGAATCTCACAAATTTGCAAGGTTTCTTTGGATTGTGTAGTTACTATAGGCGGTTTGTGAGGGGATTTTTATAGTTGGGAGCACCTTTGACAGATTTGACCAAGAAGGGTGCATTTAGTTGGTCAGTTAAGGCACAATGAGCTCTTGATAATCTCAAGGAGGTGATGAGTAGTTGCCCAATATTAACACTTCCAGACTTCACCCGACCCTTTGTACTTGAGTGTGATGCTTCGAGTGAAGGAATAGGGGCAGTTTTGATGTAAAACCATCATCCCATAACATTTGAGAGCCACAAGTTGCGGGGACTAGAGAGACTATACTCCATCTACGATAAGAAGATGCTCACCATTATGCATGCTTTGGTGAAGTTCAAGTAGTATCTAGTTGGAGGGAAATTTGTGGTGAGGACCAACCACAATAGTCTTAGATATTTTTTGGAGCAGAGGGATTTGAATGAGAGACAACAAAAGTGGATCATCAAGATACAGGTATATGATTTCGATATAGAGTATGTGAAGGGAAAGAAAATTTTTGTTGCAGATGTCCTTTCCAGGAGACCCACTTGCTCACTTTTTGAGATTTTTGTAGATTGGAAATCCCTCTTGTTGGTAGAATACTCCAAGAATAAGTTTGATTGTGAGTTGATGGATGGATTGATACATGATGGTATGTATCAAGTAGTGGATGATGTGATTTTCTAAAAGGATATGAAAGTCTCGACTAAAGGAGAAGATATTGCAGGCTTCTCATGACACTCCCCTAGCAGGCCATTGGGGCTATTTCAAAACCTATAGACAGGTCAAAGAGAGGTTCTTGTGGAAGGGCCTCAAGGATGATGTGTTGAGACATGTTAGGGAGTGTGTGACTTATCAGCAGAACAAGTCTGAGCGTACACATCCAACTATATTACTGCAACCATTACCTATCCTAGAGCAGAAATGGGAGAGTATTTATATGGACTTCATCATAGGTCTACCCAAGGTGCATGGGAGAGAGTATTTTTGTGGTGGTAGATCGGTTGACGAAGTATGCTCATTTCTTCGCTATTTCGACTGAGTAGAGAGCTCCATAGGCGACTGAGATATTCTTTAGAGAGATTTTCAAATTGCATGGGCTACCTAGGTACATAGTCAGTGATAGGGATAGTAGATTTTTTATTGCATTATGGCAGGAGCTATTTAGGTTGGCAGGTACTGAGCTAACTACCAACACGAGTTGTTACCCTCATATAGATGGACAAACTGAGATTGTGAACAAGTGGATTGAGGGATACTTGCACAACTACATTGCAGGGCAGTAGCGGGCATGGATTAAGTGGTTGCACTTGGGTTAGTATTGTTATAATACCACTTACCATATGTCCATTGGGATGAGTCCTTTCTAAGCTTTGTATGGATATGATGCACCATCATTTATGGAGTTGGATTTTGGAGAGAGAAGGGCCCTTAAGGCCAAGGATTGGATTCAAGAGAGTCAGGATATCTTGAGAGCACTCAAGGATAACCTACAAGTGGCACAAAATTAGTAAAAGACATATGCTGATAGACACAGGGTTGAGCGTAGTTTTGAGGTTGGTGATTTGGTATACCTTCGTTTGCAGCCCTATAGACAGTCTTCTCTTAAGAAGAGCGAAGTTGAAAATCTCAAGCCCAAATTCTATGGAACTTATAGGATTATCAAGCGGGTTGGAGAGGTAGCATATGAGTTGGAGCTACCAAAGAGCAGCAAGATTCATAATGTATTTCATGTTTTGTGCCTTAAAAAGGCATTGGGTCAGTAGGTTATGTCTTCTTCAGAGCTTCCACCATTGAATGAGGAGGGACAATTGGTCCTGGTCCCTAAGGAGATCACAAACACTCGAGAGAGGAGGTTGAGGAATAGGGTGGTGAAAGAGTATTTGGTGAGATGGAGAGATTTGCTAGCCGATGATGCCAAATAGGAGAATGAGTAGATTCTACAACACCTGAGCTTGCAATTGCTTGAGGACAAGCAATTTTGGGAAGGGAGGACTATAATGTCCCCTTCTCAGTAGCCACTTGGATATTATTTTAGCCTTTGTTTATTCTCGAAGGCTAAAAGGAGAAATAAGGGAATACATTATTAAATTAATTATTTGTAAAGTTATCTCAAAAATATAATATCATAAGATGACTTTATATTTAACTAATTGAATAGTTAAGTGACTAAAAATACAATAATATCAAAAAGTCATTTAAGAAAATAAAATAATATTTTATTCTAGGAGCTTCTTGGAGGTGATTGTAATTTCTTTAAAAGGAGCTTTTGGAGGACATTTTCAATCATATCTTGAGTTTGCATTTTCACATACCAGCATTGGTGAAGCTTGATTGCTTGAGGATTTGAAGACTCTAAGGTGCCGATTTCGATTGTGAAATATCAACCCTAGTTGGATTTGGTGGGAGATACTTCAGTCTCTTAAATTGGAGCAAAATTTTGTGTCCCTTGGCCAATTTTTGGATTAATTAGAAGAAATCAATTTTGGAGAGCAATTGCAGATTGGTGTGAAGTTACTTTAGTTGGAGATTATTGGATATTTTTGCTTTGAGGAGTTTGTAGTTTAGGAAATACACTTTCAAATTTTTGTGGCATCAATTTGTGAAGTTCGATTTGAGCATATAAAGGTAGATTTTGGTAGAAGGGAAATCGTAGTCACAAGCCAATTGATTTTGTTGTATGAGGGATGAATTGACAAATATATTGTTGGTGCGATTTTCACATATTCAGCTAGTTCCAAGACATGGTCACCTTCATTACTTGGCACACCCATATATGGTGCAATTTTGCTTAGGAGGATAGGGAAAAATATAGGCAAATATTTAATGGAGTTGTTGGGCAGCATAGAGGTCAGGCACAACATTATGGAGTGAAGATAACTAGCATGTGAGGAGAATTGAATTATCTTGTGTAGTTGCCACATCAAACCATGTTCTCTAATTTACATTTGTATTGCATTGGAAGTCATGAAAATGTATGTAGATGATTTGTTGTCATAAGTAGTCCAATATAAACTTGAATTTCAGTCAATTTCATCAATAGTAGTTGTTGTCCCAAGGCAACAATATTGCATGGTAGTTTTCAGTCATACTATGATAGTTGATATAGGAGGAAATCTGAGTTGGCATCACTTGTATTCCCTTCCCAGCACTGTATATAATTGAAATTATCAAATATAATAAGTTTGAGGTTGGCTGCAAAATGTTTGACAAAATGCCAAGTAGTTGTACTTTCGTATCAACATTTATAGTTTGCATACAAAGTGTTTCACTTAATGTCTAGTAGTTGTAGAAGTCATTTTCAGTCACTTATATGCATTAAAAAAATACAAAAACATATTGCATTTTATTTCAAATCATTTGGTAGTTGCCTAACACCATTTGAAAAGCATTTAAACTTCATTGGCACCAAGAAACATCAAAACAAACAAACTGAAACCATTACCAGCAAGATAGAAGGTTGCAAACAAAGTGTTTTTCAAAATACCTAAGGTAGAAAATCAGAGATTTTGGGTCAGATTTGGCAAGGCACTTTACAACCTACAACAAACACCCCTCCTATGAGCCCCCTAATATTAAGATATGAAATATAATGAATCTAGCCCCCTATACCATAGTATGTATGTGGTATATTGTTCCTTATTTTACTAAGTAAATATCCCCCAACACACCCACATATGCTATGGAATTGGGTGGGTTGTGAATGCCCTTGGACAAAACACCTTGAAAGTGTAGATCATAGTATTGATAAACAAGATTGAAATTATTCATTAGAGAGTGTGTATTATTGGTGTTTAAGTGGTTGACTATTCATAGTCATGTTTAACCTAGGGCTAACATTAATGTATACAATAGAGCAGGGTCTTGACAATGTTTGCCTTCAAATTTAACCTCACTCACCAATTTCAACCCATTTGAAACCATATCATGGCTTACGAAACCGATAAATAATTAAAGCCAATTTCATTAACCTAGTATGGGTCAATATAATCATTTGCAAATTGAGAGAATGAGGATATAAATAATATTTCCAAATCTAAATAAAATATAGTTCACTAAGGTTATCAACAACCATTCCTTTGAACCAGTCATAATATCCAACAAAATAAAACTTTCTCATTAGAAATCACACACAACACTAGAATGTTCCTTGTTGACCAAAAAGTGAGAAAATAACTCCAAATGTTTCTATAGTCATAGATTGCATCCATAACCCTCAAGACCTTAGTTAAAAAACTATAATAACACTCTCCTCAACTCAACATAATCCCCAATCAATTATTACCTAAATTCATACTTCCTTAATCTCCTATACCAAGCTACCTTGAAATAATGTCCCCCTTTCGTACTCTTTCATCATTCTTTATTACCCATTACCACTACTCAAGACTTCATAATATCCATTTGAAACTATTAATGCCACAAAGATGAGGAATGCAAGTTATGGAGTTCATCTAGGACTTTGGAGTAGTGTGGTTGCCACTACACTAATATGTTGGGGTGAATACCACCACTCCAAACACTTGTGCATTCCCTTAGATTGTTTGTCCTACAATTTAGGGTTTTTAAAATCTTCACAATAATTTCCTTGAAATATACTCAACCATTCAAACACAAGTCTATCCAATTGAAAAGGCATAGTTAATGGTAGTAACGAGTAAATCCTCCCTCTCTTCTTTCTTTAGAAATTCTTGGGTTTAGACTAAAATTTTGGGTTAGGTAGTGGTATATCATTATTTAAATTGAGACATTTTAATTCTCAAATCCTACAATATATAAAATGACCTTGTCCCACAATCAATCAATACACATTTTGATGCAATTAGAATAAACTCAATGCTACCTACATTGATTGACATACTAGTACACTAGTTTACCTTACCATCTACCCATATCATTGCAAACCAATGAAACTATCCCCTCTCATGATGTTCTCCCTCTAACCAAGGATGGAGTACCTAATAAAACAACAAATGAATTAGTTGCATCTTATAAGTAATATTCTTAAATAGCAATACACTATTATTCAAACAAATAAAGATTATCAATATTATCAATTTTAACACATGTAGACTTAATCATTTAATCATAAAATCTAGTTTACTATTCTAATATAATTTAATCATAATGTATATAAATATATTAAAATACATCAAAAATTTATTAGTCCTAATTATTAAAAAAATTGTTTTCATTAGGGTACTACAAAAATTTTAAAGATAAAAAACCCTAAAGGGGTAAAAGAGCAAGAGGTTCATTGAAAAGAAAAGAAAAAGTACAACCCTCCTATTTAAATGAGAATAAAATTCTCTTTACATTAAAGGTAAATACATAAATAAAACCTATTCAAGATGCAAGGAAGCTAACAATAATAAATAGATAAATATGTTAAAATAAATAGAGGCTTAAAAAATTAACTAAAATAATGAAAGTATTTAGTTGGAAAATTATGATAAATGTTGGATGTTGATTCACTAATAATGAAAGGATATTAGTGATGTTTAATGAATGCTTTGGAATTAGTGAATAATTTGTTTGACATTTTGGATCACTTTTTCAACTATGAGTTTGATACCATAATTGTGGTTTTGATATGACACATGAACTTGGTTTGTGCTTGTGGGTCAAATCTTTGCCAATTTTTAGAATGCCACATTTAGCTTGTCTTGATGTTCTCGGCCTATTCCCACATTAAAAAAAAAAATTCAGCATTTTCTAATTTGCATGTGGCAGGGATAATCACTCCCTTTTGTCAAACCATGTAAGGATACTAAATCAACGGATCAATAAAAGATCGAGAACAACACTCTCAAACATAAAAGATGTCTAAGATGCTTATACAATGTAGGTGCTTTGATAAATGCTCTTGATAATACATGCAAGTAGTCATGATAGCTCTATAATGCTTCTCAAAGACGATCAAATCTAACATTAAATAGGATAATTGAATGATGTCTAAAGTGACCTAAAACCACATCTTTAAATACAACTCCAAAAGTTATAAATGAAATATTTTCTACCTTGAATCGATGATGATGATAAAAAATACGTCAAATTGATCCCAAACTAGAATTTGAATTTTGAAAATAAAAAAATAATTTTACAACTACAAATCTAAACTCATCTAAAAATAAGAATAAATAAAATTAAAAATATGTACCAATTCTCAAAATACAGCATTTGTATCTCTATTATTACATAAAGACTACTTAATCGAAATGGGCCCCTAAAAAAGAACAGAGAAAAGGGACATGGGTATGCCCTTCTCACCGTTTCAAATAGCACTTCAAAAAGACAAACCACAAGTGGAGGCAAGTTGAAAGAATTCAAAAACATTTGATCACTACTAACATCAAAGTCAAATCTTCGGTTCCGTATGAGATTCTCTTGGCTGAAACTGGTATGTTCCCGTTGGAGGCATCTGCTGTCATCCGGTTAATAAGTTATTTAAAAAAAGTTGAGAACATGGATTTGCACCGCTGGCCCAAAATGGTTGTTGGGGAGGAGCTAAACCGTAGAAAGAAGACTTGGATGAAGCAAAATAGCAAGTGGTTGAACAAATGGAACATTAAACTACATGAGTGCCCCAACACTAATGCTGAGATAAAAAAGTTTGTGCTAGAAAAGTTTAGGTCTACTATGTGGACTAAGCAGGTTGGCCGTAAAAAGTCACATTATATCCAGGTGTTCAACCCCACGTGGGAGCATGATGAGAAAGACTATTTAAGGGTTACAATTAAAGGCAAGGCTAGGCTTTTGGTCGCTCAAATAAGAACCGGGTCACACCATCTTAGATGCGAGACAGGTAGGTGGGCTGTCCCCAAGGAGGCTTGGGAGCAACGAACCTGTATTTTTTGCAACAAAGGGACTGTCGAGACTGAATGGCACTTCATGATTGAGTGTGCTGCTTATGATGATATCCGTATCCAATATGAAGACATTCTGAAGGTGGACAATCTAAATGAACTTTTTAGAGAAACTAAGCTCCTCAAAACTGCTAGCTTTCTGATCAAGATCTATAATAGAAGGGCTGACATGGAAAATAAATTGAAAATGGTTAAAGTTTCGGTGCTTGGTCCCATACACTGATGGTCTCGTGGACGTCATTAAAAACCATTCATTCATTCATTCACTTCCGTTGCACATTTAGGGCAATGAAACCAGCTTATCTAGTTAACGCAAATAAAACCTTGGATAAATGTTGTAAATGGCAACTCTTTCAAACAGAACAAACGCCCGACCTCGTTTGGGAATTTCTACATGAATGTTTTTAGTCTTCAACATAATGAAGGCAAGTTTACCCTTGCATTTCTCTCGGGTATATTTTTTTGAATGAGCAGTTTGGGTTTGGCATAGACAGTGCCAAAGAAATCAAAGACCTGAAAATCGCCAGGGAAACTGAGCTTTGCTTCTCAGTTCATGGTGCGGCACTGAGAAAAATAAAGGTGAGTCTCACAAGAAAAACTTAAGGTATATATATATATTTTCATTGTTATGATTATAAATGAACTAGTTGGCCGTGGGATTCGAAACTGGAAACTGCAGCGTCTTAGGGTTTAGAATGCTTCTTAATCCGGTTAGGGTTTCATACGTACTGCGGTTTATCTTTCCTCTACAATTCAATTTGCTGTGTTTGTTAACTTATCTGCAGTTTTATTTTTTTTTGATTTTTTTGAACATATTTAAACAATGGAGTATGATTTCTATCATGGCTCTTATGCTCCGTTCTTCGCTTGGTTTGAAATTAATGGCCAGTTAGGCTCCGAATAACGCAAAATGAAATGATTAGGTTTTGAAGAATACTAGGAGCTTTATTAACGGAAGCCTCCCGACACCTGCTTGAGATAGTAGTTGATTTTTTTTTATAGGCATTGTTATTTGTGTTCTGCATTATGCTACGGTATTGAACTTGTGACGCCCTTGCGCGTAAGCGTAACGGCTGACCTTGCACCTTCATTATTTTATTTTTAACTAAGCTTAGTTATGCCATGTATTTTTGAGTCGAGTTATTCCATATAATTTTTTAACTAAGCTCAGTCATGTCAAGACATGAGGTCTGAGTTTGGTACTCTTTTCCTGTATTGTTTTGCACTCTGTTGTTTTCTTGTGTTATCTGGATTTAGTAAATCCTGTTTTCAAGGTGGCCGTTAGCTTAGATGGAATGGTGAGGATATTATTTCCAACACCTTTTTGTTTGCATTGTTTTCTTTTTCTCAACCCTTTGTTTTCTTGCTTTGGTAAAATTTTTCTTGCGGGTGCTTGGTTGCACCGTGCCATCACTGGTTCTTATATTCTTTACTCACACGTGATGATCCTTTTCTGTTGGGTATGCCACATCCAGCGAGGTGGATACGGTATTTTAATTTAGCCCAATTTTAACACTTCTATCTTGTCTACCATGGAATTGAGCATGGGATTCTGCTTTGGAAGGAGCAATATTTTATCATTGTAGCTAGTTACATTCAACCTTTAATGGCTTTTCTGTTAGCTCTAACATTTCCAGTGGTATCCTGTATGTTCATGTAACACCATATAGAACTAAATTACTAATATCTAATGGACTTATTGAATACTGTCTGATTTCCCGTTTTGAGTTTCATTATCTGGCTAGGAAGAGTGACACAATACTACTAAGTTGTACAGATCGAGAAAATGTCACGGATAAGTGCCAACTTAATGCTTCACATTGTGGAGTGTTTCTTAAACTTTTAGATGGTCTCATCTAGTTGAGAGTGCTGATTAGAGCTTAGAATCTGCAAGAGTATGTGGTTATTGGAGCCTGTTTTGGTTCACCCAATGAATTATCCCCTTTTATTCTCTAAGAGGGAAAAGTTTAAAGGTTTGCTGTATTTTTTACGTGTGTAGAATAGCTGGAGAATCTTTCTGTTTTCAAAAACAACAGAAATACCACTTAAATATGTATTTGAGGAAAATAATACAATTTACTTTATATATATATGTATACATATACATGTACATACATATGTATACAAATGTATATACATGTATATACATATACATGTATATACATATACATATGTATACAAATATATATACATGTATCTGTATATATGTGTATACATATACATATACATGTATATCTGTATATATATATATATATATCTCATTTAAAAACTTGGTAGTTGATACATATTTCTCTAGAGCATTTGCATATTTGTGATTCTAAAATTTATTTTTTTGTTGAGATCAACCAATTGAAAACAAAAAGGCCATTAAGAGACTCTGAAATGTTGATATGCAAGAATTATGAGGATTTTTTATGGAAGTATCAAGGAATGAGTAACTAACATGTTATTTGTGCTCTAAATGTGTAAGGTAATTTTGTGAAGTGAGGACTTATATATCTTATACATTAAAAAAGTGGACATGGCATGGAGACACTTAAAAAGTGCTTATGTGTCAAGGACATTTAAGGCAAAACTCTAAGTTGCCGGTTTTGGTACAGGTTTAGATACGGGTACGCTGGTACAACGATTTTTTTTTTCTTGGGTACAGGTACGGGAGTGTATATATATATACTTTATAAATTATAAACATAATGTCATAAGCATGTTCAAAATTATAAATTTAATTATAAGAACAATGATATTCATCAGACATAAATGATAAACTATTAAACATGGGGCATTTATTTAGGAGAAATACTCTCTTAAATAGGGCATTTATGGTTTTCATTCCCTTATAAATCTTCTCAATCAGCTTTCAACCACATTTTACTGATAAATGCGAATTTAGAAAAATGTTTCAGGTTGAGCCTTAAAGGGTGAGATATTGCAAATACTGTGAACTATACTTCTTTGGGAAAGTACTAACATAAAAACATAGCTTTCTTAAAATTCACTTCTTTGTAAGCGATGATTCATTGATCCCATATATTTGAGAGTTACATCTAAGTTACAATGTGAATTGGGCACTGGAGGGGCTACTGCAGGTGAGATGTAGATTTTATATAATAAAAATGCATCTATTGACACAGATATCAAAGCTAAGAACAGATGTATAATAAACCTTCAGCTGAGAAGCAGTGAAAATTAGTCTGAAAAGAGATGTCAAAGACAACATGTACTAAAATAATTCTGAGAACATCAAGGGAGTATAGCAAACCCAAGATGTTAAGGGTTTCAATTTGTTTTCATTTAGATTATTCATCCCCTGTTGATGTCTATGAAATCCTTCTAACTCAATCCAGCAATTGTAAACCCCATTCGCTGTGGGTTTGGTTAGAGGTCCTCCCTAGGTCCCCAGGTTCTCTGTGGGTCCTTCTGTGAAGGACCCACAGAGAACCCGGGGCCGAGGGAGGAACCTTGGCCGAACCCACAGAGAACCAGAACCAGAACCAGAACCAGAAAGTATTTTGCTGGGTACGGGGGGGTAAATAGAAGAACCCGGTAACTTAATTATTGTCAAAACTTCTTGAGGAATGTCTGCAATGTACTGACAACTTAGAGGGTGTAATGTTTATGCAGATGTCTATCAGTCTCTGTAAATAGCTATACTCAGAAGTAGACCATAAAATTATGAAGCAATGATTATGAAGAAAATTTGTTTGTAGTTTCTCAAATTGAATGCTTACGACCATAACACAGTGCATGTTACTTGATGCATGCAAAATTTTAACTTTAGATTGGTTGGGTGAAGACCAAATGTTCAAATGTGAAACATATTCCCTTCTTACATGAACTGGTTATACTAGAGTGGGACAAGAGGCTTAACCTTAAGTTTTGGCTATTTGTTACCGAATACATGAGCTTGCTTCATTTGCATGGTGAGCCAAGCATTTGGTTCTTCACTTTGAAATAGGCCTGAAGAAAAACTTAAATATCTTGATGAACAGTAAATGACTGTCGAACCTTGTGAAAGTTTGGATTGGCTGGTGTAACATACACCCCTGATTTTTTTTTTAAGTTCACTGTTTGCTGTGTGTTTGTTTGCTGATATGTTTGTGTATGTTCTCAATGTGTATACATCACATTATATATTGCAAAACAAGAAGAGAGTTAGAAGATAATAACACCATTCACAGCAGATTGCAACATATTGAAGTAACAATATTTTCAGATTGAAATCAGAATAATTACAATAAGTTATTAGACCTGATATATGAAGTTTCAGTCATGACAGTGGCCTTCAACTGCAGCAACGATCAACACCCAAGCATTTGGCATTCAAACACCTTGTTCTCCAATGCTCAGACCTCAATATTAAGACCTCAGTGTTCAACAACAGAAGGCCATACACGTGCTGTTCACAGACTGAAGTTTTTGCAGCAACAAGGGTATCCCATTGAAAAGTTCGATCTGCTCTAGAAATTCAAATTCTTCACCAAAAAATGCAAGTTAGCACTTGATAGAATCGCCATTTAGAAGGGTCATTCAATGAATCAATACCCATTTTGAAATCTTAGTCCATCTCAGAGCTATGAGCAAAAACATGGGTTCAGGTCCAGAAAGATATAATGATTAGAAACACACCAAAACCTCAAATAAACCACACCAAACTGAAAGCTAAACAATTCCACACCAAAACAAGGAGAAACTCCTCAAAAGAACTGGAGAATCTTCATTTTCAATCACCAAATTCCTCTGAAAATTGAACTCTGATAAGCTCTATGTGATCCTTGCTGTAGAATCACTTACAATCTGACTAGGGTGGATATTTCACCACCGAAATCAGCCCAAATGACGGGGGTTTCCGTCCTCAGTTCGCAACCCAAGCAATCTGGTAGCAATCCAACAACATTCTATTATGTTGCCAAAGTGAAGATATCCAAATGAGAGCCAAAATGAGATTATAAAGAGATTAGGGTGATTGGACTTGAAAAGTTTCTCAATTCCCTCCTAAAACCCACGCCCTTCCTTTCATTTGAAAATTTAAACATTTTAAATTCCTCTTCACCCTTGGGCGTCCCACACCAGAAGAATATAATATTAATAAACCTTTTAAAAACAACTTTAAGTTGTACGCCTAGGCCCAAGGTGTTTTTTGAATGACCACTCACCCCCTCAACTTAAGTTTATAAAATAACTTTATAAAACAACTTAAGTGACTGAATAAAACAATTATCAAATACTTCAACCTTAGGCTCTCCAAACCATATGAGAAATAATACTGTTGCGTACATATTGGCTTGGGACCAACTCCCAAAAATGACTTACTATAAATAGCATTGCTAAAAATATTAAGTGTACACCAAACGCCAAACCGAGCAAAACTAAAGACCACTGAAGAGTGCTGTGACCAATTGAAGATGACAACCTCATGACAATCCGCCCTTCCTAAGATTGCTTGCCCTCAAGCACTCGCAACTCAGGATGTTGTAATATCTGCTCTCTCCCAAGTAGCATCCTCCACTGGCAAATTCTTCCACTTAATCAAATACTCCTTGACCATCCTTCTTCGCAGTGTATGCGCTCTGATCTCCAATATAGCCTCAGGGATCAAAATCAACTTGCCTTCCTCATCCAAAGGAGGCAACTTTGTAGAAGGAACCACATTCTGACCAAGTGCCTTCTTAAGGTGAGAAACATGAAAGATGTTATGCACCTTGTTCTCGGATAGCTCCAACTCATAGGCCACCTCTCCAATCCTCTTGATACCTCTGAAAGGACCATAGAAACGAGGCTCAAGCTTTTCTGACCCACTCTTTTTGAGAGTGGACTGCCTGTAGGGTTGCAATTGCAAATAAACCATGTCTCCAACCTCAAAAACATGTTCAATGTGGTGCTGATCAGCATATAGCTTTTGCTGATTCTGAGCATGCTATATATTTTCTCTCAGAGACCTCATGATGTCCTGACTCTCCTGAAGAAGATCTCTGGCTCTAGGCAGCCTGCAATCTCAGAAAAGTAAATCAACAAAATTGGGAGTTTCGTAACTATATAATGCCATAAGTGGAGACATCCGAATAGACATATGGAAAGTAGAGTTATAGCAATACTCTCCTAGGTGCGACCCATGCCTTCTACTGCCTTGAAACATAGTTGCATAGGTATCCTTCCACCCACTTGTTCGCCACCTCAATTTGCCCATCAGTCTGAGGGTGGTAATTAGTGCTAGGGATCAGCTCCGTACCACATAATCTGAATAATTCCTACCAAAACAAACTCATGAACTTGCTGTCCCTGTCACTAATGATGGTCTTGGGTGTCCCGTGAAGCCTGAATACCTCCTTGAAAAATAAATTTGCCACGTGTACTGCTGTAAATCGTGTTGATATGGCAAAAAAGTGAGCAAATTTAGTCAATCTATCCACTACTACATAAATACTATCTTTCCCCTACACCTTTGGAAGCCTTGTGATGAAATCCATCGATATGCTTTCCCATTTCTGAGTAGGAATGGGAAGGGGTTGCGATAGACCAGTAGGATAAGTATGCTCATTTTTGTTCTGTTGGCATACTTGGCACTCATAGACGTACTTGAGTATGTCATCCTTTATCCCTTTCCCTGAGAATCTCTTACGGATCTGCCTATATGTCTTATTATATCCGGGATGACCAACCATCAGAATGTCATGGAAAGCCTTAAATATGTGCACTCTCACCTTAGAATCAGGAGTCAACCATATTCTATCCTTGTAATAAATGAGGCCATCCCTCACCTAGTATCTATCATCTTGTAAAGACCTATCAAGAATGCTGTTTGCTAGTGCATTCTTAGCATAATCAGACTATTTTTTCTTTCCAATCTGCTGCTATGACTGAAATGAAGTTCAAATGTGGTCTTCTGGACAAAGCATCAGCCACTACATTCTTTTTCCCTTTGAATGTCAAAGTCATATCCCTGAAGTTTACTTACCCATTTCTGCCACCTCTCATTAAGATCCCTCTGATTAAGAAAATACTTAAGGCTGTTATGATCCGTTTTCACTACAAATCTACCCCCAACAAAGTATTGTCTGAGCTTGGCAAGTGCATGAATGATTGCCAACATTTCCTTATCATAAATAGAGTAAGCTCTCTCACCACCTCTCAACTTCCTGCTCTCAAAAGCTAATGGGTGTTTATTCTGCATGAGGACTACACCTATGCCTTCACTTATGGCATCACACTCAAACGCAAAAGGCTTAGAAAAGTCTGGAATAGCGAAGATTGGACACGTGCTCATCAATTGCTTAAATCTATCAAAGGATTGTTGCGCTAATTCAGACCATTCAAATGCCCTCTTTTTAGTTAAATCAGTAAGTGGGGCAGCCAACTGTGAAAATCCCTTGACAAACCTTTTGTAGAAACCACAAAGCCCGAAAAATCCCTTCAACTGTGTAAGGTTTGTAGGTGGAGGCCAATCAAGAATAGCCTTGATCTTTTTAGGATCAACGCTAACTCTCTTTGAGCTGATAATGTGTCCAAGATACAACTTTGTCATACCAAATTCACACTTGGAATCCTTAGCAAACAAAGATTTAGTCTCCAAAATACTCAACATCTCATCTAAGTGTCTCAAGTGCTCCTCCCATGATCTGCTGTAAATAAGAATATCATCAAAAATTATCAAGACAAACTTATGCAACTACTGTTTGAAGACTTTGTTCATGCAAGACTGAAATGTAGCAGGGGTGTTAGTCAATCTGAAGGGCATATCAAGGAACTCAAAATGTCCATAGTGGCATCTGAATGTTGTTTTCTCGATGTCCTCCTCTCTAACTCTGATTTGGTGATAACCAGACATCAAGTCTATCATAGAAAAATAGACTGCTCCATGTAGCTCATCAATTCGTGGGATGGGATATCTATTTTTAATAGTCTTCTTATTGAGTGCCCTATAATCTATGCACATGCGCATAGTCCCATCCTTCTTCACTAGCACCACTAGAGAAGCAAATGGACTCTTACTTAACCTGATATGATCCATGTCCAAAAGCTCCTTGATTGCCTTTTCTATCTCGTCCTTGTGTCTCTTAGGGTGCCTGTATGGTGTAGTGATAACTGGTTTAGTCCTCTCCTCTAACTCAATGATGTGCTCTATGCCTCTGTTAGGTGGCCTCCCAGGAGGTATACTGCCAAAAACCTTGCTTCGCTTAGAGAGCAAAGCCTGTATGTCGGGTGGATAGGAACGTTTCTCCTCCTTTGTAACCGAGGGCATGACTAGACACTTTGTTGCCCACTCCACCTGATCATGTCTGAAAAGCCTCTCCATACGCTTGTAAGAAACAACATGAGGCCCTCTGTTAGATATGATCCATGTCCAAAAGCTCCTTGATTGCCTTTTCTATCTCGTCCTTGTGTCTCTTAGGGTGCCTGTATGGTGTAGTGATAACTGGTTTAGTCCTCTCCTCTAACTCAGTGATGTGCTCTATGCCTTTGTTAGGTGGCCTCCCAGGAGGTATACTACCAAAAACCTTGCTTCGCTTAGAGAGCAAAGCCTGTATGTCGGGTGGATAGGAACGTTTCTCCTCTGTAACCGAGGGCATGACTAGACACTTTGTTGCCCACTCCACCTGATCATGTCTGAAAAGCCTCTCCATACGCTTGTAAGAAACAACATGAGGCCCTCTGTTAGATATCCCTCTCAACACGACGTTCTTACCCTCTGATTTAAACTTCAGCTCTAAGGTTTGAAAATTGAGAGTGATTTCTCCTAGGGAATGCAACTACTGGATGCCCATCACTACATCTGTGTCCCCAATGCCAACCACATAGAAGTCATCTTTGAACTCGTGGTTACCCAACTGGATGCTAAGCTGTGGAATCATCTGAGTGCAATTAATGGTGAAACCGTCTGCAACCATCACTCTAAACCATAGTAACGAGACGCAGACGCGGCTCAAACTCGGCGAGGGCGACTCGGCGACTCCGGATGCGGATGCGACGCAAACACGGCAAAATGAAAAAAAGTTGAAAAACCCTAGAAATTTATAGATTTTTAAGGATTTAAAACTTGTTTCAAGCACCCTTTATTGAATACAACACAAATAAAAGCAAATTTGATCACATGCACAAGTATACAACACTTACATAAGTATAAAGTACACAAATTGTAGTTGCGCTACTGAAGGAAATAACATACTTAGATATATAAAATTAGTCAAATGTATACAAAACTCATGGAATATGAAATCCATGACATCAAATGTTCCATACAAATATGAAATATGAAATATGACATCAAATCAAAATGTTCTATGACTCTATGCCCTATGGCATAGTGGAGCCAGCATCCTTCCTACAAAGGCGTCTAAGGGTCCTGGATGATGTTGCAGCTGCAGCCATAGTCTCTGCCTGTGTCTGACTCTCCAGGCCACTCTCACCAACAACATCTATGCCTCCTCATGCTCTAGCCTCCTCCTCAGCCATGGCTACAACCTCGGCCTCTCTCTCTGCCTGGTCCACCCAATCAAGGTCCTCGTCACTAAAGACTGCATCTGTAGCCTCAGTGACTAAAGACACAAATAAAAGCAAATTTGATCACATCCACAAGTATACAACGATCACATAAGTAAAAAGTACACAAATTGTAGTTGCGCTACTAAAGGAAATAGCATACTTAGATATATAAAATTAGTCAAATGTATACAAAACTCATGGAATATGAAATCCATGACATTAAATGTTCCAAACAAATATGAAATATCAAAACAATAACTACAAGTCTATGGCTAAATGGAGTTTGCATCCTTCCTACGAAGGCATCTAAGGTGGGTCCTAGATGATGTAGCAACTACAACCATAGTCTCTGCTTGTGACTCCATGCCACCCTCACCAACATTAGTTGTGGATGTGTTTGCTCATGCTTTAGCCTCCTCCTCTGCCATGGCTATAGCCTCAGCCTCTCTATTTGCCTAGTCAACCCAATCAAGGTCCTCGTCACTAACACAAGTACACATCGATCATATAAGTATAAAGTATAAACACAAATTGTAGTTGAGTTGCCCAAGGAAATAACACACTTAGATATATAGTCAAAGACTCAAATGTATACAAAAATCATTGCATATGAAATCCATGACATCAAATGTTCCAAATAAATATGAAATATCAAAAGATTCAAAACAATAACTAGAAATCTATCGCTCAAAGGAGCTTGCATCCTTCCTAGGAATGTGTCTAAGATAGGTCATGGATGATGCAGTAGCCATAATATCAAGTATTAGGGAAATTTACCTAATGGGGTTGAGGGGCAATGCCCTTTGTGGGGGTGTAGGTGTAGTGCCTTTAGTGGGGTCGAGGGGCAACACCCCCAATGGTGCCAAGGGCAATGGCGATTGCGAGGGTATGGGAGTAGCGCCCCCAACGGGGTCAAAGGGCAATGCCCCTTATGGGGGTTTGGGGGCAGTGCCCCCAGCGGGGTCAAGGGGCAGCACCCCTTGCGGGGGTCTGGGGGCAGTGCCCCTAGCGGGGTCAAGGGGCAGCGCCCCTTGCGGGGGTCTGCGGGGTCAAGGGGCAGCGCCCCCAGCGGGGTCGAGGGGCAGCGCCCCCAGCGGGGTCGAGGGGCAGCGCCCTGGGCGCGCTCCCTGTCACGATACAAGGCGGGGTCGAGGGGCGGAGCCCCCACCACCAAGCCCAAATTAAGACCTCCAAAACCATACAAACCTTCATGGGGTACATCATTTTGCATTACAATAAGTAAGAAGACTCGCTTGGACTCGGCGAGTCTGACGAGTCCACCAAGCTCCCCAAATGATATATGACCCTGGATTTGTCTTCAACAACTTGCTGGTTGCCCTCTCTTCTCCTCCTATTTTTCGAAATGAATTAAATGAGGTTGCTTTTAGGGCGAAATAGAAAATATAAGTGAAAAAAAAAAATATTAAAAAACTTAGATTTTGTTTTGGTTTTGGCCTTTTGGCCTTTGCTGCCGCCGGCCGCACCCAGGGGTCGGGACTCGCCTGGATGCGGCGCTTTTGGCGCATCTGGCGCGTCCTCCCCAGGACGCGGTCGCGTCCGGGTCCTCGCGCCCAGGACGCGGCCAGGGTCGCGCGGCGCACAACTCGCCGCGTCCGGGGGGACTCGCGGCGAGTCCCGTGACTATGCTCTAGACCCATCAACCTCCTGTGTCTAGAGTCCTCTAAGTGCTACAAGTCCCTCATCAATAAAATTATGTGTAGCCCTTGAGTCAATCAAAACTATCATCCGCTGCCCTTTCAAGATTCCCCTAATGCGTGAGGATTCATTTTTCTGAAAACTATATAGCTGGGCAAGCTTACACTCCTTTGATTCCCCTTTTTCAACCCCCCCTTGAGGTTCTTCTCCCTCCTTTTCATCAAAATCAGATTGCTGGTCTGAAATTTTTGAGCCACTTTCCTTTGCTGAATAGTACTCTATTTGATGCATTTTACCCCCTTTGGTACATATATGATCCTTAGACCAAGGTTCTCTACACTTGAAACATAGGCCCTTCTCTCTGAGGTCATTTAAAGTGTCTCCATCAAGCCTAGTGACTGATTTTTTCTGTTGATGAGTGTCCTTAGTGAAAGGTCTCTTATCCTTTTTGTGCACAAAAGGTTTGGACTGAAATTTTGTTTTAGGGGAAGCCCACTCCATACTTCTTGCTTTTTTCATTGCCTCCAACAAAGTTGGTGGTTCAAATGCCTTAATCCATCCCTGTAACCATCACTGAAAGCCTTTGAAACTCTGCTAAGTAAGCGTCTACTGTACCATATTGCTTAAGTTGGGCCAACTCTCTGAAATGAATCTCGGTGTCCTTCTTGTCAAACCTTTCAATAAGCCTAGTGGTGAACTCATTATATGTAGTGATAGACCTATGACCCAATGTAACTAGGCCATGGTACCACCACTCATGTGTTACCCCGTCCAAATGTAAAGTGGCAAACTTAATTGCCTCTTCCTCTGTCATGGGTCTAAGGGCTAAATAATTGTCAAGCTTCTGTACCCAAGCCCTCACTATGAAATTGTCACTCCCATCAAAGTGGACAAGTGTTACCTTACCGATGGCCTGTTGCATGTCTCTCTGCACTACTGGTCCTCTTTGATCAAATCTATTTCCATTTCTCTTCCTCTTCTGGTCTAGGAATTCATTGTAAGATAGGTTCATTGTAATGGCTTCAGGAAGAGTGTCATACTTAGCACACCCCTCCCTTAAGCTATCCACAAATAGCAAAGAAGTATTTGGATTGGTCTGAGGTGCCTCCTTAGGTAAGAAGGTGGGCTGAAAAGGCCTGGAAAAAATGTGTGAATCAGCTATAGTACGTTGTCCCCCATTACCACTCTGCTGATTTGAAGCACTATGTTCTCTTGTATGCATTGTGTTGACCTGTGGATTGTTAGGAGTAGTTTGCACCGCTATATTTTGCCCAATCTTTCCCAGCAATTGAGACATCATGTCCATCATCGCGTCAAACTTTTTCTCCATCCTAGCTCCTGGACTTATTGACCTTGCTTTCCCTTTCCCTCTTTCAGCTATATTACTTGCGGTTCTGTCCTCACCACCGGGTGGATCCAGTTGCATTTCTGTACCCTGTGATGACTCCCAATGAGCCTTAAGAACTCCTGATATTGTTTACCTTGCAGAATAGGTGGGGGCTGCCAATGACCTTTTCTAATCTCCCTCTGTATATATTTCTGTTCTCTTGCGCTCATAGAAAGGAGAGTGCTGTTTTCATATAACTACACAGGATAGTAGGAAGAACTTGCTCTTACCACTGCAACATACACCCCTGATTTTTTTGTTTGTTTGTTCACTGTTTGCTGTGTGTTTGATTGCTGATATGTTTGTGTGTGTGCTCAATGTGTTTTCAAAGTGTATACATCACATTATATATTGCAAAACAAGAAGAGAGCTAGAAGATAATAACACCTTTCACAGCAGATTGCAACATATTGAAGTAACAATATTTTCAGATTGAAATCAGAATAATTACAATAGGTTATTAGACCTGATATATGAAGTTTCAGTCATGACAGTGGCCTTCAACTGCAGCAATGAGACTCTTTGTTGGCAACGATCAACACCCAAGCATTTGGCATTCAAACACCTTGTTCTCCAACGCTCAGACCTCAATATTAAGACCTCAGTGTTCAACAACAGAAGGCCATACACGTGCTGGTCACAAATTGAAGTTTTTGCAGCAACAAGGGTATCCCATTGAAAAGTTCGATCTGCTCTAGAAATTCAAATTCTTCACCAAAAAATGCAAGTTAGCACTTGATAGAATCGCCATTTAGAAGGGTCATTCAATGAATCAATACCCATTTTGAAATCTTAGTCCATCTCAGATCTATGAGCAAAAACATGGGTTCAGGTCCAGAAAGATATAATGATTAGAAACACACCAAAACCTCAAATAAACCACACCAAACTGAAAGCTAAACAATTCCACACCAAAACAAGGAGAAACTCCTCAAAAGAACTGGAGAATCTTCATTTTCAATCACCAAATTCCTCTGAAAATTGAACTCTGATAAGCTCTATGTGATCCTTGCTGTAGAATCACTTACAATCTGACTAGGGTGGATATTTTACCACTGAAATCAGCCGAACAACGAGGGTTTTTGTCCTCAATTTGCAGCCCAAGCAATCTGGAAGCAATCCGACAACATTTTGTTATGTTGCCAAAGTGAAGATATCCAAATGAGAGCAAAATGAGATTATAAAGAGATTAGGGCAACTGGACTTGAAAAGTTTCTCAATTCCCTCCTAAAACCCACTCCCTTCCTTTCATTTGAAAATTTAAACATTTTAAATTCCTCTTCACCCTTGGGCGTCCCACACCAGAAGAATATAATATTAATAAACCTTTTAAAATCAACTTTAAGTTGTACACCTAGGCCCAAGGTGCTTTTTGAATGACCACTCACCCCCTCAACTTAAGTTTATAAAATAACTTTATAAAACAACTTAAGTGACTGAATAAAACAATTATCAAATACTTCAACCTTAGGCTCTCCAAACCATATGAGAAATAATACTGCTGCGTACATACTGGCTTGGGACCAACTCCCAAAAATGACTTACTAAAAATAGTACTGCTAAAAATAGTAAGTGTACACCAAACGCCAAACTGAGCAAAACTGAAGACCATTGAAGAGTGCTGTGACCAACTGAAGATGACAACCTCATAAACTGGCCATTGCTATAAATAGAAACACCCTCTGAAAACCCACCACTGAACTCCAGTGCTGGCCACTGAGTCCCCTAACCACATCAACTAGCCTACGGGAACTCTGGAATAGGCTAATTGATCACTACACTACTCAAGAGTGAGAAGGGGACATTACAATTGGGCCAGGAACAAATGTTCAAATTTTAAATCTATTCCTTTCTTATATGTATTGGTCCCTAAAGCGGGCCAAGAAACTTTAACCCTAGTTTTTGGATTGTTTGTTACTGAATGTATGCACATATTTCTCCTGCATGGGGATCCAAGCACATCATTCTTCACTTTTAAACATGCATGAAGGAAACATAAAATATCTTAACAAACGATACATGACTGTTGAGCATTGTGAAATTCTTGATAATTTTTTTTTATCTATCCTGTCAGCCTAAAGGTCATAATTATCTTTCTTAGTTGGATTTGAGAGCAACTATTGTTGAAACTCACAGAAACAACATAAGCAGATTGCCTCATGAACAAGGGAGAAAGGATTATTAACATTTTCCTATAAAAGATTAGAAATGACCAACATGCAATAGAAGCATATAATTGCATCTTAACTTTTTAAGAAAATACTAATTGCTAGTTACCATTCTATATTGATCCTAGCTTGTGTCTAGAAATAACAATCCCAAGTAAATAAACAATAGAGGCATGAAGAAGCCATGATTTATTTTCTTTTCACCATGGTAACATACATATTGGAGACAAAACCTAGTAATGTGATACAGTATTGGAGCTTAAAATGAGTGAGCCAAATCCACACAAAGCATACTAATATATATTGGTTGAAAGTGTATGGTTTGGTTTTATTATTTCAGTTGTGTTTAGCTAGGCCTTAGAGAGCTTGTGATGTCTATCACGTCTTTCCTTTTCATTCTATGTGTATGCTTCTCAATAAGTGGAGTGGCAATTCAGGTTTCTGCATTACAAGAGTAATTAATATTATAGTACTTACACCGTTTTTTTAGCTCCGAGTAGTTGGAAATTTAGAGCTTAGATTTCCCCTGAATTGTTATTACATAATTAATTAATTGTATTGCAGTCCATCTGCTACATCATTTTGGCAAATGTTTTTTAAGGTTTGGTTTGTAGACTATCTCTAGTGCTAATAAATTGCTTTCATATATTTGTTCCTTGTGATTTAGAAAGAGTTCAATCAATCACTACTATATTTCATTTGATTTTGGCTAATCTGAGTAGTTAGAAATTTAGAACTTAGATTTCCCCTGTAGTATCAGAGATTCTATGCTGTCTTCTTAATTACATGAATTAATTAATGGTATTGTAGTCCATCTGCTACAATATGTTTGCAAATGTTTTCTAAGGTTTGGCTTGTAGACTAACTCCAGTGCTAATAAATTGCTTTCATACATTTGTTCCTTGTGATTTTGAAAGAGTTCAATCAATTACTACTATATTTGCTTTGGCTAATATTTGATATGGATTGTTACTGATGCTTCTGTTGTGAAAAATGATGGTTATATTGAAGTCCAGTTAGGCTATTACAATGGCAGAGACACCAGAGGAAGAAAGAGATGATGAATTTTTTAAGGAAGTTTATGGAAAGGAGTATACAGGACCACCCAAGTTGAACACTGAGCAGTCGCTTGAAAATAATAAATTGAATAAAAGGCCACGCTCAAGTACCAATGCTGGTGGTGAATCTGATGATGAACAACAAGATCGTGATCCAAATGCTGTGCCTACGGATTTCACCAGCCGAGAAGCCAAGGTTTGGGAAGCTAAATCAAAGGCAATAGAACGAAATTGGAAAAGAAAAAAAGAAGAGGAGTTTATATGTAAGATTTGTGGGGAGTCTGGCCACTTTACTCAGGTAAATATTATCGTGTTTGAATTGATGTCCACGTTAACAAGTGATAAAATTCTGATTGTTGCATTGTACCTGTGGTGTTTATTCATACACATATTTGGGGCTCAAGAGCATTTGCAACAATAATAAATAATAAAGGGAAGAGAAAAATGTTGTGAATTGAATGTTTTAGGTATTAATTTTAGGTGGTTATGAGGTGTATTGCATAGGATTATTTTGAAATAATTCATTAAGATTTGTATAATTTACATTTTATACAGTTTTTAGAAAATTTAAGAGTTTTTTGTATCCTTAATTTGCATCCTACAGAGCCACCTTCCTTTTTGTATAGTTGGAGGACTAAGATTGGTGTGAATAACTATGAACTAAGCAAAGCGAAGTTGTGAGCTCATGTATAATTTCCTCATATCATGTTCAAACATTTGTTTATAGCAATTAGGGCTTGTTCATTGACTGGCCTGGGCCACTGCTTTGAATCAGAATACCTGTTTAAGAAAAAAATTTCCTATAGTTCTTCCTCTCACTACATATTGTCTTGTCTCATTGTTCATGGTATTTTCTAGATCAATACCATGATTTAGAATTATGAATTCTATTTGATTGCTTGTCCATCTCCAAGACCAGTAACAAAGGCAAGTTGTGCCACACTTTAAGATGCCCTTGTATCATGTCCAACCATGTATCTCTGAGGGAAGAGATTGATATAAGAATTCAACACCCATCTACAATTATCCCACCTCATGTACAAACATATATTATAAGGGAAGGGTTAATGTAAAGAACTGAGGAAATTATGATGAATGGTGGGATGGAAGGTGACAAAGCTGTGTGGACTGTATGCCTTATTAAGCTTCTCCATTATAAGAGAAGAGAAAGCAACCACCACAACCAGAAAGAGATTTCTTGTCTTCATTATGCTGAGAAAGTGCTGGTAGGTGGAGGATAGGGCTCCTTTTCTCCTCTTGCCTGCTAGCATGTTGTTACTTATTTAATATGCTTCAAGTTAATTGAGGCAAATATTCACATTTCGATCCTCATTCACATGGTCAACAAATTTACAGATTTCTTTTTTACTTGACCAATTTCTATGACAATGTTTTCTATCACCAAATCAAAATGTAGAAAATTATCATGAAAGTACTTGTGGCTTCTTCACTGACTATCTGCAGTTTTTCCCAGATTACCTTTTGTAGTTTCATCAATGCTAGATTAGAATGTATTATCTGTTACTTAGGATAATGCTGGCTTGGGATTGTTATGAGGTGATTCACTAGGGCCTTTCTGTTAATGGAGAACTGCATTTTGATGTTACAAACTGTAGTCTGGGTATCATGTTTTACCTTCTGCTGCATCAACAGAACTGTATTGTATAGAAAAATGTTTATTTGGTACTTTTGGGGCATTATTTGAAAGTGACTGTAAAGTCTGTAAATGTAACAATTATAAACATTTAGAGATGATTAAGAAGTTTGATAGTGGTTGATTGTAAATTTATCACAAATTCTCTTCTGAAATCGGGGAATTCAAAGTACACTTGTTTTCACGTGTGAGCATTGTTATTAAATTGCTCTATAAATGAAAATTTCAAATTCCATTGCAGAAATTGTATTCAGGTTCTCTAGTATAAATAGCATGGTGAATGATAGAACTCCCCTTTGAAATTGGTGTTGTTGAATAACTGTTGTTTTCCAATACAGGGGTGCCCAACCACACTTGGAGCCAATCGAACAAGGGAGTTCGTTGAAAAAATTCCTGTGAAAGACAAGCGCCTGAAGCCTCGCATTATTGGATCAGGTGGATCAGTTATTCAGAAGATTGAAAGAGACACAGGATGCCGGATCAGGATCGAAGATGATCACATGGCTGAGAATGTGTCATTTGTTGTTCGCATTGCTGGACCAGATAGATTGTGTCTTATTAAAGGAACAGATGCTGTGAAGAAGCTAGTTAATGAAGCAGAAGATGGTGGGAAAAGTCCAGGGTTGGTGCAGGGTTCACACAGAGGGCTTAATGATGAAAATCCATCTAGTGCAGCTCCAAGACAGAATTTTTCCTCACAAAGGCATCGCTCCAGGTCTGGAAGTCCCTCTCGCATGGGTTCTCGGCATCGAAATTCTAAGGAAGAAAAGTTCACCTCTGATAACCGATTTTCTCAGCTTGAAGGTGGACGGAAATTTGAGGGAAGTTCTTCTCACATCAAGAACAACCCTAATGTTGGGCCTCCATATTCAAATAAATCTGGTAAGATTAGGTTTACAGTTTCAGTGTTCTTTTTTCTTCAACTATGGCAAACTTTGTAAACAAACAAAAGACAGGGTCTGAAATGTTTATTTTGGTATGGAATCTTAATGCTTTTCTTTCTTGCATTTGATGGTGTGGACAAAGATTTGTTTATAACTACCAGTTCCTCAAATTATAGCCATGTCTCAATTACATCATAGAAGTTTGTTTATGAATTGTTTAGATTTTAAACAAAAAGTGTTCTAATAAAAATCAGTATACAAAAAGGGATCTGCATGAATTGTAAGTATGCTAATTTGCTGGTTCAACTTATCATGGTGAAAATATTGAATCATTTAAGAAGACACTAACTAGGCTTAGTTGTAGATATGCTTATTCAAAACGGGCACTTTTTTCATCTGCATACTTGAATGATTTGCACTCATTGTATTTGAACAAAATGATAAACTAATATTAGCTATCCTCTCTTTGTGATGGTGGGAATGGTCAAGACATTTAAAATCTTTTCATGCTGTTCTTTTTAACAGACAGAAGCTCCTATCAGCATCATGGACAAGCAGGAGAAAGAGGTGTGCATGAAGGGGAAAAGTGGCTTGCTGATCTACGAGGTAAAGAACTAGAAGCTGGGTTTAGGAGTGAACAATACACTTTTCCTAAGTCCTTGGAGGAACTTGAGCAAGACTTTTTAAAAGAGGCACTTGAAATATTTGGTGCGAAAAGTGCTGAAGAAGATGATGAAAAAATGAGGCATCGTGAGGTAGCTCTTAATATTCTAAGATCTTTTGTTTATTTCATGGGTGTTTGTCTTTGTTTAATTAATCAGTGAAGATGAGTATCAAGTGCTTCCATTATGTGGGTTCTTTGAACAATGTTTTGCATATATAGAGTCCTTTGAAAATGAATAAATAATAATAAAAAGAAGGCATCTATTCTTGTGAAGGTATTTTAGGGTATTTAAAATATTTTGTGTTTGTCCTTGCAGCGGCTAAGGGAAATACGTGAGGCATTCCAGAAAAATATGGTTTCATTTCGGGCAAAGCAAATGAGGCAGTGGGAAGAGTTTATGCACCGAGAAGCTCATGCACCTCAGAGGCTCTATCAACAGCAGCTGGATCGTGGTCAACAAGTTTACAGTAGGGTTGGGAGTGATGTGTATGGTGGCATTGGTGGGGGCGTTGGTAATCATGGTTTGTATGAGGAAGACCGTCCTATGGAACAGCAGAGTGGCAAATTCTCAGCTTCATATGATATCTACCAAGGCCCCAGGCCAGATTTATATGGAGGAAAGGCACCTTATAAAGCAGATCCTTATGACAATTCACAAGCATTCCACAACTATAGATGAAGGTGAGTCCAAGGCATCATCCAAATGTAAATGCTCTTGCATATAAGATGGTCATTGAGGAATAGAATCAGTGCTGCAGGTGTGCCTAATTTAAATTAAGTGAAAAATGTGGTAGATGACTTTCTGGGCTTGGTGACAATTGGGGAACAAGTTCTATCCATCATCTTACATGCTTTGTGGTTAGGACAACAATATGCGATTGAATATTCATTTGGTCCCAATCTCCATGTTTAAAGACTGCTGCTGTTGACTTTGGCCTTCTATTCACATATGGCAATTCTGCAAATCAGTTTTCCACAAGTCAGTTAGGATATCATTGGATTGGCCTATATTTTATTTGTTAAGTCATTCATAGAAATTTTACCTTTATTGCATTGGCATACTTCTTGTTGTTGGTTATTGCATATAGGGGACATGAGAAGTTTGTTGTGCCACGACCCTATTTACTAGGACTGTTGTCACCTGGGCATGAACAACTATGTTCCATGTTGTAAGTGGCCATTTATATTGAAAACTTCCAAGCCAACTTTTGACATGCTTCACTGCATGCTGGGGAGATGATAAAATCCGTTTCCATCAAAATAACTATTAAAGATTTGATTCATTTTAGTAACTTTCTGATTCATGTTGATCATATATTCGGATTCCGTCAATTTAGATCTTCTGAGTCCAGGAACTTGGGTATAGTGTAGTTCAACATAGATTCTATTTCCACACTTAAGAATTGTCCTATGGAACTTGAATGCATGTTTTGAAACCAACTTTGACAAGCTGGCATAAGAAAAGAGATAGCTTTAGCTTTTTCCTATAGTGTTCACTGTTCCAGGGGCATACAAAAATAGATTAGTTTCAGTATCTAAGAGACTATCTTTGATGCATTATATGATGGTTTTGTAACAGATAATGCACTAATATTTATAGTTCAATATGCTCACAGCATTCTGAAAAGAGACTATATTTGATGCATTATTTGATGGCTGTTTAACAGATAATGCTCTAATTTTTATTATTTATAGTTCAATATGCTATAACAGCATTCTGAAAAGAGACTATCTTTGATGCATTATTTGATGGTTGTTTAACAGATAATGCTCTAATATTTATAGTTCAATATGCCCACAGTATTTTGAAATGCATGTTCTTTTACAAATAGGATTAATAATTTAATTGCTGTTCTGTAAATGTTAGCAGTCTTGTATTTCTAGTTCACCTTGTCAGCAACACTTTTGAGTAACTTTGATAAAGAAACACATGAGTTACTATTTTTTTCTCTTTGAGTGTTTGCCTTTTATAGTTGCTATATGATGAGATTTGACAGGCACTATATTAAAGACATTAGATTTCCACAGTCCATTTTGATTTGAATAAAGCTTCTGGACTAATCCGTGTTTGTAATTTTTAGAATCAATGTTTCAGATCATGGATCATGGAGTGTGACCCAAAATGTTGTTTTCAAAAATTACAAACACAGTTTAATCCAGAAGCTTTATTTAAAAAAAGGCATTATATTATTGCGGGAAAAGGTGCCCCTTGCCTAACTACTATTTAAGTTACAAACTCATTTAGTTGCAATCACCAAGACATCAATGGTCACTTTGTGAAGGTTTACAGGGATATCTGTTAGGTTATATACTGGTCTATGAAATATATGCTTTCTATTTTTTAAATGGTTTCATGAATGTGCAACTTCAGATTCTGGATATGAGGTTACAGACAGTGGAGACTTCTAGAAAGGTTGCTCAATATTGTTTCATTTTGAGAGCCATCAGGCATAACTTCCTAATTTTTTTTTTCTACATTCTTTGAACATACAGTTTTCCTGAGATTAGAGAACATCACGTCACTTTGTCAACAAGTTTTGGATCCAATGTAGAGGAAAACTTGCATATATGTGTCATTTTATGAAGTACCGCTATACTTGCCATCAAGAGATGTGATGCCCCCAAAATTGCAACACTAAACCAAGCGTTGAAATGCAATTAAATGGATAAACTAGATATTAAAAATAAAAAGAAAAATATTAACAATTTAATATTATTATAATTATTATAACATCATACTATAAATATTAAAAGTATATATATATATATATATATATATATTAACAATAAATTCAATTTATATATACAGCAGTAAAATAAGAAAACATATAATATATTGACATAAAATAATATATATATTAAGGGAATAGAATTATAAAAAAATGGTGATTAAGAGCAGCCAGTGGTTCATTTAAACAGCAGTAATCATTTAGTAAGCAACTGAATAGAATCTCATTCGAAGTAAAAGCAGATTTCAAGTTTCTGAAGGCAGCGCTTAAGTTTGCAAAAACAACGATTGTCTACAAGGTAGTTTGTGAAGATAATTAAGAGTGCTTAGAAGAACAGCGATTACTATATTTTATTAATTTTAAAGAAGCAGCGATCAAGGTTAAGAAAGCAGCGATTAGTTTGAGTGATTAACAGGTCTCTAAGGCAGCAATTATATTATGAAAGGCTGCAATCAGTTTGAAGGGGCAGCAGTTAATTATCAGGAAGAGTCATGATTTTTTTGGAAGGACATTGCTCTTCCAAGGGATGTCCTTCATATGATTTTTTTGGAAGCAGCAGATGGGAAAGAGGGAATAAATTATAAGAGATCTATTGGATCAAGTATTATTGCCAAGAATATATTTGAGCAGTAAGTTTAAATATGATTATATTCAGAAATACATCTGCAGCCAGGAAAGCAACATCTTCTGAATATTGACAACAAACCAAACATCAAGGCAACAGGAGCAGATCAGAATTAATTATCTGCACTCAGCAAACAAGGGCAGAGTAGTAGTTAATATATTTGCATCTTAGAACATAGCAGTCTTATATTTTAACAAGTATTGTGGTATGCACTAGTATGCACTATTATATTATATGTTAATAATATAGCAGCTTCAGTCGTTCCTTCCAGCTCAGCCTATTGAGGAAGCATAAATTAAATGATAGCCTGTCGGCTATTTAATTTATTGTCTTATATTTATGTGAAGGCTCAAATGTCTTGAGGCCGACCTCTCTTATATTCTTTATGATTGTATTTTGGCCGACATGAGAAGATTCGAATTCATAGTCAAATCCTTTATTAGAAGACATTTAATATTTGTTTACTATTTGAGGCCGACTTCCATTTATGAAGAAATGCGAATTCTTGAAGGCCGACATGAAGGATTCAAAGAGATGTGTCTCTCCCATTCATTTGTATATATTCACATTGATTCGTCCATTGTGATCATCCAATTTCAGTTCGGTTATTCACATAAGTCCGATATCATCAAGTGCGAATATATTAATCAAGTGCGAATACAAGATTCAGATTGAAGATCATAACTTCATACAGGGTGAATAACATACAAGTGCGAACTTCATACAGTACGGATATCATAACAAGTGTGAACATCATACGAAGATCATACAGTGCGTAGTATCCTTCAGGTGCAAATTCTGTAGGTGTTCATTTCAGTCAATCACAGATATTGCCAGGTGCGAATTGGCAGACTGTTATCTGTTATTGCATTTTGCCAGGTGCTGTATATTGGTCTTGTGTTAGACCTCATTGTAAAGTGAATTGTTGCCACTTCTATAATCAATATAAGAGAGATCTTTGTTGCTGGGTTTTTCTCCCTCAAGAGGAGAGTTTTCCCAGGGTATCTGCTGTGTTATTGTTTCCGATTTTGAATTATTTTCTGTGCATTTAATCTGATCATATAAAAATTCAACATGGTATCAGAGCGGGTTCAGTAAAGATCCGATCAGATTTTGGTTGTGCAGTCAGATCAACGACTGGGAAATTAGAATTGTCTCTCTCCTTGGGACCTTAGTCCAAGCATTTACTTCAGTTAGTAGGTAAGAACTCAAGAAGGATTGGGCTGAGCATGCTCGAGCTGATCAAGAGTTACTGCTTTCAGTCTGAGCTATCGAGTCAATTCATCCGACATCATGAGGATACTTGAGACCTTGTTTTCACTGGTGTGCTCGGAAAAGTTGTGTTTATTCAGCTGCATCGCTCTCATTTCTGTTTATAAGGTATGAAGTGAGATATTATCTGAATATCTTCATAGTAGCAACGTTTATATTGTTGTAGAATCGATGGTGCTGGAATTTTGATGTGTATGACTGTGCTTAGTTTTGAGTGAGTACAATTTCAATAACATCAATTTCTATGAAGATCTGTTCGTGACCTTGTCAGATCAGATGTAGTGGTTGGAGTATTGATGATAGAATATATATACGGTTTTGAGTATGGATGTATTGCATGAGTGCTTGTTCTTTGAGGCAGTGAGAATACAAAATGATGATGAGTATGGGAAGCTTAAAGAAATTGGCTTGTGTGCCGAGAAGTTTGGCAGACCCTTTTGAATACTTATCGATAATCCTGCTCGCAGATAATTCTAACCTCAATGTGTTTGAGATATACTTGTGAACAGTGGTTCTCTTAGCTATAGAAACATCTGGGGGATTTCAAGATTGCTAGCACTGTGTGTGCTCTGCATCTATCAGAGGAGTCGCGATTATTTAAAAACACTAAAAGTGGTGACACAGCTTCAAGTCTAGCTCATGGTGTACCAACATATGAAGATAAGTATTTCTTGTTTGTATCTTTGAATTCACCTCTAGGCTAAAATTCAGTTTGCTAAGATTGTGTAAATCTGACATTGGTTATATGTGTTTCACTGGGATAAGATAAGATACTTGAATCAAGTTTTGTGTTGTCTGATCATCGAGCTTATGTAGATTAGATGATGATCCTACACAAAGTTCCAGTCCCATGAAGTTTTCAACTCCAATGCTGTGTAATCAGTTGCAATCGAAGTCAAGAGTTTTCTTCGAGAGCAGCAGCGATTGACGCCACTGTAAAGGGCAGAGAGAGCAGATATTGTGATTGTTAACATCAATCCCTCATTTTCTGCATGTACAGAATCCTGGTTTCAATGAGATAAGTATTGCATGGTTAAATAATGTTCATGAATTGTTATGTAGTTATTAATTCATGCTATAAACTTTGAGATAGTCAATCATGTATGCTTCCAGCAATGGTACTTCTCTTCAAGATAGTTGAGTTCCATGAACTATTAGTAATCTCTTCTTAATGCTTTCATGACATACCAAGAAGTGTAAGAGATTGCTTTCAAGAAGAGCTTGATGCATTCTGTAGGTTGAAGTATGGAGACACATCATGCAGCCATGGGACCGAGTGGATGGCTGAAGACATCTCTTCGAAAAGGAAGATTTAACCTTTAGAGGGAGTTCTATGACTTGCTGAGAATAAAATAGAGTGTTCTGGGATGAGGTCGAAGAGGACAACCCTATATCTCTACAGAGGTGTATGTTGGAATCCATTTCTCTAAGGCAAGCGTTGCAGGCAATCTTAGATGATGAGTTCAGAAGATTGATGCAAGTACTTAGAGATGCAGATGGGAGCATTGAGAAGTACAAGGCAAGATTCGTGGCTCGTGGGTTTTCACAGAAAGAGGGAGTTGATTATGAAGAAACATTTGCTCCTGTTACTCGTTGTTTTGAGGTTCATGGGAAGGAGTCACATGTTTGCAAGCTGAAGAAGGCCTTGTATGGTCTTAAGCGGCCTCCTCGTGCATGGTACGAAAGGATTGATCAGTACCTGTCAAGAATGATGCTGATTCAAATCTCTACTTCAAGGACCTTGGGCTCATGCATTACTTCTGTTCTCTACACCTATGGAGACCAATCTTTATAAATTGAAGGAGGCTGCAGCTAGTTCAGATTTGGTGGATCCTACATTGTACAGACAGCTGATTGGATCCTTGATGTATCTAGTTAACACTAGACCTGACATTTGCTATGCAGTGAGTGCACTTAGCCAGTTTATGTGTGATCCGAGACAGATACATCTTGTTGTAGCTAAACATATCCTGAGATACTTGCGTGGCACAGTTGGATATGGGTTGAGGTACTTCAGATGCAGACTTGGAGTTACTTGGTTTCACTGATTCTGATTGGGCAGGTTGTGTCACAGATCGAAGAGCACCTCTGGTTGTTGCTTTAGTTTGGGTTTTGCTATGATTTCCTGGTGCAGTAAGCAGTCTTGTAGCACGTAGGCCGAGTACATTGCAGCTTGTATGGCAACTCGAGGCAGTGTGGCTTAAGCTCCTTGCAGGATTGTTTGGACAATCAATGGAGCCTACTATTATTCATTGTGATAATCAGAGTTGTGTGAAGCTTCTGTCAATCCTGTGTTTCATGACAGATCCAAGCATGTTGAGATCAAGTACCACTATATTAGAGATATGGTGCTGCGGAAGGCTATACAATTGAGGTACATTAGCTGATGAGCAGGCGCAGATATTCTCACCAAGCCTCTCGCGGGATAAAGTTTGTGTACCGAGATAAGCTTGGTATGGTGGAGAATCCACCTTGACTAGAAAGAGTCAGTATCAGTGAGCCTTGTTTATTGAGTTCTTCTCTGAGAGAAGTTCGAGGTGAAATCCCTTGTTAATGCATTTTCTTCGTACGGAAGAATTTGAGGTGAAAGCCCTTGTTTCCACCCTCTGAGCTGAGTCATGGTGGATGTCATGTGAGACTCCATGACATATGTTGTACTTGTGTTTCACCCTCGAGAGAGTCATGGTGAAAGTCACGTTGAGGTGACAACATCACGCAAGTGATGAACACTTGTACTTACCATTGCATTTTCTTCTGTGACGGAAGAATTTGAGGTGAAAGCCCTTGTTTCCACCCTCTGAGCTAAGTCATGGTGGATGTCATGTGTGTGACTCCATGACAACATCACGTGAGAGAGTCCGTGATGATCTTCTTGTACTTGTGTTTCACCCTCTGGGAGATCCATGGTGAAAGCCACGTTGAGGTGACAACATCACGCAAGTGATGAACACTTGTACTTATCATTTGATGGTTTATATCGAGACAATATCTAATATCATGTTGAGGTGATATCCTTCTCCTTATATCTGATTGCAGGCAATGATGGCTGATGGACCTCATATTGAGATGATTTGTATTGTGCAGCTGGAAGTTCTCTCCCTAGCTGAGAGGGAGTGTTAATAATATAGCAGCTTCAGTCGTTCCTTGCAGCGCAGCCTATTGAGGAAGCATAAATTAAATGATAGCCTGTCGGCTATTTAATTTATTGTCTTATATTTATGTGAAGGCTCAAATGTGTTGAGGCCGACCTCTCTTATATTCTTTATGATTGTATTTTGGCCAACATGAGAAGATACGAATTCATAGTCAAATCCTTTATTAGAAGACATTTAATATTTGTTTACTATTTGAGGCCGACTTCCATTTATGAAGAAATGCGAATTCTTGAAGGCCGACATGAAGGATTCAAAGAGACGTGTCTCTCCCATTCATTTGTATATATTCACATTGATTCGTCCATTGTGATCATCCAATTTCAGTTCGGTTATTCACATAAGTCCGATATCATCAAGTGCGAATATATTAATCAAGTGCAAATACAAGATACAGATTGAAGATCATAACTCCATACAGGTGAATAACATACAAGTGCGAACTTCATACAGTATGGATATCATAACAAGTGTGAACATCATACGAAGATCATACAGTGCGTAGTATCCTTTAAGTGCAAATTCTGTAGGTGTTCATTTCAGTCAATCACAGATATTGCCAGGTGCGAATCGGCAAACTGTTATCTGTTATTGCATTTTGCCAGGTGCTGTATATTGGTCTTGTGTTAGACCTCATTGTAAAGTGAATTGTTGCCACTTCTATAATCAATATAAGAGAGATCTTTGTTGCTGGGTTTTTCTCCCTCAAGAGGAGGGTTTTCCCAGGGTATCTGCTGTGTTATTGTTTCTGATTTTGAATTATTTTCTGTGCATTTAATCTGATCATATAAAATTCAACAGTTAACAGGTCTCTAAGGCAGCAATTATATTATGAAAGGCTGCAATCAGTTTGAAGGGGCAGCAGTTAATTATCAGGAAGAGTCATGATTTTTTTGGAAGGACATCGCTCTTCCAAGGGATGTCCTTCTTCATATGATTTTTTTGGAAGCAGCAGATGGGAAAGAGGGAATAAATTATAAGAGATCTATTGGATCAAGTATTATTGCCAAGAATATATTTGAGCAGTAAGTTTAAATATGATTATATTCAGAAATACATCTGCAGCCAGGAAAGCAACATCTTCTGAATATTGACAACAAACCAAACATCAAGGCAACAGGAGCAGATCAGAATTAATTATCTGCACTCAGCAAACAAGGGCAGAGTAGTAGTTAATATATTTGCATCTTAGAACATAGCAGTCTTATATTTTAGCAAGTATTGTGGTATGCACTATTATGATTATTGTTAATGATGATATTTTTATTAATCTCTATGAATCTGGATATATTTAGTGTTTGTAATTCTCACCAAGCAACCATGAGGAGAAGTGGGGGAAGTACCAGTAGGGTGAGCAGGTAATAGATTTCTTTAAGTATGCCACTCCATGTTGGATGGCCGGGGGTTTGACACTTGGGGCCAAGGGGGTGAGTGTTCGCCCTTGGGATTAGAAAGAGGAATCTATGGGCCTCCTTTTGTAGGTTTTTCCCCAATCTCTACATGGGTTGGTTGTTGGGAAGGATTCAAGGAGTCTCAATCATAAGAAGGATGGATAAGACAGCATGGATAGGGAAAGCATGTACAAGTTTATCCACTGAGTACACCACCCCATGTTGTATGGCCAGGGGTTTGCCGCTTGGGGCCAAGAGGGATGGTATATCCGCTCTTGGGCTTAGCATTGATAGCTTCGGGCGGACTTATTATGTTTCTCACCCAAGTCCTATTTTGATTAAACCTCCACTTTGCATTATGGATAATGTGTAGTTTATATAATTTTGAAATAGTTATGTATTTTTACATGGTTTAAATAAATAAGACATTCATTATGTAAATTTTGATCATATCAATTATATTTCCCATATTGTCTAACATGATTGCAGGACTTGAGCCAAGTTTTATATTGCTTCAAGAATCTAATTGGTTAGTTATAACCCTAACTACATTAAATTTTTGATTCTAGGGTAAGATATAGGGCAATCCCAAAAAGGGGACATTACAAGAGAATAGAAGTAGGATGTGACTAGTTTTTGTATGTAGCTTGCTCAACATGTGCTTAAAGAACAAGTGCTTTTTGTAATGCCATTGCAGAAAACATAATCTATTGGGAGGCACGGGTCCTGTGAGCCCTTCTAGTAAGGTGATTTCTCCTTTAAGATTACTATTGTGTATTATTAACAGGGCTCACATTATGATCTGTTTCTAAAGTCCATTGTAGTGATGAGCTTCATTATGTGTTTTGCAATTTTATTTCTCCTTTGAAGTGTCAACATCCACTCCTTTGAGTTCTTCACCAGCCCTCAGCGTCTTGAGACTTGAGCTAGTGACTCACTTCTTGTAGAATCACTACAAAATAAAACCTGATTCCTCCCAGTGCAAATGTAGTTCTTCCCACCACTTAATGACTGAAGGGAGGCTGGCACAGTGTCAGGTCTAATTGCACACGTTACTGTCCAACTGTGTCATGGATGTGTAAGGTGAGATAGGTAGGATTGATTTGTTTGTGGGTGACAGAATACCATAGTCATGATGGTTTGCTCAAGGGAATAGATAGCTGGCATACATATATGTAGTGTAGCATGGGACAGCTTATGGAATTCAGGCAGCCAACCCTTCAAACAGTGGGAACGGATCATAGAGGTACCATCAAGTCCTTGATTTTTAATTCTCAAAAATTAAGTAGTTCATGGCATAGATGAAAATCCCAGACTTGGCAATAGCTCAGCTGAACCAATTTTTTTAAAACTCAGGGCTCGGCAATAACTTGGCTGACCCAAATTTAAAAAAAAACTTGGGACTCAGCAAAAACTGGAAATCTTTTGGAACATTTAAAACACATAAATTTGTAAAATTTTTCTTCAAGAACATGCATATTACTGAATTTAGGAAAAATATTACTGATTTCCTTCATATTTGGCTGACCCAAAATTTTTAAAAACTCGGGACTCAGCAAAAACTATAAATTTTTTGGAACATTAAAACACAATTTTGTAAAAATATTCTTCAAGAACATTCATATTACTGAATTTAGGAAACCTATTTCTGATTTCCTTCAAATATATATCAAAAAAATGAGTTCTACATTGTCTCTGTCTCTATTATTACTATTTAGCTTGAGCCCATAAAAAGTTGAAGGTACAAGAGAAAATAGGCATCTAAAAGTTAAAACTACTATAAAATTTCATGTAAATGGATTTTAATCTTATTAACATGTTTTTGGAAAAATAGTATAGAGAACACGATATAAAGGAAATATTTTAGTAATAAAATTACTAATGACAAATGGTACAAATTACAAATAATATATCATTAAAAACCAATTCCGATGGTTATAGAATATAAACTCCTGTTGTCTACCGTGGAGCCTTCTGTCTGTTGTTGAATGCTGAATGGAAAAATTATTAACAATGATTCTTTTATACAATCCCAATGCCTTAGCAAATGCTGTGAAAGATTACAACAGATGGCACAAAGAATTTAATAATCCTGTCCATTTACGGTACACAGGATGAAATACATGTCCATTTACAGTTGCACAGGAAGGGCACATGAAATGAAATTTACTTTCATGTTTTCTGTTTTAATGATGGCACAGAAGCAAACAGGCACATGAAATACCAATCGTGCGAGTCTGAAAGGGCATTGAAAAAAACTCTGGGTGAGTATCCCTAAGTCGTGAGGTTTCCCTGTGATTTGTGGCGAGTCTGTTTTATTATCAGGTATAACTCCCGGTGAATTTAATTAATTAGTCAGCCCCGAATAATCCTGCAAGTTGCTGCAGAAATTAACTTGTGATTACTTGTGAGTTAGGTGAATAATCGAAGAGTTTTTCATCTATGGAACTTCACAGAATATATTGCTCACTTCTTGACCTATTGATTGAGCTCCCTAGCTTCTATGTTGGGACTGAAAGATACCGACCAAGAGGTTGTTCAATGCTAATCCAGTCAGTTCAATGCTTGTTGCTGTTGAGAAACAATATTCTTTTGTATGTCTAGGTTGATCTTCCCTGGTTCTGAATTCATTTTGCACTGCACCCTACTATGGATAGGCATATGATGATTTTATTGAGAAAGACCTCCAGTCAGTTCAATGCTTTGCTGCTGTTGAGAAACAGTCTAGGTTGATCTTCCCTGGTTCTGAATTCATTTTGCACTGCACCCTACTATGGATAGGCATATGATGATTTTATTGAGAAAGACCTCCAGTCAGTTCAATGCTTTGCTGCTGTTGAGAAACAATATTCTTTTGTATGTCTAGGTTGATCTTCCCTGGTTCTGAGTTCAATTTACACTGCACCCTACTATTGATAGGCAGAAATCATGGTATTTATTTCTCTCAAAGATTGGGTCTCTAGGCTATGTGTTCTGCCTGTATGGTCCTTCAAGCTGAATAAATTCAACTCAAGAGTAGAGGTGAGCTCCACTCAACTGGAGTGCTGCAGTTGGGTTGAGTAAAAGAAACTCAGTTCTAGAAAGTAGAACAGAAGACAGATTATACTCAACAGACAACAGGACAGAGAACAGAGAACAAACATAAACTTACAATGGTAAGAGGGTGAGTTTCAGGTATTACTAGTAGCCTCATGTTTGTCTAATTTTAACGATATTAAGTAGAGAAGCAAAAATCTTCAAAAAATCTTGATTATACCCATTTTTTTTGCGAATCAGCCCCACGGATAATTTTTTCCCCCAAAAAATCCCCTTTTTTTATAAAAAAACCATTGACTATGATTTTCAGCAATTTTTTTGCATTTAAATCACGTAAAAATCGCATTTAAATCACGTCTGAAACCTTAATCAATCTCCTGCCAACCTATGGAACCCTTCAAACCTACGAAATGGCGAAATATTTTATGAATAATGCAGTCATGCAATATATTTAGGGCATGATTACAAACGGGAGCTTGTCGGGATGTGTATAGAAGGTGCAACTAGTTGCAAACTTGCAGGAGAGTCAAAGGTAGGCAATTTCTTGCTGTAACATTGTTGCAAATACTGTCACACCATATAAATAGTATTTACACAAAATTTAACCGACGCATACAAATAGATGAATAATTTGTTAAATAAAATATTCAATGTGCACATCACAAAGATCTTTCAATTTAAATTAACAAGATAAAAAACGTTAAATCTATTTTATTTTGGTGGGGC
>VDFB02000015.1:504739991-504838653 GCA_007258455.2 Sequoia sempervirens
ATTAAATGTGGCGCACTGGCAATGATCAATTTGTCTCACTTGATCATTTTAACTTCACTATACTTTTCTCAATAAAGAATAATTCAACTATAGAGGATCACTTTGTTTCTCTACAAATCATATTTCACCTATAATCTAATACACTTAATATCGTAAAGATTCATTCACTAGAATCTCTAAAATATCAAATATATCAGTTATACACTATGTTTTGTATCGTGTTTGCAAAACTTCAATTACAGAATTATGTTTAAACATTCAACATGATAAGTCTGTTAAAAGCATGGAATGCCAAACAATGATAAAAAAAACTATTTATATATAAATTCCAAGAATGGTAACTACCTTTCAGATAAATGCCACATGTAATCTGTTAACTTTCATCAAGTAAAACTAAAAACTTAATAACTGTTTATGTCACCATAGTCTCTTTGTTTTACCAAACATGAATTGATGTCAATTAAATAAACATTATGCCTTGTAAGCTTTTGTAATATGCTCTTATATACAAGGTCGACATCGTGCCCTAGCAATGGAGTTTTGTAGACACAAAAAAATAAACCCACATATATAAAGAATAAGAGACTTATGTGACACCATAATGAACATGAAGACCACAAAAATTAAAAAACTTTGTGTTTCAAAGTAAGAATACTTATTGAGAAACAATGTTACCATAATGAAGCATGAAAAGTTCAATTAACCAACAATTTGTGCTTGAAACCCATTTTTCTACTATTAAAACCACCTAAAGCTGAGCATTGTTACTTCAAAGAACTCCACATCATCATATTTTACTATAACCCTAAGTTTCTGCCCTAACCAAGCACTCCAAGTAATGATTTCACAAAGAAATGTATTGCTTTTACAAAATGTATCCAAGAGGTTTCTACCTTCCAAACATTTGTCATGTGCTAAAATACTAAACTCAACAGTGCCTTATCGACCACACAAGTTGTCCTCATTAATATACCTAGCTATTCCCATGATATGCTTGAAAGAATGTACTTCATAGAGATGTTAGCAGGTACAATGTTAAATATAAGGAATTTGCAATAATCAATGAAAAAATGCCTTTAGAAATAAAAAACATGTATATGCCATAAGGTATGAATACTATTGATGGGATTTTATTTCCCATTTTAACTTCAAATACCTTGGAATTAATGTAAAAAATAACACAACCTTGTCCTTAGGAACAATCGCCTTGAACCACAAATGCTATTGTCTTTTTCCATCAAAAATGAAACTTTTCTAATCACATATGTCATGTGTCATATACCATGCAAACCAAAGTGTAACTCACCAATTTCATTCTGATCAAGAGCAAACACCAACTCACCAATATAAATATGATCATATGTACAACTTTTTTATCAAACACAAGTCTTAGCCGCCATCACAATATCATTGTCTTTATGAATTTGAAATAGAACTATAAAGTGCCATCACAATGTCACTATAATAGTGACTTAATAAACCAACCAAGTTGTTTATTGAAAATGCCATCTATGAAATTATTCCATCAACCTTTATAATGCATTGTCATACTGAAACCAAACATGTCATGCCCATGTATCAAATGAAATGTTTGGTGATACCATATCAATTTCATGATCATGCACTATCACACTAACAAAAATGTTAGTATTCTTGTCAAATACCTAACATAAAGTGCCTTTGTGTGTCTTTGACATCAAGGGAAACAACTATGAGAGCCAACACAAATGATCTATTAATAGGTTGACTCGTATGTGCCTTACTAGTCTTTTGCATTGTTTTCTTTCATATTTGTTTATGTGATTTCATGTGCATAATGTGATCCTCCATGTTTCATTTGATGTATGTGTTGAGATTATGGATTGCACAGCCCCTAAAGCTCTGGAATCTTCAATGCAAGACTTTAGCCATGACATATAATCAACCACAAAGAGAAGTGTTGCAACAATGGAATGCTGATTCAAGATTCTATTGATAATATGACTGATATGATATTGATATGATATTTTACAAATGAACAAGATGCCTGATAAAATAGGCAAGAGGTAAAACCTAATATGCATGAGATGTTGCCAAGTGTTAAAATCTAACAACATGTGACAACATGTGAACCCTATGTTGATGATCATTAAATGATGAGATAAGTTCTAGAAGGAATCTTATCCCACAAACTAGGAAGGGAATATTATCCCATTTATTAAATGATGCAACCTAGGACTAAATGATTTATGACCTAAGTTAACTTATTCTAGTGTAATAATTAATTAATTAATTACACTAACACCCCCCATAAGTGCAACTTAGGGAGGAAAATGCAATGATTATGTAAGATGATGATGGGTCCCACCATGAGGCCATGTTAGGTACCCATGTACATGAAGATGGTGAGAATCTCCTACAACCGAGAAAAAGGGGAAAACCCAGTGGGAACAAAACCCCTCTCCAAAAAGGATGAAAAATAAAAAAATGTGAGATAGGATGGGAAGGATGGAGAACTCCCAAATACCCCCCAAGTACACCATCCGTCACAGGGATACAATGCAATCAAAGTCCCCCCCATAGGAGGGAAAGAGAGAGACTATGTAGCCCCCCCAAAAGATGTGATCACCTGCAAAGAAGGGAAGTGTTTGAAGATAGAACAAGATCCAATGTCAACAAACAACTTGTCTCCCTTTTGGAAGATACAAAACCAAATGCAAGTGGAGAGATGCTTCCCATTCTAGATAGGAATTGAAGGAAGGAAGGATGAAGGTGGATGTCGATGATGTCTCTGAACTTTACTCAAATGTCTCCTTGCCTGATGATGATGCCACAATCAATGAAGAGGGTGACAAACCAGGATGATGTAGAAAATGATGCTGAACAATAGCCAAAGATGATATGATGAATGTGATGGAGATTTGATAGCCCCCCCTGAATGAAGTGTCCTCAAAACCACTGAAGGAAGTTTGAAGAAAATCCAATGGTAGATGCTGAAGAAACTTCAAGTTCTGAATGGAATGACAAGGAAGAAGTATCGAATATGAAATCTCTGAATAGAGGAGTGATACCCCCTTGAGAATGTTCTCCAAACATGTAGAAGTAGCCAAGTCAATGATGCCTAAAACAAAGCCATCCTATAATGCCAAGTCTAAAAAACTGAAAGTGTCCTAATGGATGATGATAGTGGAAGTTTGAATCAATGATTCTGGACAAGGAATCACTGAATTTGAAGGGATACCAATTGTCTCTGATGAAGAAGCACCGAAATCTACCTTGTCAACCTCTTCGAAAAGATCAAGGTACTAAACTTCTGGCACAACAATATCATCGTGGGGAACCTGATTTGAAGAATGACATTCTGAATCATGATCATCAGGGAATGGTGGAATATCTGAATCTCCATATATCTCCCAAAGCTTAGTCCAAAGGATGTGAGGACAATCACAATGATCAATAGAATTCAAAACATCGAAATCAACTTGCATAGCAATGATCTCCAAGACATTGTACCTACTGTAACTCCAAGAAATTTTTTGAACACCTTCACTTGGACGGGGAACTAGACCATATAGATGAGGTAATAGATCAAGTGATTGGAGATGGTGGCATATCCCATCTCACCATTGTGTATAGTTACCCTTGTGCAACATAACCAAAGGAGAATAATATGCAAACCCCATAACGAAATTTCTCCACAAAAATCAAAGACACTAACCTTCAACAGAAAATAAAGACTTCCAAATAGATATGCAATTGAGAATATGCCTTCGAGATCAAGAAATTATTCTTCAAGCTTCAAGATGTCTCAGGAATCAGGAAAATGCATCAAATTGAAAAAAATCAATAAAAGATACCTGGATCTGAAACCAAAGAAGATGACTAGACTGATGAAAAAATGCACTGAAATATCTCTCAAATGCTGCTGGAATGTCTGAAATCCGACAATCTGATGTGAAGATATGTGCTTCTGAGTCTAGAATGGAGGGTTGACTTCAGTTTACTTTAGAAATTGATAGCAGAAAAATACTGCAAAATGGATGGCACCACTGGATAGTGCTCTGAATTCTCTTTCCGTCGATATCTCGTTTGCAAATTTTTGATATCGTGGCACGAAGATATGGCCCTTGGAAAAAAAATTGCAATTTGAATTGTCATTGGCTAAATAGGTGCAAAATTATGGCACCTTAGGGAAAAAAAATTCGCCCCCGGTCGTTGATATGACCGAGGGACGTCGCTGGTAGTTAAAAAAAATCTCCACCCTGCGGGCGGTGTCAGAGTTGCGCGAAGGCGGCGGGAGGAGTGGCGGAGGAGTTTGCTCCGCTTGCAGATAGCGAGCCCCCTCGATCAATGGACTGTATTTAACCATAGTCGCTGGCGGCTTCGCGCGACGCTTCAATGGAAAAATGAAGGTTGATGGGTCGGTGATCGCGGGACGGTGGTCGGTGGGAGGGATGAGCTGCCGGAGCAACACTAGGAGACTAACACCGGCGGTCATGGGAGCAGGGTCCGGAGGATGTCATCCGACCGGATGATGCAGAGGTGACAGCAGCAGAGGTCGGTGTATGCTGACAAAATAATTTTTGAATTGCAATTAAATGCAATATTCAAAAATTAAAAATGAAAAACACCAAAAATATATGAAATGCCGACCAAAAATCAAACTATAGCCGGTAAAAGAAATATTTCTACCGACTAGGCAATAAAATAGCCAGTCATTCTGCAGATTAAATTTTTGCCAATACTATATAAAATTGCCCAAAAAAATAGCCAATAATTTTTTTGATTTTTCTAAAAAAAAATTTCCTTGATGGAGGACAGAGAGGGATGATTTTTTTCTGCAAAAATGTATGGATTTGTACAAAAAATTGCAAACCCTAGATTATACCTCAAAGGCTCCCGGTTGAATCTACTCCGATTTTGACAAATGAACAGGTGATCTATGGGTTTTGAGGCCTTCTGGACGCAATGGAGAGGTCGAAGAGAGCCTGATCTACACCAAAAATCAGCTTGGCTCCCGGGTAGAACCAACTAGCTTGCAACATAAAACTCCAAGCCTGCAAGAACCTTGCACTCCAACTTCCTGGATCAAGGGTTGATGTTTCAATGGACTAGCTCTGATACCATGTTGAGATTATGGATTGCACAACCCCTGAAGCTCCAGAATCTTCAATGCAGGACTTTAGCCATGAAAGATAATCAACCACAAAGAGAAGTGTTGCAACAATGGAATGCTGATTAAATATTCTATTGATAGTATGATTGATATGATATTGATATGATATTTTACAAATGAACAAGATGCCTAATAAAATAGGCAAGAGGTAAAACCTAATATGCATGAGATGTTGCCAAGTGTTAAAATATAACAACATGTGACAACATGTGAACCCTATGTTGATGATAATTAAATGATGAGATAAGTTCTAGAAGGAATCTTATCCCACAAACTAGGAAGGGAATATTATCCCATTTATTAAATGATGCAACCTAGGACTAAATGATTTATGACCTAAGTTAACTTATGCTAGTGTAATAATTAATTAATTAATTACACCAACAATATGTCTCTCTCTTTTTGTGCATTCCTCTATATGTATCTAGAATCTTCTCTATGTCATAAAAAAATTATCCTTTTTTGCTTGTCTTGTGTTTTCCTTTTGGGGATGACGCAAGGCATCGAGACATTTAGGTCTCTTTCATGTTGACCCAAAAGGATTTTTCTTTGTTTTCGCTCTCTATGTATCATTCTTCTAGTTCTATGAGTATTTGGGGAATGATGAAATTTATGAGCTCTATGAAAACATTGTAGCAAAGCTATACTGACCTCGAATCCATAGATCCCTTATGTGTTTTTGGGGGAAACCCCTCCCTCTTTTTTTTCATGATGTAGCTTTCTTTCAGAAACATATGAATTGGAATAGGGTTTTTCGAGAAAAGTTGTCATGTCTTAGGAGTAAACATTGGCTACTTTAAAGTGATTGCTCACAAAAATGGAGTTAGCAACCACTTTAAAGTGGGGGCATACATTGACGATATATTTCAACATTTTGCATGTTTCATTGTGTGATTTTCTATTTTCTTGTGATGCATCCTTTTCTTGGTGGTGTCATTGGGTTTGATGTCCTCCAAGAGTGCGATATTTCTTAGCGTACAACTTTCTCTTAGTGGCTTGATGTGACATGAGGCATCCCCTAAGTTACAATTTGTTAATATTGATTTTTTCTCTCGTGGAGACATTAGGCACAATTATCCCTAAGAAGAAGACCTTACCTGAATGAAGCAAAATCCCTTTGAACAAAAAAACTATACATAATGTTCATAAGTTTTTGGAATAATACAACTTGCTGACCTTGTGAAGCTTGAAAACCCTAATTCAAGGCCACCTAGCATAACACACCTTGCTTACCTGTAGAGCCTTTCCATGTGCATAAAGACATGAATGTGAGTGGCACCCTATTAGAGTTATTAGAGGGATATCTTTAGTATGATAAATATAGTGAGAGCCGACACATAGGCATGGATTTCTCTCTAAGCCACCTTCCTAGAGGGATACTCACCTAGTGGACGACCTGAGATTCCACTACCCTGAAGTGAGCACATGCGTCATTTGCATAGTGGACATCAAGTTCTTCTTGTGAATTTTCTTTGGAAAAAAAATTGAGACGTGTTCCACATCATGTTGGATAGTTAAGGATTGATCCTCCCCTCTTCTCTTGGAAAAATAATTGAAATGTGTTCCACATCATGTTGGACAGTCGAGGCTTGATCCACCTCCCTTTTCTTTTTGGCATTTGATATTGTATGATTATGTATCTTTGTCATTGCTACATACATAAGTGTCTTGAATGTCTACTTAAGTGTGAGTTTGACATGGGGTCATACTCTCACTAAAGTGGGGGAAAAATGTATTGTCGAAAAAAGTATCCCTTTTTCACACTTAATTTGGGAATAATTAATATTAAAATGAGCCTAATGTTTCCTTGATTTAGTGTTGTAATGTGTTTTACACATTCACATTAAGTTTAGGGCCCTTTTTAATAAAATGGACTTAATGGTGCCTTGTTTAGGGTGTTGTAAAGTGTACCTTTACACTTTCACACTAATCTAAGGCTTTATTAATTAATTGAGCTTAATTGAGCTTAATTGGCCCCTTTAGTTCAAATCCAAGCCTAATTAATTACATATTTCAAGGGATAAAACCCAACATTCATAAATGATATTAGACAACACTTAATTTTTGAAGGTGTATGTCCTAGGTTAGTGACCTAGGACCCATTTTCCACCTGAAAAATGGGTCCTCACTAGGTCCTAGGACCCTATTTCTACATAACATTTCATAATCCTAGCTTAGTGAGCTAGGACTCATTTTCCACATGGAAAATGGGTCCTCACTTAAACCTAGGACCCCCCTTGGGATATGTCTTTGGTAGTATTTTAATGATTTTAAATCCTAGATTTGATGTTGGATTGTGATATTTGAATTTAAGGATTTAATATTAAGTTATGTATAAATATAAGGCTATTTCACTTAGCTTCACCTAGAAGATTTCATGCAAGCTAAGTAATTTTCACAAGAGCATTGATAGAGAATTCAAGAGCATTTCCAAGGCATTCAAGGGAAGATTTGAAGAAGAATATTGCAACAATCAAAGATCATATTATCATGTCAAATATTTAGTGCATCATGCAGGTTGTTGAACTAATGTGTTGATGTATCATTAAGGATCCAATTCAATCATTGCTACATATCAAGTGTTATGATCAAGATCTACATTATTTGAGGCTACTTCATGCTAGATTGCTGATTTGTACTCCAAGGATTCAATCAAGGATTGGTGAGTTGTTACATATTGTTGTTCATTCATCATTCCTTATGCATTGTTTCATTTCAAGGTTTAATTACCAAAACGGGGTTTGACCAAGGCAAAACCATATTCCCTAACAAATAACATTTCCTCTCCTTTGATGTGTGATTGTATGTTTTAGGTTGAAGAAAATTTGGAGAGAAAATTGGAGAAAGTTACAAAGTTGTCAAAGTTGTCACCTTTCTTGCAAAATCACGAAAACTGAGCTATAAATTTATTTTCAAATTTCTGATAGTCTCCAAATAGGATCTAGTAGTGTAGACATTGAAGAAAAAAAACCAGAAATAGATTTTCTAGAACCCTAGTCAGGACCCATTCTCCATAGGGCGAATGAGTCCTCCGTGAGGCACGAAAAGGAACTTTTTGCAATAGGTACACAACATTTTGGCTTGTGAAAACTTTCCTTTTGATTGGTATATCAGTTAGGTTTGTTTTCTGATATTCATTTATGCATTATAAGCCTCATAATTGAATGAAATAACTAGTTAAAACAGAGGTTAACCATCTTGATTACATTTTGGCTTATCCTCCCTCCTGTCTTTTCTTATGTTTCAAAAAGTACAAGGATGAGATTAAATTTTTGGTTGATAAAGATTATTGTTACATTGAAGTTGTGGAACCTAGGACATCCTTGATTCCTAAATTTCCTTATGAGATCTCCCATGCTGAAGTCAAGGAATATGTTGAAAATTTGCTAAATAATCCTAAAGATCCTACAATAGAAATATTTTGTACCTATAAAGAGATCATGGATAAGATTATCCAGAAGAAGGTGGAAAAAACTAGTGAGAAGAGGGTTAATAAGATGTTTGAGAAAATGGGCATTTCGTAGTACTCAAAAATGACATCTCAAATCTTTGCCAAAGTTCCAAAGAACATTCCCTCAAACCCTGAGGAAACTGTTGCAAAGAAAGTGCCAAGAAGTTCAAGAAGATCAACCTATTCTTGTACTACTCCTCCTTATCCCACTAAATCCACACAAGATACTATTGAAAAAAGAGTTGCATCTAAAACTAAATATGTCAAGAAGAAACATCCAAGTTATAAGTAACAATCCAAGAGAAAGAAGGCCGAAATTGAGGAAGAAGAATAAAAGGGTAAGCAAGGTACTTCCACACCTGAAGAGAAAGGTAAGGATAAGAAAAGAAAGAAAACATCTTTGGTGGAAACTCCACATGAGCCTCTCCAATTGTATTCTATATTTAATGGTATTGTAAGTCATGGCTTGTTAAAAGACAACTATATTGCATCTGAAAGTCCCTCTTGAGGAACAAAGGACTATTGAAAGGGAAATAGTCATGTACATGATAAAGTATAGTATGGACCTAAGAAAGAATATTGAAGATTCTCTGGAGAGTCTAGCTCAAGCCTTGAGGTAGAAAATGGAGAAGGCAATTGAAGTAGATGATGAGTTAAGGAATGAAGCAATTGAAAAAGATGGATCCTTCATTTCTTTGGAAGAAAAATATAAAATATTTTGGAAACAAGCTCAAGAATTAAGGTCTAGGTAAAGAGTTGACATCCTCATGTGTATGGAAAAAGAGGATAGAGACAAAATTTAGAAGGAAACTGAGGAAGTGACCAAGAAAATTATTGAGAAAATGAGAAATGTTGAAGATGTGGAGCAATCACATATGTTCCCACAACATGAAACTATTCGACATGCAATAGAAGAGGAGAAATAAGAATAAGTTTCTCATGATGTAGAGCATGCTTCTCCTAGTCATGATGTGCATGATAGCCTTCCTCTAGAGAATACTAATCAACAAGATCAACAAGTAAAGGATGATGCATCAACTTCTAGAGTATAGGCATAAGAAACTCCTAAATCATTTGTTGTAATTGCCTATGTTTGATGGGAAAGTAAATATGTCAAAAATATCACCATTTAAAAATTGCTACTTGGTGATATCTTTCACTCCTTTACAAGAGAAGAAATCTTGCAGCAACATGTAGACAACTCAGAGACTTTGCAGTAGGTTGTCAAAATCCTAGAAGTTGAAATATTTTATGTAAAAATGGATTCCTCTCTGCCACTCTCTTAGTAGATCAAACAAATTATGGATTCCTTCAAGGAACATTTTTCTTATTTAGAGAAGGAAGATGAGGTGAATATTGTTAACAATAGACTATTAGAGGCCTTTGAGAAATGTGCAAAGGCACATGCGAAGCTAAACACATGTATAGAAGACATTCAAAAATGAATGAAGGAGGAAATGATATTATACCCATTCTGTTTGTAATGGCCTAACACAATGGAAAATATTAAGAATAAAATAAATTCCATGGAAGTGTAGATCACAAATGCGGCCACCACTTATGATCTAGTGCAAGAAAGTGATGGTGCCATCAAGGAACAAGTTGAGAAGTTACACTCCAAATTGTAGCAAGTGCAAGATTAAAGGGAGTAAATAAAAGGTCAAGTGAAATAGTTGTAGGAGGTTGTAAAATTGAAGTTATCATCTCTTAGTGGTCTCCAAGTAGGAGCTAAAGGAGTTGAACAAAATATTCCATCCTCCTTGAAAGAAGAAAAAGACATTCATGCTCATCTGGTGAGTCAAATCCATATTACTACTTCTACGAAGAAGCAATGGGATAAATCCTTAGCTAAAGTTAGTACATAAGAACATTCTTCCTTTTGATCAAAGTTGAGTATGTATTTGTGATATTTTTTATAACATTTTTTATATGTAAACATGTAGAGTAGATAAATATTCAAGACTCTATGTAAATAAAAGAATCTTTTTGGAGTAAGGGGGAGTGATTTGTAAGAGTGTGTATAGATAGGGGGAGTCGATTTATTTTTTTGAAGTCCGCATGCCATTTTCCTAAATGTCAAAGGGGGAGATAAAATAAAATTTATGGTAGGTGTTGCCATCAATGACAATGGGGGATATTTTTTGGAAAATGTGCAGATTGTGTGTTGTCATTGATGTCAACCTCTGTTGGTGTTTCCATTGATGTCAACCTTTGTTGATATATTATGCACTTACATTGAAGAAAAGTTCATGGTTGAATTTCAAGGAGATGTAATATTTTCTTATCAATTTAAGTTCATTATTGGATAAATGCTATCACTGGTACACTATTGTACATCATTAATCAAAGTTCATGGTTGGATGTCAAAATGTTGTAGTTGATAAGGTTCAAATTTTTTTGAAGCTGACTTGATTGTAAATATTGTATCTTATATTTCATGCTTATAGCTGACATGGTGAAATATTTTGAAGGTTGTGAATGGTAAAAATAGAATATCAAAGTTTTTGAGAAGTGTGCGAGTGTGTTGTGAATATTTTTTCAGTAGATAATGTGAAAGTAGATTTTAGAAGAATATCTTTTGATGATGAAATGTGCCAAAGATAAACTTTAATAGATTAGTAGTGAATGTGAGACTATGAAGAAGAATATGAGCTTATAAATGAGAAATTTTGTTGAAGGAAATGAGCTTTAAGCAACATAGCTTATTGAAGCAGATGCATGTACCAAAGGTAGTGACCTAGACGTACATATGTATTGATATATTCTAATTGTATGTTAAGGTTTTGAACCTCTATTATGAAATATGTATTGAGTAGGGAGTAGTTTTATTTGTGAGGTTGGATTTGGAGAGTAGAACCAAGTAGCTTCTTACCATGGTTTTTACCTTGTATATTTTTCCACGTAGATTTGGTGTTATGGTTGTGTGTATTTGTGTTCTTCTACTTTTCATGGTTTAATTGGTTAATTGCTAATAAATGAAAGAATTTGATTAAGTATTGATTCACCCCCCTCTTAGTATTGTTGTGTGTTCCACATGTTGATGTCTTCCCATTGTATTTTAGGTAATCCAATAGTTGATATAAACCAATGTTTTAACTCTTTCCCTTAGCCATCTAACATACTCTACAACTTTGTAAATAATTTTTCACATACTAATATAATTGTGGCCAATAATAATTTTTACTTACCAAGGTTACTATCTTGTCTCTCCCAAAAATGTATCTCTAATCCTCTAGCATGATTTTATTTTATGAACTTGGAATACATAACTAAATCCCCCTATATATCACACCATATTGGATTATTTACAACTGTGTTCTATCTATGGTGATAGGTTCTAAGAAATATCTACAATATTTTGTAAAACATATATCTTCTTGATACAATTTTTTGAGTTATATTCAAACCCAAAATTTCAATCCTCATCTCAACCAACATCCACCTATTTAAGGCATCTACAACATTTTTAAATTCCCACTTTGCTTCTTCAACACAAATGTATAGATTTTGAAAAATTCAACCTATTTCAAATGTGTTTGATTCAACTTCACTTGACTATTCAAATATTATAAATTTTGATGATCAACATACAACAAATGCTTAGGCAAAATATAATGTATCTATTTCTTTAAGGCTTGAACAATAGTATAAAATTATTGATCATAAATATAATATTTCTTCCTAGAATCTTTGAGTTTCTCCCTAAAATATAAAATGGGTCTTCCTTGTTGACTTAAAACTATTCCAATGGCAATATCACTGACATCACAATCTACCTGGAATACCTTGTTAAAATCTACAAGTGATAAAATAGGTTTTTATGTAAATTTTTTCTTCAAGTAAAAACTCTTGTCTACCCCTAAAGTCCATACAAATTATTTCCTATCTCCCATAATTTTTTCAATCAAGGGTGCATATATGCTACTAAAATGATTAATAATTTTATTGGTAAAAGCTAGCTAATCTATGAAATTATTAGCTTAGTAATACTCTTGGGTGTAGGCCATTCTATGATAACCATTACTTTCTCTAGATCCATCTTAAGACCCTCAACTAATATTATAAATCATAGATATAATAACTCCTTCAAAAGGTTGGATTTCTTCAAATTTATCACCAACTTCTCTTCTGTTAACCTCTCAAAAACTCTACAAACATGCAACAAATGCTCCTATAAAGTTCTAATAAAAATTAAAATATATAAAAACTACCCAAAAAATCATTCAATACTTAATTCAAGATCCTCATGAAAGTTCTCAGTGCATTAGTGAATCCAAATGACATTACCAACCACTTGTGCAGTCCTTCATTTTCCTTGAATGCTATCCACCATTAATCTCCTTCTCTTATCCTTATTTGATGATACCCACTCTTCAAGTATATCTTTACAAAGTACCTTGATCCACTTAGGAAATCCATGATATCATCCATCCTTGGTAATAGAAATTTTTGTTTAATCATTTTTTTTTATGGCCTTAGAATTAGTACACATCCTTAATCATCCATCCTTCTTGGGTGCTAGTAGTGTATGAGTAACTAAAAATCTCTCAGATTAATCTATTTCTCAACAATTACTAAAATTGTTTATTTCTTTTCATTCTCTATTAGAGTTATTCTATGAGCTACCTTGTTAGGAAAAATAGCTCCTAGTATCAAGTCTGTCTGATGATTTATGCCTCTTACTAGAAACAAATATTCTTGAACATTATCTAAAACTATATCTTAGGCATTCATCCAAAAAATTAGAAATCTCTATACATACATATTTTGATCCCTAACTCACTTTAGGAACCAAAGAAAAGCACACATGTTTGAGCTTAATTTTATTCATTTTTTTATCATCTATAAAAATATTCTAGCTCTATTGCATACCTCTTCTTCTTTTTCTCTCACAAGTTTTAAACTATGTCTCATTCCATATTTTTCAAAGAATATGTGTTAGCACAACCATGATGGGTAATAAACCTATCATATTTCCATGACCTTCCCAATAACAAGTGACATACATACATTGACATGATGCCACATTATGCTTCATTATGATAATCTATAATCTTAAATTTTACCATTGTCATTAACCAAAGCCTTATTCTCCTTTTACAAACAAGAAATCCTATATGGATGTGGATGCTCTAATATTTTCAAAATTAGTTTTGTAACCATCTATTTAGAAACTATATTATCAATACTTCAACTCTTAATGATTACATTACAACACTTACCTCAAGATTTACACTTTGAATTGAATAAATTATTCCTTTGGGTTGGTTCATATTTTCCTTCTTCCTTCAATATGGCTCTTTTGATGACAAGGGTTTCTCCTTTTCAATTTTTTTTTAATGCTTCGATCTAGTCTCCTCATCTACATGGGTAACTGTAGTATTACCATAAGGTATTCTATTTGGTCCACCTTGATTTTGATGGTATTCATATGATCCATTTCCTTCTTCACTAAATATGAAACATGTTCCTCTAAGTACTCCTCTCATTGGTCCTCTTCTAAATCTTTCTCTTCCTCTTTGATATCCATCATTTTGGTCTCTAGGGCGGTGGATGTTTTCACCCTTGTTATTGTGATTGATGCACACATATTCAGTTTTCTTTTTCTCGTCTTGTTGTCAATGACCTCCATAAGATCTTTGGACACTCGTTCTTCCTTCACAACCTCTTCCTATTTGATTTCTCTCAAATTTTTAGCTTTTCTTCTACTGTCATTGCAAACTAGTATGTATCTTAAATAGTCATTAATCTTACTAGGCTTAGTGCTTCTTACATATTAAGTTTGAAACCATTGATATAAATAGCCACCTTTTCATTATTAGCCTCTATGTGACCTTACTCGATGATAAATTTGTAAAAATATTTAGTATATTATTTGTGTTAGGATAAGGTGACATTAATCTTGTAATCCTATATGATTTATATGTCTCCACATTCCTTGGAATGTGTTCTAGGGGAAATGAGAGAAATTCATTAAGTTTTTGCATGTTTTAATTATATTTTAAGGAGGATTTAACTTAGATGGATGCTACACATCAAAAATGGATAAGGAATATTTCTTAGGAATCCACTTTTAGAGTTGAAAGGTCTTGGGTTGGGTAACCAAGACTGGAGAAGAAAAGGTGTGTGTTGGTGTTACATTGGGGAGAAGAAAGGTCATCAAAGCATCCAAAAAGTTAGGAGTTGGATAGGCAAGGGGTTATGTGCCCATATTGGAGCCTTGTAAATTCTATTTAATATTTTATCATGTCTTTTGGTTTTCCAAGAAGGGGGTGTGGGTTCTTAAGGTGATTTTGTACTTCTTTTGGTTTACCATTCATCATTTTACCTCCCACAAGTTCTATAAATTGGAGCCATGAATTTGTAGTTTAATGTTGGGTTCGTGCAAGTAATAAAATTTTATTAGGTTGATCAGAGATCAATAGTGGAGTGTTTTATTGTGTACCGCCATTCAAAGATTAATAATATATAATTTCCCTCTTTTCTCGTGTGGAGTTTTTCTCGAAAGGATTATCCACATAAATATGGTGTCACATTTTTTTTGCTGATTTTTATATTACGATGTATGCTTACAATCACGTAACACCCTAAGATGAAAATCTCAAAAGAAAACCTAATAATTTTTTTTTTGAAACAACGAAAATGATATAAATAATGCAATAATGATATGTGGCACTTGCACGAAAATGTGCACACAAGTTGTCACAACAACATAATACCAAACATAAAAAAGAAACTTCACCATTGCATAAGCAAGATAACAACAATGGAAGACTATCCAATCATGGGATAAATCCACCATGGTGAATGTACACGATGATCAATTACTAAACCTTGATCACATTATTTTGCAATATCATGTTGAAATAAGATGAGGGAAAAATCAACCTCCACTGCTCATCCAAGCACACTAAATAACTCTAAACATAGAGGCAAACTTTTTGTTGGAGCTAAAATTTCCACCTTGGTTTTCACATATCCTTTTCATTCCATCTCCATCATAAAACCAATTACCCTTGATTTCTTACTGTATCTGAATATTAAATTTTAAATTCCTTCATGTACCTAGCTCATGAGGTGAATCCTTTCATTATCATTGCAAAATAAATCTCTTTTTGAGGTACTTTGGTGCAGGAGCACCTTGCTCACTAGATGCCTTTAATTGGAAAATTTGTAAAAAATGAATTTTCAATTGTAAAAGCATTGTAAAGAGGTATTGGGAGGTCATAAATGATGTGGTTGAGGTCTCAAATAGGTCACTAGGGGGTTAGTTAAGTCAAATTGCAAATAATGTTGTTTTTTTGCACAAATTGCAAAAGTTGCAAAACTTGAAAAATACAAAAATGCAAAGGAATGTGACGGGTCATATCATTGTAGAAGGTGGTGAGTTAGTTGGAGGTGGAAGGAAAGTTGCTAGATAACTGATGGAAACATCTATATAAAGCTTGTATAGGGCGAGAAAATGATCATCCTTGTATTCTTGGAGAATTGTTATCAATAAAAGTACCTTGTTATAAAAATTCAGAGTTTCTCTCTATTGTTTCTTTAGTTGTATGGTCTGTACAATAGTATAGGGTTTTAAATCTTATTGTTATTGGTATATCAAATATTTTTCATCCATTTAAATCCATTTGAGAGTGATTTGATTGAGTAGAACATCTGTTTGAGAGCATTCTCTGTAGTTCAACCATAAACCCTTAAAACAAGGGTTTTGAGAGTCAAATAAGAAAATGAAGACTACTCCACCAAATTAGGCCTTGTAGATTGGTGGAGTAGATTAGAATAAGATGTTTCAAGATTTGTATTTGATGGAAGGTATAGGGGAAACATGAATGCAATGGTTGAGTTGTTGCTATAGGGGAATTTGAAGGGTTTCCATACATTTGTTGATGCTACAGTCAAGGGTTTGAAGAAATAACAGTTGCAGTGGCTTGGAGATGGTTTGAATATCTTATTCAGACATAATTAAACATGACTGAAGTAGTGGTAGGTTGGTGTGAGGTTTGGGTTGTGCTTTTTCAAGAAACCCTCACTTGTCAATCTTGTTTTGTGCATAAAGCAAGGGTTTGATTAATCAATGTTTATTTGAGTCTATCTATTCCTAAAAATGGTTGAATCCTAAATTTTGTAACATGAATTAAGACTTTTTAAGGTCATATAGGGTTTTGGAGTTGATTCAATGGTGGATGCTTTGTATTTTAAGCCTATTTAGGGTACTAAAATATAAGATAGTCAAATGTTCAATTATTTCTTCCAAAGTAATGATATATGATAATTAAGTATGTAAATGTGTGCCTAAATGGGTTCCTAAAATAGTGTTTTTTTCATGAAGATTCATTGGGGATTGAATGGAATACCTATTCTTGACATGTTGCAATGCTACTAGGAATGTTGGTCTTGAATGCAAAGAACTAAAATTCTAATATAACAGTGATATGAGCAATTTAAGTTATCTTGAAACTATAAAAATAATGATGTTAATGATTTCTATATGCCTGGATAGATTTTAGGAAGCATAATATGTTGTTTGGTGCTTGGACAATGTGGAACCATGGTGATTTGAGTGCATGAAATTGAAGTTCTAACAAAACAGAGTTATGGGGCAGTATGTTTTGCTTATTTTTGATAAAAGATGATGTTATAAGATGTTTATGAGGTCAGTAAGGGCTGTGGATCTCAGTTCCATCAATGATGTCTTTGTACCTTGAGTTTCTTGAGGAGTGTTGGTGCATAGTTGGGTGAGTAGAATGAAATGATGAAATCAAAGTTTACTAATTTGGTATTTGTTTTAATTCAGTCAAAGTGATGATGGATAAGTTGTATTTGAATTCTGATAGAGGTCTAGACTAATGATGTGGTGATTTGGCTTATTGGTGCCTTGTGATTTTCAAGTGAAATGATGTGATTTTGAGGAAAAGATAAAGGAAATTTTGGGTGATTGTTCAATTTGATCTTCTTCATTAAGTTTGGGTCTTGAGTACCCTAGATGATTGGTGATTTTGGTAGATGCTCTTGCATCATACTTCCTCGGTAGCACAAGGTATGTCACTGAGACAGTGCCATATCGAAGAGAGTTTTTCCAGTGTCTCCCCAACAAAGTCAATAGAAGGCCAATGAAGATATCGAGGAGACCCTCATGCTTCAAGGAGACACACTCAAATGTCTCTCCAACAACCCAAAATGAAATATATTGAGGAGACTTGGATGCATCGACGATAAAAATTAACATGTCTCTCTGACAAGACATAGTGACAATGATACTATGAGGATATAGAAATATTTTACATTTAGGAAATAGAAAAACATCTCTCAGACATTGAGAGATTATTATAAAATAAATGGTAAATTACTGGCAAAAGAAAGGATCAAACAAATGGCAATATCGAAGAGACATTAGTGTGCCAAAGTGAGAAATGAAGAAGTCTCTTCGACACTGTAAGAGCAAGTAAGAAAAAAATGTCAGAGAGACATGAGGGAATTGAAAAAACATTAATAAAAGTATCTTCGAATTTCTAACAATAACATATCGAAGAGATAAGGGAGCATCAGGCATAAATTATTGAAAGTATCTTCGACATTTTGGAACAACTACAAACATACATTATCGATAAGATTGAGGGACATCAAAGAGAGATAACCATGGGTCTCTTCAAAATTTTAAAGGTATAAAAGGGACTATTTGAGGAAGCACTGCTAAAAGGAGGAGCACAAGTATGTCAAGGAGACATAAGCTTATCAAAGAGAAATTCTCACCACTCTCATCGACATTCATATGTCAAAAATTCAAAGAGGGAAGAACATGGAGTGCAACCATCGAGGAAAGCTTGCAGGATCAAAGAGAGAAACTCAAAAGTATCTTCGACATTATGAAATAATGTCTCACTCGATTGACATGACTAATAAGGTCATCGAAGAGAAAATTTCCATTAATATTGTAGTTTATTAGAAATGTGGTGCGAGCACCATTTATGAACTAGAGCTGGTTCAAGCATGCCAAATCTCGATATATCTAACTCCTAAGAAATTAGAATCACTAAGAATTGTGGTTAAATATCAAGGAGGCAGAGTTGGGTGATGGAAAGCAGCTCAAAAATCACAACGTTCATTCAAGTGCTCTTGGATCAGCTAAAAGTGTTCTCTAATTTTTTTCTTGAAGTAGGGTATAAGTAAGGTTTTACAATGAAAAAAACCCCAAAAAAACCAAAAGTAAAAAGGAAAAAAATGGAGGCCAAGCCATTAAAGCAAGACTTAATAGATCAGTATCTTGGGTTTAGACTAAAGTCAAGAAGAATAGCTCAATTAAGTCCATGTGAAATGTTGGAAGTTAAACACAAAAATATAGGAGATGTGTGGACTCCGCATAGGGGTTATGACCTATTTATATATCATTATAGAAAGAAATACAAACATAGGCCTATCTCAAATCTATAGAGCTTGAATCTAGCAAAGCTTGTGATTCCTAATGTCTATGTTAACATAGAACTGATTAAAGCATTGGCTAGAAACTACAATCCTAAAATGAGGGAAATCTATCTTCGTGATGGATCACAATTTATTATTATAACACGGGATTATATTTGCATGGTATTTCAATTAGACATGTCCCTAAAGACAAAATTATGGATAAGAGATCTGTTGGAAGAATATTGGACCATGAATGTGAGTCATAAGAGATGGAAGTTACCTCTGCATAGACCCAAGGGTTCAAGAAATCAATGAGGAAAGTTCTCTAATGATGAAAGACCCCTATTTCATGTGGGTTCATTTGGAGAATATTACTAGTATACCTACTATTCAGCTGGCCAAGTACTAGGAATTGATTCCCCTACCAACATGACTATAGCTCCCATGATTCTAGCTATAGATATCCAAAGCCAAGCTTCCAGGCCCTATGATTATGCATAATATTTATCTAAGGTCATTAATACTTCTCTTGATACCATTAAGAACAATAGTGATGCCATCAACTTCAAGCATTATTCACTGCTTATGCATAATATTATATGAAGGGAAGACAATGGGAATATGGGGAGAGGAGTTGAGAATTAAGGATTTGGATAATGATGAGAATTATAGACCAATGTAGATGTGGACATCCATATGGGATATTAGATGTGGGAGATCTCATGATTTATATTTTGAAGAGTATTTTGTCAAACCTTTGTATAAGTTACTTGGCCAAAAATGTGATTACAATCTATCCTTGGAGATATAGAGATTCCCCAGGCCAAAAGAGAAAAACCCTAAAGGAAAGGTAAGCCATAATTGGGGGAATTGGTATAAATTTGAGGATTGTACCATGATCAGAGTATATGGATTCAAGGAAGCTCCATATTTACTAGCTAAAACTGTGCCAGACAAAGTTTCATACCTTGAGATTGTAAGGAAATTGACTTACTCAGCCTTCATGCACGTAAAAAGCTATGAAAGAATTTTTTTTATGCATTCTACTCTATGCTTCGATGACTTCACCATAATTGATGATACAAGATATGAATTAGTTGGAAACAAAATAGATTATTATGGCTTGCCATTGGGAAATAAGAGGGAAAATTTTGACCTTGAACATTTTATTTATGATGCCAAGATTTCACAAAAACTGAAGGGATATGAACATGAATTCTATGTGGATGATGTCATTAGGAATTGTGATGAGAATCAAGTGACGATGAGGAATGATGCTTACAATAGAATTTTTATGGCCAAGGCTTGGAGAAGAAACAATAATCCATCATATGTAGAAGCTTTTCATGAAATACAAGATCCTATGGAAAAGATTGAGCAATTGATATTGCATGATGAAGAATTGAAAAAATATGTACCCCTTGTAGCTTTTTAAAGGAGAAAAGATACTAGTTTTAGGAGGCAAGCTGAGAATGCAACACCTTTAGGCCATTTGTCACCATAGCCTACTCCAGAAGTAAGCTTTTCAGTGTATACTCCTATTATAATCCAAGATGACATTGAGAAGGAGAAGGAAGTCACATAGATCACCATTCCTACTATTCGCTAGTATGAAGTGCCATCAAAGAGGAATGTGATCACATTTGAAGCTTCTAATGAGTTGTTTGATGATGTGAGACATCGTGCTAGCCAAGAATTCATTGTAGATGACACATTTGTTCAAACCTCCAAGCTTAAGGCTTTCATTTATGAGTATAAAGGAAGAATAATAAGAGAAAGGCTAAAAGAAATCAACCCTGAGAAAGAAGAAGATGCCTTGAAGGAGCTCCAACATGAGGTTGATGAGGAGATGAATAATATGACTCCTGAAAGAGGAAGAGAACTATTACAAGAAGTCGGGGTCATGCTTCTTCCAGGGTAGGATATCAACTTAGCCATTGTGTTTGACAACTTTTTGAAAAGAGAAAATAAGGCCTTGCAATAAATAGATGAGGCCAGTGATAAGATATATACTGGATGAGGGTATAACCCTGATAATACTATGTTATAGATTTGGGCACTTTACCCACCAAGAAAGAGGCCTTATCTTATTAGTGATCATGATCAAAGTTTTTAACGCCTTCTGTTACAGAGAGTAGGGGATACAGACCCTATGGACATCGCTGATCTAAATGTAAATGTGGCCAAGTTTACAAGGCTCAAATTCAAAAATTGGTTAGAGATAATAAGGGAATGATGGAGGAGAATGAGAGCCTGAAGCAATATGTGATCAATTATGGAGATAGATTTCCTTCCTCCTTAGGGCTCTACTCACTATTGATTGAACATGAAAAAAAGGTGCTCGAAGCAATGTTTGAGACTACCTATTGGAAGAACAAATATGAAAAGGTCAAGAAAGGACAAGAGGAACTGAAGAAAAAATTAAAAGCCACCACATTTGAAATGCCATTAGAACTAGTCTGTAAGAGATTTGATGAAATGTTTAGGCTCACTGACAAAGCCTGGGTCATCCACAACAAAACATATGCAACTTTACTGGAACTTAATAGGTTAAGTAACATAATGAAGAAGGGTGAACTACAAATAAAGGTAAATAAAAGTGACAATAAAAGTGTGCTTCAAGAATATCAAGAGCTTATGAATGCACATGTTAGCTTCCATAACATCCCGACACAAGAATTGAGTGAATTCAGTTAGTCACTTAGTATGCCTCTACCAAATTTATTTGAGAAAATAGATTTAAAGGATTAGGATGTATGAAAGGATGAGATCACCCAATATTTTCCAATTTCTCTTGATGACATTAAAAATTAAGATAAGGTGCTCGATAATACACATGTGCAACTAGGAAGAATATTTGAACTCAAATATACGGTGAAGGATATCATAAATAATGCAGATACTTATGCAAAGATAGGGTATATCAAGCATGTATTGAGGATTAACATATTCATCGCACTGGCCAAGTAGAAAGAGATAGGGTATGGAAATTTGGCAGCTATGGATGCATTATCATGGACCATGAGCCTTGAATAGGTCTTTGGTGATCATGTGTGCTTGCTTGAAGACTAACGGATCGTGGTTCATCCACCTACAAACTACTAAGTTTTATGTTTATGTTAAATCAAGTTTTTAGTTATCAAACATCACACCTTTTGTAATGGGTCTGTATCTTGTTTCTTCACTCAAATTGGGGGTTTTTGGATACATTTTTTTGAAGTTTGATGAATGAAAACCTCAATTTTGTGTGCATTTTTTGATTCTTACATTGTTTTCAGGCTGAAGTTGTGCATTGTATGGCATTGTACAACCTCATATAAAATAATATAATACATGGATGGAAATATTTTTTTTTCTATTTAACAATTCCTTTTGTCTCATTAAATTTCATTCAGTTTTGTGGGAGATATGCCTATTTTGGTGAGGCTGCCCTATTCTAACAAAGTTTTCTAGAATTTACGATCTGAAAAATGCTATGTTACAGATTGTACAGTCCATATTTTGATCTAAAACAAATTGGATTTTGTTTCCATGTGAACCTACCTTCATTTTCTTCAAGTCTCATAAAATTTCGTTAAGTTTTGAATAGGTTATGACCATTTTTGTGAGGGTAGGTTTGAACCCTGCTTAGGGTTTGCAGTTTTGGGAAAAATCCCATAACTTCCTTTTCCACTGTTGGATTTTGATAAAAATTGGAGGAAAAATCTGTAATTATGTTATCTTCAATCTCACTAAAGTGATTGGATTCATTATTTGTTTTGTGGAATTTATTTAGTGATAGTTCAGTGCATTGAAATGTAGGACATTCTTTGGAACAGTTATGAAAGGTTTCTTAAGATCTATACTTTGTGTGAAAATGATTGGTTGGAAATCAATATAACATGTTATAAGAAGACTGAAATAGCAAGAAAATCATGCATAATGTGGGGTTTCCTTGTTGAATGCACAATAGGCTTCCATGGAAATGTTTCCAATGTGGTCTAGAATGGATTTAATCATTGTTTGAGATGAATTAATTTATGAAAGTTGTCAAGGGAATAAAGTTTGTTGCATTTTTTTCATTGTTGGTGATGGATCATTATTTCACCTATGTCAATTTGTGCTAAGTGAAGATTTCTCTACATCACCATCCATCCATTTTCATATCTCATAACTTCTGCTATTAATGTACGTCTTTTGAAGCAATATAATGGAGAAGACTATTCTTAACTTGTGAATTTATTGTCAGTGTTCAACTGTTGTGTTAATTTTCAAGCTTATATGTTGTTGTGTTGTCTCCAATGTGGTTCTCTTAATTTATTCAAATTTATATAATATTTTAGGACACATTTGATGTTGTGCGATTGTTTTGATTGGGTTCTGGTTGGAGTGAATTAAAAAAAATTTCAAATAATTTACTTTAATTGGTTCCTACCAAGGATTAAAATCCTTTTAAAGTGGTTGTTTTGATTGGTTTCTATTAGTCTAAGAATTAAAAATCCTTTGATATTGTCATAGTAAATTGGGGGGATAACACTGGGATTTATAAAGAAGAGTACAATAGCTAACTAACTTGCACGTTTGCACAAGGTGCAAACATTTAAAAGTGCCCAATAGTTAGAGTTAAGTTGAGGGGTAGATTCATCTATCCTACAAATCTATCTCCATCATCATAATCCATCAACTCCATTCACCCAATAGATTAGGAACTGGTCAAATTTAGAACAACTTTATACAAACTTCACTCACACTCTTGATTATTGAAAACACGTTCAGTAGGAACTAGTCATTAGCCTTGCATCTACTTCACACTGTCATGCCATTGTGATTATATTGTCTAAATTAGAGATCATATTCAAGATTTCAAATCTTCCTTATTACTTAGGTACACCTGCCTAGGTTTAGCAGAGCCTAAAGAGAAGGGGGTGATCAATCATATTCACCCCGTTTGTTAGCCAAAAAAATACTAAGAGATTGGCACCCTCTTATCGTTTAAAAACCTACATTTTTGAGACTTAACAGATTGGTGAATCTACTTGAGGAAAAATCAAGAAAAATTTGGTTCCAACCTATGCATTTATAGAGTCAATAAAGTTTCAAAATTGGTCTTCAACTAGAATTCCTAATTGTGTTATTTGCAATCCCCATCCGAATCATATACCTAATAGATTTGCGACTTTGATGGGGAAAACTTAGGGAAAGTGTTTTAGTCTACCAAAAGTCTTGAATAAGTTTGGGCCTCTCATCACAGAGTCATAAGTATCCATTGTCTTTGCAAACATTCAATCATTTTATTGAATAAGGACTTTGCTGGGGAAAAATATAAAAGATCCTAAAATTTTCTCACTTTTTATAAAAGTGTGTGGTGACTCTATCAAAAGTTTATAGAAACAAATGCATGAATGAGAAATTAAAGTACATATCAAGGAGAACAAACCCTAGAGTTCAAAGCATCAAGGCATCCTACAAAATGAACGACAGGAGATCTCTACATAAATAAAGTCTAAAGAAGAATGACAATAAATGGATAGATAAAGGTAATTCTTCTCTCCCAAAAGCCAATAGTGCTAAAAACAAAATAACATCTAAACAACCAGACACTACATTCAATGATTAGGAGAATATCTCAGAACAACCTCCTACATTGCACAATTGCTTTGATCCATTGCATGAATCCAAGTATCATAATGATGATCCATGTAGAGATCCCCATACCCCATGTGAACAAGAAAACATGGGTCATCCTATTTTTCACTGCAAGGAAGACCCTCAGAAAATGAAAGAGTTCTACACCCGATTTGATGAAGAAAAAATTCAAATACAAAATGAGTATGACCATATGATGTCATTACAAAAAGGAGAAGAAGATGAGTATGGATGCATGGATCACTCTCCCCTATTGAGAATTACAATGAAATGACCACTCAGGAGCTGGAATAGTATGTGGAAAGACAAAGAGAGGACCTTAGGAGGAGACAACAATTGATAAAGGAAAGTCAAGATCCAAATCAACAAATTCCTCAATTGAATGTCCATACATCAAAACCACCAAAATATGTCCCTCCCCATAAGCAAGGAGGTAACATCAATCCACATGGGTCATCTTAGAATGCAGTTATTGTAGGTACTTCAAAAGAATCTTACAAAACAACTGGTAACCCAAAGCAACATGCACAACATAATGTGATATGATAGGTTATGGATGCAACATGTGTTATGATTCTATGATGCTTTTATGAATGATGCCTATATGCTATATGTGATGAATCTTATTATGTGAATGAAATGTTATGCTTGCTATGTTTTTGTACATTTCTAATGCAAATGTATGATGCAATATACGAAATGTTAATGCATAAATGGATGGATGGAGTGATTGAATGATGATGCATAATTCTATGTGTTCCCATGGATTGTGCTTTATTATGATGTATGGGATGCATTGTACTCTATGTTTTCATATTTTTTGGATGCAAGTGTATGAACTCATGTATGAAATGGATTATGAAAATGTTTCTTTTTGGATTTTTGTAATGCAAATGTATGACTAATTGTGCAAATGGATGGAAATGATATGGTAAATGCTTTATTTTTTGGATTTTTCATGATGCAAATATATGACCTAATGGAAAATGAATGCATAGAAAATGATATGATAATGCTTTGTTTTTGTATTTTCATAATGCCAATATATGTGACTAATGACTAGATGGATGCATAGAAAATGATATGATAATGTGAATGACCTCCTAATGGTTATGTATCGAAATGCAAATGATCTTTTTGTTTATGCCAAATGTATTCAATTTGTTAATGATAGACATAACATCACTCGTAAAATTGTACCAGCCTTGGAAAAAATCTATAAATAAAAATGTAGCACTAGTATGAATGCAGCCTAAACATGCAAACCTAATAATGCAATGTTGTCATCTTGTTAGTCAATTTATTGTGCTTGGTATCATCATTGATCTTTTGAAATTTTGAAAGGAAGTACAAACATCAATGGTATAATTAGACCATGATGACCTGAGTACTTCTTTCATGATGTTTGATAGTGCAAGTTAACACAGGCATCTAGGTATAATTGGACCGAGATGACCTGCACATTTCTTGCATAAACGGACAAGAGTTAATCATTTTTCTATGTGAATATGAGATGTCAATAGTGATACTTTGTAGAGCATGTCCCATGACAATTATCATAGTAATAATGATCAACTCACAAACAATAAACAAATAAAAATATAATTCTTGATCATAGCTTCTCTAGTTCTTGACATCCTTGAGTTTCTCTAGAGAAATGATAACAAAAATCATGATGCAAATAATTTGAACATACATGCTAAAGTGATAAAACCTTGATTCAAGAGATGACCATCCAATGAAATTTGTTTTGATTGATCTTGTTGTTGTTGGTCAAAATGGTTAGCTTTGTGATTGTGACTGATGTTCAATGTTGAGGTTCACTTGATCGTTGTGCTTTTATCATGTTGTCGTACTATTGTTTGTCTATCTTTTTAAGCTCAAAGAAAGATTTCCCCTGGTGAGTTCAGGATTTTTCCCCTAGTGGAAACAAACCAATTTATTATGGATATGCACAATGATCACCAAGCCAAGGTGAGACATGACTGTGACACCCAAATATGTACATGAGGCTCAAATGATATACATGGATAGTGATAGTGAAGAGCTAATGGTCAACAGATGTTCCAAAAGAGGAATAAGCTGACCCATCACAAATAGTGCCTGTTGCCAGGTTTTCACTACTTGCTTTTATTGCACCTTTTTTAGATTTTATGATTTTTTTTACTTTTTTTTATTTTTCACTTTTTTTGTATTTTTCTCTTTTTTCTCTTTTTGTATTTTTTATTTTTTGTATTTTTGTATTTTTTATTTTTTGTTGTCACTAAGCCTGTTTGTTTTCATTAGGTGACCATTTTTTATTTTGGATTTCTTAGGACTTTTTGATTTTATTTTTGGATTTCTTTAGGACTTTTCTGATTTTATTTTTTAAGGACTTTTTCTAAGTTTTTGGATTTCTTTAGGACTTTTTTATTTATTTTATTTCTTCAAGACTTTTTTGATTTTTTGGATTTCTTCAAGACTTTTTGATTTTTTTTGATTTTTTTAGGACTTTTTCTATTTCTTTTTTGGATTTCTTCAGGACTTTTTCTGATTTTTTCTTTCGGATTTCTTTAGGACTTTTATGATGCATCAAATGAATCATGTGTAGAATTTTTTGAGATGGAGACTATTCACAGGATCCTTAAATAGGTCTCTTTCTGGCGTGGATAACTGGTATGCTCCCGATCCATTGAATGACACAATGACAAAGGGACCCAACCAATTCGGTTCAAACTTTCCTTTCTTCTCCCTATCTTGTTGATTGCATAGATTCTCCTTCAATAACAAGTCACCAACTTGAAATATTTTGGGTTTGACCTTAGGATTATAGCTTTTGGACATTCATTATTGGTAGGCTTTCAGGTGGTTCACTGCATGTTGATTTCATTCATCCAATAGTTCCAACTCTTGTAATCTAGATACCCGATAGTCCTCATCAAAGATAATACCCTTGAATGACACACAAAGTGATGGTAATTCAACCTTGATAGGTACAATGGCCTTGGATCCATATACAAGAGCATATGGTGTGGCTCATGTTGGTGTACAAATACTGGTTTGGTATGCCCACAAAGAAGGGTTTAATTGGATGTGCTAATCATGTCCAACATTGTTGACCGTTTTCTTCAACATTTTCAAAATAGTTTTGTTGGAGGCCTCTACTTAACTATTTCCTTGAGGGTAATATGATGTAGAGAAGCAATGTTGGATATTGAACTTCTCACACAATTCTTGTATGCCTTGATTTTTGAACGTTCTGCCATTGTTAGTGACAATGGATTGAGGGATGTTGTATCGACAGATGATGTAATTGAAAATGAAGGATGAAATTTTCTTTCCCGTGATGGTGATTAGAGGAATAACCTCAATCCACTTCATGAAGTATTATGTGGTTATGATGAGAAACTTGTGTCCATTTGACAAAGGTGGATGAATTTTACCTACAAGATCCAGTCCCCATTAACAAAAGGGCCACGCTGATGCAAATGGTTGAAGCTCTTGTGTTGGTGCATGAATGAGGTTGCCATGAATCTAACACTTTTTGGAATTTATTGAAAAACTAAAAAGACTCCTCCATGTTTGACCAGTAATACACTAAACAGAGGAGTTTCTTGGATAAGGTTAAACCACTTGAATGAGTTCCACAAATACCCTCATGAACTTCTCATAAAGTCATTTCAGATTCATTGTGTTCCAGACATCAGAAGAGAGCTTCGTCAAGACCTCATTGATAAAGTACATTTGTGATAGGAGTATGTCGAGCGACTTGGAAAATGAAGTTTCATTTTTGGTTTCAGGATAGATCAGGTGGAAGGGTGTTATCTTTTAGATAGGTATAAATTTGACCATATATTGAGGTATCAACATCAACTAAGTGACATATAACTTGGGACTTGATATTGTCATAAGCAAGGGTAAACAGTTGTTCCACCATGAACTCATAACAACTTCTTTTCTCTGAAATTTATAATAAAGAAGCAATGGTGGCCATGGCATCAGTAGCTTTATTATCCACTCTAGAAATCTTCTCAAATTTTATATCCATAAATTATTTCTTAAAATCATCAATCATTCTTTTGTAGGGCATCAATTTTTTGTCCTTTGTTTGATAATCATCATTGACCTAGTTAATGACCAACTAAGAATCTTTGTGGACTTGAAATTCAAGGATTTTCCATTCTATAATTTTTTTAATGGCAATGATTAATGCTTCATACTTTTCCATGTTGTTGGTGCAATGGAACATCAATCTGTATGATTTCAGAATGGTGTGTCCTTGTGGAGTGAAAAATAGGATTCCGGCCCCTAATCCATGTTGTGTGTGTGATCCATCAAAGTATAATGTCCACTATTGTGCAGTCAAGGTGAGCACACCAGTGTCTAGAAACTCAATGTGTAGAGGATAATCATCTAGTAGAGGTGCTTTAGCCAACTGGTATGCAATTTCTTATCCTTTTATTGCTTTCCTATCCACATATTGGATGTCAAATTCACTTAGTATCATAACCCACTTGGCCAATCTTCCAGTTAGATTAGCTTTGCTAAGGAGGTATTTTAGTGGATCTATTTTGGCTATTAACTTGATGGTATGAGTTATCATGTAGTGTTGTAGCTATTGGGTGGAAAACACTACTACCAAACAAGCCTTTTCAATGGATTTGTAATTGATTTCATAGCCATTTAGCGTTTTGCTAATATAATAAATTGCTCTTTCTTTTCCTGTTGAATCTTCTTGTGCTAACAAGGCTCCCAATGATATCTCAGTTGTTGCAATGTATAATAAGAGTGGATTTCCTTTTGCTAGTGGTATTAAGATGGGTGGAATCATTAAATATTGTTTTAATTGGTTGAAGGCCTCTTCACATTTCTCATCCAATCAGAAAGAAACATTTTTGTGTAGCAAGTGAGTGAAAGGATAGGTCTTTTCTGCCAGTTGTGAGATAAATCTTTAGATTGATTGGAATCTCCCTTGTAGAGATTGTAGCTGACTAATTTTTTTTGGGTGGCAGCATCTCTATGATAGCTTTAACTTTTGTCAAGTCTACCTTAATGCCTTTTTTGAAACTATATATTCGAAGAGTTTGGATAAAGTCACCCCAAACACACATTTCTTTGGATTTAGTCGTACATTGAACTTCTTCAGTTTGGTAAATATTTTGTCTAGGATCTCTAAGTGTCCTTCTCTGGTGTATGATTTTTCCAATAGATCATCCACATAGTCTTCCTTGAAGGTATGCATCATATCATGAAAAATTGTCATAATGGCACATTGATAAGTACCTCATGTGTTCTTCAATCTGAATGACATGATGTTCCAATAGAATGTTCCCCACATACATTTGAAGGTTGTGTTATCTTGATCCTCTAGATCTATCTTGATTTGATTATAACTTGAAAAACCATCCATAAGTGACAACATGCCATGTCATATTGTTAATTCCACCTTGATGTCTATATTAGGTAGAGGAAAATAATATTTAGGGAAAGCCTTATTAAGATCTCAGAAATATGTGCAAATGTAGATGTTGTTGTGAGGCTTTTAGATTGGTACAATGTTGGAAATCCACTTAGCATAGTCAACGGGTCTAATGAATCATGCATCTAATAACTCCTTTAGCTTTGCTTTTACTAATAGGGCAATATGCAGATGTATTTTCCCTAGATTTTGCTTGACAATTTTTACTCCTGGTGGTAAGGATAGGTGGTGCATGATAAGGTTTGGATCAATCCCTGGCATGTCAACATATGACCAAGCAAAGTTGATTTGTTTCTCTATGAAGAATTTGAGGAAGCTTTATTTTTCTTGGTCTATCAAGGATGCCACTAGATGGATAGACTTCATTGTTTCTACATTTCTGATATTGATAGACTATGTGGGCTCAATCAATACTTTTGATCTTTCCTGAAAGTGTTCTAGGAGAGTGTCAAATCTTCCATCCTTTAACGTCTTAGAGAGGTTTTCACCATTGGATGCACTCTTTATTTTTACTTTTTTCTGGATCTGATACTACATTGAATGGTTTTCACCATCAGATTTATTTCCTATATTATTCATTTTGCAGCTAAAAGATTTGACACTCCCCTATTTGGAAGCTTTGTTATGATATTCAATGGTAGAATCTACTTCGGGATTGTCATAATAGAGGAATTTAATGATGGAATCATCATTTTCAAATGTGGGGATATCGAATGACTTAGTTTGGTCCCAGTCTATGAGTTTGGGATGTACTAGGGGTAAGGAATCATTAGATTGGTTAAGGTCGGAGATAGTAAGAGTCCTAATGGGGATGTATTTGATTTTTCCAATAGAAAAGTTGAGGTCTATAAGGTAAATTTCCTTCAAATTATTCATTTCACTCCTATTTTGATTGTCTTCGTTGGAGTCATCAATGTGTTGTGATCCTATTTCAAGTAGTCTAGAACCTAAACCTTATCCCTCCTCAAGTAGGGGTACATACTTTTGTACCACATCAATGTCCTTGTCATGAAAAGACTCTTTAGATAGTGAATCCCACACATATTCATTTGAGTTAGTTTCATGATCATCACTAGCTTGTAGTTGGAAGATTCTTTCAACCACCCTCTGAGTTATCTCCTCTTTTGTCTCCTCTTTATAACCTAGCCTGGTCTTGTCTTTTGGATTGATTAAGAGGGGTTGAATTGGTTCCACAATTCCTTATTTTATTTTTCCTACAAGGCCTTTTCTCTCGTATCCCATCTTTTCTAAGATTGTGAAGCCTTTTCCATATTGTATTGTTTATACATTTGTAGCTGTTACTTGGGACTCTTCTTCATCCTTATAAAGCCAGTTTAAAATATCCTTGTCTTTAGCTTTGTCAACTATGGTTCCCTCTTTTACAAATCAACCATCAAAGAGTATAACTGGTTGTGATGATTGTTGTGTTGATGTTGAGGGTTTCCCATATGACTTTCGAGAAGATAGTTGTGAGAGACATAGAGATTGTTCGATGAAATACTCACCCACACCTTTATATTTGACTTGAAATTTTTTATCAAATTGTATGGACAAGGCATTTAATTAGGTTTCATGATTTGAGGATGTAGAAGGAGCAACCTCTTCCTTTTTATCAGACTATTTAGACATGGAACTAGATTGACTTTCATGATTTTGGGAAGTGACTAGCGGTTTTGATGAGGAATTTGACTGGATTTAATTATTGGTAGAGATGGAAGTAGAAGCTTCTCTATTATGAGGTACAAAGACACCTTGGACTAATTTAAGGGTGTTGCAATACTGTGGACTATTAGAATCAGTTGAGGTGGTGATTTCTTGGCCACCACAAGAGAATTTCAAACATTGGTGGTATGTTGATGGGACCACTTGTATTTCATGGATCCATGGGTGAACCAATAGTATGTTTTAGGTCAAATCCTTGTCCAAGACTTGGCAGATTACATCTTTCTAAATCGGTCCTACTTGAATGGGAAAGACAATCAATCCCCGTGAAGATATTTCCTCATCATCATATGCTTTTATTGTAATCTTTTTCTTTGAATCTATTGCATTTTCAAAAAATCCTAGGGCACGAACAAGCTTTAAAGTACATATATTCAGGTCAGCTCCTCCATCTATTAGGACATGTTTGACATGGTGTTTATGAATTAGGACTTCAATATGGAGTGGGGCATTGTGGGGATGAGAAATAGATGCGTCATCATTTTATGAAAAATATAAGCAATGAGGTGTAGTCAAATGCCCCACCATGGATTTTAATTTACAAACTTCTAGATCTGTTGGTATTGTTGTGTCCACTAGAGATTTCTCCAAAATCTCTTTGTGGGTAGGTGAAATCTTGAGCAGTTCCAATATAGATATTTGTGTTGGGATCTTTTGTAATTGGTCTACTATGTTATATTGATTGGACGAGGTAGTAGGTTTTTTAGATGAACTTCCTTTTAGTACATATTTTTCTTGTGCTCTCATGGTCACATTTACTGGCATGCCATCTTGTTTCCTATTGATTTTAATGACATTAATTTGAGTATCAGTTGCAACTATGTCTTGTTTGATGTCATTAATCTGATTTTCAACTGTAATGATGTCTTGTTCAAGTTCAATTGGAATTTCATTAATTGGATTGTTGGCTGCAATAATGTCTTGGTTGTCATTGTTTTCAATGTTATTCATTTGATCTTCCACTGTTGAGATATCAATAATGATAGTATCATGGACATAGTTTACATTCTTCCCTTTGTTGTAGAGGACTCCCCCTTTTCATAATTCAGTAAGGGAATTTTGAATGCTCTGTGATCAACATTTGTTTGAGGCCCTTCTATTTATATGACTTTGGCATCTATTAAGTCCTGCATCTTGTGTTTTAATTGCATGCAACTATTTTTTTGATGAACTTTGCACCAATGGAATTCACAGTAATACCTAGGAGCTTTCTAGAACAAGGCAAGTAGACACAACCAAAAGAAAACACATCATACCTATATACAGTAATTATAGGACCATACAATATGTCTTACTTGCAATTTTTCAAAAGCCTATTTTGGTGTGCAAAAATTTTAGCCTACCTCATGCAATTCCATAGGATTCAATCCTTAAATTGGTTGCCCCAAGCCCCCAAAACCTAAAGCCAATTCTTACCTCTATCAAAGACTTTATTTTTTGTTGTCTGTACTAGATCAACAATTATACCAAGTATTTCCCAATAGTCAACTCCATGGTGATTAACACAATCAACCATACATGCCATGTTTCTAAAACTTCTCTCATCATGATAAATTTTCTTGACTGAAAAAATACAATCAAACAACATTTGGAACCCATACATTTTGTAATGTATATAACCAATCTACTCATTAGCTTGCTTCAATACAAGCTTATCTAGAATTGAATTGAAAAAGTGAAACATTCATAGTCCACTTGATTATTGACATCATAAACTTTGATATCATATTCAATTTGCACATCAAACTAAAAAATTTCATAAACACTTTGTTGTGCACTATGCAAAAAACTCCCAATTGCATCAAAAAGAAAAGATGCATATTCAGGATCCTCCTTGAGTTCGATAACATGACATAAGCACATATATAGGCATTTTGATTCAGCTACATCAAAACACACCTTGGTGTCACATAAATGGGGATCATATGCATCATTAACATCCTAGAAATGAGTAAATGAACTCATCTTAGGTTCAGTAACATATTCTGATTCATTTTTCAAATCATCATTCAACTCAATGCAAAATACTTCAAAAGAATTTTCAAACAATTTAGAACCAACAGGGTCAACATAGAGAAACTCATTTGCATTGGTAACTTCATGTGCACTATCAGTTGATAGGTGTGCTGACCCAAATGTGAAATACTTGTAATTTGAAATTTTTTCATTAACAATTGAGCAAGAATCTTCATTCTCTTTCACATAAATGATTTTCTCATTGGATGAAAACAAGTCCATATTCATACTATGAAGACAAGGAACATCAGCAAAGAAGAAATTGTATTCAACCTCACATTCACTAACATGAGAGCCATTATTATTTTCATCTTTTGGCCGCTCTACACATGGATCAAGAAGTTCTGCCATATTAACACAATCTGAAATTTTATTGTCATGTAAATCAGAAATATTTTCAATATTGTCAATGGGTAATAATGTTGATTCGAGATCCATATGCTTGTCACAATGTACCACTTGATCATTCAAAAGTTAACCCTTTCTTTCATTAATGTGTACATCACCATCCTCTTTATATATCACATATATTTTTATCTCTGCTTCATATAAACAATCATGGGCAACAAGGACATATGCATATTCATTAGCTTCATTATCATTTCTAGCACTATGCTTAGGATCAGCATACTGAACACACACATTCTTATCCTCAAATTCATCATCACTCACAAAATTAGCATGCTCCATTGATGGAAAACCCAAATTACCTTCCTAGTAATCATAAAATGCAACTTGTTCATTCACTTGTGGACAAGTGGCTTCATCAACATTCATATCATTGCACCCTTCATGTGAAGAAAAAACCTCTAGATCATCCTCATAAGAGCAGTCACAATCCTCTGAGAAACAATCAAACACTACAATCTCATCATGATCCTCATCATAAAAAAATTCATCACTACATACACCATGCTCAAAAAATTTAGAATGAATATTCAAAGTTGCATTTTCAAGATTATGATCACTGGTTTGCAATGAAATGTCAACAACACTTTCATTATTTTTACTAATCAAAACCTGATATGGAATGACATATTGCATCTCTTTTAATTGTTCATTGCCTAAGATATTACAACCAGAGCTTTCATTCATTTCTAATTTTTCATCATACCATCTATCTTTTCCTTCATCACTATTGTGTTTCTCTACATATGTGTTTTTTGTGAATTGATTACAATCATTATCCTTATCCATACAACATGGACCTTCATTTTTTGATATACTCCTTTCATTTATGTGCATCATGTGTTGATTTTTCATTTTTCACAATAAAAAAGTTGCTATCTTCATTTTGACACATCACATTTTATGAATAATTATGTTCAACTACTTCAACAATCTTTATCTAATCAAGTAATTTTTCAAAACTATAAGCCTTCAATTCTTTTACAAGGTACTCATCCCAAACTCATAGATTTCAAAAAATAGATCAATGCACATTGAATCCTCAGGTCTAAATTTTCTGGGGACCTCCAACAAGGCATCCAAAAATATTGAGAACAAATCATAGGGCGATTCTCCCTTGTGCCTCTTCATATTACCCAATTCTTGAACAAAAGACATCTGATCAACATTGTTCAAATTATGTTGACATTCAAATTGGAGCTCAATATTATTTTCATGTTTTGATGATGGAGAAATCAAAACAGAAAAAGCATTATCATCATGGTAATAATTTCTATTGTCTGATCCATGAATTCTATTTGCATGAGGTGTACTAGGATAGCGAACACTTGTAGTCATATATCCTTTCATTATTGAATATTTTAGATTGTTCTCAATATCCCTGGCAATTTGATATGCCTGATGGAATGTTGTGGGTTCTTTATTTCTTAATAGAAAGCTCATTTTGTCATCAAATGCACCCAAGTACACAACCAAACATACTACATCATTTGGTCTTAAGCTTTCTAGAATGTCCCTTATTTCCTTTGAAAATGTGAGATTGAAAGTTGGGAATAGCTCATCCTCTTCTTTCTCAATGCTCATAAATCTTTGTCTCACTGAAATTGGATCAATTCTTTCACCAAATTGTTCAATGAACACTACTTTGAACCCCTCCCATGAATAAATAGAGGATTTTGGTAAATAAGAGAAACAATCCTTGCATCTCCTTATAGATACTGAAAAAATAGCCTCATGATCACATCCTTGTGATCCACCTCATAGTCATCTATCACATCAACAAACTCTTGCAAATTCCTACTTATTGATTTATACTTCTCACCTTTGAACTTTGGCAAGTGTTCCTTGATTTTTGATGGTAAAACATTTGGAAACCTCAAAATACCACTGAAGTTTATGGCTCTATATCTTTTAGTACTGAAAGTGCTTTGATGACATGATAGGGGCTACACACTATGTATTATTACATTTGTGTCCACACAGGGATGCATAGGTTGATGATACATTTTTTTACACCTTTACAAGCCTTGTCACATCAACCTTGTAGTTACGCAAGGCAACTCAAACTCCGTTTGCAACATGATCTTAATCCTTTATGACGCAAATTTTCCATCTCTACTTAAGATCAACTAATGGGAAAATTTTAAGGATAAACACACTTCTTTGTCATAATACAAAAACTTAAAATTACACCTTAAAAGAATGTAAAATTACTACTATTATTATTCCCTTTCTTAGTGCTATTTCACCTAATAGGGAACCATTTATCATCGTAATTCTTGAATACTTCTCATAAACTACTTTCAAACACAATAATACTTTCTCTAGGTTTACAAGAATACCTGGAAACTTGTAGCAGCTACTAACCTTTTTTCCTAATTGGAAATTTTTATAGATTTGAACTTTTCTTCATATCGTCATTAGGTTCTTTAGATAGATTCACCACCTCTCTTCACAGAGGACTAAACTTCAAGCAATATAAAGCTCTTTCAAAGATAATTCTCAATCTAAGTCTTCTCTAACAACAAAGTCACACATAAATTCATTTAAATTTTCTGCAACAAAATCATTTCCAGGTCTAAAAACTTCTCAACATTTGAATTGTTGGAAATATGCCTCAATAATAATAGGCTAAAACATCCATTAGAGTCAAGACAGTGTGACATCTTCATTGTCTGGCTGACTAGCAGTTTGATTCATTCTGTTTTGAACAGGTCGTTGTGACCTTGCAGAAGTCTTGTCAAAAGGTTACACTTTGGAGCTATCACCATGACAAGGAGTGTTCGGTATGACCTCTTAGCGCTCGGGAGACCTCTGGCTGAAAGGCCATTCAATCGTGTATCGGGGAGACTCATGGCGACCACAGGCTTCGGGATAGCTTGTAGTGGCTTGGTGAGAAGTCCCAACGAAGTGTTAATGTCACACCGATGGTGGCTCAAGTGTTGGCTATCAGGGTAACTCAAAGATCCCAGGAAGACGTCTCAGTGAATGTTGAGGGTCTCACCGACAGAAACACCTTTTGAAGTCTTCGGCGTATCTTGTGGTCTATCGGTAAGAAGTCTTACCGATGAACAAATGTCTCACCGATGAAGGTTCAAATGTTCGGACATCAATGTAACATGTTGGTTTCGGTAAGAAGTGGACACCGAAATTTGGTTTAGGCCTGCGATTCAATATTCTTCATAATTCTTATTCGTCATGGTCATGATTAAATAATCTTAATTATTTAATTAGTTCATCTTAACATTAATTCTTCTATTGATTAAATAATCTTAATTATTTAATTAATTCATCCTCTTTTATTTCTTCTATTAATTAAATAATCTTAATTATTTAATTAATTCACACTTTTCTTTATTCTATCTGATTAATTAAATAAACGCTTTTTATTTAATTATGTTACTAATTAACCTTATTCTTCTTGTCAAATTAAATAAATTCTTATTTAATTTATTCTTTATCATATTTCAACTATAATTAAATAAATTCATTATTTATTTAATTATTCATTTAAAATCCTTCATCATTTAATTAAATAAATCTTATTTATTTAATTATTCTTCAAATATCGAGTCTTGAATTAAATGAATTATTTAATTCATTAATTCTATTTTAACACATTCCTCTATATTTTAGATAATTATGTGAGTTATCTAAGTATTCACTTTTACTTGACTCGACATCTATTTTAATCGTTCAGTTAACTTTGATTTAATGTCTGAGTGGCTTCTCGAGTAATCTCTTCGTCAGATCATTCAATCGTCCAGTTCTAACTCAATTGCATGTACATGCGGATTAATTAAATATTCTTATTTAATTAATTAAGTGTTGTGCGTGCATTCAAACAGAGAGTCGTTATAATCAATCTTCATCTTTGTCATGCAAGATATTTCTTATGTTTTCGAATGCCGTGAAGATTAAATCATTTATTTAATCTTTAATTCTATTTCTAATTCGAATCACTCATGTCATCACGTTATCAAAATGCATGACTAATCGGTCAATCTCAACCGTCCGTTGATCTTTCGATCTTGGCCTGTTTCGAATAATCAATTTTCTATAAATTGATTTGTCATTCTTCATTCCAATCTCGCGAAATCTTATGACTTTTGAGAGCACACTTTGTCTTGAATCTTCGATATTTTGCTAATCACTATCTTAGGCTATACTTGCACGAACTTGAAAATCTGAGGGCAATTATACTACACAAGCAAAATGGAGAAGGGCAATCGAGATGAATCATGGAAATACGTTTGAAAATTGGTGAAATTGTTCTAATTTTAATTACGTTTTTACTTTCACATGTTCTTTGTTGCTTAACAAATGAATTTGCATTTTAGATTTTAGTATTGTGTGCATGTGTGCTTCTAACGATCTTCTTTGTTGTCTATTGTGCAAAGCTTTTATTTGGTGTTACATTTGGTGAACCCGACGTGAAGACACCATCTTCGCGAATCCGTAGATCTTTTAATTTTGGTTTTTGCAGATTTTTCGTACGGAACGACGCATTTGACAATTCCTGAACCGCAATTGAATTTCTGAACCGCATTTGACATAGAAACGTTGCATCTGACAATTCCTGAACCGCAATTGATTTCCCGAGCCGCAACTGAAACATAAACGACGCATTTGACTGGTAACGAAGTGACACAATTAACTGGTAAAATTTTATTTCTGCTTTCGGCAATCTGGAATTTTCAATTGATTTTCGTGTTACTGATATTTGATTTTCAGCGTGTGGCCATTTGGAGTTAACAAGCTTTTGCAGGACGATTGACGAAGACAATATTGAAAATTACTAATGAGATCTTCTGTAGGACGCTTGTCAAAGACCCTAGTTAAATTTTGAAACAGATTGTTTGGTAGCATAGCAAATCTTTCGTTTGGTTAAAATTAACAAGTGTCTACTGTGTTTGGTGCGAAAGCACAAGTTTGGTTACCCTTACGACTTGGTATATCAAAGTATCCTCTCCCCTTGCGCATCCGTGCGATCCTGGGTGTAAGAGAAACGGTTACCAACTCTAGAACTTGGGCCTGTTCTGGTGGGAAAAAGTACTCACCCTAGGATGACTCAAACCGGTAGCACCCTAAACCCGAGGGACTTCCAGCCGGTATATAAAAGTGGGTTCTTGGGGAAACCCCAAGAATCACGAGTGTGGTTCCAACGAGATGGATCCAAAAGGGGACTCGCGCCGATGGATCACACCCCACGAATGGAATGCCCGAATTAAATACCTTTTTGTTTTAGAGACCAACCTATTTGTGGCCATTGCTTGGTATTAGTGCAGGGTACAGTATCATGCCCGAAGATACTCACCACTGATCCCCTTGAGTAGAGATAGCAGTTCTTGGGAGGTCATTGCCCAAAGAATTCAGAATTGGTGTGCTTGAAAGACATTAATGAGCCGTGGAGGGGAGCCAATGCCACCAAATTCCTAAGCTATCCACTCTCGAGAAGGAAAGGTGTTCATCACCAATCCAGGGTATTTAGGTGGGCTATACCAAGTATACAAACCCTAAGCCTTTGGCCTATTAGGATGTGCTTGTCTGTTATCATTTTAAATGATCTTTGAGTCCAAAATCAAAACTGAAAACACTTTGTCTTATGATTGTCTTTGATTGTCAGAATTTGTTCACAAAAAATGGAGTCAGTTTAAATTTCATGTCACTGAAAATTCACAGAGAGTCGCAACTGTTCACCAGAAACTCGCATCTGATTTTTAGAGCCGCATCTATGAAATTTTGAGTCGCATATGTTAATATTGAGTCGCATATGTCAGTCTAGCTCGCATTTGATTTAGAAAAACCGCATGCGTTATATTCTGGGTCACATCTGTCAGTTAGAGTCGCATCTGTATTTTTTGAGTCGCATCTGTCAGTTTGGACCGCAACTGTTAAACTTGGACCACATCTGTTAAATCCTACGATGCATCTGTCTGATTATTAGAAAACCAAAATTCACAGTCACTGTCCAGTCAACACGGTTATACCAGTTTCAATTGTCTTCACACAAATAGTCTTTGAAATAGAAACCTGAAACGATTTGCTCAATTTAGGTTCATGTAGTCGTTACCATAGTTGTCTTCAGTTAGAGTTTAACTTCATCCTAGGGTACATATCACCTTGCATTAGACTTCTAGAAAGGTCACCTTTACAGACTTTAGGATTGATTTACTATCTACACTCTAGAAAGGTCATAGTGTCAACAAATTTTGTCATTGAACTTGGTCCTATCATCTTATATTTTGTCCTACAGAGAGTCATCCTAGCTCATCAGTCTAGTTAGGAAACTCAACTTGTCTTTGATCCTCGTCCTACATTGGTTCCTTGACTTAACTAAATTGACACCTTGGTTTGACTTTAGGTAGTTGGTCCCTTCATCTTAGGTTTATAGAATTGATCACTTTAGGGTCTTGCTTAGACTTTGCATCTTTAGAGTCTAGATTAGTGTCATCCTAGGACATTCATTATTTGCATACGAAAATCCCAAAAATATAGACTAGAGTCATACAGTTTGTAGATATAGTCTTGCATATCCCGCATATTGAGCTTGTCTTACATGGTTGAAACTAGGTCTAAGAGAAGAGAGAGAGAAAACATGTCGAACCCAAACGAGTTCATCAATCCATTTTCTTCAAGACCTCATAAGACTCTACTAGACAAATTCACCACTAGAAACACTCAAGGACATATTGCAGTAGAAGACATAGAGGCTGCCGCACAAGACCCTGAGTTTGCCTCTTTTGTAGATGAGTACCTAGCAAATGATCGTCAACAGTTTTTAGGCAAATTGCTAGCTGAATGTGCTACCATACCTCTAGGATTTAACATTAGCACCTTACAAACTCAACCTACACAAGGGACAAATACCACGACTGCTAGTACTACTATATCTCAGGTCAGCATGACTATGCCGTCTAGCACGTCTACACAGAGTACAACGGTCCACACATCCCCATTTGGTGCATCTAGCATGACATCGGGATTTAATTTCACTACAGGGGCATCATCATCCACTCCCACTGGTCCTCTTATTGGGAGTAAAAGACCTAAAACCTCCGCCCATACCTCATATGTTGGTGTCGCAAGTGCACAATCAACAACCATACCTACTGCTAGTATCATGGGTACCTTACCATAGTCGATGGCCATACCTAGTGCTCAAATCACTAGTACTATACGAAGGATTACACAAACAGGGGGAATTTCCTCCTTCCAATATGGCAATCAAAATCCACTCTTCCAGACTAGCAGTCAGAGTCCATTTACATCGATTTCGAATCAGAACCCTTTTTCACAGATTGGTAGTCAGAATCCATCCACACAGATTCCAAGTCAAAACCAATTTATGTCGATTCCGAATCAGTACCCTTTTTCACAGATTGGTAGTCAGAATCCATCCACACAGATTCCAAGTCAAAACCAATTCACATCGATTTTGAATTAGAATCCCTTTTCACAGAGTGGTGCTCGGAACCCATTTACATAGAACCCAGGTCAACACCAATTTATGCAGATACTAGACCGGAATACATTTACCAACATTCCGAATCCAAATCCACCTCAGATGCCAACGTTCAATCAAAACCCATCACGAGACTTTGGATTGCAGAATACATACATGGATCCGCATAATCTTCCTAGCACATCTTTGACCCAAGTTGACGTCCTACAAACACAAATGCACGCATTGCAAACACAAATGGATAACATGTCGGTGTCAACTAAGAAATCATTTTCAACAAAGGACATATGCCCATTCCCCTTTGATAGATCATTGTACATGACACCTTTCCCTCACGGATATGTCATACCGAATCTTCCTAAGTACAATGGCAAACGCAATCTAGTAGAACATATTAGGAAATTTTCTACCCTATGCATAGATGTCGCTTATGACCCCACATATCTTATGAGGCTATTTCCAAGAAGTCTTGTAGGAATTACACTAGAGTGGTTTCTGGGTCTAGATTCTGGCATTAGATCTTGGGGTGAACTAGTTGAGAAATTTGTGGAGCAATTCTCCTTCAACATTGACCATGAGATAAATATAGCAACTTTGTGCCACACAATTGAAGACAAAGGTGAAACATTCATTGCTTTCTTCCAAAGATGGAGAACTTCTGCTAGTAGGTGTCCTATCGAAATACCCAAAAAACAAAAGGTTACAATGTTTCAAGAAAACCTTCATCCAAAACTTAGGAGTAACTTAAGGGTACATTGTTGCATATCATTTTCAGAACTAGTGAAAAAAGGGGTGATAATAGAAAAGGATCTTATTGAAAAGGGTGAAATCAAAATGACATCCAATAGAAACCCAATCGTACAAAACACCCCCACTGACAGAAACAGATTTTGGTCCTGCAACAAAAATGTCACCAATGATGGGGTGGTTGATGCCAAAACACTACAAGCAAGACCCCTCCTCACATTACAAGGACCTCATACTTTTGCCAACACTCTTAATGCTATCAATCAACCTCCTAACACAGTCTCAAATACTCAACATCCACAACCAAGGAGATTTCAAAAATGTGAGTTCACTCCCTTAGGGGAACCCATTGAGTCGGTGTTCAAACAACTGTTACAATACAACCTCATACAGCTGCAGGAACCAAGACAATACGATCCAGGACAGTTTAAACCAGCTTGGTGGGATGACAATTCCTTTTGTGATTATCATAGGACTAAGGGACATAACCTACAAAACTGTCGACAACTGAAGAATATCATATAGGATCTTGTTGACAAGAGAATTATTGAGGTTAGTGGACAAAAACAAAAGACATCCAACACTGATCATCAAGTCTTTTCAGACCCACTACATGACCATGGGAAAGGAACTGTCCCCAGTTCGAGTACTAAGACCAATATGTCAGCCAATTATGCGAGTATCAAACATGATTATGATAGCAGCAAAATCATTCATTGCCTTCGCGCCGCTGATCAAAACATCAATACCATTACTATCAATGCTAATCCTGAGTGTGTAGTCAATACTCGTCGTACTAAGTTTACTATCCCAGGCCCTCCGTCACAACAAACACCTCAACCTTCCAATTTACAATATAACCTACTTGACCAATTAGGGAAGACACCAGCCCAAATCTCAATCTTGGAATTGTTGTGCATTTCCCCAGAGCATCGGTCTATCCTTGATAAGAATTTACAGAACACCACGGTCCCTAATGACCTTGATGTCAATCATTTCTAGGAAATGGTGGGCTACTTGACCAATAATCATCATGCCACATTTTCTGAACAAGACTATGCCATGGACAAGACGAATCACAATGACCCTTTACATCTAGAAGTCCTTGTTGATGACACCAAAGTTAGACGAGTTTTGGTAGATGGAGGAGCAGGGTTAAATCTATGCACTTTAAAATTAATTAAGGCATTAGGTATCTCAGAAGCATGCGTAGACACCACTAAGAGTATTGTCATTAAGGCTTATGATGATGAAGAACGAAAATCAAAGGGGGTGGTAACACTTCCTATCAGAATTGGTCCTGTGGTAATGGAGACAAAGTTCTAGGTCTTGGATCTCACCCTCCCTTATAACCTTCTGCTAGGTAGACCATGGTTCATGCCATGAAGGCGGTCCCTTCGACATATCATCAGTGTCTTAAATTCCCTTACAATGGCACCGAAATAACTATAGATGGTGATCCCGATCCTTTCCAGTATTGCACCAATCTAAAGGAGATCCCTCAACGCCAAGTGCTAGTAAACCACAAGGCCTCATTGTCTAATCCATCTTCTTATGTTGACCCGTCCACACTCACTCGAACATTTGTTTCACCCCCACTTCCTACCACTCCTAGGGTCGAGATCCAAGACAAGGGTTGTGGAGAGTATTACATGAAGACTTCTTATTGTGTTAGCCATTTGGTTCCTCCTAAGTCATATGGTCTACCTATAACAAGTAGGGGACAGTCTATGATCACTATACATGTTCCCCCCGCAACAACTTTTACTAAATGGGGTGAATTAAGCAAAGAATTTGTAGATGCGGAAGATGTCACTTCCTAGCTGTATAAGGAAGATAATCAGGAACCCCTTTTACTTGCTCATATTCCTACAAGTCTATATGGAAAGGGTTTCAAAATCATGCAAAGCAAAGGATATGATGGACAAAGTGGTTTAGGTTTAAACCAAGATGGTAGAATTGAACTAATATTTGTTTCTCAGTGGCCAAAAGGAGTAGGGCTAGGGTTTCGACCGATTCAGATTGGCGTTCCTAGTACTCCATTACCCTTACTTGAGGAAGCACGTGCTTCAGAAGATATTAAGACATCTCATGAACCAGTAGACCAATATCATTCTGACTCCCCCGATTCTAATGATTATGAGTGGGATTCCTTATCCTCTACTTCTTCCATGGACCTTGACAAATTATTTGGAGAACTTGACTTGATGTTAAGTTCCTCACCCAATCCTTTAAATTCCTATCCACCAAAGAAAATGACAAAATAGGAATGGTTTAAACACTATTATTGGGAATCACTTGATCCTACCTCTTGGCAACCTGAGCCATCTGTTTCTGATAGTCAAACCCTGGCGTTAGGCCCACCTATTCACCCACCTAGACCCAAACCTAAGAGCAAAGAAGACCTAGTACAAGATTTTTGTAACCATATGAATAATTCAATCTTTACCTTGACCCCATTATACTTCGATAACTCCGAAGATGACATGCCATTAGTCTACCCTCAGCTCATTGATTGGGATCAACAAGATGCACCCGTCTTAGACACTTTTGAGAATGACGAAGCAATTGCTGAGTTCCTGGGATTACGTGCAGGCATACCTAACGGAGATCATAAAGTTGGTTTTACCATGGACTTGGATAATAAAGCATATTTTGGGGAATCTGTTCAACCCTCTAGTTGCAAAAATGAGAAAAAGGATAACCAAAATAAAAAGGATGAGTCTCTAGGTGAAAACTGAAAGGCACCTTTAGATATTGAAAAAGTAAAAAGAAAGGACACATCCGAAGGTGAAAACCTCTCTGAGGTGCCTAAGGATGGAGGTTTGAACATTCTCCCCGTTGCATGAGAAAAGTCACCCATGCTCATTGAAGAATTCGTAGAGGTCAACATAGGCACAAGGGAGAATCCTCGACTGGTTTATTTGGCAGCGTCATTGACAACAGAAGAGAAATCAAAGTTCCATGACTTCTTTGCACAGAGACAGATAAATTTTGCTTGGTCATATGCTGACATGCCCGAGTTAGATCCTGAACTTGTTCTACATCACTTGCCTTTACAACCAGGTGCCAAACCAGTGAAACAAAAGCTGAGAAAAATGCACCCACAAATTGCTTTGTTAGTCAAGGCAGAACTCAAGAAACTCTTAGACGTTGGTTTCATCAGATCTATCGACTATGCAGATTGGATTTCCAATCTAGTACCAGTCACTAAACCAACTGGGGGCATCCGTATCTGCACTGATTTTAGAGATATCAACAAAGCTTGTCCTAAGGATGACTTCCCTTTGCCTAAAATAGACATGATAGTTGACATGACAACAGGATATGAGATGTTGTCCCTTATGGATGGATTCTCAGGATATAACCAGATCAGAATTGCCACTGAAGATCAACCTAAGACAACCTTCACTTGTCCTTGGGGAACGTATTGCTAGAATGTTATGCCCTTCGGACTCAAGAATGCAGGAGCAACCTATCAGCGTGACATGACTACTATCTTTCATGATCTAGTGCATACTTCTATGGAGGATTATGTTGATGACCTTATTGTAAAATCCAAGACAAGGGCGGAACATCTACAGGTTTTAGACAAGATATTTCAGAGGCTGGAGAAGTATAATGTCAGACTCAATCCAAAGAAATGTGTGTTTGGAGTCAAGTCAGGAAAGCTGTTAGGTTATATCATTTCTAGACGAGGCATTGAAGTAGATCCTTCTAAGGTGAAATCAATCATGGACATGCCACCACCCAACAATCTTAGTCAACTAAGGACATTATAGGGAAGGTTGCAATCTATCAGAAGATTTATAGTGTAACTAGCAGACAAGACACATCCTTTTCAACATCTACTTAAGAAAGGAGTACCCTTTGCATGGACAACTAGGTGTGAAGAGGCTTTTCAACTGATTAAAGAATATTTACTCACACCACCTATTGAAGGAAGACCGTTGATTCTTTATATTACAACAACCCATTCATCACTCGGAGCATTGCTTGCACAGAATGACGATGAAGGTCATGAAAGGGCAGTCTATTATATCAGTCGGACTTTAGTTGGTTATGAGCTCAACTATAGTAACATTGAATGTGCTTGTCTTGCAGTAGTATTTGCTACCCAAAAACTGAGGCACTACATGCTAAACCATCAAACAATGCTGATTGCTAAAATAGACCCTCTGAAATATCTTCTCAGCAAGGCAGCATTAACAGGGCGACTGGCCAAGTGGGTAATGATACTTAGTGAGCATGATATCTAGTATGTAGAAAGAAAAGCTATTAAAGGATAGGTCATTTCTGATCAGTTAGCTGATGCACCCATACAGGCAGATCACCCATTAGTTGCAGACTTTCCTGATGAGTTCATATTCACATTTGACACAAACATAACATGGAAACTGTACTTTGATGGCTCACATACAAATCATGGTTCAGGGGCTGGTATATTGTTTATCACACCACAGGGTGATTCCATCCCTAAGTCATTCAGGATTGCATTTCCATGCACTAACAACATGGCAGAGTATGAAGCTCTGGTGACAGGGTTACGCATGGTGGTCAAGTGGAAGATTAAGGTTTTACAGGTTTGTGGCGATTTTCAATTAGTAATCAAATAGGTAAATGATGATTATGAGACTAAGGATGAGAAGCTTACTCCATATAAGCGCATGACTGATAGTTTTTAAGAGTACTTTGACAAAGTCGAATTTCATCAAATACCTCGGGTTTTAAATAGGGCAGCAGAGGCTATGGCTACAATTGCATCACTTCTTGATATTCCTAACAACATGCCTAAGTTTGAGTTCTTGGTGGAACAACTTTTGGTCCCAACCTACGATATCCCAGATTCTGAAATGGTGTGTGACATCGTTGGTCCCGATTCCCCATGGTACAAAGAAATCTATGATTACCTTCATGCTGAAGTCATACCCACTGGCCTATCAAATAACCAACGTAGAACATTCTTCTGCAAGTTATCCAAATACACCATCGTCGGAGACACCCTATATAGATCTTGCCTTAGATAATAATTCTACCGAGATGTCTTGATTCTATCGGGCTAAGCTAACCTTGGCGCGGGTGCATGAGGGTATATGTGGTTCCCATTCTAGCGGTCCTACCTTAGCCAAGAAGATTATGAGACTGGGTTATTATTGGCCTACTATGGAAAAAGACTCATATGTCTTTGTAACAAAATGCCGCCAATGCCAAGTTCATGGAGATTTGATACATGCCCCAGCACAGGAGCTCCGTCCTATCATGTCACCATGGCCCTTTGCCCAATGGGGACTTGACCTCATAGGTAAGATCCACCCCACATCATCTAATGGACACAAGTTCATTATCACTGCCACTGAGTACTTTACGAAGTGGATTGAAGCCATTCCTATGACATACATTACCGGCACACAGATTTCTAGATTTATCCTGAACTATATCATCTGTTGATATGGTGTCCCTCAGTCCATAATCACTGATAATGGCCGCCCATTTAAGAACCAAGAAGTCCGCCTTGTGTGATGAATTTCATATCCAACATCACTTTTCCACTCCATACTACCCACAAGGTAACGGCCAAGCAGAAGGCATCTAACAAGACCATTATTAGAATTCTCAAGAAGACTGTCAATGATGCTGGTCGGATTGGAATTTACAGCTTAACCCTGCCTTATGGGCTTATCGTACAAGTATCCGTACTCCCACTGGTGCTACCCCATATTCACTTGTCTTTGGGTCTGAAGCCATTTTTCCTATTGAGGTTGAGATTCCTTCCCTAAGGGTATCCCTGAAAGGCCACATTGATGATGAAGAGTACCGAGTGTCGAGACTCCATGAGCTAGAATTTTTAGATGAGCGAAGACAGAAGGCATTAGACCATCTTCAAGCATACTAGAATCGCCTTCATCGTAGCTATAATAGGAGGGTCTTGAACAAAAACTTTGACATTGGTGACTTGGTTTTAATGGAAAACCCAAAGAATCAAGTAGAAAGAGACAAACCAGGAAAGTTTGAACCTAATTGGTTAGGACCTTATATTGTCATAGAAGCTTTTGGATCAGGAGCGTACCAACTCTCTACTCCTAAAGGGAAGCCATTGTCCTCACCAATCAACAGTATGCATTTGAAGAAGTTCTACTCATAGCTTCTGGGAGCTTTTGTCTTAATTAGCAAAAATACAAAAAAAAAATCAGAAAAAAATAAAAATAAAAATAAAAAAAAATTCATTATCAAGGTGAAAACCTGGCAAACAGGCATCTTGGTAACACCAAAAAAATTAGATAATCTGGAAAATAGTGAAGACAAATCATTCGTCCAATAGTGAAAACCACTTCGGTGGCACTTTGGATAGGTACCATGGTGAAAACCTGGCAAATAGGCGCCATGTGTACTCAACTCTGCTCCTTTGTCTACTATTATTCTAATCTACCCTGTACATACACCCTATCCTTGTACATAGTCCTTATCCCTGTACATACACCCTATCCCTGTACATAGTCCTTATCCCTGTACATACACCCTATCCTTGTACATAGTCCCTATCATTGTATATAGTCCTTATCCTTGTACATACTACCTATCCCTGTACATATCCCTTATCTTTCCTATCCATAATTTGTATATACCATTCATAATAAGTGGTAGTCTTTCCCATAACTTGGAACAATTGACATTGAGAGCATTTAATATCCCCCGTTTTACACTATTCATAATCAATTGGTCTTATACTTGACTGGGGGCAGACACTTGACATGTGTCATATTGGTTCTTACATTGGTTGTGTTGAAGACGTAAAACCATAGAAAATCCACAAACATTGCAAAATGACCTGAGAAAACACAAAAACATCAGAAAACTTCAAAAAGACAAAAAAAATCAAAACCATTTCAAAAATCCAAAAACAGAGTCAGAGTCAGTCGCACTTGTCAGTCTTTGTCATTTGTCGAACTACGTTGCCTCTGCGATTGGATGTAGGCAAGGCCATCTGCCGATGTGCCCCCGAGGCATTAGGTCAGTCCGTTTAGGTTTGTCTGTATAAAGTCATGAGTCAATCCATATGTCTATATGACAAGGTCATTGGTTGTGTCGAACTACGAGGTCTCTGCATGTATAACGTAGGCAAGGCCATCAATCGATGAGCCCTCGAGGCCGCACTAGGTCAGTCCATTAGGGTTTGTCACATTCACTTTCACACACGTCTTCTATTTGTAGTCAGTCTTGTCGGTCAAGTCAAGTCGAACTACAAGGTCTCTGCATGTATAACGTAGGCAAGGCCATCAATTGATGAGCCCCCGAGGCCACACTAGGGCAGTCCTTTAGGGTTTGTCGTCACACACAGTCAATTGTCCACACATCATATCAAGTCATGCATCAATCTGGTGAACAAGTTAGCAATGTCTCTAAGTCAAATCATACAACTTGCCAAACAAAACAATCAAAACAGATCAGCTAATGTCTACTACAGGATGTGCCCTTCTTGGAAACAAATGTTATCAAAACAATCAACCTATGTCTTATACAGGATGAGTCCTTCCTGCATAATCGATAAGGTCAAGCATAGCCTTATACAGGTTATCACATCAATGGCATCTGACTCAACGTCTTATACAATACATGTCTTTCTGAAACCAGGCTTTGTAATGCCTTATACAGATAGTCATAACATCAAAACCAGACTCACAGTCTTATCTGGTATGTGTATCTCCTGACATCAGGCTCTATCAATCAATCCTTCTATCAATCAACAAATCAAACAAACAAATCATGTTTTGGCAAATATTTTATTGGCTTTTTGACTTTATGGCTTATTTATCTTATCGTTTATCTTGTATTGATGACTGGGATTCACGTTACTAGCTTTCTCAAGGATGTCCCATGAAGGATTTAGAGAAGCAACGATATATCAGAATTCTATTTTCTTTGACTGTTGTCTGTAAACTGTCTTTTAACTTTGATTGTTGAGTCATGTTACTAGTTTCCTCAAGGATGTCCCATGAAGGATTTAGAGGAGCGATGACGTTTCATGACCCGTCTTTTCTTTTGTTTGCTGTCTGTGGTTTGTCCTGGCAAAAAGACTTGGGCAACTTGTGCCCTTAGTATGAGTTAATGACAATCCTTGTCTGTGACTGTCTGTTATTAGCAAGTGGATGACTTTGCACACCTTGATCTATTTCATATCATGGTGTTTTTCTCCATTTGTATTAGTCCTGCCCAATGATGATAAAGTTTAGTACCTTTTGTGATACAACGAAACATCGAAGATTGCTAATACTAACATCTATCTCCTGTCTTTCGTTCTTACTCAATCTTTCTTTTTGCACTAACATTTTTTTTCTTTTCTACATCTTCACCACCCTTATCTATTTTAGTCTATCCTTTTTTCTTTCATCTTCTAGTTCTCTCATCAATTTCGAGAGCACACTCATGTTCTTTGAACCCGCCTGTCCTCCCGAGGGGGCATACCTTCATCTGTTTTACACTGGGGCATGACTGAGCCATATTTCTTATCGATTTTCTTTGACACAATGCCTAAGTGACATTGTTTCAAAGAGGGGCAAATGTAGACACTGAAATTTGGTTTAGGCCAGTGACTTCAATATTCTTCGTAATTCTTATTCGTCATGGTCATGATTAAATAATCTTAATTATTTAATTAATTCATCTTAACATTAATTCTTCTATTGATTAAATAATCTTAATTATTTAATTAATTCATCCTCTTTTATTTCTTCTATTAATTAAATAATCTTAATTATTTAATTAATTCACACTTTTCTTGTCTCTATCCTCGATTAATTAAATAAACACTTTTAATAATTATGCCACACTAACCTTATTTTGTCAAATTAAATAAATTCTTATTAATTTATTCTTTATCATATTTTCAACTATAATTAAATAAATTGGTTTATTTAATTATTTCATTTAAACTTTTTATCATTTAATTAAATAAATCTTATTTATTTAATTATTCTTCAATATAGTAGGTCTTGAATTAAAATGAATTATTTAACTATTAATTTATTTTAACACATTCCTCTATATTTTAGATAATTATGTGGAGTTATTCAAGTATTCACTTTGACGACCGGTATCTATTTTAATCGATCAACAATTAGCTGGATTTGCATCGTCCGGAAAGGGTCGCCCTTAGTAATCTCTTCGTGAAGTCAGTCAATCATCCAGTTCTAACTCAATTGCGTGTACATGCAGATTAATTAAATATTCTTATTTAATTAATTAAGTGTTGTGCGTGCATTCAAACAGAGAGTCGTTATAATCAATCTTCATCTTTGTCATGCAAAGATATTTCTTATGTTTTTGAATGCCGAATTGAAGATTAAATCATTTATTTAATCTTTAATTCTATTTCTAATTCAAATCACTCATGTCATCACTGTCAGTTATCAGAATGCATGTCTAATCAGCCAATCTCAACCGTCCGTTGATCTTTCGATCTTGGCCTGTCGTTCGAATAATCAATTTTCTATAAATTGATTTGTCATTCTTCATTCCAATCTCTCTCGCGAAATCTTATGACTTTTGAGAGCACACTTTGTCTTGAATCTTTGATATTTTGCTAATCACTATCTTATGCTATACTTGCACAAACTTGAAAATCTGAGGGCAATTATACTACACAAGCAAAATGGAGAAGGGCAATCGAGATGAATCATGGAAATACATTTGAAAATTGGTGAAATTGTTCTAGTTTTAATTACATTTTTACTTTCCCATGTTCTTTGTTGCTTAACGAATGAATTTGCATTTTAGATTTTAGTATTGTGTGCATGTGTGCTTCTAATGATCTTCTTTGTTGTCTATTGTGCAAAGCTTTTATTTGGTGTTACAAGAAGTCCTAGCGACCTTGGTGAGTCTTGCCAATGATGAAGAGTCTTTGGAATAGCTAAAAGATCTCAGAGTAAAGTCTTAGCGAAGGGCGATGTCTTGGTGACTATTGAAAGCTTCGGGGTGACAATAGAGATCTCAGAGAAACCTCTCGGCGAAGGTGTTAAGTCTTGCCGACTATTCTTTGGAGCTCGGTATGACAAATGACTTCGGCATAACCTTTGGAGGCTCGTTGGGATGTCTTGGTGAGAGCGATACTCTTGCCGAAAGGAAAAGTAAAGCCGATACATGTTGTAATCTTGGTGAAACATCTTGGCAACTACGGTAACTCTTGGCGACGTCGATATGAAGGTTATGTGGCATCAGCGAGACACTGTTAGTGTCTCATCGAGATGCCAACATAGTGCGAATTTTGTTGACCATTTGACCGTCCTATGTGGAGTCTCATGGACCAATAGGAGAAGCCGAATCTGAATAGTTGGAAGACAATCAGTTGTGATGGTTCTATGAGGAAGTTCGATAGACAGGGAATGCCATGGATCTACTCTGTGATTGCAGATTGTAATCAGTTGGTTGGATCGACGAATGGTTGAGTGATTGGATCAGTAAATGAATTCTATTTTGTAAAGACTATAACTCGAAGGTTCCTATACAAGAATGTTCATGGTGAATGTTGTATTATGACACCAGAAAGATAAGTCTGGCATTTGTATGTAATCTCTGTTACTGTAATACAAAGTGATTTCTCTTGGTGTGGTGGGTTTTTCTCCTGTAAGGGTTTTCCCACGTATATCTAGTGTTCACGTGTGATTGCCAAATACTCTATTTCTGTTATCTGCTTCATAGTGCATCTTAGTTGGACTATAATTGGAAAAATTAAAAGTATATTTGCATTCTTTCCTAAGGTATTGACATTAGGATAATTGTTTCAGCATCTATTTTTCCTTACAAGTGGTATCAGAGCCTGGCCAGTTGTGTTACCCTTGTGGGTACGTTGGGTTTTTTGAGTCAATTCTGTTCAGTGGGAGTCTTGTAGAGTTTGTTATTTTTGTTTACAGGCTGGGATGGCTAGCACATTTGGAAAGTTTGAAATAGAGAAGTTCAATGGCAGTAACTTTGAGTTGTGGAAACTCAAGATGGAGGATCTTCTAGTTGATCCTGATCTGTGGCTTGCAGTGTTTGGAACTAAACCTACAAGCATGAAGCAAGAAGATTGGGACCTTACAGATAGGAAGTGTAAGGGGCTGATAAGGCTCTATTTGGAAGACTCAGTGCTTCTGAATGTGCATGAGGAGAAGACTTCCTCTTCTTTGTGGAAGAGACTGACATCTATTTATCAGGGGAAGTCCTTGGTGAATAAATTGTTCCTGAGGAAGAAGTTGTATTCTTTGAGAATGCAGGAAGGAGGGTCTATAGATGATCATTTGAATGCATTTAATATGCTAATTGCTCAATTGACATATGTTGGGGTGAAGACTGAAGAAGAGGATCGTTGTATGCTTCTATTGTGTTCTTTTCCAGACTCATGGGATCATCTGGTGATGGCGATTGGGAGTACAACATCCAGTTTCAAGATGGAAGATGTTGTTGCATCTTTGCTATCAGAAGAGATGAGAAGGAAATCTTCTAAGATGACGAAGGAAGCTTTTGCTATCAGAGGAAGATCGAAAGAGAAAGGAAAGAAGAAGGACAAGAAATAAAAATTGAAATCAGAGGGGAGATCAAAGTCTCCTGGAAAAAAGTCCAAGGTGAAATGCTGGAACTATGGGAAACCTGGTCATGTTCGAAAGGATTGTAAAGAGGAGAAAAAGAAGAAGAAGGGCTCTTCCAATAATGGTTCTTCTCATAGTGATGGTGACGCCTTCATTGCAGCCTTGGCTACTCAGGCATCAGATGATGTCTAGCTGATTGATTCTGGAGCATCTTTCCACATGACATCTCGAGAGAATGGTTTACGAAGTATGAAGAATACAATGGTGGAAAGGTGTACTTGGCAAGTGATTCAACTTTAGAGATTGTTGGCGTGGAAGAGTCATATAATACACCCCGATGGCAGAGTAAGGAATCATAATGTAATGCATATACCAGTTCAGCTCAAAACTTACTTCGTAAGTATGTCAATGATATGTATCAAGTTACCTTCTTTGGAAATGGCTGCAAGATGACTAGAGGTTCAATGGTTTTGGCTAGAGGTACTAGAATTGGTACCCTATACAAGTTGGATGCACATGTTGTTCAATGTAACAGTGTCTCTAGAAAGTCATTGAAAGCTCATGGAGGTAAAGAGGAAATATCCCTAATTATGTAAACTCTATGGAAGTAAAACTTCCAGTAGAGAAGACTATGCTTTGGCATCATAGGTTAGGCCACATAGGAGAAAAAGGTTTAAAAACCTTGAAGAATAAAAACCTGGTTGAGGGGCTTGAAGATTGTAATCTTGAATTTGAATTCTGTGAACACTGTATATATGAAAAGCAGCACCGTGTTTCATTTTATTCTAGTCCTCATAAATATTTTGGTTTGTTAGACTATATTCATTTGGATGTGTTTGGTCCAGCAGATGTTCCTTCTTTGTCTAAATCAAGATACTATGTGTTGTTCATTGATGATATTTCAAGAAGAGCATTTGTTTATTTTTTGAAAAGTAAATTAGCAATGTTCAGTCGATTTAAGGAATTTAAGAACCTTGTTGAAAATTTGACTGGTAGAAAAATAAAATGCTTAAGGACTGTTAATGGCAGTGAATTTTGTTCTGATGAATTTGAAAGATACTGTAAAGACCATGGAATTAAAAGACACAAGACTACACCTTCTACTCCACAACATAATGGAGCTGCAGAGAGATTCAATAGGATAGTGATGGAGAGAGCATGAAGTATGCTTAGTAGTGTTGGCTTGGAGGAGAAGTTTTGGGTTGAGGCTGTATCTACTGCATGTTATCTAATTAATCGTTCTCCAAATCCTACTCTTGTTGAGAAAACATCTTTGGAAGCGTGGTCTGGTAAGAAGCCCTCTCTTAGACATATTCGAGTCTTTGGCTGTGAGGCATATGCATATGTGCTGGATGTGAAAATATCTAAATTGGAGAACAAGGCTGTCAGATGTATATTTGTAGGCTATAGTGTTATCATAAAGGGATACAAGCTTTGGAATCCTGATACGGAGAAGGTTCTGTACAACAAAAGCATAATCTTTCGTGAGCTGAAGCCTTCTACCTTGGATCTACAGTCAGAGACAAAGTCTGAAAACAATAAGGATGTAGCATTAATTCCTTCTACACCTGAGAAAGAGGAATTGGAAATTCAAAATGTACTTGAAACTGAGGAGAGCTTGAGCAGTTCTGAAAGTTTGGAAGAAGAAGAACAACCTCAGCCTCAGCCACTGAGGAGGTCAACCCGAGAAAGAAAACAACCAGATAGGTATGGGTTCTCATTGATTGATTCTACTTGTTTCTATGCTTTGATTTCTAGTACTGATGAGCCTAGGACTATAAAAGAGGCGATTAAAATGTCCAATTTAGACTCTTGGTTGGAAGCCATGAATGAAGAGATGGCATCATTGGATAAAAATGAAACTTGGAGTTTGGTGGCCTTACCTGAAGGCAAAAAACCTGTGGGCTGCAAATGGGTATTTAAGAAAAAGATTGGTCTGGATGGTAGTGTAGCAAAGTATAAGGCAATACTAGTTGCAAAGGGTTGTTCCTAGGTAGAGGGAATCGATTATGGGGAAATATTTTCTTCTGTAGTAAAGCTGACATCTATCAGATTTCTTTTGTCACTTGTAGCAGCATATGACTTAGAGGTAGAACAGATGGATGTGAAGACAACATTTCTTCATGGTTATCTTGAAGAAGAAATCTATATGTCCCAGCATGAGCACTTTGTTGAGAAAGGTAAAGAAAAATTGGTATGCAAATTAAAGAAGTCTCTGTATGGGTTAAAGTAGTCACCGAGAATGTGGTACCAGAAATTTGATACTTTTGTATTGTCTTTGGGATTTGTAAGATCAAAATCTGATCACTGCGTATATTATAAAGATGAAAGTGATCGAGTTCTTGTTATTGCTCTCTATGTTGATGATATGTTGTTCATAGGAAATAGCAAGCTAATGATTTTTGATCTTAAGTCTTAGTTTTTTGCTAAGTTTGAAATGAAGGATCTTGGTGCAGCAAGGTATATTCTAGGGATGGAGATAACTAGGGATAGGAAGAATAGAAAGCTTTGGCTCAGTCAGAGTAAGTATGTCAGGACTGTTTTTAAGAGATTTTGTATGAATTATTGCAAACAACTAGTGGTTCTAGTCATGCAGGGAACAAAGCTATCTATTGAGGACTGTCCAAAATCTCCTACTAAGATGGAGGACATGACCAGTGTACCCTATACTAGTGCGGTTGGCAGTCTCATGTATGCAATGTTCTGTACAAGGCCATGCATTGCCCAAGCAGTGGGAGTACTTAGTTGATTTATGGCTAATCCAGGAAGAACGCATTGGGATGCTGTAAAAAGAGTTTTCAAATATTTGAAGGGCACTTCAAATTTTGCTTTGTGTTACCATGGGAACTTGGTTGAATCATAGAGGACTCTCAGTATTCGAGGCTATGTGGATTCTGATTGGGCAGGGGACATTGACAGCAGGAGGTCCACCAGTGGATACATTTTCATGATGAATGTTGGTGTAGTGAGTTGGATGAGCAAGCGCCAGGCTGTAGTCACTTTCTCCACTATGAAGGCTGAATACATGGTAGCTACTCATGCTTGTAAAGAAGCTGTATGGTTGAAACATTTGTGTTCTAACATTGGTTTTGATGCAGGGGAAATAACTATTTTTTGTGATAGTCAGAGTGCAATTTGTCTGGCAAAGAACCCTACTTTCCATGCCAGGACGAACAATATAGACGTATAGTACCATTTTGTACGAGATATGGTGGAGGATGGAAAGGTCAGTTTGGAAAAGGTTGATACTCTGGAGAATGTTGTAGATTCATTGACAAAGCCAGTGAGCACAGACAAGTTCAGGTGGTGTGCCCGTTCAATGGGCCTTAGTGCCCATGATTTTCAGTAAGTTATGTTGTGCTCTGGAGGCGCCTGTGTGATCTTCGTCAAGTGGGAGATTGTTGGAAGTATGCCTCAATAATCACAGGCTGAAACCTCCATTAGATTCAAGTTGGTGTGACATCTTCATTGTCTAGCCGACTAGCAGTTTGATTCATTCTATTTTGAACAGGTCGCTGTGACCTTACAAAAGTCTTGCCAAAAGGTTACACTTTGGAGCTATCACTGTGACAAGGAGTGTTCGGTATGACCTCTTAGCGCTCGAGAAACCTCTGGCCGACAGGCCATTCAATCGTGTATTGGGGAGACTCATGGTGACCACGAGCTTTGGGGTAGCTTGTAGCTACTCAGTGAGAAGTCCCAATGAAGTGTTAATGTTACACTGACGGTGGCTCAAGTGTTGGCTATTAGGGTAACTCAAAGATCCTAGGAAGACGTCTCAATGAACGTTGAGGGTCTCACCGACAGAAACACCTTTTGAAGTCTTCGGTGTATCTTGTGGTCTATCAGTAAGAAGTCTTACCAATGAACAAATGTCTCACCGACGAAGGTTCAAATGTTGGACATTGGTGTAACACAGTGGTTTTGGTAAGAAGTCCCAGTGACCTTTGTGAGTCTTGCCGATGATGAAGAGTCTTTGGAATAGCTAAGAGATCTCAGAGTAAAGTCTTAGCGAAGGGCAATGTCTTGGCAACTATTGAAAGCTTCAGGGTGACAATAGAGATCTTAGAGAAACCTCTCAGTGAAGGTGTTAAGTCTTTCCAACTATTCATTAGAGCTCGATATGACAAATGACTTCGACATAACCTTTGGAGGCTCGTTGGGATGTCCTGGCAAGAGCGATACTCTTGCCGAAAGGAAAACTGAAGCCGATACATGTTGTAAGCTCGATGAAACATCTTGGCGACTACGGTAACTCTTGGTGACGTCAATATGAAGGTTATGTGGCATCGGCGAGACACTGTTAGTGTCTCATCGAGATGCCAACATAGTGGGAATTCTGTTGACCTTTTGACCGTCCTATGTGGAGTCTTGTGGACCAATAGGAGAAGCCAAATCTGAACAGTTGGAAGACAATCAGTTGTGATGGTTCTATGAGGAAGTTCGACAGACAGGGAATGCCATGGATATACTCTATGATTGCAGATTGTAATCAGTTGGTTGGATCGATGAATGGTTGAGTGATTGGATCAGTAAATGAATTCTATTCTGCAAAGACTGTAACTCGAAGGTTCATGTACAAGAATGTTCATGGTGAATGCTGCTATATTATGACACCAGAAAGATAAGTCTGGCATTTGTATGTAATCTTTGTTACTGTAATACAAAGTGATTTCTCTTGGTGTGGTGGGTTTTTCTCTCGTAAGGGTTTTCCCACGTATATCTGGTGTTCATGTGTGATTGTCAAATACTCTATTTCTATTATCTGCTTCATAGTGCATCTTAGTTGGATTGTAATTGGAAAAATTAAAAGTATATCTGCATTCTTTCCTGAGGTATTGACATTAGGAGAATTGTTTCCGCATCTGATTTTCCTTACATGAACCATATGGTCAGATTCACCACATGCTTGACTCTATGACATGAAAGTGTGCAACTGGAGATTCAAATTTCTCCCCAGTAGAGTCACCAATCAGTTGGTGTTTTTTTAAGGAACCAAACTTGATCTTACCACTTACCTACGGATATGCTAGAATTTGATGGTTAGCAAGGCTAAGGATTTCCCAACAAATGAGTAAGGATTCTAAGGCCCTTACTCCTACTCTTCGAGCTTTGTGAAACCTAGGAGGGTAATCCTTGACATGTCCATATGAAATTTATTCAATCAAGAACACATCCACATATAGATAAATTCCTATAAACTGCAAGTAGATAGTATTCATTAAAGATCTAGGCATCTTTTAAACAAATCACTATCTATTGCAAGGAATGGAAAGATACTTCAGATTGATACATTATAATTGAAAGTATTTTAAATGATTTGCATTCTCGTTCCAAGCCCTTGGTCAGTGCATGACTAATTTATTTATCTTCAAGATAACCTAATGAAAAGACCAATGCCTTTTCTTAGGGTAATGGAGTCATATTTGCAATAACCAGTAATACTATAGTATTTTAACTCAGTAATTGGTGGACTATTGATATACTACTTTGCAGTATTCAACTCATTGTGTCTAAAACATAACTACTTATCAAATCTTATGCTCTTTCCTCACAAACTTGTTGCCTTATTTTAGAGTTTAATCAATTCTTTGAATTAATGAAAAAATAAATGTATTCAATTAAAGCTATTGAAGACAAACAAAAATATCATTAACCATTTCATTCATAATTTGAAAGTAAATTACATAGGAGAGCATATGCTTTAGAATTGATACTTTCATAGATATACTATTACTACTATAAGACTATTTTAAGATCATTGCACATTAGATCATACCCTAAACTCCTTCCTAATCTATTCATCAGTTCATGTATTTACAATCTGCTCCTTCATGAGCTTTGTTTTTTCCACCTCAACCATTTAGAGACCTAAAACTTGAACCCTTATAACTAGCCATGTAATCCCTTTCATAGAACAAGGGAGCAATAAGGAATAGGCCAAATTACAATTACATTTCATTTTCATTTGAATGCTAATTTCATTTGAATTCAAGACATTCCATAGATAGTTACAAATAATCATTTGTAGAATAGCGGAAAGGAAAAACAAAATTTCACATGATTCATCAAAGGAGACCAACCAAATCACCAAAAGGTAATGCTAGTCATTGAAAAATCCTCCAAACTCCATGTCCACATTGAGCAAAAACATTCTCCATAATACCAACCAGAAGGCTTCCACATTTGCACTAAGAACAAAAACAAAACATATGCTGAAAAGGATAAAAATTCCAACAAGGAAATGTTATCATCATAAACAAAATCTAGGACCAAGATGTTATCTTGCTCAGTCAACACCCTAGTAGGCACGTCCACTCCGTGTCTTTGTAATAACCAGAGAAACCACCACTTCATCCTCATTAGATTCCATTAGAATAGCCATGGTGAGTAGGTACTAGCGGTAACCTAAATCAGTTTTAGCCTCACTACCTGAGGGACTATCTAAGATTTCAATGGGAGAGTTATGTTGTCCCATGCAAGCCCGATGATACTTATTCTTCCTTTTTGCTTCCCTCATATATTTCACAGACTCTTTCTCTTTAAACTTGGTCGCTTCTCCCAAAACAACTCTACTCCTCAGATGATAAGTTCTATTGACACCTTCTTGCATAGATTTCTTACCATGAGCACTCCTTTTTCCCTTTTCCTTTGGAGTTATAAGAACACCAGGTGTTCCTTGTTCATTTTTAGGGATATCATCATGGGACTCAAAAAAATTGAGTCTCCTAGACCTTCTAACTAGGGAGGAAAATACATTGGGTTTACTCATCTTTTGTAAAGAAACTTCAAAATATTTGCAGAACAGAGACAACCCCAACAACATGCAATCCTTATCGACTTATGTGAAATTCAACCAAGAATTCCTGCACAAACCCTAGGTCACAAACTTATAGAGCCTATGATATTTTTTCCAAAAAAACCAATTGATAATCAACCAACCTATAAGAATGTAGACATCAACTTACTCAGGAAAGAAAAGCTTACCACCCCTGTAATTCCTCAACACAATCACTCTCATCATCCTCATCCTAGACTTAAGCCTAACTCCTTGGTTTTTAATTGCAATTGTGTAGGAAAAAATGACTTCCAACTCCCATTTATTGAGCAACTTGAGCAAATCAACCATTAATGCTCAAAGGAGGTCAGCACGAGTGAGCAGATGATCAACTGCTAGATTTTGAATCACAACCATTAATATCATTGATGCTTTAAAACTTGCTTATCATCTCCAATAATTGCATAAAAGCAATCATTCACACACCTCAAGATTGGATGTGGGCAACTCTCCATGTGTCTTTTTCCATTACTACTCACTTGCACAAAGAAAAATGGCTATTATGTCCATATCTTCAGTTTTGAACGTCAGTCATTGATCTCTGTGTGTGAGATGGTGCATTGAATGACTCCGATCGAGTCAATAATGTTTGAATCTCCCTCACCATTGCTTTCCAATCCTTTAGCCAATGAAAATATGCTGACTGGATGATGACTCATTCACTATGTTGGCTCCACCCGCATTCCTCAATGATAGAGGGAATCCAAGTGTTGTTGCCCACTAACCACACTACCTTTTAGAAACTATTATTTTAATCTCATGGCGTGAGCGGGGAATGACTGAGATCTAATCTCAACATCACATCATAGCCATTGATTTGCAATCCTTAAGCACCGAGCATGATAGTGGAGAATGGGATGCACACCTATAGTGGAACATGTGTTAGCAGCCCACTGACCTTGTTGCATTTTAGAAAGCATTATTTTATTCATGTGGGGCTAGTGGGGAATGACCAGGATTAAACCTTTAAATCAATTGGTCAACAAATTTTCATGTGCAACAAAGGTTAGTTTTATAAAGGGACTCGACTAGGTCGATGGGACTAGGACCCATGGGAACTAGTGACTTAAGACTTAAGTCATTTTAATAAGAAATACTTTTCTCGACTATAGGAAAATTAAAATGGTGGGATAATATGTTGATGACTATTGAACCTAAACCAAGGAGTCGGTAATATCATGTTCGTGATGGCTCAAGTGATAACTCAGGTAACTGGTAACCGAGTGTAACAGATCAACAAAGGATTAGAACACTTGATGGTTTGAGACCATACAATTTGAAATGAGGGATTTTAAAACAAAACCCTAAATGCTATCCTTGGGAATAGAGGCAATGGATCATGATAAGGAAAAAACTAGCTCATTTTTTTTTTAGAATTTAAGAAGCTCTACCAAGCCAAGAATCCCATGAGAAAAATATTAATGAATTCTAGAGGTCTTTCTCCACTATCTTACAGTAGATGAACAAGGACGAGTCCATAAAGGAAGAGATAAAGGAACAAGTGGTAGAACTAATTTCCTACATACAATAATGGACCTCATCTGAGGAAGAAGGTCCAAAAGAATCACCTACACCTATCCTACTTTCAAAGGAGGAGGTGAATAAAATAGAAAGAATGAAGAATTGCACTAAGTCCACTTCAGACTGGTTCAAGAGAGTTGTTGACATAGGTGACAAGGGCATACATTATGTTGTCAGTGTGCATAATCACTTCATGGCCCCAAGGAAGGAAATTGAACCACAGGTGGATACATGCAAAGACTTCCCCGAGCTCTTCACGATTACATATCGTAAGTTGCAAAGCATCCTAAAGCTATCTCCAGAGGTCTAGGAGAAAGAACTGGCCTTGCCTAGGAATAATCATAGCCTACTTGATGATTGGCTGCACACTCTTGAGTTTAGAAAGGTAATGTTGGAAAGATCATTGATAGAACTAGACCACATCTAAGCCAACATTGTTACTCACTTGGATGATGTGGATGACCTCCTAAAATTTATGACTGGCTATGAGGTGCCTACTTTAGAACTAGATTTGGGAAAGATAAAGTACAAATTCTACAAAAAGATGGAACATGGCACCAACGATACTTTATCAGCTGATTTCGTGGACTTTGTTGTGCGGGTTTTCTCATGGTTAGAACAGATGGTCAAAGAGGGGGATGTATATGTAAATTATCATGAAGAAATGGTCAATGATTTTGAGGGAATCTCCTTTTGCATCACCAAATTATATTTCAAAAAATGGTACAAGCTTCAGGTTGTGATTGGGAAGTTCGTGGAGTTTTCTAATTTTTAGAAGGAAGTTGGAAACCTAGTGATAGTTGATGAATATTTGTCAAAATAGCTCATAAAGCTAGAAGTCAGCTAAAAGACAAAATAGACGAGAAGAAAAAATACGGAAAAAGAAAAAGGTCTATTTTCATATTGTACTATATTGGGGGTAGGTGAAACCCTAAGTTAGAATGAATCTTGTCCATTCCTTCTTCTTTTTGAAAATTATAAATAGGGGCATCCTCTCATTTTCAAAGGGATACATGAGTTGTTGTGTAAAGACATGTTGCTGCAAAATATATTAGAAAAATATTTTTTTAATGGTTTCTTGTGTGTTGATCTCCATGTGTGCATGATTTTATCTCCAATAGTTAATTTTAGCTTTTTTATTTCAAGTTTAAGTTCATTTTTAGTTAGTAGTAGTTCATGTGGTGCTTTAATGGTGGATGTATGCTAAAGTGTTTGATGCACTTTCAGCTCATAATTTTGGCTATTTGTTGATGACAAGTTGTATAAACTTAGTCTGATCTTATTTATTCATGCTTAATAGGTGAATATATAGTCTAGAAATCCAAAGACTCCTTGAAGATTGTGTAAGGCCCCACCCTGCATGTGATTAATACAACCCTAATTGCCACATACCTTACCCAAATAGATAGCTATATATATTACAAGTGATAAATAAGGTGATTTTGTGTGGCAACAATATTGTATATTATTTCTTTACTGTATGTTTATTGCAATCACCATAAAAGGTGTTATATAGTTGTAACATGGGGAATTTGAATGAAATTATAATTGGGAAGCAAAGGAGGTATATATATATATATATATAAAGGATAAAGCGTGGAAATAGTGTTGGTGAAAAGTATTGATACTCATAGTACTGTATGCTTAATAAATAATATATTCATATAATTAAAATTCAGTTGCATGTAAGGTCATTATTAATAGTTAAATATTAAATGTTATTTATTTACTTGCTGAATTGGATTGTCATTTTGGTAAAGGTTAGATTATTTGGTTAAAATTTGAAAGTATTCCTCTTTATATAAATTTGCATATCAGTACAAATATAATTCAATTAGTTTATTCAAATGATTTGAGATTCAAATTCATGTGTAGCTAATGTTAATTAATAGTTTAATGTTGCTACCTACATTGACATTTAATATGAAGACCTACCTTAACATTAATATTCAAGTTAATGGTGCAACATTATTACTGCCTATTTAATTATTCTTAATAACCCGTATCATGTTACTATCATTAATCTTCATTCTAAAGTCCCCCTTAAGTACTGGTGATTGCAATATTATTACGAGTTTGGTTAACCAATATTAGCAATGTTACACCTCATTTGTAAAGATGTTGGGATAATTTATTAATATTCATTTCCTTTAATACTAGTGCCAATCGTTATTATCAATCTAAATATTTGTATTTCTATTGCAACATTTATTGATTCAAATTATCACCTCACGACTATTTTATTTGAATACCATCAATAATTTATAATAGTATTGTCTCTCTTGATAGCGTTACTACTTTCTTAAACATTTATCATATCCTTTGCTCAAATATTTAAAGGGGTTTATTTACGATTTCACTATAATATTATACCATTAAGATCCATATTAACATTATTAATTACCGTTAATATTTTATTACTATTAATGATTAAGATTAAGCCTAGGAATATTAATATTGGAGATTACTCAATAAATTAGTTGTTGTTGCACAGTGACACTTATGGCAAACATCATTATTACAATTTCAATCTACCAGAATTCACTATCCTTCCTATTGCCATTAAGGCTAACATTGTTGGCCAGCATAATTATAATATTTGTTAGATGTATAAGATTTGAAATCTAGCACCAGGAGGGACGCTAGTTAAAATATTTAGGCTACCTACAAGAAAGTTGAGTTGAATGGGAATGGGCATAAATGTCAGAGCAATGGGGATTTGATAATGGTTTTAAATGCAGGCTCAACTATACCACGTCATTTATAAAGACACTTCCCTTCTTCAGTTTGTCTGCAGATGTGATGGGCATTGAAGAGATAAGCTGAAAGCTGCATACAATAATGAATAAAATCTGAGCTTTTATTACATGCCTTTATTTTTGTTGTCAAGGCTGCTGCTATCAGTCCCCTCATTCCCTCTCTCCGCTATCTAGTTTCCTACCTGCCTCTCTCTCTTATTAGAACCTATCATTTCTTGGGGAGGGGGTGATGGTTATATTTTGTTAATCTGAAAAGAGAAAGGGGTCGATAACAATAGGTTACCCAGAGCACACAAAAACAAAAGGGCGGACATCCACACAACATTGTATGAAGGGTGTGGGAAATGAAGACTCCCCAGTCCTAATATTTAATGTCAACAATATGAGCACTAGAGACACACATAAAGTGGGAGGGAAGCTTGCAACAAAGGGGGATAACTTCCAAGTTGAAAGAAAAGCCAATGCGAGGGTGCGTGTGTTATTTTCTAAACAAATATGCCTGCAGAGATCTTGACTCAGGTCAGGTACATTTAAATAGTTGGCGCATATTTCACTTTTGGCATATTGAGGAAATTCCAAATAGGAAATAGGAAATTCATGTACTCATTAGTATTAGTATAGAAATTTTTATCCATAAGTATGCAATTCCATTATGTGTATTTGATCTAGCTCTGTAATGGAGTCATAGAAATAGGAGAGAGTAGATCCACAAATATTGGCCAAAAATGTCAATCTAGGTCTGGTATCTATGCATTTGCTCTGAGTCAATTATCTAGCGGTTAAGGTTGTGAAAGTAAATGATAGAAAACATCAGTTCCCTTAAGTATTAAACAGCGGTTGGTTCCCTTAATGTCTGCAACATAGCTTTTGCTAACCCTTTTAAAATTTGGCAGCAGAATAGATTCTACTACATTAACTCACAATACTGTCTTTAACTCTAATTATCTGGCATTATATTATGAGCCAGTCACTCTATGCTTAAATGATCACCACTCACATGTATACTACCAAGGCATGGGTGTCTAGCTTGATCCAATAATAAATAAAACTAGATTAGCCAACAAAAGACTACTTTCGATTATTTTGATGGTTTTCTGCACCATGTTTTAGAAATTCCATTTTGGCACATGCTGGGAGTATACTTGCAAATGTTGAAGAGTTTGATTTGTTTTAAAAAAATATATGTGAGTTGTAATTCATAAAATTTCTATGGTCTTCTTATTAAATAAAACCCATTTTTTTTTGTTATCATACCAATCGCTCTATCTGGTTTAATGTTAACACTAGCATTACAAGCCTAGTTCAATGCTAGCCCACTTATTATGCAGAATCCAAATTTTCATCGTATTCATCACTCCTGCCTTACCAGTTTTATTTGGTGGTGTCAAAATGGGCATTACAGTTCAATAATATCCAATGACTATAAAAATTTAGATCAATTTAAAATTCAACCGAGAATAATATAAATACCTCCATAATTGAGAGGTCTGGTCCAAATATCCATCTACAATATACAACTATTCTTATAAAAAGAAATATTAACATTGTGAGGAGATCTATTTGTGATATGCATTTTCTTGCAATCCGGTGGGAGTTGTGAAAGACATATTTTGTTATTCTAAGTTCATCCATCTTGGAGGATTACTTTCATTTCCCCTCATGTATTTCCTATGGTATAGTGAAATCCAGTGAATGATTTCAGCCAATGAATTTCTGGGATTTTACCCATGCTGGTGGATCATCCATTCTATGGCCCTCTTTATTTTCTAAGTCCCATTCTCTATCCCTAGTTACACTTAGGCTCTTTGTTCTAAGGATGACTTCAAGAAGTACTCTTATTAAAATAGCTTCTGTCTTGATTCAATTAATTCATATAATTATTGATTCTTTATGGTCAGTTGGTCTGCATACCCATTTAAAGGTATTGATTAGTGTTCCAAAGTTACTGGTGAGATGAATACTGGGAGATCCAAAAACCAATAAATATATATGTAAATTTTAAGAAAACATATTATTATAGAATGGCTATTCAACTTCTAATATGTTAAACACAAATAATAATAATAATAATAATAACATTCTAAATTACAATACAACAAAGATTAGTTTTATTTATAATCTTGACATAAACCCAAGCCTCAGCGAAAAAAAAATTTTATCAGAAGCTTTTGAAAGATTGCATTTAAGTATGAGTATTTATTTTATATGCTCCATGTATTACTATTTAGCCTTTGTGTATAGTTTAATTTGATACAAGTAATAAAATTGTGTATGCTGAAATGAATTAAGATATTTTTTTACTGTCAATTGCTGCTGTTTTGGGTGAACTAGAGGGTTGTGTTGTAGAAAAAGAACTGCCCGTGCATGGTTATGATTTTTGCAAAAGTAATTATGGGTTTTGTCCTTCATTCATCCACTATTCTAGAACATTTTGAATTTTTAAATTTGGCTTAGTAATATGAAAGTTATGATAATTTGAATGCTGCTATATTTTGCTGCAAAATAGTAGATCAAAAATTAGTAAGTAGTAATACTGTAAAAATATGTATATATTCCTTATTTTTAGGGAAATTTGTTTCCATCCATTAAAGTTGGCTTAGAGTTATTATATTTATACCATATTGATTGATATGTAATGGTGGAGTGCCATCTCTTGCACTATGCATGTATTGTTAGTCAAGTCAAGTTCCAACTTGTTAGGCATTATTGATAATCCTTATTCTTATAAAGTTCTTTCCTAAATAGTGTGGGTTAAGAGACATTGAGGCATGATAGAATTGTTGTTCAAATTTTTTTTAATAATTGATACCCATGTGTATAAGGGATGCATTTTAAATTCTAGTTAGAATCTCTCATTTGAATTAGAACGAGTTTGGCTAGAATCCTAATAACTTCAAGTATCCAAAATAGTATCAGTCACCTTGTGATTGTAAATTATTATTTAGAGAGGCCATGTATTAAAAGTAAATATTATAGACTTGTTAGAATAATTAGTTCCTCTCTTCTAAACTTAGCATTGTCTTGCTAGATTATTAATTGACTTAAAACAAAAGAGATTATTTTATTATTTTGTAATCTCACTGTATTATGAAATTACATATGTGTGGTTATTCTACTCTTGAGATTAAAATATATATATGGCTATGTATATATGCTTATGGTTGAAATTGTGGTCAATAACACATTGTAAGTGAGATTTTTTTTAAACTGACTTATTACCATAGTGAGTGTGTATTGGAATGGTTAATCAAGATTGAGTTGGTTATTCATGAGGATTGCATGTGCTAGTTGTTTTAGAGAATTCTTGGGAGATCCTATATGTGGTCTAGTCATAATCCTTGACCTTGAACTATTATTACTTATTATTATAGTGTGGAGAGGTGTTAGTGGTTTGAGTTTGAAGTTGATGCTAAGCTATCTTTTGACCTTGTGATTATATTCCTTTGTTATCCAACCATGTGGGAGATGGTTGAAGTCTACTTGTCGAACTACGGTTCCTCTGTGAATTATATACGTAGGCAAGGCCGTCAGAGATGAGCCCCCGAGGAATTAGGTTTGGCCCTAGGATTTGTTCTTTTATTATTACTTGAAACTATTATTGATATCTTACTTGCATAACATGTGTGTCGACTTATGTTTTCTTGATTATTAATGTGTTAGCTGGACTAATTAAGTCTATTTTGATGACTTGATTTCCATGTTCCTTTTGAAAAACCTTCTAGGATTGCACAAGCAATTTAGTTGTCTAACAAAAAATATTCATCTATAACTGGTCAAATGTTGTATGCTTCCTTTTAGTGCCCCCTTTGGTATCAAATTTTGAGAGTTTTACAAGCATTCTTGAGCAAAATTTGATAGCTGTGTTTTGTCCTTAACTATATTTGAGTGTTAAATTTAGGGCATTACATTTGGTATCAGAGCGTGGTTGCAACACTTGGATCTCTGGTTAGTGATGTTTCCTTGATGGAGTTGCTTGTGTGAAATTCCTTTGTGTGCTTTCTTCCTTATTGTGACTGATAGTTAAAATGACCTTATGGGATCTTGAATCACTTTCATGATTATTTGATAATTTTGATTGTGAAAGAGTTAATTAAAAAGAGAATAACTATGTTGTTAAATTCAATGAACATTATGTAACCTCATGTGAATGACGCATTTGATTGTGAAGAAGTTTAAATAGCCTAGTTTATAGATTTTGACTTGCCAAGATTTAAATATCAATGCACCTGTGTACCCTCTTGTAAGACTTGTAAGTGTTTAAGATGATCAAGATTAGGCAAATTAAATGTGTGAATTATATGTTTCATTTATGTTGATTAGCATGAGATGGAGAATTATTGTTGTGAAGACCGAGTCAATCTAGGATGAAAATAGAAAGGAAAACAAAGTGGATGGCTAGAAAACTATGGATATTATTGTTATAAAATCCACCCTCATGTTATCCTATAACCTTGAACCTTATGGAGATGAAAGATGATTCTTAAGACATGACTATTATATAGGCAATACAACTTTACTAGAGTAAACATCATTTAACTCCATAATGCAAGTGAATAACTTAGTATAAAACACTATATTTTTTATATCTAAATCTATATGCCTTGGGGTGATTTGAAAATACAATTCTTTTCTTGTGTGTGGAGAAATGAAGTGTTTCCAAATAGTGCATGTTGCCTTAGAATCAATTGAATTTGTGTTTTGTGTAAAGCTATTTTGAAGATAGGAAAGAAATATGTTTGATTGGGTAAAAGACCTTGGTCCCGAAATTGCATTCCTACCCTAGGATGCATGCATGAACTTGTGTATGGAATCAAGTAGCATTGAGTAAAAGTTTAGAAATAAACTAGAATAGTGAAACCATGTGCATGGTAAATAAATAATAATGATGGTAAGGAAAAGAATGCATTAGGAAATATTGCCTTGTTTAACTTCAAATGTAAGCTCTTCTTTCATTACATGCTATGCTTGAAAAGTAAAATATCATGTGCATTGTAGTAGCCTTACATTGGCGACACTTAGGTTCCCAATTGCATTAGAATTGATAGAAAATGATATAAATGATAACTCATTATATCCTATTTAGAGATCGCAAATACTAACTGCATGGCTAAGTAATTTTTTAGTGAAAAGAATGTTGTGTTTGTGTTACTAATAAATTGGACTATGCTTTCCTCATTGTGTGTGAGTATTGGGTAGCCTTGTTAGAGAAGATGTTTTATAATGGTTGTGTATGTCAATGATTGAATAGAATATTTTACAGTTTAATTATGTGTAAGAGAATGGTTTGCTTCTTAAAATGATGAAAGTTCAAAATAAAGTTACTATGTATTCTCCGTGCATGCGAATACCCCATATAATGGTTCTTTTGTTGTGTACTAAGACAATTTTGTGGATAGACCAAGTCGTAAAAGTAACTGTATGTTGTGCATCCTTGATTCACATAGAATGAAATGAGAAGATTCTTGATAGTTAGTGTGGTTTGTCATGTGGAAGCCAGTATATGTGTTGTGCCCCAAGTACGAGATACAAGGTATCCAATTTGGGATAAGGGTGGTGGACGTCTAGTATGATCCCCTATGTGTACCCTTCATGATTATCTTGTGTAGTTGATTTTTTGTGAAGTGGAGTGAGCATGAAATGTGTGGATGTGTATTTATTAAATGAAATGTGATATGTATCCTATTGTGTTAGTCTTATTTTTATGATTAAATGTGTACCTCTAGTGTTTGGTTCCCCCCTTTATGGGAGTGTGATGCCAGCTAGTGTAAATAGGGGTTGAGAGGCACATGTTTTCCCATCGGGAAATTATGCGCTCAGGGTGCTATCCCTAATGCTAACAAAGGATCTATGATAAGATGTTGTAATCCTCTCATGGATGTTGACCATGACCTACTTCCCCACATATGAAAGCCACACTTGTTGGTTCACAGTGCTAGCCTCTTCCTTAATGTTTATAACCCATGGGTAAAGGGTGGAATTACATGGACCACCATAGATTCATATTTATGTGGTCAGGGACCACCAGTTATTCATCTTCATGTGGTCAGGGACCACCAGTGATTCATAGTTATGTGGTCAGGGACCACCAGTTATTCATATTCATGCATGGCTCGGGACCACCAGTGATGTATGCTTATGTGGTCAGGGACCACCAATTATTCATATTTATGTGGTCAGGGACCACCAGTTATTGCATGCTATTAAAATTAGGTGGTTAGAGAACCACCATTCCCCTCCTCCCCTTAGGTGTCTTATCAAAGTCACATGGTGCTCGTAATGTGTAAATTTTATTGTTGAAATATGAACTATTGTTGATTCTTGATTCATGTTTTATTTTATTATGTGCTAACAGTGTGGAATTTTACATTTATTTTATTAGGCTATTTAGCCATTTGAAAGTTGTTATAGTCCGAATGGCCTCAAGGACTTGTTTAATTTTGTTTTTGAATTAAGACTGGAATTTTGGAATGTAGCTACAATTGATCTTTATTTGGTTTTCCTCTTGATTCTATAAATTATTGTTTTATTGAAACATTAGTTTATGAATTTAAGTTACTTGATTTGAGGCTTTCTTATTGTTTGCAAACTGCTGGCAAGTGTGGTGTAATGTGACATCTGTGAAACTACCATATCCCAGGGGGTTCCCTGGCAAGTTGTATAGGGGAGTAGATGCGTTGGGGAATTATTTTGAAAGGGGTTGTAAATGGGACCAGTATGGGATGGTCATTACTCCATTCTTCCCCTCGTTCCATGATTGTTTTTATCTGTATGGAGAAGTCCTTAGAGAAGAGCCTCAAGACTATCTTTCCTAATTTGCTATGGTATCCATGAATATCCATCCTTGTAAACCCCATTATGTGAGCCTTATTTTGTAAATTATGTGATTTTATGAGTACAAGCACACCCAATTGGGAAGAGCACCCTTGCTATTTTTTTTTGTACATGTGAAATTACAAGTAAAGGTGATGTGACATACCTGTGTATTATGTGAGAAAGATGGTAACAAATTATGAAAAATTAATACTCCATGAGACATGGTATGACTGCCATGATTATAGGGTAAAATATTCTTGTAAAGACATATTTGGATAAAATGTGTAGTTAATAATTATGCGACATGATTGACCACTAAACAAAAATATTTTCTAAAATCATGAGTGATGTTTAGGATGCAATTTTTTTTTTGATGTGTATCTGCTAATGGGTGTTGATATATGCTTTTGTAATGTTAGTGAATATGGTTACATGGTTAGCAATTGATAACTGCATGGATGGTTGTTAGCATTTGTTAAATTAAGCATACTAGATACATGTTCTATGTGAGAAATTTTGTTCTAAGTATTCATATGTTTAATTCATTGAAGATATTGTCTCTAATTTATACTTTTAGTTTAAATTTTTTGATTATTTCATCACAAAAGTGAAGTAATTAGTATGTCTAATGGACTAATGTGTGTTGCTATATTGAGATTGTGTTTTTAGACCTTAACGACTTCCAGGAGGAAGTCTAAGCTAAGGGGAGGGGGATGTAAGGCCCCACCCCGCATGTGATTAATACAACGCTAATTGCCACATACCTTACCCAAATAGATAGCTAAATATATTACAAGCGATAAATAAGGTGATTTTGTGTGGCAAAAATATTGTATATTATTTCTTTACTGTATGTTTATTGCCATCACCATAAAAGGTGTTAAATAGTTGTAACGTGGAGAATTTGAATTGAAATTATAATTGGGAAGCAAAGGAGGTATATATATATATATATAAAGGATAAAGCATGGAAATAGTGTTGGTGAAAATTATTGATACTCATAGTGCTTAATAAATAGTATATTCATATAATTGAAATTCAGTTGCATGTAAGGTCATTATTAATAGTTAAATATTAAATGTTATTTATTCACTTGCCGAATTGGATTGTCATTTTGGTAAAGGTTAGATTATTTGGTTAAAATTTGAAAGTATTCATCTTTATATAAATATGCATATCAGTACAAATATAATTCAATTAGTTTATTCAAATGATTTGAGATTCAAATTCATGTGTAGCTAATGTTAATTAATAGTTTAATGTTGCTACCTACATTGACATTTAATATGAAGACCTACCTTAACATTAATATTCAAGTTAATGGTGCAACATTATTACTGCCTATTTAATTATTCTTAATAACCCGTATCATGTTACTATCATTAATCTTCATTCTAAAGTCCCCCTTAAGTATTGGTGATTGCAATATTATTACGAGTTTGGTTAACCAATATTAGCAATGTTACACCTCATTTGTAAAGATGTTGGGATAATTTATTAATATTCATTTCCTTTAATACTAGTGCCAACCATTATTATCAATCTAAATATTTGTATTTCTATTGCAACTTTTATTGATTCAAATTATCACTTCACGACTATTTTATTTGAACACCATCAATAATTTATAATAGTATTGTCTCTCTTGATAGCGTTAATACTTTCTTAAACATTGATCATATCCTTTGCTCAAATATTTAAAGGGGTTTATTTACGATTTCACTATAATATTATACCATTAAGATCCATATTAACATTATTAATTACCGTTAATATTTTATTACTATTAATGATTAAGATTAGGCCTGGGAATATTAATATTGGAGATTACTCAATAAATTAGTTGTTGTTGCGCAGTGGCACTTATGGCAAACATCATTATTACAATTTCAATCTACCAGCATTCACTATCCTTCCTATCGCCATTAAGGCTAACACTGTTGGCCGGAAAAATTATAATATTTGTCAGATGTATAAGATTTGAAATCTAGCACCAGGAGGGACGCTAGTTAAAATATTTAGGCTACCTGCAAGAAAGTTGAGTTGAATGGGAATGGGCATAAATGTCAGAGCAATGGGGATTTGATAATGGTTTTAAATGCAGGCTCAACTATACCACATCATTTATAAAGACACTTCCCTTCTTCAGTTTGTCTGCAGATGTGATGGGCATTGAAGAGATAGGCTGAACGCTGCATACAATAATGAATAAAATCTGAGCTTTTATTACATGATTTTATTTTTGTTGTCAAGGCTGCTGCCATCGGTCCCCTCCCTCTCTCCGCTACGAGTTTCCTACCTACCTCTCTCTCTTATTAGAACCTATCATTTCTGGGGGAGGGGGTGATGGTTATATTTTGTTAATCTGAAAAGAGAAAGGGGGTGATAACAACAGGTTACCCAGAGCACACGAAAACAAAAGAGCAGACAACCACACAACATTGTATGAAGGGTGTGGGAAATGAAGACTCCCCAGTCCTAATATTTATTGTCAACAATATGAGCACTAGAGACGCACATAAAGTGGGAGGGAAGCTTGCAAAAAAGGGGGCTAACTTCCAAGTTGAAAGAAAATCCAATGCGGGGGTGCGTGTGTTATTTTCAAAACAAATATGCCTGTAGAGATCTTGACTCAAGTCAGGTAGATTTAAATAGTTGGCGCATATTTCACTTTTGGCATATTGAGGAAATTCCAAATAGGAAATAGGAAATTCATGTACTCATTCGTATTAGTATAGAAATTTTTATCCATAAGTATGCAATTCCATTATGTGTATTTGATCTAGCTCTGTAATGGAGTCATAGAAATAGGAGAGAGTAGATCCACAAATATTGGCAAAAATTGTCAATCTAGGTCTGGTATCTATGCATTTGCTCTGAGTCAATTATCTAGCGGTTAAGGTTGTGAAAGTAAATGATAGAAAAAACTGATTCCCTTAAGTATTAAATAGCGGTTGGTTCCCTTAATGTCTGCAACATAGCTTTTGCTAACCCTTTTAAAATCTAGCAGCAAAATAGATTCTACTACATTAACTCACAATACTGTCTTTAACTCTAATTATCTGGCATTATATTATGAGCCAGTCACTCTATGCTTAAATGATCACCACTCACATGTATACTACTAGGGCATGGGTGTCTAGCTTGATCCAATAATAAATAAAACTAGATTAGCCAACATAAAACTACTTTCAATTATTTTGATGGTTTTCTGCACCATGTTTTAGAAATTCCATTTTGGCGCATGCTGGGAGTATACTTGCAAATGTTGAAGAGTTTGATTTGTTTAAAAAAAAATATGTGAGTTGTAATTCATAAAATTTCTATGGTCTTCTTATTAAATAAAACCCATTTGTTTTTGTTAGCATACCAATCGCTCTATCTAGTTTAATGTTAAAACTAGCATTACAAACCTAGTTCAATGCTAGCCCACTTATTATGCAGAATCCAAATTTTCATCTTATTCATCACTCCTGCCTTACCACTTTTATTTGGTGGTGACAAAATGGGCATTACAGTTCAATAATATCCAATGACTATAACAATTTAGATCAATTTAAAATTCAACCCAGAATAATATAAATACCTCCATAATGGAGAGGTCTGGTCCAAATATCCATCTACAATATAAAACTATTCTTATAAAAAGAAATATTAACATTGTGAGGAGATCTATTTGTGATATGCATTTTCTTGCAATCTAGTGGGAGTTGTGAAAGACATATTTTGTTATTCTAAGTTCATCCATCTTGGAGGATTAGTTCCATTGCCCCTCATGTATTTCCTATGGTATAGTGAAATCCAGTGAATGATTTCAGCCAATGAATTTCCGGGATTTTACCCATGCTAGTGGATCATCCATTCTATGGCCCTCTTTATTTTCTAAGTTCCATTCTCTATCCCTAGTTACACTTAGGCTCTTTGTTCTAAGGATGACTTCAAGAAGTACTCTTATTAAAATAGCTTCTATCTTGATTCAATTAATTCATATAATTATTGATTCTTTATGGTCAGTTGGTCTGCATACCTATTTAAAGGTATTGATTAGTGTTCCAAAGTTACTGGTGCGATGAATACTGGGAGATCCAAAAACCAATAAATATATATGTAAATTTTAAGAAAACATATTATTATAGAATGGATGTTAAACTTCAAATATGTTAAACACAAAAAAAATAATAATAATAACATTCTAAATTACAATACAACAAAGATTAGTTTTATTTATAATCTTGACATAAACCCAAGCCTCAACGAAAAAAAATATTTTTATTAGAAGCTTTTGAAAGATTGCATTTAAGTATGAGTATTTATTTTATATGCTCCATGTATTACTATTTAGCCTTTGTGTATAGTTTAATTTGATACGAGTAATAAAATTGTGTATGCTGAAATGAATTAAGATATTTTTTTTACTGTCAATTGTTGTTGTTTTGGGTGAACTAGAGGGTTGTGTTGTAGAAAAAAACTGCTCATGCATGGTTATGATTTTTGCAAAAGTAATTATGGGTTTTGTCCTTCATTCATCCACCATTCTAGAACATTTTGAATTTTTAAATTTGGCTTAGTAATATGAAAGTTATGATCATTTGAATGCTGCTATATTTTGCTGCAAAATAGTAGATCAAAAATTATTAAGTAGTAATATGATAAAAATATGTATATATTCCTTATTTTTAGGGAAATTTGTTTCCATCCATTAAAGTTGGCTTAGAGTTATTATATTTATACCATATTGATTGATATGTAATGGTGGAGTGCCATCTCTTGCACTATGCATGTATTGTTAGTCAAGTCAAGTTCCAACTTGTTAGGCATTATGGATAATCCTTATTCTTATAAAGTTCTTTCCTAAATAGTGTGGGTTAAGAGACATTGAGGCATGGTAGAATTGTTGTTCAATTTTTTTTTTAATAATTGATACCCATGTGTATAAGGGATGCATTTTAAATTCTAGTTAGAATCTCTCATTTGAATTAGAATGAGTTTGGCTAGAATCCTAATAACTTCAAGTATCCAAAATAGTATTAGTCACCTTGTGATTGTAAATTATTATTTAGAGAGGCCATGTATTAAAAGTAAATATTATAGACTTGTTAGAATAATTAGTTCCTCTCTTCTAAACTTAGCATTGTCTTGCTAGATTATTAATTGACTTAAAACAAAAGAGATTATTTTATTATTTTGTAATCTCATTGTATTATGAAAGTACATATGTGTGGTTATTCTACTCTTGAGATTAAAATATATATATGGCTATGTATATATGCTTATGGTTGAAATTGTGGTCAATAACACATTGTAAGTGATATTTTTTTTAAACTGACTTATTACCATAGTGAGTGTGTATTGGAATGGTTAATCAAGATTGAGTTGGTTATTCATGAGGATTGCATGTGCTAGTTGTTTTAGAGAATTCTTGGGAGATCCTATATGTGGTCTAGTCATAATCCTTGACCTTGACCTATTATTACTTATTATTATAGTGTGGAGAGGTGTTAGTGGTTTGAGTTTGAAGTTGATGCTAAGCTATCTTTTGACCTTGTGATTATATTCCTTTGTTACCCAACCATGTGGGAGATGGTTGAAGTCTACCTATTGAACTACGGTTCCTCTGCGGATTATATACGTAGGCAAGGCCATCAGAGATGAGCCCCCGAGGAATTAGGTCTGGCCCTAGGATTTGTTCTTTTATTATTACTTGAAACTATTATTGATATATCTTACTTTCATAACATGTGTGTCGAATTATGTTTTCTTGATTATTAATGTGTTAGCTAGACTAATTAAGTCTATTTTGATGACTTGATTTCCATGTCCCTTTTAGAAAACCTTCTAGGATTGCACAAGCAATTTAGTTGTCTAACAAAAAATATTCATCTATAACTGGTCAAATGTTGTATGCTTCCTTTTAGTGCCCCATTTGGTATCAAATTTTGAGAGTCTTACAAGCATTCTTGAGCAAAATTTGATAGTTGTGTTTTGTCCTTAACTATATTTGAGTGTTAAATTTAGGGCATTATAGATTGCACTATATTTATGAGACTATGGGTTGTCCCTGGTTAAGTGAAATTTGGTTTTTGGAAGTTTTTCCATTATAACATCCTCCATTGTTACTATTCATCTTAGTTTTAGATTTAGGAAAACTTCTAAACCTTTTCCCTTTTTTGATTTCTTTAAAATATGAAGTTAAAGACAAGTTCCAACATCATTGTAAAGACAAATCTTATGAACATAAGGAGTTTTAGTTTGTTTTTCTAAAGTTGTAGCTGCTGTTCATTATTTCTAAAACTTATGAAACTCCATTTGTAGACCCAAACTCCCATGCTTAGTGAACTGTAAAGGCCCCTTGTGATTACCAAAAAATAAAATCAATCAACTAACCTATTTTTAAAAGTCATGACCTGGCACTTGAGAGACCTTGGGATGATTTTATGAAACTTAAGTACATATTTTCACCTTTTAAGAGAGACATCACACTTGTGTGTTGTCTGTGTTGAGAAGTGCAAAAACACCCATCGACAAAAATCCTTTAAAATATTAAATTTTAATAAACATAGAGTTGATAAAGATAGTGCTTCATTATTTACAGTTTATTTGTAGTTTAACATTGATGTAAAAAAAATAAGTTAAAGCTAGAAGCACTATCTTTAACTTCACCAAATTTGATCCCCTTAAGCCATCAAATGTTTTGTCTTGGGACCTTACATAATAGATCCCCTTAAGCCATCCTATTACCCTAAACCCTAAATCCATCATTTGGTCCTAGGACCTTAATTCATAGATCCCATTAAGCCATCCTATTACCCTAAATCCTAAACCATAAACTCTAAACCCTAAACCTAAAATCCATGATTTTTTCCTAGGACCTTAATGAAACTCGATTGCCTTTGGAAACTTAACCAAATTTTACTCCCTTAAGCCATGTTATTTTGTCCTAGGACCTTACTTCATCGATCCCTTTAAGCTATCCTATTACCCTAAACCCTAAATCCATCATTTTTCCTAGGACCTTAATTCATAGACCCCCTTAATCCCTCCTATTACCCTAAAACCTAAACCCTAATGCATTCATTTTGTCCTAGGACCTTAATTCATAGTTCCCCTTAAGCCATCCTATGAGGACCCCTTTACAAGAAAACATAATTTCTCCTACTTTAATGCAAATCTTAATGAGATTTCACATCACATTAACAATTTTTTTTTTTTCATACAAGTAACATGCCTTAGACATGAATGAGGATTACACATTTTATCATTCGTATTCAATTAAGAAATTTATATTGAATGGTTTAAGGGGATTTTTAAGCATGTATCTTACTTTTTGAAATTACAAATATAATATAGGTTCACTTATATCTTAGATATCATCGATCAATTCAATAATTACAATATTCACAATCCACCTCCACACCCTCCATTTCCACCACCTTCACCTCCACCTCCACCCACTCCACCTCATAACTCCCCACCTCCACCACCTAAATCTGATGGTGCTTGCTTACAAGAACAAATCAATGCAAATGTTAGGTCCATGGATGTGGTCTTAGATGAGCGTTGACAATGGCGAGAGGAGAGGAGAAAGTATGATTATGAAAAGGAAAACACAAAGAAATGAAGAGATGCAGTAGAGAGCGATAACACTTTATTAAGATAGTGATATTATATTTATGAATTTATGAATTTGGTTGGATGAATATTTTTAGTGATGAATTTATGAATTTGGTTGGATGGATACTCTTAGTGATGAATTTATGAATTTGGTTGGATGGATATTTTTAGTGATGAATTTATCAATTTGGTTGGATAGATATTTTTAGTGATGAATTTATTAATATAATAGTATTTAATGATGAATTTATAATAGTATAATTTATGACTATTATTATAGTTTCTCCTATTGGAAAAATGTAGTTTACATGCCTTAGACATAAATGAGCTTTTTGTGAATGTTTTAAGTTTATTTTTTAGTATGTACATGTATTAAAATTGCATAGTTCTAGATTTTAAATTTTGAAATTTTTATGTACACATGGTAAAGTAGAATGATGTATGCATGCATTATACATCCTATTTTTTATTTTAAAAATGTATCTTAAATTTTGAAATTTTTATGTACATGCTCAAGTTGAATCAATGTATGTATGTGTATGTACATCCTATTTAAAAAAAAATTGCATGCACATTTAAAATTTAACTATTTCTTATAGTTTTGTAAGTCTGTTTGTTAATTTTGTATAATTTAATGTAGGTTCACTTATGTATATCATGGATAAATTTGATGTTGATGATATCATTAATCCAACTCCTCAACAACCTCCACCTCCACCCCCTTCACCTCCACCCACTCCACCTCCACCTCCCCATCCACCCCGTCCACCTCATAGAAATCCCACCTCCACCACCTACAACATCCAATGAGGCTTTCTTGCAAGAACAAATCAATGAAAATGTTGCATCCATTCAAAATAAAATCAATTCTATGCAAAATGAAGCATTGATTTTTCCACATGTGTGAGGCATTTTGATGCAAAACATTGTTGATGTCATTAGGTCTATTATTTTTGACTTAAATAGGCATCGATGGGATATGGAGGATACATGAGATGATTTTATTCATATGGTCTTTCCTATAAATAAAATTTGGACCTAAAAATAACAAAAGCCCATCTAGCACCTTTTTCAATCAATCCTAACACTCGCCAGCCCATTCTTGCAACTAAATCTAGAATATACATGAGGTGGTGTATTCATCCTCAAATGACTGCACATTTTTTGGATTGATGGTGGATGGTATTTGACCATCCACCACATGCTAATCTAGAGGTCCCTTTACACTTTTTAAGGAAACTATATGTAGAGTCTGTTTTGGAGAAAAAGCCCAATTATTTTCATTTTAAATCATTTCAGGGTGTTGGTGGTGGCATGTCACAATAGAAGTTAGGGGCATGGGTTGATACTGAATTCCCTATGCATGTGAAACCTCTTGTTTCTCCTCATTCTCCTACCATTCTTGCACCTATGCATCAATGTGCAATGATATTCACATTAAGATCTTTGAGTACACTTGTAAGAAACATTAATGAGCATACTTCAGCATTGACAGTTAGGGAACCTAGAGACTATGATGATGGATGAGTGTTCTATGGATTTATTCCTAGTAGCACTCCATGACTTTCGACACCCCATCTATGTTAACCATAGATTTTTGGCACCATGCACCTTTCTAGCTCTTTTAGGGTTTTTCACCTAAAAGGAGAAAGTAGGGCCAAAAATGCTAAGGGGTTCATTCAAATTATGTTATGTATGATGTTTTTTAGGCTAGATGAAATGATATAAGTGAAACTAAGCTATGAAATTGATCAAATATGAATGCAAATCCTAAGAAATAAGTGTTGTTTGAAAACACATTATGTAATGCAACAATGAAATAAAAATGAATGTAAAGCTTAACATAAATGAATCAAACTGAAAGTGTGCACCTGGAACCTTGATGAAAACTAGAAATTACATTTGAAATATTTTTGATGCTATTTTTTAGGCCTAGAGGGACTCATTTTCCATTCTGGGCAAACCAGTCCTAGTTTTGTCAAACTAAGCCAAAACCTATTTCTGACAAAAGGGTACTAAAAAATGCAGAAAAACTAAAAATTGACCTTGGAGTGGGACTCATTCGCCACTCATGGTGAATGAGTTCACTTTGAATTTCTTGATTTTCAAAAGTGGATTTTTGAGCTTTGATCTGCACTTTGACTCCTACAGGTGTCTGCTCAAACTCGATTTATGGGCCAGAAAATGAGTTTTGTTGATACCTTGACTAGTTGAATGAAGATAAGACTTGAGCAACCTTGCAACTTGAAATTTAATGATTTCCAAGCTTCCAAGGGACCTAAATATGCAAACAAACAAGAAGAGAAGAAGAAATGGTGAATGTTAAGGCATGGGGGTTTTCCTTGGTCAAATCCCATTTAGGTAATTAAACCAAAATGATGAAAGAATAGAATGAAACGTGAAATAATGGAATATATTACCTTTCCATGATGTTGATGTTGGATTTCTATAGTAATGGAGGAAGATTTAGCCCTTGAATGTCTTTAGGAGCTTTATTGGCATCTTGTAATGATAAAACCCTATGTTGCTTGACTTGAGATGGAAGATTAGTGGATGGATAATGAAGAATAGATGTGAATTAAGTTAATGGATGTAAAAATGAGTTTAGACAGGTGCTTTTATAGGAAATTCGCCTATTTTACCCATTAATACCTCATCAAAAGCTGACATGAAGCAATATTAAACTCAAATTTCCCTTTTTTTCTTGCTCAAAGGTCAAAATTGAGCCAAATGGGACTCATTTGCCACACATGGCGAATGGGTCCCATAAGGGCCAATTTGACAACTCAGATTCTAAGAGATAAGGAAATAAGGTCTAAAATGCAACTTTGTTAGGTATTTTATCAATTTAGGCCTTGGGATGCACAATATGGGTTAGTAGGGGACTATTAGTGATGATGTAAATGTAAAATAGGGCTTGGGATATAGAAATCAATGTGAAAGTGTGATTAAATACACTTTACAACACTAAAATGAGGTCCACATAGCCTAGGAAGGCACAATAACTAATGTGAATGTGCAAGACACATTACAACACTAGTTTAACATTAATTTTATCTTACAATCCTTCTAAATTGGTGTGATGATGTTATTAAACACATTTTATAATGTTGAATTAGGGAGAAATAGGTTCATTAGGTCTAGAAAAGCATGAAAGTATCTTACAACACCTTATAATACCTTTACAAGACATTGTTACAAGCATGTTACTCAATTTGCAAGGGTCCAAGACCTAGTGTGGATGCATAAAATGCCTCACAACACCTGAATCAAGGCCTCATTAAGTCCAATTTATCATGAATTAATCCCATGCCAAGGAAAGGGTACTTTTTTCTATGACACACTATGTACTAGTTGTCAACAACTATGTTATGGACTTGATCAGGCTACACCCAGTTCAGGTGGACATGGAGATTCTGGTGGATCATCTGGTTGCATTAGTTCATTCATAGAATTTCTTATTATAGAGAATCACCCTACAGACAATGTGACATAGGTATAAATATGCATCTACATGTTGAATTTATAATAATTTTAATGAACATATATATCAAAAATAAATTGTAATGTTTCAATAATCAAATTGTTTGGTGTAGATGGCATTGACCATAGGGGAATCATCTACTCCTTGAGTACATATGTCAACACTAGTGCTAGTTCGAAACCCTCATGGGGAATTTTGATTTCAATTTTTTAAATTATATAAGAAATAATTTTTTAACTTGACTTTTTAATTTGTAATTCAATCATGAAAATATGTTTTAAATATTTAAGTTGGTTTAGGGGACTCAATCAACTTCCATGTTAATTCCACTTGAGGGGTTATCGAGTGCTCATCCATTGTCGAGTGTCTCACATCAGGTGCATGTACATTTATATTATAAATTATTTAACTTGTTACTATACTTACAATTATGAATTTTGAATGTACTATATATCAAATGTGCATGCATACAAGTAAATATTATAATCGTTATATGTCTATATGTATGTCTCGGTTGACACAAAAATGAGAATAGGCATAAGACAAACATTTGATGTGTTGGCAGCAAAGGAGGCATCTAAATTTTAGGTTCTTTAAAAAAGTTTCAACACAATGTGTGCACACTTGAATATATATATATATATTTTAACCTAATTCAATTATACATGGTTTGAATTTGACCTTGTAGGACTTTTTTAGTGCCACTTTTAGCCCTGATGAAGTCACATCACCTCAACCAAGACATGCAGAGCAACCAAATATCATGGTAATTTAAATTTTTTATAATATTTAAAGCCAATTACATTGTGAATAAGTTAAACTAAATTTAAAATTGAATATATATATATATATATATATATATATGCTCATACATGTGAAATTCTTTTTCTTTTATAGCATGAGACACATCCTCTAGCTCAACATGTAGAGGTAGGTCCTGGAACAAAGGGTGCACAACCTATTACAGTACAATTTAAATATGATAAATTATAAATTAAATTGAATTAAACCATTTTTAATCATAGACTTACTTCTAATTTCAACTATCTTTCTCTTGTATATGTAGATTGTTTCATAGCATTTTGAGATAGGTCCAGGTGCACTAGAGCATGCAAAACTAGATATCATGCTAATTTAATTTTATGATGAATTATAAATTAAATTGTCATTAAATCATATTTAATCATCTTACATCTAATTACATCTTTCTTTCTCTTGTACAAAGTGGTTTAGGTCATTGAGGTAGTCTGCATGGTATGGAGAGGTCTCTTGATTATAGAGATGCTATGAGTTAGATAATTTCATGGGTTGTATTTGATTATTTCATGGACTACATATTTGGTTTCTCATGGACTTAATATATTGTTTCATGGACTTTATTTCATGGGATGTACTCTGATGGAATTAATATATTGGCTTCATGGACTTAATATATTGTAAATCATAGACTTTATTTTTGTTTAATTTTAATTTACACATGTGCATTTATGCATTTTATGTGAAATTTTAATATGTAATTTATATGACATATTTCTACTTTACAAATGATTCATAGTCAAGACATTAATAGGACATTAATGTGAAATTAAATACAAATATGAAATTAAAGTTGAAATTAATAGGACATTTCAATATTTATACTTTACAAATTTAGTGATCCATCGTCAAGGCATCAACTTATCAAAGAAGTATAAATGATATTATTAAGTATAATTAAGTATAATTACTAAGATGAAATAATTCAAAGTACATGTCTCATATTTAATTGTGATTGATATAATTAACTTAGAATTTTGGATGATTCATTATAACAATCACATTCTATACAATTTAAATAGTGTTAATGCTTTTCTAATTAATGTCATAATATGATGTCTTAAGGGTTCCTAATACGACGTATTAAGGGGATCAAAGAAGAGTATAATTAAGTATAAATATTTAGTGATGTAAACAAGTATTAAACTTTAGGATGAATCATCATAACAAATGATATGGTTAAGTATAAATATTTAGGATATGTCCTAATAGGATGTCTTAAGGGGATGAAATACTTCAAAGTACATGTCTCATATTTAATTGCAATTGGTATAATTAGCTTATAATTTAGGATGCCTCATCATAAAAATCACATTCTATACATTTAAATAGTGTCAATGTTTATTTAATTCATGTCATAATAGGATGTCTTAAGGGGTCCTAATATGACATCTTAAGGAGATCATAAAAGCTCAAATTTTGTTGAATTTTCCCAAGGAAACCAATTTTAACAATAATATACATGATATTTAGTGATTATACAATCAAGTTTAAAGTTTCAAAGTAGGAAAAAATGCACATTTAACAAACAAAATATATAGAATATTGATTTTGATACATAAAAGTGTAGAGTATAATTGTGTATGTACATGTATACAAATTTGTACAAAATGTGTAATTGTGTAATTATGTATGTCAATATATGTCAACTCAAAACAATGTTTACAAAATTTGGCTATGCCATCTTGGTGTAGGTGCACCCTTGCAAGAATATGCCTCCATGAGGCAACTTTAGGTTTTTGACATTGATACATTTTGACTCAAATTATAACGAAAGTTTGTCTGAATTTCAACGAAAGTTTGTTGGAATTATTTCATCGAAATTCTGACGAACTTTGAAACATCAAAATTCTAACCCAGCTGACAATGCTATGTCAGAATTTCAATGTTTCAAAGTTCATCAAAATTTTGATGAAATAATTCTGACGAACTTTCATCGAAATTTTGATGAACTTTCGTCAAAATTTGAGTCAAAATGTATCAATGTGAATTTGTATAGTTTTTCTCATGTTGCAATAAGGTTTAAATAACCATTTTAAACATGTAATAAGTCTTAGATAGCTATTTTAGGTTCACTTGAGCATAAAATTTAAACCTGCAAATATTGACAAAAGTTGTCATAGCTACATTGTAAAAAATGCAAAAAATGCCAAGTAGAGGAATCTCAAGAGACAAAGTAGTTAAAGAGACAGTTTTAGGCCTTGCATTTTCTTTATAAAGGCATGTTGTAGCCTCATACATCTCGAGGCAGGCTGAGAGGTGATGTATAATTGAAGAAATCAATAAAATACTCTGTTATTATGTTATTTTCTAGCATTTTCATTGTTTGTAGGCCATTGTACAGCGATGAAATGTGCTTGAAACCTCTCCTCCTCCATTGGTAATTGTATCCATGTCAATCTTCTTTGATTTTATTTTTATTTCATGAAAAATTATTTAGTTTTGTGAAATTTATTTGGAAATTGCTACAGGCACGTAAAAACCCTAGTTTAGGGTATATAGTGGGTATTCTAAATTATATTTCACCAAATTTAGCCATTGAAATCTCATCAAAATTGGTGTATAGTGAGTTTTTAATGAGTTCTAAAAGATTTCGATGCTGCAGAGTCTGAAGGATTGAACTTCGACATTTTCTACAAGGCCCCAGGTCTACAAATTGTATAAAATTTGGTAAATTGACTGTGTACAATAAGAATTTGAGTTTTGATGATATACAAAGGTGTTCTTATTGGATGGTAGTGATTTGAATGGTTGTATTGGTGTAATTGGAACCCTAGATTAAAATACTTTGTGGACATTTTTTTTACTAATCATGTATGACAATCTATGACAAACACTTTTTGGAGTCTAAAATTGAGGGTTTAAAGTAAGTGTTTGATTAAATTTCATGAGTAAAGATTTGGGGGTGGTCCAATCATATTGTACATGAATGTTTACATTTTTTTGTTGCATTGGTGAAGTGATATGGGCTTGGGATTTTGAAGTTCCTATTTGATGGGGCCTAAATGGGCTTAAATTTGGCTTGGACAATCAACTTTGTAAGTGCACATATTTGATGATGTTTGTGTTGGTGATAGAGATTGAGTCTATCATTTTGATATTGTATAAGGTGTCTTGAGGAATCAACAAAAGGGTTATTTCCTTTTATCTCAGTTTGAATGCTTTAGAATCAAGAGTTTGTGAAGTTTGGATGAGCCCTAATTGAAAATAAAAGCAAGGTTTGGTTGTGTTTTTGTTAAGTTGAGTTGTGAATCCTTTTTCACTACATCAGTATGGTATTAGAGCTCAAAAAGGTTTGGGAAGAGAAAGATTTTGTGTTAGTGGTTGTGTTAGTGGTTTTGTTTTGTTTTGTGTTGTGTAGGTTGAAGAGAGAACTTGATTGCCTAGTTGAGGAAAAGTGAAGTGGAAGCAAGGAGAGACTTGCTTGTGAAATGGATATTTTGAAGAGGAATTTGTAAGTAGCAGAGTTACAAAAGAGAGAAAAATAAGACAGAAGGAGAAAAGAGATGAGGAAATTAAAGAAAGAGGTAGTAGAATTGAAGCAAGCAATAGACAGAGTAGAGCTTTAATTCCAAAGGGAGATGGAACAGTTGTATAGACAAGCATTCAGTTGGCATTTGAAAGTGAAAAGGAAAGTGTCATGGCCCATTCAAAAGATAGTCAAAAGGAGAAGACAAATGAAGATGAAAGAGAAATAAGAAGAAGAGTTTCAAGATGTAGAAGAAGAATTCAAGGATGAAGATAGTGCAGTCATTCCCGAGCATGAAGGTGAAGATAAAGCAAAAATAAAGGACTTGATTTTAGAGGAAGGATATATTGAGTTGGTGTCAAGATTAGATGAAGAAATGATCAAGGATGAATTGGTCTTCGAGATTTTCAAAGAGTTGAAGAAGGATGGAGGTATTGTGAAAAAGTTAATGTATCATTTCTTTGTTGTACTAATATTTTAGACAATGGAAAATTTGCAGATCAAGATGCAACAGATTGAAGAAGGACAAAAGGAGATTGTAACATTTCAGGGCATAAATGAGAAGATTCACAGAGATAAGACAAGATGGAAGCATGTTGGCATTGACCAACTCAAACCCAAGGTGAAGATGAAGGTTACAGGGCATAAAAGACTACAAGGAGGAGCATTAATGATGAAATCTATTTGCATTCAATCCAAGAGGACTTGGAATTATTTTTGGCCAAAGAGAATGGTGTAGGTGCATCCTTGCAAGAATATGCCTCCATGAGGAAAATTTAGGTTTTTGAATCTGCATAGTTATTCTCATGTTGTAATAAGTATTAAATAGCCATTTTAAACATGTAATAGGTCTTAGATAGCTATTTTAGGTTCACTTGGGCATAAAATGTAAACTTGCAAATATTGAGAAAAGTTGTCATAGCAACACTATAAAAAATGCAAAAAATGCCAAGCAGAGGAATGTCAAGAGACAAAGTAGTTAAAGAGAGAGTTTTAAGTGTTGTATAATTTTCTTTATAAAGGCATGTTGTAGCCTCATACATCTCAAGGTAGGTTGAGGGGTGATGTATAAATGAAGAAATCAATAAAATACTCTATTATTATGTTATTTTCTAGCATTTTCATTGTTTGAAAGCCATTGTACAACCATGAAATGTGCTTGAAACCTCTCCTCTTCCATTGGTAATTGTAGCCCTATCAATATTCTTTGATTTTCTTTTAATTTCATGAAAAATGATTTAGTTTCTTGAAAGTTATTTGGAAATTTCTACAAGCAGGTAAAAACCCTAGTTTAGGGTATACAGTGGGTATTCTAAATTATATTTCACCAAATTTAATGATTGAAATCTCCTCAAAATTGGTGTATAGTGAGTTTTTAATGGGTTATAAAGGACTTCAACGTTGCAGAGTCTAAAGGATTGAATTTGGGTAGTTTCTACAAAGCCCTGGGTCTACAAATTGTATAAAATATGGTAAATTGACTGTGTACAACAAGAATTTGAGATTTGATGATATAAAAAGGTGTTCTTATTAGATGACAATGATTTGAATGGATGTATTGGTGTATTTGGAACCCTTTCCTATCAGGGTTTGGTAGATTAAAATACTTTGTGGACATTTTTTTTATTGATCATGCATGACAATATGTGACAGTCACTTTTTGGAGTCTAAAATTGAGGGTTTAAAGTAAGTGTTTGATAAAATGTCATGAGTAAAGATTTCAAGGTGGTCCAATCATGTTGTATAGACATGTTTACATTTGTTTTTTGTATTGGTGAAGTGAGATGGGCTTGGGATTTTGAAGTTTCTATTTGATGGAGCCTAAATAGGCTTAAATGTTGGTTTAGACAGTCAACTTTGTAAATGCACATGTTTGATGATGTTTTTGTTAGTGATAGAGATTGAGTCTGTCATTTTGATATTGTATAAGGTGTCTTGAGGAATCAACAAGAGGGTTATTTCCTTTGATCTTAGCTTGAGTGATTTGGAATCAATAGTTTGTGAAGTTTGGATGAGTCCTAATTGAAAAGACAAGCAAGGTTTGGCTGTGTTTTTGTTAAGTTGAATTGTGAATCCTTTTGCACTACATCACATCTTAGGAAAATATGAAACTTATGCTCGGAATGTAGTAGGTCTTCATGCCACCTGATATCAAAAAGATATAATCAATATCAATGAAATCATCAAAACATGTATTTTAATTTATATAAAACTATCTATATGTACGCAACTCAAATACATGTATTTAAAAGTATTCCACACATGTGTGTAGGTTGAATTTGCATCCTCTCCTTTTTTTCAAAGTATGAGAACAATGTGATGATGGCTTAAGGATATAAAAAGGATAATAAATCAATTTTAACTATTAATGTACAAGCAATATCAATATATAATCAAAACATGTATTTAAACATAATTTAACTAATAATTACCTTTTTTTACCAAGTATTCCATGCTGTCTAGGTTGAATCTGTATGGACTCTCCTTTTTATCTCAAAGTATGTGATGATGGCTTAAGGATATAGAAGAAAAATTTAAATCAATTTCAACTAATAACACAAGAAATATCAAAAAATGTATTTAATCTATTTAAAAGGACATTATAAAACTAAAACTATATTTACCTATATCTACTTATTCAATTGTACCATTTGTGCCCTTTTTTTTTTTCAACACATTTATGATTGTCTCATGCTCTTACATAGAAATTATCCATAGCTCTTTATTTGTAGGTCTTCCACAATACCTCGATATTTTTTATATTTGTTGGCACTACCAAATGTTAGAAGTGTATAATCTTCTTATGTGTTTCATAATCTTCGAATGTAGAAAGACCATTCTTCCTTATTAGGTATTTTCATAGCTAAGTTCCAACAACAACCACTAATCCTATTGGATAACATGATAGCCATCATTAAATACGTTCTCAAAGTTTTCTTAAGGGGATCTAAGAAGTTCTCAAATTTTGCTTAAGGGGATGTCTTAAGGGGGTCACCACACCTATTGGATAGTGATAGACATCATCATATTCTTGAGGTGCTATTCATTCCCCTCAAGTGCAACAACAACATACACATGTCCTGCAAACAAATTTTGATTTAATAACTTGCATGTGTCCATTTAAATTTTATTAAATTACCTTCTTGTGCAAGGTCTAAAACACGATCATAGTCATCTAATCGAAACACTTGATCATTGTCTTCAATTGTTGTTTCATATTGATCATGTGCTTGGGCAGGTGTCAACAATCTTTGCTTCCACTCTTCAACCCATTATGTATTTTCTCATGCTTCCCAGTCTCTTGAAATAAAAAAACTAACAAAAACATGTGTAATGCCCATATTTTACCATTGGGGTAAAAACACAACCAACAAATTTTTTTATTGATTTTGACACATAACATTTGATAGAGGCTTATACTAGATCTACATGAAAACCAAACTATATGCATCATATGGAAAAGCTCATGCTTTGTCATCAATGACATGTCTTTGGAGAGTGGGGAGTGGGGTGAATATATTATTGATTGTGCAAAGGCCTCCACACACACTCCCAGATGATGCAAAGCAGATCTCAAGGTGCAATGTTAGCATAAGATGGCCGACATCACCTACCAAAATTACTAGAAATGATACTGACACCGAGAACATCTGACTACCATGACTTATAGTTTTCTAATTCTTCTCCATGATCAGAGTATTAAAATCCACCCTACTATTGTACATATTATACCCCCATGAAATATTAGGACCAACCAATGGTAATGTTACAACATCATTTGTGATTGTTAACGTTATAGTTTAAGACCTAAAGGTAATGCTACATCAACCTCATCCTTATGATTAATAGTACTATGTAATTATCTTTTGTAAAATTTATTTTGTAGTGACCAAGACCACCTTATTATTCATTCAATAATCTTATTGCAACTTGAATGTTTATATTATGGCCCTCATTTGTAATGCCCATAATTTACACTAGAGCAAAAATGCAATTATATATATATTTTTTTTCTTTTTTTTTTATATTAACCCTGCCTGTTAACCTTAATAATATTTTTAATTTTAGTATTACCCTCTCTCTTATGATAATGATAATACCAATGTATTAACACTTCTCTCAAATTAATATAATAATATTTCTCCCCCTCATTAATATTAATATTACTAAATCCAAATAATAATTCTTCTTATCTACATATAGTCTTATAGACATACTCCATAAAACTTTGAAATTATTAACATTATCATATTTCTTAGAATTTATTTATTGTTACCATCATAAATTTTAATATATACATATCTATTACTTATTTAATTATCTATTAACCTTTTATTTTATTTTCTATATGTGAATAAATATACGAATAATTAATACAATATAAAAATAAATATATTTAATCATACAAACTTAAATTATCTAAATTAAAAAAAGAATTTAAATGATTACAATAATAGCAATTAAAACAAGTCTCCCCTCTTTTTAAAAAGAGTGTACTATTAAAACTTATTTCATTTATTTTATTACTTTTCATTTAAAATCAATATACTTTGCTTAGTAGGATTTTCCTTTTTATTTTATTTTATTTTAAAAGCTAGAGGGAACATTAGATAAAGTGCTTTTATGGTTAAGATGGGCCTCCTTAGAGAAAACGTGGAAACTCTAAAGAAAAAGCAACCCCATTAGAATTAAGTTCATTTTAAAAATATCTTGGCACAATTTAGGAATTATTCAAGGGTGCATTCTTTCATGAGAAATTATCATGCTTTAAAATGTTACTCGGTGACAATTCATGAAAATAGCGTCCACTTAAACCCCTCCTATGCTTACACCTTAATCCCTCGTTCCTTAATCATGCTATAGATAGTGTTACGATATTGCATGATCGACATAAGCATATATATTTATATGTTTTTTTTTTTTGACACTTCTTCAGATGATAATAACAGTGATTATATGTTTTATACGATAAAAAAAACGTGAGTTTACTATGTGAATACTAATCTTTGTTATAAAATCAATTTAGAATTATGAGTCCCCATGGTACAATGATGGCATAAACACAAGATTATTACACTCCATTTTTGTGCGCATAGTTGGAGTAACAAGGGTAGTGCTTTGGGATAAAAGCACTATCTATCTTTGAAACAAGTACTAGTTTGACTAACTCCAGAATAAATTCCATGTGGAGAAATGACTCTTCATGTCTGATAAGACATATTCCAAAGGAACCCCAACATTTCAACATTGTTTTGATTTATTAACCTCGAACTTACCTTAAGTTGTCGGAGCAACAATAACTGCCATAAGAGGTTCACTTTAAGCCATGAGAGACTTAAATACTGTGTACTCCACTATGCTTGCTATAGGGCACAGATTTGCGGGCTAGAGGAAGTTGAACGGAACACAGCAGTCTCCTCAACTATATATATATTTTTAATTTCTTGCTTACAAGTACGTTCTCTGCAAGTGATAATCAGGAAAAGGTGGCATTGCAGATAGGTTTAGTCGGGTCAACCAATTAGCATAGATCAGTGATAAAGAGGGAAACTAGATATAATATCTAGGTATAGGATGTGACAATAGCATCCCCTAACATTGGTCCAAGAAGAAATGATTGGTTACACAGTCAAGGACGTTCAGACGCATGTTTCACGAAGAACCTAAACATGAGAAGCATATATGCATGCACTCATGAGGAACTGGGTACATTGCATAAGACTCGAAAGGAGGATGCCAGAGTCTAGCAAATATCCATGCTGACATGCCAATTCTTCTTTTCCAAGGACAAAAGTGAAATTACCATTTATAGGGTGGTACAAAAGGGAAAACAGACTAGACCGACCTTTAATCTTCAGCCTCCACTGACTAAGATCCATTGTGGATTCAATCCCATGATCTTGAGGTAGAAATAGCGTATCTTTCAAGTTTGAACATAATCTATTTTGATGCATTATAATAGGTTGTTTAGTCTAGTGGCAGCGTAGAAGATGGGGCAGTGCACAAGCTTGCAAGGGTAATTTATTGATGAACAATTTTCTTTTCCAGAAACACATTATGATGATATTCTTATTTAACCAATGCAAGGTATTAGTATTGTTATATCCTCGATGAGTCAATAGTATAATAACTAGTTTAATAAATCGGTATATTGAAGTGCACAGCCTATTCTCTCTTTAAAAAAAAAAAACTAGGCAACATGCTGGAGTGACTGAGGAAAAGAGATAGTAGTATGTACCAATCTCTATTAGAAATATATTATCTCAGGTGATATTTAAGACGCATCCCTAGTTATACTAACAGTTTTCTAAGGCGTTGGCCAAGATAGAGAGAAGTTGATGAAGAGATGTTGATCTCACTGCTCAAAAATTTACCTCCAGTATCCTAAATCCTTATTAAGAAAATTTAAAAGGAGTGATTGAATTTGAAACGGAGTTAAGGGGGTGTAGGTGGTAATACGATAGAGGTTCATAGTGCAGGCCCTCTAATTATCATGCCAGTGTTGAGGTATCTTTATTTCATTCTCTTTTGTTTGTCTCCTTTGCACTGTTATCGTTCTAGCATTATTTATTTATTTTTCTCTCTTTAACTGTACTTGCAGATGTGAGTTCCTTGTGAAGGACACACTCCTGCCAAGAGGAACCACAATGAAGAAGAAAGGATACGGCCATATATCTCAATGAGGTGTATCACATATCTTTACTGATTTACAGAGAGCCTGACTAAGGAGAATTTTAGAGGGAAAGCGGTTGAATCATACCCAAATACATTTTATTTTACTTTCTGGTTTAGAAGGTTTTAGCAGGGGAAACCTTTCTGTTGTATACAGATTAGGATTATCAACTATTTGTAAAAATGCTTGCCAACTATGTACCGAATATATATATTTTTCTTTTATACTACTGTAACTTCCAAAGAACTATAATAGTATTAAATCTACATCTCACGTGAAATAAATCCTAATAGTTCCATGTTAACAAAATATAGGATATCAATATTTCTAGAAGTAGAACCTTTTATTGTTGTTCAACTTTCTATCTTTTATTTATTTACTTATTTTTACTCTAAAATAAATACCCGTAACTATTGCTTGAATTTTCCTTATTTATAAATGAAATAACAGTCATAAGTGAACTCAAGGAAAAATGCTTATATGTCTTGTATCTAATTTGTTAAACCTGCTTATATGTATGCAATCTAGTTTATTTATCTTTTGCCTACCTCTATTCTTCTAATCATTCACGTTTTACATTACCTAAGACTAGAAATTACATCTATTAACGACTACTACTTCATTGTCCAATTTTTTATAGCTTTGTTTGTAGAGGAATGTTCGTTCATATTCTAAAAGATGTAACCTTTAAATTTCAGAATAATCCCCTTTATTTTATTTTATTTTCTTCCAAGGTAAATACATATATTCATAGAACAAAGAAGGTGACATTTACAAACCAGTAGCTTTAAACCTAACAATGCACATTTATGTTTCTTAACAGAATGTATCATACTCCCTTAAGCAAATGATTCGAATGTAAGAAATTCATTTCTAGTCTAATATTTATTCTACTAAAATGAAAAGCATATTCTCTTAAATAAAAAGGGGAATGCAATTGATATAATGAGTGCTCTTTTTGACCTCCAGATATAGAGTTACCATACTATGCAGAATATACAACACTTCACACATATACACTTTTCTCCCACCTCTACCAATAGAGGTAGTTACATTTTAGTGAGGTTATCTTCACCTCATAGGTGTTATGATATGACCAAATAAGTACTCCCTTCCAAAACTTGATGGATCCTCATAGCTTTCTCCAACCTACACAAAGTACAAATATTTTCTCCATGGCCAAGGTAGTGCTCACCTCCCAACCTTTGGTTGGAAAACCAACCACCCCTGAGCTAGGAGGCAACTAAGGGAACCGGGTACAAACAAAACCAAGCAAAGCAATATTTACACACACATGTTACACAAGAGATTATTTTCACACCCACCAAAGAGATTTTCACATAACTTTAGGATTCTCTCAAGAACCCAAAGTGGGGGATGGGGGTGGACTACACACTCCATATGGGGACTCATAATAATAGCAACAAGAGCAAGTCAATATCATACTCCCATCATTTCACATACAACCCTTCATTAATATCTCATCTTTCTCTAAAACCCATACCGCCAAAACCATTTCTACCATTTCACAATTACATATGGGTACTCATACCCTTTTTGAGCCTCTCCTCTTAAGGAGGTATTATACTTCCCCATGGAGGTTCCTACTTCGTACCATCCCCAACGAGGGATGCTCTTCCCAAATTTTGGGTGAGCCTATCCCTATACAACCCTTTTCCCATCACATAAACCACATTCAACAATACAAGAAAACAAGAATGAACAACATTTTGAAATAAACATACAAACAAAACACAAGAGATGAAAGTACCCATCACATTTTTACATACACATGTAATCTTTCTACTAAAAACATAGAGAAACAAAAAGAGTGGTGAATCTACCTCAAAACCAAGATTAGGGAAGGATGGGTTGAAGATCCACAAAACTCCTCTTCTTCCTAGCTTTCTCTTCAAACTCCTCAACCCCCAAAATTCAACCAAAATCAAGAATGCAAAAAGAATACCATAACCCTTGTTTTGAGTTTTTTTTTTATAGGAGCTCAAGTTTCATTTCCTTTGAATAGGGAGTTGACATTTGTCAACCTCCCATTCACTCTCCCAGGCACACCCACCCATGTGTTCTCACACATGTGTAAGATCTTGGGAGCCTTTCAAGGAAACTTGGAGAACTGGGAATGGAAAGAGACTAGTCCCCATCCCACTTCCCAAAACCTAATTTTCGTCAAACCTCTTTAAGGCCTCAAAAAAAGTGCCCAATCTTGAGGTTGACCCAATATTTTGAGCTAGAAAGGTACCTAACCCATAGGTACCTGCCCTAGGGACCTTAAACCCATAAAAACACTTAAAAAAATATCATTTTTCAATCCCCAAAAAGTGCCTAAAAGTTCAAATCCGAGTTTGTCCAGTTGGATGGACAACTCATCTCCTAGATGGATTGACATGGAAATCAAAAACAATTTACAAAAATTCACTAATAACATCACGAATAAAATACATGAGATATTGGAACTATAGTCCCTCCATATGGACTCTAGCTCGGTTTCACTAGTTAAATCACTCAGGGTTCCCAAGGGTTGCCTCCAGTTTCCATTGGACATGGAAAATGTACCTGCACACTCGATGCACACATTAGTCCATCCAAGTAAATCATGTTCATATAATAATCAAACCATTTGAATCACAATTGCATTCACACAAGTTTAATAATTTGTATAGCATAAAGATCATATAACATAATTGAAAAATCATTAGCCACCTATCTTATCCCATTTGATTAACCTTAATTTTCATACTCATCTAACTGAAACATGATTGGTTCACATGACTTGTTTCATTCATTCATCATTAAATTTTCAGATTCAAATTAAACAAAATCAATAATCAACATAAAATTAGATCAATCATCATAGTTAGACTACTAAACATGTGGCATAATCAAAATCAAATCATCATATGGAATTAAACATTTAAATATTTTGTCATTAATGGTATCAATAGGCATAGACAATAACCAAACTCAAAATAATCCAAGTACTAGATGTAGCATAGGGTTGGGCCTCACAACATGCAAGCTCCCTTGTCCAAATAGTCTAGGTAGAACGTTCTCTTCTTCAACCAACAAAAATAATCAGTGAACTATAAAGTACTCGCTCAAACCAGGTGTAGATAATCTTGTATTACACCATTCCACAATTCCATGTTCATCTTTAAATTTTATTGCATCCTCAAATTTTAATTTTTCTCTAGCAAGAATTTTTTTAACACACACACCAACTCCATCATGTTCTCCTTTACCATGCCTAGCTTCAAAAAAATTCCACATATGTTGGACATTATGTTTCTTGTGAACCCTACTTAACCAATATAACATTTTAGCATTCTTGATTTGTTCCATATAATTATCTAACCATATAATATGTTCTATCATCCAAATTCATCTTTCTCTTAAATTTTTATAAAATATATTGAAACCGTATTGAACAAACTCTAACGATTGTAACCGGTTGTCACTCAAATAGAAATGATTTTAAATTCATCCTCTATCCTATCATCTACATGTTTATAAACAATATGAACAAACATAGCCACTTGCACTAAATTGTAATATTGTGATTGGATTTCCTCTTGCAGAGCTCGAGTATATAGTTTTTCATAAAATCAACCACTAATAGTATAGTACCAACTAGAACTGTGTTTCCACATGCATGAAATTGGCCATCAAGTCATCAAGCATGTTGAGAGTGCATGACATATTTTGGTACAATATTATTCTTAAATGATGATATGAATGCATGTACACTAAATTTTTTAGTAACTGAATCACAATTCTTTCCAATTTTTCCATCTCTTAAATAATATTCAACATTCATAAATATTTTAACATCCACTAATTGTTGTCCAAAATCATTATCAACACTTTCATGCATACAAACTCTTAAGAATGAAAGATTCCTACAACTAGTGCATTGTCCAAAAATACAAGAAGTTAAATAAAATAATTTCCCATTAGATATTTCACAAAACAAACTTGATATAAAATCTCTTGTTGTTTTGGGTGGCATATTAATACCACATTCTTGCATAATCATGTTAGTATGCAAAGTACAATGTATATATAAAAAAATATAAAAATAACGAAATTAAACATGTGTTTTACAACAATTTTTTTTTTGCTTCTTATTAGTTTTTACATACCAAGGTTTACATTTTTCAAAAGACCTATAACTTATTTTAATATTACTAGGGAACAGTAAATCACCACAAAAGTTTCTATAAAATTTAGTTTGTATTGTATCTAATAGGTGTAGTTCTTTTCTGTTTTTGGAGAAATTGGTGCAGAGGAAGGAAGGTTTGGATCCGTTGCTGGAAGATTTGCAGCAAAGGAAGTAGTGCAACAAGAGGATCAAAGCTTCTTCAATCTTCTGCAAGCGAAGGACGCCAGGTTCCTTCTTTTAATTTATTTATCTTCTGTTAAATAGGAATTTGTGTTTGTAAATGAAATTTATATTTAGGGTTGAAAATTAGATAATGATAGGAAGAAAATTTATTGGGGTTACAGTTTAATCAAAGAAAATTGGGGATTGTTATTTGATTGATGAAATCTCTGGGGTTTCTGGGTTGTGGCTGTTTATTTAAAAAAAAAGTGGGGTTTTTATTGCAATCTGGGAATTAAACAGCATTCTGTTATTTCATTTTGTTTTAAAAA